>QUSF01000004.1:35405768-36038442 GCA_003676055.1 Chloebia gouldiae
CCCCCGGCCTGCCCCCGGCTCCCCCCGCCGCGCCGGGGCCGCCGAGCTGCGGCGGGAGCGGCTTTGGTGCCCGGCGCCGAAAGGGGCCGGGGCCCCGCTCCTCGCACGGGGACAGACCGGGATATCTGCGGCACGGACATCCCCTTCCCCTTCCAGCACGAAAAACTCCTGCCCAGGGTGTTAGTTCAGCCCGAAGCTGGGGGTACTGGGGAATCGGCGTCACCCTCGGCGCGTTCCAGTTTCCATCACCAGCACTTGTCGCACTGGCAAAGCCTGGCCGGGAAAGGAATACAGGGGACAGGTAGAGGGCTGCCATGAATCAGCAGTGAGGGGCTCGATACGAGGACCCTTTGGAAGGCAGGAAGGGGCCGTGGGTGTACCTAGGAGGCTCCAGCGCTGCAGGTGTGTAGGCACAAAACTGCACTACCAGGGAGTCACGGGGCCAAAGCTGGCACACAGAGAAAGGCAGAGCAAACACTGGGCCCTGCAAGGGTGATTCTGTCAGTGGAGACTAAGACTGTGGTGGCAGAGGAGGAGAACAGGTAGCATGACTACAACTCGGCAAACCTGATGTGCCCAGACTGGCAGAGTTGCAAAACCCTCACATCACAGTGACTGCCCCCAGGAAGACGCTGGGACAGTCCGTGGGATGGGATAGGAGAGGTGTACTGGGATCTTACCTGCTCCTAGTAGGATAGACTATCCACCCGAGTCCAAATACGTCCAGAGAGGAGGCAATACTAATTTAGTCCTTGGCCACTTCTCATCTTTGCTTCAGCTGCCCATTCATTAACTTGGAGGTAGAGCGAAGAAGGCGTGACAGTGCTGGAGCGCTTCAGTATTAGTGACAGCACTTTTTCTGGCATGGAGAAAGACAGAAGCACAGCAAGGGGGAGGGAGGTGGTGGGCACTGCCCCGCAGCCCCTGCTCACACCATTACCTGCTCCTCAGCCCCTCTGACGTTACCTCTAGGAGGAACAGAAACACAGCTGGAGGGGACTGCGAAAGAGAGCAGACAGCGAGGCTGGCTCTCAGCCCCCAGGTGCTCTTCCCTCTTCTTCCTCCCACTCCTCCCACTTTCCTCCAGCTGCTGGTGCTGCTCTTTCCTCCCACACAGCAGCTCTAAGAGGCTGGAGGAGACAGTAAGGAACAGGGGAAGCACTTACAAGCTGACAGATGCCACTGCCTGGTTTCTTTCCAGAGCCCCATCTTCCTTCGACCTTCACTGTCTCCTCCATTTGCTCCAAGCTGGCAGCAGTACTCAGAGAGGTGGCCGAGCTGCATGATAGGGATGAAGTGGGGCACAGAGAAATGTGGGTGCCTGGAAACTAAAGCTGGTTACTGAAGCCCTGGGAAGAAGTCACTTTGCTGCAGGTAATGGAGGATAAATGTAAACAAAAAAAAAAAAAGTAAAGTTTATGGGTTCCCCCCCAAAAACCAAGCCAGGATCCATTTTGCTGGAGGTCTTGTGAGTAGTGTGCAAGCAAGGCTCTGAGATGGTAATCAAGGGTTGCTGGTGACACTTTGAAGTGAAAGAGTCACAGGGATGAATTAATTTCCATTTTATCTCCTGTGACCTTGCTGTTCGTTCTAGTAATATCAACTTTTAAATGAATATTGTGAATTCATTCACACTTTGCATTCCCCTCTCAAACTTCCTAGAGTCATGCTGACAATACTAGAAGGTCTTGTTCTTCTTTTTCACCCACTTGAAGGGTTGTGTGCTGAACAAAGAAATCGCAGTAACCTGATATGCTAGGACATGCTATCCAGACTGAAAGAAGTACAACTGCCATGCAGTCAGTCAAAAAGATTAAAAAATAAAAAAGCTCAGGGCTAAGCCAATAAATAAAAAGATGGAAAGCAAATAAAAGCCCTGTCCCTGGATTCACACAGGTAATGGGATGGGCAGGTTCTACGCCTCTGCCCAGCATTGAGGCAGATTGAAACTACAGGCAAAAAGAAGGGGTTTGTCTTGGCTTCTCTTCTGAACAGTTTCTAAAAGAACTTCCACCCATTTGGGGTTTTTTTCCTTATTTTTGTTTCTTGCAGGTCCTCCAACTGAAGAAAGCAAGCTTTTCCTACACTAAAATACACCAAATTGTTTGCTCGTCTGGTCAAAATGTCTTTGAAACATTTTAGGAGAAAGTGTTTCATAAGAAACACTCTAGGCATCTAAAGGCACAAAATATCCTGTTTATGAAAAGGGACAGAGGGTTCTTTGTCAGGGTACCAGAAGCTGTGCTGCACTGACCTGATCTGCTCCTGAAGAAATGCTGTCACTTGGGTTGCAGCCACTCCATTTTCTAAGAGCATTTAGTGATGCTCCAGCTAAGGCTGGTTATTGTAAGCAGGTGTTGGGGGTGTTGCTATAGATATTCAAAGGAAGGCCCATGTAAACCCACAGTGACAAGCATCCTCTTGCAACCTGATGTGCTGACTAAGCTGCTGCAAATAATTAAAATTGCCCTAGGATGACAGTCAGGAATTAAATAAGTAGGGTTTGAAAGATCATTCAATTCACCTCTTTCAGATCACTGAAAAAGACTGTAAGGCACTACTGTATTCAAGAGATAACACACAGATTAAATAGATTTTAGACCCAGTTCTCATTATGGCAGTCTAATAGTTAATAGAACTAGTTCAGTGACTGAGGTAGGGTACATCATGTACGTTTTGTTGTGCAAATGTGTGCATCCAGCCATTCTTGGGGACATATACACCCTGCCATCATACCACCCACTTGCACACAAAACTGCCCATGGGCAGACAGGTCCCCGTGACACACAAAACACAGAACTCACTATTGCAGGTCCCCAAGAAAGAGGGCAAAAGTGAGTGGGCCAGAAGATGCCTCTCTGTGTGTGAGGTGTAGATTGGTTTCCCTAGTGTTAACACCTCAGTTACTGGAATCACATCCTGACCTTTCTTTTCCAGAGGTAATCTCAATCTAGGCTGAGAAGGCAGAAAAAAAGCAGATTACGGATGCTCTACAGTCTTATAAAAAAAATCTTAAAATTGCTTTTAAGCAAGTATTCTCCCAAAGAAGTCAGTAGGTTAAAAGCCAAGCTGAGTCTGCTCAGGCCTCAGTTTAGTCAGGAAGGCATGCCTTAGGTAAGCATGTCGCAGAAAAGGTGAGGGAGAAAAGCTGGTAATGATTTTTTTATAACACAGAAGTAGTAGGCTCAGAAAGAATAGATAGTTCTTCACTGGAAACTGTCCTCTGGAACTCCTAGCCATGGGTGACCATGGGAACTTTCGTTCCAGTCCTCACAGGACATTTCTGCACTTACACTTGTCCCTCGGCCAGGGAGGCTGAGCAGCTGTGGCACTCCAAACACCATGGACCTATGGACTGTGCAGTAATGCACGTCAATGCCAGGTGCCCCACTGTCTGTAATGGCTTTGCAGCATTGACTTATGGCTTCTTAGGTGTCCTTCTCCTTGTTTTCTGATGCCTCCAGGCAACCAGAAGGAACCATCCACTTAGGCCACTATTTTGTCTTTTTTACCTTGTCTAGTTCTGCCACCAGAAAGTCTCTGATGCTTCTTCTACCTGGAGATTCCTTTCTCTTCTTCAAGAGCCTTATGACTAAAGCCTGTTTTTTTTTCTCTTTCCAGAGAAAACATTTTCCTAGGTTAGCTTCTAGCATAGTAGAGGGAAAAGACTGGCTCCTCCCTCCATTTAGTTTGTTTGGATTGCATCTGCCCGCAAGTTCGCGTCCCTTCACAACTTTTATATACCAATTCTTTGCTCCTCAGCATATGAATCACAAGACAGGGCACAGCAAAACGCACTCCTAAGACATAGTGGTAACTCCTGCTATCATACTGTGATCTGTAACAGCTGCAGCTTCGGGGAAAAGAAAAAAACCAAACCAACAGTAGAATTAGACTATTAGAGAGAGAGGACATGATTGGATTTAGATCCAGAAGCAGAACAGACAAAAATTTTCCATTGAATTGTAGTAGAATGATGATAATTGATTTGTCAGAGTATTATTCTCAGAGACATGGGAATGGGTTGGATTTCAAAACCAGCAGTGGTGTCACCCTGGAGGGACTATGGCCAGAAGATCTCAACAACTGTCTGATCCCTGACTAAGGCACCAGTAACCACTGAAATTCTTCTGTGGGCCGGTGTCTGGGGCTGTACACCTGTCAGTGCAGAGACTGGCTCTTCTGTGAAGTACCTGGCCTGCCATAGGCACAAATAAACATACACAGCAATGCACTGTTAGACTAGTAATAACCCAGTTCTCAAGGACTGAAAATTGAAGGAGAAGCCTGAAACGAGATTAAAGAAAAAAACTCAACAAATCAAAACACCTGCATTAAGAAAATACCCCTAGATTATAAATATCACAAAGCTAACTCCTGCTCACCTGTATTCAAAATCATTCCTTCTATGGCACTGTCACTGCCTCTCCTCTGGGACTACTGAATTTGAATACCATTATATTTGCTCTGGAATCCAGAAGTAGATCATTAGGTTTAAAAGTTTAAAAAAACAGTTACTTAAAAAAGTTTGAGGGAATGCTTTTTTAAGCAGTCAGTCTTATCAAAACACTGCTCCTAATAAATCCTGAGCTTAAAAACACTTAAAAATGAAAAAAGCTGAAAGTTTTTTAATTCAAATTTTCACTTTTTAAACTTCCTTTGTGTGGAATATAGGTTGTACCACTCTTGTGCAGATTCCCTAAAAATGGTAGTGAAAACAAATTGCCTTTAAACTCATTGCCTGTCCCTTTGTGGTAGTCATTTGCACAAATTTCTGTTGGCTCTCACAGATGACCAGCCACTGGACTTCAGTAAGAGGACCACAAATTGATAGGAAAGCTTCATAAGCCTCAGTGTTCACAGACCCAAATTGCTTTGTTTGAATAAATACTGGTACACTTGAGTACATTCAGCAAATCAAGAGTAAAAACAAACTCAACAAAACCAATCCTACATGTGACAAAGCCTTCTCTTGGGGGATGTTTCTTTTAAGAGAGTCTCACTGACTCAAAGATGACCAGCTGGTCCTCTAAGAATCAAGACAACCTGCAGCACTCCAGAAGGACACATCTAAGTAATGCTTGAGATGGGAGGATCAGCTGAACCTGCCACACAACATCCAGTACTTCTGGAGAAGAGGAGCTCGTGTTTTTCTGAATAGCCAGGCAACTCCTTCCAAAGCATTTTCACTCTTTCAGTGCTGATACAGACTATTAAACTTGGCCTATTCCCTGTTTCATAGGTTGTTTTCAATTTGGGTTGCTACTATTCATAACCTCTGACATTACAACTGTTTCTCAATTCATAAACAGCAATAATTTCAGTTCCAACCACCTCCCCCCCAGTATGTTCTAAAAAGACATCAGACAATGTGTGGGAGGCAGAGGTACAGCAAGGAGGGAAAACGTGTTGCCTAGTCATACAGGAGGATAACAACAAGGGAAGGAACATTACTGACCAAATCTGTCCAAATCTGGAGGTTCCTAAATTGGTACCCAGAAAAGCTAATGGCAGCTAATGCAAATTGTAGGAAGCAAAAGCATCACAATACAGCAACAGAACTAATTAGCATCTTCAGCTATACCATACTATTCTTAGGGAGAGGTTGTGTGTTTGTTTTTAACCTTTTTCCTGACAGGGAAAGTGGGAGGGTTATAGGGTGGGGAAAGAAGGTTGTGAGCTGCATCAGAAGACTTTTCTGATGGCCATTTTCTATCATAGGTGATGCAATGTGTCCATAGGTGATCTCAGTCTCAACTGAATTTTAAAACCTTGTTTGAGTATAATCCGATGGTCATACTGGATGCCAATAGAGTATTTCAGTGTTTCCTTTTTTTTGTATGGCATCAGTGCAGTCCTGATCAGTACAACTAAGGCATCAACAGTGTATCAAATCCAACCATTTATAGATAGAAATGTCTGATTTTTTTCCTGTACCATTTTCCCTCAAAAAACCCTGAATGTCAGGAGCTTTAGAGGCTATCTGTGAGGATGCTGAGGATTTTAAGGATGCTATCTGTGAAAAAATTTAGACTTTTTTCCCCATTTGTACTTAATTTTTGGATATGCTCTGAAAACAACTGAGAAAACCCCATCTTTTTGGAGAACAGATGATTTTGCCATTTATCTATGGTTATGTCATCCTTAAATCAGACTACTTCGGTGACATGTTAAGCAGAGCAGTCAATGTGAAATGAGTTACCAATTCTCATTATTAGAAACCATACTGAAGTTCAGTTTGTCAAAGGTATCCCAACAGTCAATGGAAAGGAACAGGCAATTTGTCACGCTCTACAACAGGGAGGGTAGATCACCCTCTCAAGATAATCTTTCCCATTTATGAAATACAGAGCCTAGGAAACCACCTTAGCTTATTTTGAAATAACTTAAATGGAAGGAGATGCATGTACTTTCTGAATAGGTAACTTACCCCGCAGAGAATCACACCTTTGCTCCTAAAAATTTGGTGGCCTCCATTTCAGCATGCTGCCTAACTTGTTTTCTGTTCATAGGATCAGCATAATTAATTTTAATTCACTAACATTTAAACACAGTCAAACCACTGAAACCTTTATACAGAAGGGTTGAAGGCATGGAGATGAAAGTGTTCCATTATCCTTCTCCAAGGGCAGAACCCAGCATCCCCCAGCAGATCACCAGGGGGTGAAATATTTAACACACACACACTGCTGCTAGCATTAGGCCAAGTTTATGCTCCCCAGTATATCTTTTTACTTCTCTGCTTCAGCTGGATGTACTGCTTATGCAGTACACATCCAGGAACTACCTAAAATTTCAGGAAATATAGTTAAGAGGGAAGCATAGGCTATTTTACAATTGGCTGTATGGCAGAGAGAGCACATAGTAGCCAAGTAGCAAATGAACATCTGTACATACAAATTTTATGGGACTAAGGCAGTACACATTTAAGTACTTACCCAAGATTCAGAAGAAAAACCCCATCATCAGACTACTGCAGTTTTCAAGAACCATTTCTAACAGGCAAATTCTCTGAAAATGCAAAGATAGCAAGAACAGCAATGTCCTGCTACCTCCTTGCTGCCAATTTACAGTATGGCCACACACAAACTTAGTCTTCCTACATTTTGCTTTATGTCTGTATACAGTGCATCTGGCTGTATTTCTTGACTAAATCAGTAAACATTGCAGAAAGCAAGACGTAAGCTGGCGTGAGTATTAATTACCAGTTTCACATGCCCACCAATATTGTCTGAGTATAATCCTTGCTGATCCAGAAAAGGTCTATTATAATTCCATCTTTTGTCAAAGCCATGAACGACCACCAGTGCTCCACATATTGATGCTTTTAGGTTCTTAAGCACCAGCCTTACTCTTCACTTAAATCCCAGCAGCAGTGAGACAGATGTAGTAGCAAAGAGTTCACCACATGGCAACTACTAGATTTAATCATGTGATACATTAGGAAACCAAGTTGTAAGGTACATGCTCTGTACCAAGCTATTTTTGCATACTACATTTTAAAACTAGTGTATGAAATGGAAGAGTTACCAAATGTATTTAAGTGACTCCCAACTATTTATCAACCACTATAAAACAGGCCAGATAACAAAACTGAGTAAAAGCAGCTGCTCTGCACATTAATTCAAAGAAAAGCCTTTGCTCATTTTTCCTATATCCAATGAAAATTCTTTCCATTTACTTGCACCTGCCTTTTTATTTTCCCCTCCCACAGCTCTATGTCAGAAATCTCTAATTCATTATCTCAGTCCATGATCCTAGTGGTGGTATTAGACCTTTCATGAAGTGATCTTCCTCTTGGAGTTTATAGAGAGATACAGCTATGCCTGTCTCCAGCCAACAACACTCAGCCTTCCAGTAGCCTTGGGAAGAGCATAAAATCTGACATGCTGTTGACTCTGTTGACAAAAATTTGACAGGTTTGCGCACTTTTAATAAAAATCTACCCAACAGTAGCACTTGCTCATACCTCTGTCAGGATTCCTGAATAAAAGGAAATTACTTGCAATAAAACAGAGGTAAAATCTGCATTAGAACTGCTCATCTTCAGTCATATGTAAAAATATTCCGGGATCCTTTTATGAAGTAGTAAGTTCCAGTATTATAAAAATTACACTGATATCACAGTTTCTACCACTACTATACTTACTCTTAATTTGCATCAATGAGACAGGAAAAGTATTGGAGGAGAAAAAACACCCAGTAACTTCATAAGCATTGTTAGTTCTTTAAAAAGAATAACAAAGAAGCATGTTTAACACTAGAGTGGGTTACATGACAGCTGAGTTAGTTAACTTTTCCTTATTTCCTTCTGCCACAAACAGAATCAGACACAGAGGGGCAAGGAATTTTCCAAGGGTATGCATGAAATCAATTGGCTGATCAGGATTGTCAAAGGCTCTCCTGGCTCCCAGCTCAGTCTGCTCCCAAGGAAAGGCTGGAGCTCCTCCAGACGAACCTGGACTCTTGCAAGTGGCGCATGACATACACAGTACAGGAGAAGCTGTGAGTTGTTCATAAACAATTTATTTTATTTCAAGTATGTGCCCTTTTTGATTCTGGAGAATCACGTCCTCCATCAACCAAAGACAAAACTGATTTGGAAATCTTCCACCTGACTTTTTTGCTGTTGATACCTTGACACCATGTCCCTCCTCCTCCTTGGCAGCTGAAAGTATGGCTCAGGGTGAGCATAAACTTGCACCTTATTCCAAAACGGCTAGAAATACAGTGAACAAAGAATTAGTAAATCAACCACTCAGGGAGGCAGAGGGCTATGAATATACAGACAAATATAAAACATCTTATTGGGACTTTTACCAATTTTTTTTTTTCTCTGCAAGTATGACTAAAAACTACTTTGACTTTAGGGTCCTGCTGTTACCTCCTCCTGATTCCCCAACAGAAATGAAGAATTCCAAAAATGCTTCATGTTTCTCATGTTTTTTAATAAATATTTAAAAGTCTGTTCCTCTCCTTCCAAAAAAGCAGGTAATGTGGTATGGAGTGAACAAGACTGGACAAAGCATGAGTTTCACATGGATGAATTGCTGATTATCTCTTCCTACTATTTGGTACAGTTGTGTGCTTTGCATTTCCAGTGGCTTAGATTATAAGACATGAAGCAAGTTATTTTGGATGCTGATGCCAATCTGAGCATTATGGAAAAACTAACAGTGCCTAGGTCCTGTTTCAGGTGGTCATGGACTCATGGAAGTTTCTTGGTTTAATATTTACACGGATGTTTTAAAATTATGGTCTCTGAAATATATTTTCCAAGATGCTGCTCTATTTGACAAAGAAAAAAAAAGAACCCTTGATCCAAATCCCAACTCTTTTTAACAGTCTTGTTAAAAATTTCAATTCATCAATTTATCTTAGCACACTTAAGAGCAGAATAGAGAATAATGACATTTTTAAAAAAGAGAAAGATGCTGATCTCTAAGGAGACCGTCGCTCTTTTTTCAGAAGTAAATGACACTGAATGGTGCGGATTCGGTTCTTTGCTGGGGCAAACTCCGGCTGAAGCTTTAGTGTTGACTCATACCATTTCATGGCCTTCTCAAACTCCTCCTGTGAAGAAAGAAACCAGAGTGCAAAGAGTCAGATTCTAAAAACAGTGAACACATTTTCTATGCCTTTCCCATCTCAACCAGTTGTGCAGCATGATGTGCACAAAAGTAACGAAACCAATCCTTGTGATTTAGGATTTCTTTCCTTCTCCCACAAATAACTGATATTTTCTTGGGCTAATGACTCAGTTCTGCATAATCCATAGAAAGGCATTAAGTTATTGCTCAGAATTATTGACCAATGTTCTCACGTTTTCTTTTTAATAGTACACCTCTGTATTCTTGTTCTGAAAGTAACGTCTAAAAACATATTTCAGTCAGAATTTGAGTAGATCAAAGCTTGAAAATCATGGACAATGCAAAACCATCAAATTTTCTGAAAAGCTAACATCTTTAGAAACAACCTCAAACTAGTTTTAAAAGTTTACTTAATAAAAAGAGTACACCTGAACAAAAACCCCCCAAAACTTAAAAAGCATACAATAGCTAGACAATTTCAATTGATAAGCTGGAGTCCAGGCTGGTAGTTAGAAGCATTCATGTGGAAATAGCATCTATTTTTGTATAGCTGAAAATCTCATTACCTATGCCACCATGCTTTTTTATTAACTAGGAAAGCAAGCCAACATCTGATAGAGTATTAGAGGAAAAATGAGAGGAGAAAAGACCCGAAACATTCTGGGACTTTTAGGCAGTTTCGTAACTTATTTTATTCTCTTAAGTTCCTTTTCTCAGTAACTTTAGTTATGCAGCAGAGATAATAAGAATTTCTGGCCCTATCATAAAGACTAAGTAGATCCAGTTGAGTTGTAAATCTTTATTTTTTAAAAAAAGTGTATTTTAATAGCATATATAGACAGTATAAAGAAATTTGAGTTCAATCTGCAAATTATGTTGGGCATTAATAATCCAGATACTGAAAATGAACTTCCCTTGTGTTTGTTCACCACAATTGCGAATAAATAAAACTGGGTTTTACTTATTATTCCAAGCTTAGCTCTTCAAGATAGAGACCAAATTAATCATTAATTTTCCAGAATTATAAAAATATCCTGTATTTAGATGGGTGGACAATCCAAATTACCAATTGTTTGCTACTGTCTTTACAAAGCTTTGCCCACAGCATTCTTAAGCCAGCTTATAAAAATGTTGGCCTTAAAATACTAAATGGGAAATAGGGGTAAAATAAGTAACAAAAGTTTTGCCTTTGTAAAGGTACTACTTCTTGATGATCATACCTAATTTCTTGACCATTGCTCCTTCCAAATTATTTGTGAGATTAAGACTTTTACATACATGTAAATAGTGTCCCAAAGACAGCCATACCTGGGCAGCAGCACACTCACCATTGCTACATAGACATTTGCCAGTGTGAAATGATTAACCACAAAGTGCGGCGCTATTTCCACGGCCATGGTAGCCACAATGATGGCATCATTCCAGAGTCTGGCGTTGTGGAAGATGTTTGCTAGGCTTATTAGTGGTACATCCTGGAGGAGAAGAGCAAGCAACAAACAGTTTCTTTTCATTGCAATTGTCTCAGGATCAGCAAGACAAACAGAAGAATCCACCACCAAACTGCACTCATCTGGTTCTTACCCACTTCTCTCTCTTTTGATGTTGAGAATAATGATCCAGACCTATTTTAATACAAATCTGCATTTGAGCCTTTGTGTTTAGAAACAGAAAAACCTCACATCCACATTCACTCCTAAGAGTGACAAACATTACTCTTGAACAGAAAAAAACAACTAACAACAACTAACAACAGAAAAAACAACCAACAACTAACTCACTTAAGTGAATGTACATTTAGGTTTTAGAAGCTCTTAGACTATTTTTCTCCCCAAAGATGAGGTGCACTCTTTAGAGAAAAGAGAAGCTGTTTTGTTTGAATACCCTCCTTCACGTCTTGTATAAAAGGAAAGGCAATATGAACAAAGGGGACAGCAGGGAAGAAATCATGGTCTAACCATTAGTGCAACAGATGCATCATTTTTTGTCCTGCCTCTGCCACAGAATTGTTATTCTGATGCTGAGTAATAGCTATAAATAAAATTTTCTCAGCTAGACGCTGATAGTATGTTCTTTATTTCCTGGATTTCCAGACTGTTACCTTGTCTGACTGAAAAAAATTGTAGAGCCCTGGCAGCCACAACAGACTCTCTGTGAGCTGGGCCTCAAACCTTCAAAGCACAAAACACAGCTTAGTACCAAGGCTTAGGTGCCTTCAACAAGAAAATAAAAAGTTCTGTATATATGTGATCCCTGATTCCTTGACCGTCATATGTCAAGGAATACCTGTGCTGGACAAGTTATTAATGTTTGCAAAGCAGATATTATGGAAGTCAGAATCACAAGAGAAGTTCACAGGAAAATTAATTACCTTTTATTTGCATGAGAAAAGCCAAGAGAAAGTAGCCAAAGTGCATAAAAGCAAAGAGGAGGATAAACCAAAAGATGCAAAATAGCTTTTAATTCAGTGCTAACTCTGAGTAGAAGTTGCAGCTCTATCTTGAAAAACAAGATCCAGAATTTTCTCTGGAGGCAGCTTCAATATGGAGGACAAAAGGCAGAAATTCAGAGAGCCATGCCATCTCAAGCAACATTTTATCATACTTCTAGAAAAAAGCACTACTTCACTACAATCTTGGCAAACTGTAGTTTGCAATTCATAGTCTGACCCTTACAAATCACACAGCTAAGGACTCCTTTCCTGAGGAACTGATTACATGGAAAGACAGGAAAATAAGCAAAAGCTGGGTGTGTCAGGTCTTGGTTCCAATCTTGTTTTAAATGGATAATGCAAATAAATAGAATTACAGGAAACATACCAAGGATGTGCAGTGGGGATGTACATCTCTTACTTGAGGCAGTCCTGCTGTTAATAGCTAAATCCTCCTAATAGAATTACTTTGTCTTGCAATTTTCAGAGGAAGGATGAAGATCAAGATGCCAGCAGAGTTTACATTTTTTCAGGCTACACAATTTGTTGCCCAGGTCAAAAAGAAAAATCTGCTATGTTGAGTAAGGAGCCTGTATTGCATTTATCAGTTTGCTAGCGGGAGCTTGATGTTTAAAAGCAGACTTTTAAAGCAGGTGCTCAGCACAGCACCTGGCAAGGTGAAGGGTATAGAGCACTTCAGCCAACTGAAACACTGAAGAGAAGACTGTGTCCAAAGTACTGCCTTTTTTCTTGAGCAAGGAACTGCTGCACAAAGTCAAGGACTAGTGTACAACTGAGATGCATATCCTAAATGCTTAAGATTCAATCACTTAAGTAATTCCTTTAGCTAATCACCTCCCACCCTTTCTAAAAGCACAACCAGAAGACATACTCCCTTCTCTAAAAGCATAACCAGGAAACATACTCCCAACATCTTAGGTTAGAAGACTTGTCCGGATGAAGGCTGATGAAGACTCAAGAGTTCTAAATAACAGGAGGAAGTTCAAGTCTGGGATGCCCAGAGAAGGTGTCACACCCCCTGAACTGCAGGAAATTCCACTGAACCTTTTTTACAGTTATCTTAAGAGACAGTCCATACTAAACAAATGGTGAAAACCTTGGTTTCACCTCAACTAGCTAGTATCTAATATATTACAAACACCCAATATATAGTGTTGGCCTTAACAGTAGTCTGTGAAAGCTCTGCTGTGATAAGCAAAACATTCTTTCACCTGAGCAGTGGGCACACACTTGTGTACACACCTTCATGTGGTGGGGTGCATAGTGCAATGCTTGCCGTAAACAATCAATCGCCTTCTTTCCTTGGCCTTTAACCCTCCAGTAAAGAGCTGCCATGCTAGAGAGGACCCACGAAGTCTGATTCTGGCAAAAGAAGAACACAAAAATCTGCCATGTAAACACTGGTAGTGAATACTCTTCCTACCTTTCACTCTTCCAATGTATTTGATATACTGAGGTAGAGGATGTTACTTTAAAAGAGCATTAAACTATTTCAAAGCAGCAAAAAGTTTCTGACAACATATATGCAACAGCAAGGTAAATGAGACTGCCAAATGAAACAAATTCCAAGTGCAACATCATTTCCTTAGGAACAGAACAGCAGTTAAATAGCTTTCAACAGTAGCAACAGTTTCAGCAGCCAAAACAGCTTCTAACCAGCTCTCTGATGCTGAGCATCTATATGTGCACACACATTACCCAACATGAAGAAAAAACTTAGCTAAATTAGCTGATTGGACCTGTAGGCTCCCTGCAGTCACTGGAAAGAGAAAGGATGCACTGGGATGCAGCTCAGTCCAGAAGCCTGCCAAAGCCCAGCCTCTAGCTGGCTGATTCCCAAGCCCTGTGTTACAAAGGAAAATACTGAGAATTCTGTTTCTAATCTCTGCACTAAATATTCAGCTTATTTGGATAAATCTTGGTGTCTGCAGGGGAAACTAGCATGTAAGTGAAAAAGCTAATATACCTCTAAAGTAAAAGAAACTAACTCTTGTAATGTGAGGATAAGAGTAATGTCTTTACTTTCAGGGGATGGACAAAGCTATATTGGTAATAATTTCAAAGTACAGCAAGTACCTCAGCTTTTGGTCCAAGAAGCTAGAGGTACCAAACTATTTTCATTGAGCCCTCTTTTCCATAGTAGTTTGGGATATTGCTCCTACTAGTTGTAAATACAGAACAGCAATCCCTGACATTCCCGTCTGCTTTGTGGATCCTGTGAAAATGATGTCCCTAATCCTCTCATCCTAGGGTTCACAGCTGAGGTCCATTAGCTAGGAAGCTTGGACTGGGGAGAACAGGAAGTGCAGGCTTGCACATGGTACCACACCTCTGCTTGAACCCACCTGACACTCAGGCCAACACTGCACCAGGTAGAAGCAGCAGGCTGAAATAACAGGAAGCCCCTTTGAGCTGTCTGACAGCAGCATGCCAGGAGTGTTACTGGAGAGGGGAGACATGACTTAACTCCACTCTCCATAAGCTCCAGGTCAATGTAGCATAAAGAGAAAGAAGAGCGCTAAGACCTGTTGAAATAGTTTAATAAGTCAATAATCAGCAATGCTGCTTACTACAGGGCAGGAAACACTGGGACATCTGACAAGCTTAGGTTTCAGCAGAGAGATACGGAAGACACTTGATGGTATAGCATAGGATATACCTCAACAAAATACCTGTGAGGGCATTACAGATGCTAAATAGACACAAATCCTTAGTCCAAGTGCTAATACATTCCTTGAGCAGGATTTCAGACAAAACTACTTGACACCAGACTGGCCATTACGCCAGTCATGAGCAGTAAGCCCAGACTCCTCATCTTCTCCTTTACACATACCTTTTCCAAAGCTTTGGCTATTCGAGTACCAACTTGTTCTAGTGACTGTGGTGAGTAGTGGTCTTTGCCAAGATTCTGTAGGACCTGTGGAAGAGGACGTAAAAGTGCTTAGATGCTAGAACCTGGTAAGACATGTCCCCGTGCTTGCTGGCTGCTTTTTTCCTGGCATTTTACAAATGCTGTAACCTGCTTCAACCTAAACACCACTGTCTATCTTGAGTTGATACTATCTGTGTAACACAGTGCTGTAACCCCATGGCACCGAATACTAAGAGTATTTTGAGTATGCTGAGCAGGATTTACCTTCACTAATTCATCCACAAAGAGCTGTAAATACAGAGACACTAATGGTGTTTTAGGATTTCCCTCAGGGCAGACTGTAGATGGCTGGGAAAGCATTCTGGTAAAATTTCATGCTGCACAGTTTTATCCAGGCATTCACTCACTGCAAGTCACCTCTGGAGACAAGGCACTAAATGCACCTTGAATCTGCCACAGTATGGCCACTTCTGTGTGATGGTCTTTAGCTCTGCCATACCTCTTTCAGCTGACTTTCTCCAGTGTAATGCAGGCTGGCCCGACTAGAGACACCTTGCAGGTGGTCCAAGGTATGCATACTGGCTGGGAGGTTTGGGTTACAAAGGGGCTCCATGGCTGGTTCCTGCAGCTGTGTGGCAAAATCAATGTGTTCTGTAATGCTACAAATATCATAAAACAAGTCAAATTAGTTAAGAGAACAGAACAGTCATTAGAAAGCTCTCTAGTGAAAGTAAACTGACCAGAACCTGGCAGAATCTCATTTGAGTAGTTCAAGAAGCAAGAGAAACTGCATCTTTCATCTGCACTTGCACTTTTCAAGTCTAACTGATGAAATTCCACATGATGTTTTCAAACTTAGAAATCCTGGAAGCTCTTCCTAACATAAAATCTTACACATACTGAAGACCATGTTTACACACACTGAAGACCATGTTACTGTCCTGCTTTGTGTAAGTAACTTACTTAGGGCTAATATCCAGAATACTCACTCAATGTTTTTAGCAGAAACAGCAAGCCACGTGCTGGCTACAGTTGTAAGCTCTACCCTGCGGAGTTTCAGGCATTCATCAGGACTTGGCCAGCCAAGGCTACGGTAGTCACGCCTTTTTCCTTGAGAAAGTAAAACAAAAATAGAAGAAACTTTCTGGAAGAAGAAAGATATTCTACTTCAGTACAATGACTCTTAAAATACTTTATGCCAGTGGATACATTCCCTACATTATAAAAGTCACTGTCTTGCAGAGACATTTCTTTAAGAACATTCCTGAATCTCAATGGAATGAATGAGACTGGTAGCACACACAGACAGAACCAGATTGTGCACAGGACAGATCAGGAGATGAAGTTCCAAACCTGATTCATTACACTTTTTCCAAAGCTACGGATTAAGAACAATTGCCAATCTCATTTACAGGTAATGTCGCTACTTAAATATCCTTAAACCAAATTTGTTAGTCATCATTAGTGTTCTACAGCTACAGTTAAAAACTAATAAAAGTTGACTGGTCTGTCTGTTGACAGTTCCAGGCAAAAAATACCGACAATACTGTTCAATGAGTATTGTCTAAGACAGTCAGTGACTTTTACTATGATTTTACACTCA
Source organism: Chloebia gouldiae (assembly GCA_003676055.1). Taxonomy (NCBI): domain Eukaryota; kingdom Metazoa; phylum Chordata; class Aves; order Passeriformes; family Passeridae; genus Chloebia; species Chloebia gouldiae. The sequence continues at coordinate 35,422,283 of QUSF01000004.1, forward strand.
AGATAGAAACCTTCCTGAAATTATTTAACAATTACACTTTAGCTCTCCCATTTTCAGAGAAGCAAAGCAAGGCAGGGAAATGTTAAATAACTTGCTTTATGTTAACTAACAGATCACTGAGGGAAACATGAACCTGGATCCTCACATCTGAACTAAAGCCTGCTGAAATCTCTCCCTCAAACTTGGTGGATACTGTATCAAACCCTAGGAAACTGGCCTGTGTTAAATGTTAGGAAACATTTTCCTCTCCCATCAGGAACATCCAAACTATTTGGAACATAAGAAAAATTCACTATAGCAGTACATTTGCACAGTGGGAAGCCAAGTTTAACAACATGCCAGTCTATCAAACCAGCTATGTAGACAATATTTCAGTATTTATTTCTAGTTACATGAAATTTTGCCCATTTGGATGCAATGCCTATTTCTCATCCAAGTTACAGTAAATCACTTCATCATATTTTGCAAATAATGAAGAAGTCTGCAATACCATTTATTTTGTAAAATATTGTGATAAAAGGGAAATTAATTTCGAGATACAAAGGGAAATTTCAAAGAGAAATGATCAGTTCTCATCACCACCACTGTAAACTATCCTATTGCAAGTTCTTACTGACATGAAAAGCAAAGGACATAAAGATGTACGGAAATGCTACAGACATAGTTCAGTAGTCTGGGAAGGAGTGAAACCCAAGTCAGATACCATCATTCCTCCATTCTACCAAGAACTTTCCAGGTGATCTTCTATTTGTGACTTAAATTTGGATTATTTAGTTCTTGCAAAGAGGATGCCAGCAGACCCTGCCTCACAAGACTGTTGGGAAGATTACTATACAATCAAGGGATGCTATGTAATAAAGCCTCAAAAGTAAATCAGAGGGAAAGAAGATAAACACTGAAGAAAGGACAGGTGTGTGCTCACAAATGACTGTCTGTTTTCATGTATTCCTTCCCTCCCCATTTAAATATTTAATTCAATAACCTACATTTGTCAGTTGCTAAAAAAGGCAGTTGTTAAAGATTTAATGTAAAAGCCTTCAAAATGTGAAATCACTTTCCAGGTCATCAAATCATCAAGGACTAAAATGCACTGTAGAACTTTGCTAACACATCAGTCCCACAACATTAAGATTTTAACTCCATTGAAAGGTAAGACAAGTATAGGGGTCAGTTACTTGGGTTTTATTCTTTGGCACCATATTAACAGATTATTCTCCAATTCCTCTCATTCAACTAGCAAAAAATCCATCTGCCTCTCATCTGAACTCTACTCTTCTGTAGCTACACTGTTTTGGAAGATAGACTGTAAGTTTTCTCTTATAATATTACTGAACAATTATAGCAGAACACTTGATTTTTATTTACTTCATTTTATTAGACTGAGCTTTCAGCTCTTTCTCTTTGAGTTGTATGGCTTCTGCTTAGCCAGAAGCCAGTACAAACTCTTATTCTGCATCCTGATAAACTAACTCCTCTGCCCATTCAGTTTATCAAAAGGGATCACTGAAGTCCCCTCTCTCTTTTACAACTTCTACTCACAATATCTACCTCTTTCATTCTCTACTCTCACCACCTCATCCCCAGAAGTTTTGGAAATTAACTAGAAAGTTTTCGTTCAACACATAAAGTTAGGCTGCACTTGATCAAGAAGGTGCTGACTGAAGAGATTTCTTGTTTTTCCATGTACTCATCTAGAAGGGACATTTCACTATGTAGCTTTTTGTAATGCTTATTTTCAGCAATAAACCAGTGTAACATAAAGGCTGCAAAGGAACTAAACCATAGCAATACAAAAGCTGTAAATGATTGGCTTTCTCTAGAAGTTGCAGGTTACCTATTGGTCCAGGAGAAGGTATCTTTGGTCCACTGATCTCTAGAGCAGTTTGGTAAAAGTTTTCATTTTCTGCATTAGTCCCTTCTTCCACATTTCTCCCAGCTGGCTCCTGAAGACCCAAGCTTTCAGCTTTTGGTTTCTTTAAACGTTTAACCTGAAAAGTGATCTACCAAAAGACAGTATTAGCAAGGTTAACAGTAAGAAACACCATGACTGTTATCAGCTCCAATGCTCTACTTGTTTTAGTCCAAAGATGTTACAGATGAGATCTTTGTCTCTCTCTTTTCCTCCCCATCTCAACTCATTCTCAAAGCCTGCTCCCTTTCACTGCATCACACCATGCAAATACAACTTCTGACCTCCAATACAGGAGAAAATAAATTCAACTGCTAGAGAACTGAAAGGCATTTTTCATTATATATTTTACTGGTAACATGATGACAAAAGGGATTTCAGTGTTTTCATGCTAACTAGAACTTTTGGTTAAAATCTTATTTTATTTTCAACTGTGAGCAAGAAGTTGGTGATGAATTGAAACTACTTGCTCATTTCACACCAGCCATCAACAACTACACTTTTAAGCTCATAGGGGAAGTTCATAGATCTGTATCTCCCAGTGCTAAACATCTTGAACTCATCTTTCCCTTGTCCACAACATTCAGTACAAGATCTAAGTAAATTAACTCAAACTCACCCATTCAGCTTCATCATCATCACCACAGTCCCCAAAACAGGAGCTAGCAAGTCCATTCTGAGATCCCTTCTTCAGGACCCGGATTCCTTGCAAGTCCATCCGACGACCTTTTACCTCCAATGCCCCTTCAAAAGCTTCCTGAGGCCAAGAATTTTCAAACTCATCCACCAAAGCCAGCATCTCTTCAGATATCTGATCATCTTCTAAACCCTCCACTCCTTCTGAACCATTGCTTTCTGCAGTGACTGTGTCTAAGAGAGAATACCATAAAAAACTTCAAAAATTATTTTCCCTATGCTTTCACAAATTGTACAAAAAGAATCATTTTTTTCTGTGACCTGACTTCCACTTGCACAACCCAAGTATCACTGACTACTCACTGCACAGTGTAGCAAGAGAGAACTAGTCAATGCAGACCTCCTCACCACAAATAAGCATCCCTCCTGTGCTTGGAGAATAATGGTGAAGAGAATGAAACTAGTTCATGGCTACTTGTTACTTTATGGACAGAGAGGAGCAAACATAGCTTCTCAGTGGAAAACAGACAGCTCTTCTGAAAAATCTAGAAACCATTTTATTTGCCAGAACTGATTTTGTAAGGCTGACTTACTTTCCAGTCTCAAGAAGGAGGGATCCCTTGCTGAACTCTGATTAAGGACTTCTGGATCTTCTGTACCTCCCTCAGAGTGTCCTTCTGTCGTTGCTGTAGCTGACTCATAGTGGCCATCAAAGTATTTCTCCTTGCCATAACTACCATCTGGATTTTTCTCATGACAGTGGCCTGAAAGAGAGAAATTTAATGATATACTGTGAGAGAAAGCTCCTCCTGGATACAAGTGGAGAAGCTGTATTGGGGAAACTACCATCTCCTAGTTTTCTGTGGATTTTCTATGTTGTTAATCTATGGATTAAAAGAATAATTCTGCAAAGTGTGAAAGACTTCATTCAGTGATTAAATAACTGGTCTACTCACTGACAAGGAAAATCATGTACAACAGTTACAGGAAACTATCCTATTAGGTATATGCTGTGAACTACTAATGCAAGAAAAATCAGCTACTTTTCAAGAGAAGGTTCCACAGCATATGATAAATTACTGTGTGTGGGTACCCACTCCAATGAACACTCCCAAGACATGTTTTAGTGACAATACACCATATGAGGTGTTTGCCTGCCACATAAATTCTCACTTAAGACACCAAAGTGGTCACCATGCTTATGTGCAAGAGAAAAAGGGCCAAGGCAGACTGATCTGAGAATGCCAGACTGACCTTCTATGCCAGCAGCAGACAGCATGTTGGTATGACTAGCTCATCAAATAGAAAGACAAAAGCTAAGAGCATTAATCTGTGCAAAAAATCAGAAGTTTTTACAGCTGAAAATTTAACATCTATAATTTTGTGCTCAGGTTACAAGTCCACATTCCACCAAATGCAAAGATCCAGGAATAACACTAGGAAAAAACCAATAAGCAGAAACAAAAAAAAAAGCATTTGCAACAGTAGCTTTTGAGCATCCTTTAGTGCCACAGAAGCATTCAAACACTTTAAAGGGTGGCCACGTGCTTCTTTGTAACAATATTTTTGATAATAAGTGCATTTTAATTACAGATCCCAGATTTTCATACAGTAATTAACTTTCCAGGGCCAGAGGTGCTTAGGGAATACAGTTAATGACACCATTCTCCACACATGTGAGAGGCTGGCAACTGCCCTGAACCCCAAGGCTCAGCTACAGGGCTGAGACACAGACTGAGGGCACTTGTCTCATCACACAGGAAACCTGTCCCCACTGAGAAAAACATATTCCATGTACATAGCTCTAAAACCCTTCCTTCCTTTATTTCAGTCACTTGTGAGTGAAAATAGTATACATATACAAATTAATTAAGAAGCCCACAGTTGAACAGAATAAAAATTAAATGCATTAGATTGTCAAGTACATTCCCCATTCTGCCTTCTCTGAGTGCAAACTGTATTTCTCCATACATATGGGAAGCGTTATTTTTTTCAACTTGAAGCATAAAATAACAAGAACGTGAATAAAGTATATCAGTGACCCCCTTCTACTTCACACAGTGATCCTATGTTATAAAGGAAAATTCTAGGTTTTATGCCTTTATTAGGCCAGTGGGATGACAGGTTGGTTCTAATTCTCATGTAAGGGTAACCTGTTCCACTGCTTCTCTGCAATGTGAAACTACAGCTTTCAGCTCTCTGTTTCTCCATCTGGGAACACTCAAGTGTCAACTCTGGAGGAAAAACAGACCAGTATTTTCTCTGTGTGAGTGACCAAAATCAAACAAATTAAACTAGATGTATAAATCCTTTGGGAAAACTATTTAGTGTCCTACCTTTTCTGCTGTATGTAAGAACACAAACATTGTTTTATATATGAGTACATATATAAAACAGAAGTAGTTAACTTCATAAACTCTTCTAATATCTACCATCCAGTTATACTCAGCCTTTCCTACTCTGTCATTGATTCTTTCTTCAATCCCCTGGCCCCCTCTCCCATTCTGCCAATAAAAAACTGATTTTTAAATTTTTTATGAAACTAATTGGTTTCATAAAAAAAAAGAAAAAAGACAAAACATTCACTTCAATATATGGAGAGCCTCATATTTAGTTATGAGAAATGGTGTACACAGAACACTTAAGTTGCCCCCACTTGACATCAACCCAGTCTGATTTCAATGCAAGTCAGGTGCTTCTCAGAAATGTGATGGCCAGAACTCCCTTTGCTGAAGATCCACTCATCATGACTATAAGGAAAGAAGCAGAGGGGCTAAAACCCAGACAACTACTTTTAATTGAAATTAAAATCCCAAAAAGAATTTTAAAAGTTGGAAAGCACAAGCAGAAGGAAAAAAATTGATGGCACTTAAAATTCTACTTAATACCAACTCTGTTAATATTAATTTACAAACACTGACAGCTAAAAAGATGCTAGATGACTGTGCTGGCTTTCTTGGGATCTGAGAGGTGCTATATATAGAAACCTGAGTGACCTAATTTTTTCAAACTGCTGCTTTCAGTTGTCTGATATTGCTGGAGACAATAATGCTAGTTGAAAAACCAATGGAAGTTGAAGATCTCTAGTGAGTGAACCATGAAGCTGGTGATACTGAAATACTGCAGGTCAGAACTTCACAGCTTCTGTCAGCCAGATGCCTGAAATCCACCACAAAGTCCAGTGGGGAAGAGTGTAAAACCAGCAAGGGAACAACACAGCCCCAAACTCCAGGCACATTCTCTGTCTGTAGAACATCAGGTGCATCACTGCAATACTTACAGCACCATTGTTATGTGAAGGACAAGAGTCACCACTGACCTAAAAATGCCCAGCTATTTATTATTCATATTTCACATATATTCTGGCTGTCTAAATCAGCACACGTGAGTTTTAGGTGTAAAGTTCTGACACAATGAGATTATAAAACTTGGAAGTCTAAAATTTCTACATTGTACTTGGTAAGTTCTGCTTACTCCATCTTGAAAATTTACTAGAGAAGGATCACTTTATTGCTCATTTATTTTCTGAGATCAGCTGTTGTCACTCTTCCCACTGATTCAGTAGAACTAAGAAAGCTCAGAGGGAAGTGGATCAGAGTCTGCCTTACCTTATGCATTATGAGACTTGGTTACTAAATTCCAGACAGTAAAACAAAAGTCATAGTGATGATACAAACAAGTATCTGGGCCTTTATTTAAGTGATGTCAATAACACAGTCTGTACAAGGTTAATGTAGAAACTGGCAGAAAAACCCCACAGACTTGATGCTAATTTACAAAGGAAACCCTCTGCAGAAAACAGCAAATACAAACTCTAAACTGAAGCCTTGAGACCTTGGAGACTAAAAGCAGAACACAGAATTGTTTATTAAAGGACTCTATTCCTGTATTGTTATAATTTGTAATTTTTTTGGCCAATGTGAACACACTTGTGCAGCATTAGCACAAACCAAACTTTAAATATAGGAAAGATTTGCTAGATTATCCACCCCATTTAATATTAACCACCTTCATGATTTTTAGGGACCCCTCTAAAATGCCCACTGAAGCTGTGGAAACTACTGCAATTGGTAGGGCAGAAAAACCCTAGACAAAAAGTTAGGCTCAAGTGCTTTAGGAATGGTGTGAACTCTTAAGCTGAAATCCACTTAGCATAAGGAGGGAAGCCTCCAGAGTGTTGACGTCTGTCACAGGGAAGGAGTAATACTAGGAGGGAGAAGCAAAGCAGTAACTTAAGTTTAAAAGTTGCTCCATGTATGAATGGGTAACAAACACTTATTCTGAACCATATTTAATGTTGCCACATTTCTCAGAAAAGTCACACCTGGAAACCATTATGAACTTTACTCACTACATATGAACTTTTCTGGTGCTATGTATTGTTTTTTTTTGTTTGGTTTTTTTTTTGTCTAAGAGCAAATTTATGTCAATTTACATGGCCCCAGATGCTCAGATTGAAAGCCACTCACCTAAGGCAAGGAAAGAAACATGGGAAGTAAGGAAAAGAGAACAAACAACATCCCCAGAGTATCACATGGAAGTGCTGCACTTTGAGTAAGGTCTTCAAAGTAATCAAACCTCACCATTAAATTAGGCACTGATTGTTCTAAAAATGTAAATTAGCTGCCACTGTAGCTGTTTGTTTCTTGTGGTACATCTGGCAGAGAGAATGAGGCCTCATTAACTATTTTCACTGTTTGATTCCTATATACCAACTAAAGATAGATGATTTAGTGTCATCAATAGCATTAGAAATAAAAAGTAAAATTACCTCCAAGTGTCTTTGGTCAGCACAAAATTTTTACTGACATTTAGCTCTTTGTCAGGGCAGAACCTGCAAAAAAACCCTATGACATTCCTAACTCCATAACCTATGTTCCAGCATCCTAGGTTTATGAAAATTACTGAGTCCTAACTTCTAATGTTATACAGACTATTCCCTTAATATTTTTTCGGTAAATATTTAGAAATTACAGTGGCAGAATGATGCCTCAGAACTAAAAGTCAAGTCATTTTAAATTGAGGTACTGTTTTGTTTTTTTTTCCCTACTATTTGGAATAAAGAGATCTGCATTATCTCCTGAATTATTACAAGAGTCAAGGACTGTTGCTGTAGTCAGTGACTTGCATTAGGTTAGGCAAAATGCATGTCACCTGGAGATATGTGTCACTTAAATGCCTCTTTATGGGTAAACACAGCCAAGAGAGAACTGCACTTAATACAGATGTAAGTCAGCCTCATACCTGAGTTGTCAGAGTAGAGAGCAAACTGAAACCAAGCTGCTAACACAAGTTACTAACTCTGTACTTATTGTGTATGAATGCTTAAAACTAGTATTCCCCACAGTGAAATTCAGTAAAGATAGGTCTTTTTTTCTTTTTACAGCAGGAATGACACATCACTGAGCTCAATGGAAATAAGTTTCAATCCCTGCATGCAGATGAACAGACGTAGCATCTCAGCAGCACTGCATCAATAAAGAGTCTTCTCTTTACTTCTGCACTGCTTACACAGATGCAGATACACATAAGTAAAAGGAGGTGGTCTATTGCCACTTTACATATGAGAATGAGCAATGATGCTGCTTAGAGGTCACATGAAAGATTTGGGTGTGCTCACTACTTGAGTGACGTATATTTACAATTAGGCTACAATATATTAATTACAGAAATTAAACTGAAACCCAGCACATTGTCACCCATCACTTTTACAGAACCAGTCTTGTTTAGTGCTTTGTGTCACAGGCAATATAATTTCCCAGAGTTTACAAAAACAATCTAGACTGAGAGACTTCACCTACCAGAACCTTTTGGGGATCTAGAACTACTGGGATCTCAGTCATTAACATTTGGGCTAAATGAGCACCTTAAGAACCATCTTACTTTCTGCACCACAGCGACTCTGTTGCAATCTGACATGAACAAGCCAGGCAGTGTTACAGGGAAGTGCTGTTTGGGAGAACATCCTCTAAACAACAATAAAAACATAAACTTTGACTTTCATGGCAACGTTAACACTGGCGATTAACACACTGCATACTCTAATTACCCTGATCAATCAAGGTGAACATGGTAATTTCCTACAGATCTTCTGAGACACTGAGAGCAACCATGTTATTCCAATCACATATAAAAATATATTTGATTAAAAAGCATTTGCTAAGGGAAAAAATCCAAGCCACTTATTTTGACATGAGTTTTAAAAGCAGTAGGATGAGCAGTAACTACAGAAGAGACCTATTTTTAGCAGCTATTGCTGCTCTGCTCACCTTATATAATAAATTAACATGGTTTTATTTAGATTTTGCTCTAAAATTAATGAAGTCCTTTTCTTATGATTTCAATTAAAAAAATACATGTTGGTACTTCAAAATGAATCCCATGATTGAGCTCTGAAAGCAGAAACTGCAGAACACTTAGGACTGAACAGGATTGCCATCAAAAATGTTAGTGAAAGGTCACAGGCCATAACTGCTGAACTGTACAACAGTACTGCAGTAAAACTCCAGAAGCAAATATCAAAGAAATTTGTTGCTTTCCACACACACAAGCAAGTTGTAAAAAAAATACAACTAAAAGAATATCCAGTTAATTTTTATTAAAAATTATCACCAAATGATAGAGCAGGTAAGTAAAAGGAGAAGAAAACCAGAAGTTTTAATTAGAATTAGCTGGCTGTGCAATACTGATCTGTGAATGTTTGCTAGGTCTGTATTTAGTTAAAGAGAAATACACCAGATCTACCACACAATCACTGTGCTTTCAGCCACACACAACTCAGCTCCAGAACAGTAACACCAGTGGACCTCCAGTGCCTTTTACAGTTGTAACACACTGGATAAACCACCAAAAAGATGTATCTAATAACCCACGTATCACCACAGACTCTGTTCTGGATAACAAAAGACAGATTGCACTAAGTTCCCACTCTGATGAAGTCAAGTATCCATATGGGTACCAGAAAAGAATGAGGAGTGTAGTGCCCAAATTCTGAACTAAGCTTTTAATGTTTTTTCTCCCTACACACAAACACTATTTGTTAATTTTTAGCTTTTTCCTTTAATATAAATCCTGCTTTGAAAAGTCAGAACTTACAAGACAAAAATAAACATTTTCAAAGGACAGGACAAACTGTTATTTGAAAAACTGAAGTACTGAAAACAAATAATGAAAAGCAAAATGAAGTATTTTAAAACCTGACTTTCGTAAATTCCTCCCTTTGAAAGCAAGTGGCCTTTCTTCAAAGATGATGGGAGGTGTGTTCAAAAAGGAATAGTCAAAGAAAACACTACATAAAAAGCTTTCATTTGATGCATAGAAAAAACCAGGATGATAATTTATGCCATCAAAATTTAGACCAAAGCACACAAAATGAAACATACAGAAGTTTTTTCTTTTTTTATTATTTATTCCAACAACAGTTTTCCAGTTAAGAGGTTTATATGGTAAAACTCTTCTCACTCATAGGAAGTTTTAAAATCTGATTTGTAGCAAAAAAGCTGCCTCTAAATTGCATTAGCTATAGCTCTAAAGGTTATCTATTTGTCTTATCACAGTAGTTCTGATTAAACCTTTCAAAACACACAAATGCCAAGAATACATAACTGGATTTCTAGATCATATTGAGAGAAATATCTTACCACTGAGTAACAGACAAGTCCCTGATGAACAGATACAAAAATTCTCCTTATGAAATATAAAGAACTGATAAATAAAATATGGGAAAAAATTAAAGAGAAAGACAAACCTATTTAAAATAGAATGTAATGCAGTTTAATAAGGGACATGCATGCAAAACATCCTGAAGAATTCAGTAGGCTACTCTATAACAGAGTAGAAAATATCAATCTTCCTCCCAGCATCACAGAGGAGAAAATCAAAGAGAGTGATTACCTAAAGCCTTCACTCTCCACCCACTAAAATAGGAAATTATTTTTCTCATGATGCACATCTAGAAGCAGAAACCTACTCTGTGATGCCAGGAATAGGGCATAAGACACAGAAACATCTAAATATCTATATGCAAAACCCCCCAATCTTGTCAGTGAATAAAAGACTAGAAAATGTCTCTTTCAGAGGACCCTGTTTCTATGTATAGAGCAGGAAGGTAAGTAGCCCTCCAGTCTGAATTTAAGTCTGTGCCTCAAGGGTAATGTTTTTTTCTGCTTGTTTGGTCTGGGGAAAGAGAGAAAAAACCCAAAAGAAATAAGCACATGAAAGGTCTGAAGACAAAGGCCTGTCCTCAGTGACTTCTCCCTGGGCCAGATTTTTTTACCGTAGGGAAGAAAATAGTTACTTATTAATTTCTTAATAAATACTCACCTCCAATATAAGGCTTGCTGTGAATATTAAATGACTAATATTTACATCCTTGTACACAACACAATTCTGAAATCTGCTGATGATTAAGCAAAAGACAATTCTTAGTTTAAATATCACTAGCATTAGCAAAGCCTACCTAGAGTGGCTTTTTTTTTGTTTTGAGCTTTCTAATCTTTCCTCTTTTCCACATATCTGTTATGCTAAGCATCACATATTTTGTAGATCCTGCTAGAGCCTAAGTATCTATGAACTCAAGTCTAAAAAGGACTTTAAGTACAACAGTAACCTTCTATTGAGAAATGGCATCAGATACTTGAACTCTATGAGAGTTAGGAACTCCACTATGGGTTTACTGTTAGCTTCCCACTTCTCTGACTGCATGGGGTTGAAACTCCAAGGCCAAGGAAAGGCTTTATGTATGTGTCTTGATAACCACTTTGTCTATAAGGTTTGCACCATATACTGGAATTTAAACAATATAGCACAGGGACCTGATTACATGCTTTTTTATTCTGAAAAACTCTTTTGATAGGCTGTATTTTTATGTTTATCTGTGTGCCTCTTCACTAGTTTATACTGCTCAGCAAGAGCAGATTCATAGTCAGACTTGATCCATAACAATTTATAGATTTGTTTGGCACAGATACCCAATAACTGCACATTAAAGCAAAGGTACTGACACCCAAAAAGCCTATCAGTGTTAACTGGTCAGGTAGGCCTGTCCCTTACTGATCTAAGAGAGTGCTTACTAATCTTTTAAGTGCTTGACAGTTTGCCTGACGGGGCACATTCTACACAAATCCATTAAAAAGCAGAACTGTTGCAGTAAATAGGATAAAAAAAATATCCTGGTGTTGATGGTTGTGATGATCAAGATTAGCCTTAAGTAAGGAATGCCTGCAGAAGGTTGTTTGACAAGAATACTGCCAACCACTCTAAATTAGAATTCAACAAGAAAATTCTCTCCTCACACTGCCAGAACAGTAAAAAGCCATAGAATAGTCACTGCAGAAAGACTTAACAATTTTTGCAAGAATGTCCCTTCTCCCCAAAACTGTTACATTCAAGAAGTTTCAATCTCTTCCTCTTGGGAATGCTGAACTGTCCTAGTTTCAGTCTCTAGTAGCCAGAACAGATGATAGATTTAAAGCTTTGAGGACAGTCAGAGCACAACACAAACTCACATGAACCAGGCAACCAACCTTAAAAGGAAAAAACAAATCAATAAAGCAGACAGATCAGGGGTAGTTAAGTGCCTGGCACTCCGTGGCTCAGCGTGCAGTGCTCATTTTAATCTGAGCACATGGCATTGCATGCTGCTTCCAGACAACCTCCATGACTCATTACAGGCTGAGGCCACACATTACCACTTTACAAGTTCTCAGATTGAGGCCAAGTGAATACAGCCTTCAAGGTCCAGGCCAGCTGCTAATGACACTAAGCTACACATTGTCACTTCCCCATATGTGCTTCTTTTCTCTTCCAAACATGCTTTAACCAACTCACTAATTCAGTGTGTACAGCTCAACTATGAACATGTTTGTGAAACTGCATCTCCCTGCAGATGTAGCTGAGGAATTACTATTCCTCCTAAAAAGGTTGAACATATGCAGTTATAGGAACTTTTAAAATAGGTCCAGCTCTAGGTGGTGCATCCAATTAAGGTTCAGTAAGAAATTTTAGCAGCTACATGTAAGTAACTGCCACTGGCAAAGACAGCCTCTCAGAGGGGAAGACTCAGTCACAAATTTCTCATTTTCTCTACGTTCTTGTCACAAAAAAGCACCACACTGCAGAGAAATGGCAATACATCTGATAACTGAAGACATCAACTTTTGAAAACTTAGTTGGAGAGGGAATCTTTTCCCTTTGAGCAATGCCTGATGTTTCTCCTCCTCCCTCATGAACACATAGCTATTGCTCGAGTAAAGGAAAGATCCAGGTTAACATACAAAGAATAGTCTTTAGCACTGTAAAGGCAGATAAAAATGGGAAATGTCGTATTATATTTAGTTTAATACTGTACTGCTTTTTCTTCATACTGAATGGTTTTGCATCAGTAAACTCCCACTGAACTCTCCTAGAGCTCTAAATTCCCTTCCACAGTGCAACTCTCAATTCCTCCGTTATTCCAGCAGCTGAGGGCCACGATTTTCTCCTCTCTCTTCTGCTAGCCAATGGCCTTCTGATCTTGGGAAGAGACAGAATGGATACAGAACTCTAAATATTGCAGGTTCTTAACAGAGCATGATGCAGAGTGAGATTGATGACTGTTGGGAGAAGCTGTCAGGTACACTGCCATGCAGGAAATAAGCAGGCCATGTGTGTAGGATAGCAAGACATACTCTGTGTGATGAAAGAAGCTGCAGAACAAACTCACTCATTAGCATATTTAATGCATGCAAAAGAGAATGACATTTGAGCAACACAGATATACTTAAAGAATCATGCTTGTTTACAGAAACCTTTAAGATTCTCAGTGGCTTTCCAGCAAGCAGCAGCTTGGAAGCAATGTGCATAAGCAGTGGGTACACAGCCTTTGGATACTGGTGTAGCTAAAAATGCCATGTTTAACATAGTAACACATTCCTTCACTTTTCAATTAAAGATTCAATTTAAGAATCTGTTATCTATATATCTTTTATATAGTTTTGACAAGAAAAATACATTGAAAGAAAGACAGGTTTCAATGAGCTTGGCACAGCACTATTAGGGCAAGGTCATTCACCTTCAACTTCCTTCAGCCAATCATGAGATACTAAATGAAGACTTTTCAGGGAAAAGTATGATTTGTAAATCAGGCTCCAAGGAGTGAAAAGTACCAAGAAGCTTGCATCTGGTCAACTATCTTCAAGATCACATCAATATTCTTAAGATTACTGCAGCAAAAGTGGACTGTGGGAATGGCTTCTTCCCTTACTGGGCTAGTGGTGCAGAAACAGTAGCACAAACCCAAAATAATTGGGTCACAGTATTCTTACAGAGCACATTCTCATGTGCATTTCTCCAAGATCTTCCACTCAGAAGCACATCTGATATTTCCTGACACCCTCACTCCTCAGGGAAGTTTGCTTCCACCAGGACAAAAAGCAGACATCATTCTCCATACCACCCACCTGCCTGTATTGTGCAATATGTTTTCACTCTACACAAGTACAATTTAACCTTCTCTTACTCCTTTAGCACTAAAGAGCCCAAATATGGGCACCCACCAGATCTTTCAGATGGACGGTCACTGTATGATCTTCAATGACAGAGATGCTTGGCTGCCAGAGTGAGAAAGAGTCCAGCCTGATTTTCAGATTCCTGTGGAACTTGCAGGGTAAACAACAGGCAAATGGGTGCATTCCTGTGCATGTATGGGGCACCAATAAACAACTTTTTAACTTCAAAGGATAACAATGATCTTAGAACTGCCTCTGTTTGACACAGAACCCACTTTCTCCATGCTACTGCTAAATGACCAAGGCAAATTATTGCCCTGATGTGCTTCTGACAGCTCTGACAAGCAGTTCATGTGCTTCATAGAATTCTGCTTGTTGTTTAAAAACTCTGCTGGTGTTGACTCTTTATACTCTTTTCATACAGATGAACTTTACCATAAGGCAAGAGAGTAAAAGCAACAGAGAAACAAATGGTCACAGATCCCACCCCTTTTGCAGACTCTAAGATAAATAAGAGAACTAATACATGCAGTATTTTCAATAAGGTTCAGGAGCACTTATGAATTTTGCCTTCTAATATGCAAATCAAGGTGAGAAAAGCTGAATTTTAAACATACAGAAGTACTCAGTTCAGAATCCCTTATAACTGGTACAATTTCTGGCCTTTTGCTTCAACTAAAACACAATTAAACTCTGAGCTAAGCTCAATACCCCTTGTTCCAAGAGTAAACATGTTAGGGGATGTTTGTTCCATTAACATTAATGTAACACCACTAACACTGTAAGAGATAAGCATTCATTGGACAAACAAGATACAGCAGCTTTACAATAAAAATGTCTAAAAGGACCTCATTCTATAGGAAATTTAAAACAAAAATTTAGCTGTCTGTTGCTGGGACTATCAAGTCAGCTGTAACTAGTAGGGAATAACAGAGTTAAGTGAAAGGTGCATTTAAAAATGCAAAGTATTTCACATCCCTTTGTCTTAACACACTATTGAAAAGAAAGTGATGTCATGCTTTTGCTTGATGTTTGTGTATCTCAAATCTCTAAAGGGGCTAGAGGTGATTGCAACTGTCAAACTAGTGTTTGCTTAAACTGGGAGGTTGATTTAAAGAAGTTATTTAATCTGTCAAAAGCTTACTGTTAAGAATTTCAAGTAGAGATTCTCCTTTCAGGTCAACCTCTCCCCTTCGGGTCAGTTTGCTTAAAGGTATAAGCTTATTAACTTTAACTTGAACTTGTAAGAACTTAAGGGCTGAGGGATAAAGTGAAATTCATACACATATAAGCTGAAACACCTTTCCTGTGTTTTATTTTAAGGGGAAATGGAATAAACCATTAACGGAACAAACCAAGAGTTTTGATTTCATGTGGCACAGAGTACTGGTACCACAAGAGGGCACCAAAGCCACGCCTAAAGCCGATTCACATTACAGAACTCGCTCTGAGGAAGAAGGATGAACTGCTCTCACAAACACTCACTCTACACACAAGGATTCAGGTTTCTTGGGGGTGTGCACATACATTCACAATGAACTCACACTCCCTCGACTTTGCATAGAGCAGCACAAGGCCTTCTGTAAAAACACTATCCTGCCAAGGATGAAAGCTTGAAACAAGTAATGCTTCACATTTTGAATAACATCACTCTATTAATAAGATTTTGAATTTTGGTCTTGTCTAAAAGAATGTAAAGTGCATGAGCTCATAATCAAATGGAATTTTGAGTCAGAGATAGATGCTTAGTCTGATAAAATATTTTGAGTACAAATGACTGCTGTTTGCCCAGGCAACAATTCTGTTTACACATAGAAAGTCTTATCTAACAGCAACTAACAAATCAGTATGTTTCAATGGCCAGCTGACCATCACAATAAAAATATGGTTCTCGTATTCTGTAACCTTTTTAATATGGCTTGGCAACATCTGAATGTTTACATCAGCCAGTGAATAACGAATAACCCCACAGATGGATAGTCCTCTACAGACCTTAATACCTGATAAAAGCTACTTGCAATATTTTTAGCCATAAAGTGTGCAAGACAAATCTCAGCAATGCACCATTCAGCATCAGACAAAAATGACACTGGCTTTCTCTATGAGCTTAATCAGCAGTCCAAATATTTAATTTCTGCACCTTTGAGAGTGTCCCTATTTTTCTAAGCTTTTTGCACTTGTTAACACACATCTCTTACATCTCTTGGTCCTGTTACCGGTGGGTCAGACATGGGTGCTGAAGTTACCTGTCAAGCAACATGAAGTTTCTTAACCTGCTACAGGAACTGACTCACCAGTAACCTAACAGCTGATGTAGCAACACCCCTAACACTGCCAAGTCACCTCTAGAAGGATCACCACAGGATAATGCTCAAAGAATGGAGTCCTCCAACCATTTTCTCAGGCATTTGGGAATAAGGCACTGTGTGGGTTTTTGCTGTGTACAGCATCTATATTAGATGCAACTGCCTGGACTCCTGCAGCTGTCTAAAATACCTGTCACAGGTGATAGGGTTGGAATAACTTTGGACACTTCACACATATCCTCCATAAGGAAAAAAACCCACCAAAAACCTCTAAATATTTAGAAATTCTTTTACAATGCAAACAAACATTTATATAAACATGAATACAGAAGGCAAAAGTTAAAAAAAAAAAAGTAAAAAAAAAAGTGTTGGTCTGAAATATTTAATTCTTATTCTCATGTGTATGAAGAGACTTGGGTTTGAAATATAAATTATCTATACCAGAAGTAAGTTACTAAAAGACAGGACCAGGCAGCAGTATAGACAGGAAAATATAAGCAAGCATCCAAAAAATCAGCGTTAGTCTGTCACACTTCCAACATCCTGTGCTAACAGCAAACGTCCCAACATGCTTGAGAAGACGCCTATTTCACTTATTTGAAATAAACACCAGGCACATACTGTAATCAAAAATCAGGCTATGAATTCAGATTTTTGATCCCATATTCCATCTCATGCTAGCATGTAACTCCCACTGACCATTTGCTGGATTCTGCCGATGGCTCACGGCAGCAGAGCAAGGAATTCCATGTCTCACTACTGAGCTCAGTTTTCATGAACAGAGGCTTTTGACAGGCGAAGCAAAAACACAGCTACCACATGGGCCTACAACCCAAAGCACAGGAAGCCTACTGCTGTTACTTTCAGAAATACTCAAGGAATGCTCATCAAAACAAAATATTAAACCAGAGAAACATTTGATATTCCAAACTGTTGGTAAATTATTCAGCATATGATATCAATCTCAAAGGATACAAATACTTTATGACATGCAGTTAAGTGAATAATAACAATCTCTTTTCAACTGTTTTCCTTGGACTGAAGGAGCAACAGAAAGTTTTAGGATACTTTTAAGTGCAAAATATGATTTCTGAGTACACATTCTTGAAATCATTCTGGTTTTGGAGACTTTACCTCATTTTCATATAGCTGCCAAGGTTCCTCTTGAGTCAGTTGAAGTTTGCAGTGGGGGAAAAAATATTTACCTAAACCTTATGCTAATAAGATAGGTAAATCTACTTTTCAATTTTTATATTTTGAGTTTGGACTTAAACCACAAATCATCATCATCAAGGCTGAATTAACCAGTATGTTTCTTTTACACTTTGCTCAAGAATGTACAAAGAATATTTACGCTGTCAGCTTTATATTTTCAGGTTTCTTGCACTAAAACAAAAGATGACCTAAAGGACATTATAAAGAAAAATAAAAAATATTAAGAAAAGTCCTAGAAAAAGGCAAATAATATAAATACAGAGTAAAATACTTACATAATGAAATACTGAAATTTAATGAGCACATTAAAATGCTAAGGCATATATATTCTGCTCCTTCTTGATTTAATAGCTTCACAAGTTCCTTATTGACCAAATCCCTACTCCAATGTACCAGGTGAATATATTCATGCTCACTTTGTTAACCAGTGGCCAAGCTGGCAAAAAAAGGTAAGATAACACTTTTCTCTTAAGCGCTTTTGGGATGGGTTTTCCCTCGCATTCAAGAAACACAAACTTCCAAAACAGCATATGCTGTAACAGCTGACCTCAGAATGAACATCCTGGATCAGGAACCATTGCAAACAGAAGCCAAGAATTAATCAAACTACATTGTGACAAGTCGAAGGAAGAAATACATATAAAACAAAAGATGTCATAGATAACTTTGGAGTTCAGATATAATCACTGTTTGTTACAGTTTCTGTTCTGTGAATAGACTTTTAAATTGCTTTCTGCTTAACTTAAAATAGAGTAGCCATGACTAAGGTTTGACTGGAATAACTTTAACCTTGTGAATTACAGACTTTTAAAATACCTTGATTAAAAAGAAACAAACATTGCTTTTCTTTTTAGAAGAGTGTGTTTCTTGTGATGACATGTACAAGTTCCATTACTGCTTACAGTATCTCCTAGGAATTTTCTAAGAAGGGCGATCTGAAGTTAATAGATTCATTGTGAGGTACCAGCATAGGAGTTGATTAATATGGATGTCAGCAAGAAATCCATCAGCTGGGCTGCTACACCACTCACTACAGCCCACTCAGCCAAACAGCATTCAATTCTCTGCACAGCTGATGGGCTCTCAATCACAGCAAAAATGCTCAAGGCCATGTAAAGTAGTATTATTTTAATGGCAGAGTCCTGGAATTTCACCTACAATGGCATCATCCGTATTTTACCAGGAGATAGGATGGCCTCTAGTCTGTGTTTAGACAGCACAATTCTAGATGCTAAATCAGAGGAGGTTTCTCCATGTCTCTCCACTGGAGAGGGAACTTTAAAAAACCCTCAGAGGAAGTCCTAGCAATGCTAAATCACAAGCATTTCTCTGGTGAGGTTTACACTTGAAAATAAAGAAAATATTAGATGGAAAGATACCTTAGTAACAATTTGAGACACGAGGGATTAGAAACTATATTAATAAATTGTCTTCAAGATTGCTCATAAATATCATATTGGCCATATTCAAGTACAGACAAAGTACTGAAAATATTCAGTAGGATTGAATAAAATTAATGAATCCATTTCCAAAAACTATTACTTTTTAAAATCTAAGTAGCCATTAATGACAATAAATCATTCTGTTGAAAATTTTCACTGGGTTTTTGGGGGAGATTGGATTCTAAGTCATTCTTACCTATTTTTGGAGTGTTAAAAGCAATGATTGCAGGTCTCATACAAATAATATAATACTAACACAAGACTGTCTGTTCCTTGAAAACTGAACTCTAGAAAATGACAACCAAAGTACTGAACACACTGAAGGGATATGAATGAAAACTAAACTGTTCTTCATCAAATTCTTCAGCTGACTGTAAAAACTGAAGGGATGTACAAAGGAGTTGGTGAGCAGCCTAGCAGACGTGCCCTTCCATAAATACTGAATCCAGCATTCCTCATTTACCAGTAAGATACTGGTGGTGCTGTTAAGGTATTACTGACAGTCAGGAAGTAATCTGCACTCAGTGGAAGTCCCCTAGATATTCAAGAAGTTATCCTCAAGCAATTATTTAATGGACTGTAACTTTTCCATTAAAAGCAACACCTCAACCTTAAAGGTAGAAAGCGCTGTGAAGCAAAATGGTGGAAACTTGGAAAAAAAATCTTCCACACCCAAGGCAAATAGACATTGACTTGTGGTCCATCTTTCAGCAGTTGCTTACCACTGCACACAGAGGAGGTGATGTTGTACAGGAAAGGATAAAACTGCAAACAGCGGATCATCTTCAGGCTGCTTTCACACTCCAAGCACTTGGCTGTCAAATCCAGAGCATGTCTGAAGGCCTGCAGTGCTCCACTCATGTTGCTCTGAGCCAGGTATGCATTTCCCAGGCTCAGAAAAGTCAGGGGCTGTGAACACAAAAGCAACACACTGCAGCCTAAATATATTCATTGTTTTAACAGTGAAGCCAACTAGGAAATACCCTTGTCAAGTCACACCCTCCCAAATTTGGTGGGAAAGAATTTAGAAAACTTCCTAAACAGGCACTGCCTATTCTTACAATGGAGAACTAACATCTTGATGCATTGGTGGTAACCAAAAGCTGTTTTGCCATAGGGTTGTGTTAGGAGTTCCATCTTTGTACAGTAAAAAAAACAACTGTTAAATGCACACAGACTGAAATGAAACATTAAGTACTTACTTAAAACCACCAGAAACATAATGTTTTCTGCAGAGAATGCCAAAGGACTAAACTGAAATGTGCAAAGGCAGTTTAGAATCATTAAAAGTCCACAAAAAAAATATCACTAGTGTTCTAGCAGGACAGATGCATTGCATTTGCCAAGACTGTTCAGATTTACCTTAGCAAAGCTAGGTTACTGAAAACACTAATGTCACACTAGACTGGAGGTACACATTTATGCCCTTCAATTCTTTGTAAAAAATATTTTTGTCTACTGCTTTTGGCTCCTCTCCCTAAAATAAGTACTTTTTTGAAAAGTAAAGATTATAAACACCTTTTTCACTGGTAGAACTCAACACTTTAATACAGCACACAGTAAAGCATTACATTTATTGGTTGACTGAAAAGTCACTTGGACAATGTAATTTGCTGCAATTAACAGTACACTGCGAGAATAATGAATAGAGCATTGTAATTTAAGCAGTCGTTTTTCCCACTGAAACAGTTTTTTACATTCATTATCTAAAAATGTGAAGACTGAGCAGTAGCTGAAGATTTTTCCAACTCAGCCTGCATTACTAAAAAGCATTCAGAAAACTGTTCAATATGAGCAACGGGATTTTTTTTCTTTTTAACAGCTTTTGTTGATGGAGCACATCTTTTATTCCCAGTAGTTGTAATTAATTTTAACTTGTATTTACTTTCCATTATATTCCAGGAAATACCATTCAATTACAATGCCTCCTGCTAGTTTTTCTGGTACAATAGGTATTACAGGACTGAGTACACCTGAAAAAAACACGAGCAGGCATTACTGTAATGAGGCAGCATTTGCAAGTATTTTTCAAGAAAAGCCCTACTCACACAGCATGGTCCTAAGGATTCCTAGGCTCCTCCCCTCCAAGGCTGTGTTTTCATATGTTCTTCTAATGTACATCATTCCAGCATAGTTCTTTCTGTAATTTCTTTTTGCACTCTTAGCTACCACCCAAATAGACTACATTCCTTTCCAACACTTGAAAATTTGTTTCTGAATGCTACACTGAATAAACTTACCCTGTTTTCAACTTTTTTATGTGCTAGGTGACTGATGGCCTGGCAGGTTTAAACACTGATAATCTAACTAGAGAGGTAGAAGCACAGGAGAGAAGTCACTTAAACTTCTTACTGTAGTGTCTGTGATGCGAGACCAAAATTATCTGCTAGATAATTCTATGCTATTCCCTCCCCCTTTCTTTTCACAAAGAAAAGAACTGTTCTGGCCAGTCCAGTAGCTCAAACAGCTTATACAGAAACTGCCTATATGACATAGGTGACAACCTACAGAATGGTTTATCATGTTACTGTTCAGAAATACAAAAACCTGGTTTGAATCCATGGCCAGAAGTAAAGCCACCAAACAACTAGAACACATTTTTCTCTATATATATATACAAAACCTAGGGACAAATAAAACTGTACAGATAAAATCAAGTCTCACAAAGATCTTGGTAGCATACACACTATCTTAAGGGTTTTAAGAATGAAGATACAATGCTGACAGCTTGACAGATCTCTGTTTTAGGTTAAAATCTTGCCAAACACCAGGATTAAATTCCTTGGTGGCACTGCTGATAATACAGATTTTGGCAGGCTAGAAGTCTGTCACTGATTTACAAGAACTTCTCTAGATGTTTATACTGTCAACAGTCAGCATCACCCCTGGTGCAGACAAGAGTTTACATAGAAATTAACATCCATTGCAAATCACCAACTGGAAGATGAACTGCATGTGCAGGTAAACACAAGTAACACGTACTTAGAAAATAATGAGGGAAAACACATTCACTACTGGGCAAACACAAACTCCATCAACTTACCTCAGAGGCATTTATGGCCAAAGCCTTCAGCAGGAGCCTGCTGGCATCCGAATGAAGACCATAATGAAACAAGAGGTTAGCAAGGTTGACCAGAGGGATGTCCTGATACTCATGTGGAGCCAAATTATATGCTTTTTGCAAACAGGTGATAGCAAAGGTGCTATTTCCAACTGCACGCCAGTACAATCCAGCTTCATTAAGCACAAGCCATAGAGGATCTTCTGGCTATAGGAGAGTCAGGGAAAAGGATAAAAACACCCACAAAGAGGTGTCTCAGGAAGACAGAAATGCCTGCTCTTTAATAAGAAGCAAACAGAACTCACTCTTGCATACTACATTGTTAACTGGATACAAATTAGATTTTGCTGTGACTGTTAGCAGATTATTCAATCTGCTCCATTTCTACTCAAATAGACATGATTTACAGGCTGAACAGCAATTTAGCAGCAGCTGTCGCTCACACTCTACACATATGAATGCTTTGTATCATGACCAAAAATCCCTTAAAATGTACAAGTGATAATGGTTAGGATACAGGAAGCAATGCTTGTGGGCAACTTCAGAGACTTAAAATTATACAAACAAATCACAGATCTGTGTAAAATGCTAGAATGTGAAAGTCAGGCAGCTATTACATTACAGTTAGATGCGCTTCCAGGTCTTCTGTCTAACATTACCTTTCCCTGCCAGATCAAGGTTTCAGAACTGTTTTTTCTTAGACTTAGTTATCTATTTGTCTTATGAAAGTTGACAACTGGCATGCATTAGATACTGTTTAAAGATTATAAAATAGTAAGCAATAAGTGAGGGCAGGTGAAAGAATGGAGGAAGTGTCAAATACACCTTGAATGTTCCTTCCTCCTCTTTAACCTGTAACAGCATAAAGAAGCACTCAACCTAGAGAAGAAATAGCAAAATTTAAAAATATTGACAAGTTGACAGAGGTAGATAAAACATCCACTTTCAGATGCACTTTGAAATTACTTAGAAGCATGTTCTAGTTTTTAATATTTTCATCATTCTGTATTACTCAGTTCTACAAAACATTTACAGTATAAAAGCAACACCTGAAATGGATGCTCAGTCCTACCCATATGTCTGAAGCCCAAATACATGCCTGAGTAGCAGACATGCAGCTAGGATTAAGGAAGCAAAACAGTGATACTATGTTGAGTTAGTAAGAACATTTTTGTTCCGGGTTTTAAAAAAATCCCTCCCACAGAAGGGTTCTAACTATGGTTCTACATGAACTGGAAGACATCAACATGCTACAATATTCTTTGTTTGGAGTACCTTACATAATCTGTGATTTCAAGATTATTAATGAGCCCTGTTTTGCAATGCACATGCATAGCATTCCAAACTCCTCACTGAATCACTCTCCATTCACAGGTCTCAAGGATCTCCCTAATTAAATCCTCAGAAAGTTATTAGCATTCTGTCTTTCCCAACACAAAGATAATAACTGGCATTCCTGCTCTAAGCAGTTTATCATTAGCAGAACAGGTAAAACACTAGACTGTTCTTACATCAGCAGGCATAAAAGTTCAGGCTTTTAGCATGACAGCAACAGAATACTACAGTTAAAACCAAAATATTCATGCACTGCACAGTAAGACATTAGACATGTGCAGGACTGTTCTGAACAACATAATAATATTCTGAACCAACTCTTACTGCTCATTTTTTCTCCTGGTTAAGATGCACATAGTAAATGGTACTGGTTTGGGACTAAAAAAGTATCTGCATATAATAGCTTGACACAGCTTCTACAAGAAAGTTAAACTGAGAAATATCAGCTCGACATGTCAAAAAGAGTCAACATCTCTCTCAATGCTTCCTGTTATTTGACTCTCAAAGGCCCCACGCAAGATGGAGGTGGCATTCCACAGGGTTCTACACAGAGGTACATTCTTTGCCCCAGAGTGCCAATTATCCTGACAGAAGATTGACAGAGGGTTGGTTTCCTTGGAGGGAGAGTAGGGGGAAAAGCAGAGTAGTGGGAAGGAGAAGGAAGAGCACAAGGCAGGCATGCAGGCAGGGGTGGGAGACAGAGGAGTAGTTCCAAGCTACTTCTCCCAATTAAGCAAATGGCTGCCAGAATTAGCTAATATATTGCTGCTCCATATCCTCACAACAAGAACAAGCAACTACAGGGCTGCTTGATCCACATTAAGCTAAATTAGATACTTCTGTATGTATTTCTGCTTTTATAAACATGGCTTTTAAAGCTAGTTTCATCTCAGTTACAGGCAGCAAATAAACTCCTTTCTAGTGCGTCACTGACTACTTTAGAAGTATAAAAACAAATCTCAAGTAAGAATCTCATGGGACAGATTGACAAACCTTTTTCATGGCATGATCTAGAAACACTCCTATCTTCATCAGTGGAATAGTTTCATTGTTGACACGAGAATGCAAAATCTGGAAGATAAAGATTTGTTTTTCCCCAAACTACTGAATAAATGTTACAGTCAAGACCTACAAGGGCCATTCAACACTTGCTTCCTTAAATCTTCTCTTCAAAGGGAAGATAAATGTATTGTACTAAAAAGAAGATGTGAACACATAACACTTAAAACAACCAGTCTCCAGAATGCACTATGAAGTTACCAGCTTGGTAGAATGCAGTAGCTCTTGGAAATGAATCATATCAAGAGGCTATTAGGATTTAAATGAAACATGTGATTTCAAAGAGTAAATTAAATTTCCCATTTTGTGTGCTTTTGGTCAGCATCTGAAAGAAGTCAGACAAATTATTCCTTTCTTCATTACTATTAGAAAGAATTTGCCCACATTCTTCAGAAGTACTGATTACCTTGAAATATCAAAATCTTTCATGATCTGAATAACATTTTTAAGGCAATAAAAAAGGATTTTAAACCAGGAGAGAACCAACAAGAAAACATCTCTTACTTGTCTTGCTTGATCGTCTGGCATTCTGAATTTCAAATCTAGGTTAGTGTCTAGTTCCTTGACCAGTATGTTTAGAGATTCATTATTACGAGCATCAGTAATGGAAGAACAATCTGGTGCCTCTGCTTCTCCATGCTCAACAGTATCTCTTGGGATATTCAGTATTGGCTGGATTCTAGCAATAAGGAGAACCAAGACAAATGAACAGCATGTCATCATGTAGAAATGCAACAATCTGCTAAGCCTCATACTGCAGACTTCTATGAGACACAAGCTGCAAACATGAAGAACTCAAGGACCCCCTTTCCCTTGAAAAGTAATTTATAAGGTCTTTCCATGTTTTAAGCACAGAATAATAAGAACAACGAACGGTGCAGTAGAGATAACAGAAGGTTCTCATATTATCCTAATAAGGATTCTATGAAGTTTAGGACTAAACAGATATGTGGTAAAAAAGTTAAATTTTTACACTAGAACTTGATTTCAAAAACATCAAAAGGTAGGCAAAAAGGTACACATAAAAAACATTCTAAGATGAAAACAGTTTTTTTCCAAAGGAAGTTGCTGGATGTTTTTAGATGGGAACCTTTAACACAAGCTGAATACTAGTATTATACTGACTAGGTAGAACAAAGAAGCTTTTTTACTACCACTGTTATAATTTAAGTGACTAGGATATAACAACACTGCATTGATCTAGGTAAGTTAGCTATTGCAGTACAGACACACTTATTTTATCCTATATAATAACAAATGTTACTGACTCTTCCATTGACTAAGCTCATTTTCTATGCCTGTCCCAAAGGAACAAGTTGGAGTTTTCCACTCCAAATCCTTTTTTACTGTTTTCTGTTCTTCATAGTTTTCTGTCATCATAACTAAAGCTAATAGGATGTATGTAATGTACAAGAGTTAACTGTAGTTATTAAATAGATGCTCACCTCATTCTCTCTCTCAAGGTATTTTTTTTTTGTTAATATAGTTCACAATACATTCAGACTTGTGCTTAAATCCTCATTCTGTCTGTGTTTAATGTGTTCACCCTGGACTAACAGTCAGGGAAGAATCACCATGAAATTGGATCTGGCTGTAATACTTACAGCGAAGACAACAATCAAGGAAAATGCCTTCCTTCTGTGGAAGGGCCAGAGGAAGATGTTAGAACAGCTCTGTGCTGTTGATTACTAACTGCATCTATCCTCTCTACAAAGAAAATACTCTTCACTCATAAAATAAAGAGTTACAAACACAGTTTTTAAAAATCAACACTTACCTAAATCCCCTGTTTTCTGGAGGCAAGAAATAAGTTGGCAGTTCTTCTGGGTCAGGAATTCTGGGGAAAGATTTCATGCATTCTGACCGCTGAGGCCAAAGAATATGCTGTTTGTCCTAAGGGAGAAAGGAATTATTTTTCAGTATTTTCTCAACATTTTTAATATTCTAATGAACAAGGTAATAAAAAGGATATTAAAGTAGAGTCTGAAGAAGAAAAAGTAAAATTGAGATATTTATAACTATTATTTTTCCATTTTTTTTAACATCAGCAGTTGAAATTTCTATCTTTACTTAGCTGTACTGCTTTATTTGCAGCAGATATTTACAGAACAACTCCCTCTGTGCTCCAGTAGTTTCAAAGGATGGGAAACCAGTGCAGAGAAACTGGACAGATGCTTGTACGTTGAAGAGATTTGGAATGCTACATTCTCCAGGGCTGTCACACATCAAAACTGCGGCCCAAATGCTAAGAAGTTTCACACAAAGAAGGAGAGGATTCACTTTCACCCCTCCTCTGTCAAAGGGCAAAGCTTATCCTCGTCACTCACTCTGCTGGGTTCCACACTCCACACTGAAACAACAGAACGAGCCACAGGGGAAGACTGCAAGGACTGGCTGTGAACACTTTGGTTTGCATGAAGATCCAAATTCATGGATGTCATACTAGAAGTTGAAGAGTCTTCACCAAACTAGAAACAAGAGAAAGACAAATTTTAATGAAGGAGATGGTACATTCCTTGTTGAATTTCTCCATGGTATTTCCCCTACCCTTTCCACTTATGTACTTAAGCTTCACTGATGAGCTGAAATGTGGGTAGCAGAAAAAAAAGGCATTAAAGCCTCCTGATCCACTCAGATATTCATACTGTAAACAAGTCAACAATGAAAACACAAGTGCAAATCAAAGAAAAAATGCTGAAAGGTACCAAATACTTGTAATAGATGACAAAATCAATTTATCTAGATTGCACAGTTCGAGATCAAGTCAGAATTGCTAAGACTCATGGCTTTCAGAATTATCTCAATAATCTGAATTTATAATTACTGTAATAGGGAAACCAATCAAAGACAACAAGAAGGCAACAGCAAAATTAAAAATAATTATTCCTATTTTTTAAACTAGTTAAGGGAAAACTTCAGAACATACTCCACATTGCAAAATAACTGAAATCATAATCCTTATCTGCAGTTCTAACACAGCAGAGGTGTTGCTTAAGTGTCTGTCATTCTGGATTTTCAGTATTAGTTAACACTTTGCTTCCAAAACTTCTTAGTAGTCTTGTACCAAATTCTCTTAGTGCAATCACAGGAAACTAAGGCTTTGGACTAAAATGAAGTTTTTGAATTCAAGTAATTCTCTTCTCTAGGTAAAACAAAGCCTTTTACAAGAAATCCTCTCTATTTCTACAGTTCACAGTCTCTCAGTGGGTATTAGTATCAAAAGAAATATGCAATAAAATACTTTGCACGCTGGAAAAGAAAGACTAAGATTTCTCACTATGATTACCACGTCCGAAATGTAACCCTTTTGTCAACCCTGAAAACATTGAAACTATATTGCTAATAAAGCAAATGGGATCCAGCTGGAAGCAGTGGTATCAATTCACAGACAAACCTGAACATATTCCACATTTTCAAAAATGTCTCCGCGGTGATAACGAACAGGCTGATCCCACTGACAGTGCAAGCTATGTTGCTGGTTGCCCAATCTGCAAATCTGGTGGTTCCCTGCAGAGCAGAAAATATTTTTTTATACTAGTGAAGTGTGATTTCTGAGAAGACAAAAGACACAGTCAACCTCTCTGCCCCCAGTTTGGTCCATCCTTTTTATTTACTCCATCAGCCCAGAGGAAACTCCAACCTCTAAAGACTCCAAAAAAAATCCCTGTTCAAGAATATACTGCAATCCCTTGTTTTAATAAGCAAAACACAAGAGCCACTCAGGGCCAACTTAATATATGAAGAAGTTATATCCTGACACTTATCTGAATATGTGCCGTACTTCAATGCTTTAATGAGCATGAACACTAAAAAGTTGTACCTAATTGAGCTTCTTTTGCCATCTGTGTCTCATGAATGATGTTCCTCAAGATTTGTTCCTCCTGGATGAGCTTGTACTTGTCTAAAACATCTTGTTGCCTAAGGTAATGGTCATGCTGCTTTTGATATTCCTTTAATTCATTTAATGTTCGCTGAAGTGATCTTGGAAATTAAACAGAGAAGATTTACTTTGAATGCTTTTTAGAATATCACCTTTTCCTACACTCTTGCACATTTTTAACTCTAGGCTTCTGTAAGTTTTCATATGCTTAATTCTATTGTATAATCAAAGAAATACAGAAATTTAAAAACAATTCTTCTTGAAATGTAAATAACTGCTGCAACAGAACTACAGAAGTCAGATTATATGCATTGCCACTGGGATATTTTAGTTACCTATGTTGGGCTTCCAATTTTTGCTCAAGTTTTTGCTGACATAGGACAGCATGCTTCCTTTTTACAGCTTGCTCAAACCCTGGTTTGGCCTGTAGAGCATGATCATAACATAGGACTGAGTGGTTGTACTCTCCAAGCATCTGAAGAATGACCGAGAGAGAGAATTAAATATTGTGCAGCAATATTTAATAAACAATACTCAGATTTTAAAGAAGCCATTAACTTAAATTCTATTTTATGGTAACAAGCAGCCTGTCATTTCTGACACTCAAGCCACTACATCTGTTAAAGAAAGGCTGCAGAAGAATTTTACTGGTATTTATTTCCAGGTGCAGATAAAAGCCTTTGCTAATAAGACAGACTTTTGAATAAAAGTATCTTGACAGAATCTTAAGCATTAAGCATGAGATGCACATGGAGCACAAGACACACTGTAAAAGAGTATACCATTGTAAGTCAACCCCAAAAGATTAAGTAATATTTAATTTTCTTCTTAAGTCTTGGAAAATAAAGATTATATTTACTGCGTATATATTTCCTAAAGTGTAATAGCTGGTAAAGAAGTCACTGTAATCCAGAGCTGCATGAACCACAATAGCTGCATCTGCAGAGAAGTGAGCCCGGTGCAAAATATTGGCCAAATTTACCAGTGCAATATCTTTATTTTGCCTAAAAGAATAGAATAAAAAGGAAAAAAATTACAAACTAACATTAAAGGAAGGCAAGACTGTGTAAGAATCATGCACAAGGATACAGTAATTTGACAGTCACACATTAAGACATATCACTTGCTAGAAAAATGTCTCAACTATTTATATGCCTAGTAAAGCACATAGAGAACCAAGAATGAGTAACACAGATTATTCCTTAGCATACCATCTTAGAAACCAAAACCTGTTTACTAACTAGGATAACTAGAAAAGAAGCCTGAGAAGAAATCCTAATTAGCAATTCTTACCTTGAAGAAAAATGAAGGGCACGCATGGCACATTCTACTACTTGGTATGGCTCATTCTTTATTCGCCAGTAAAAAGAAGCCATGTTATAGAGTACCCAGGAAGAAGAGTTCTGCAGTAAAGAGAAACACATGAACTTTACTAACTAGTAACACACGAACTAAAAGGTTAATCAGGGCTTTAATTACTATAGGATGAAAAGCTGAGCACCAAGTTTAGTGCCCAGCTGCTCTAAGCTATCCTCTTCCACTGGAAAGCTGCCATTTGGCAACAATTGTCAATGTTTAGGAACACTTGACTAGCATACTAATGTGTTAAAGAAAAATAATTTCTGCATTTCAGGCAGGTAAAAATACAAAATGAGGTGAAATGAGAGGCAACAGTAGTTTAAGCATCAGTATCATAGCTGGAGCTCAATGAGGGATCCTAGATTTCGCAGGAAGATATTTAATGAAAACATACACATTTCAGTACTGCTGTTTCTTCTTTGCTCTTCAAGTACCTGTATTTCTTGTTTAAAAACTCTTATTACCTTGACAAAGCAATGAATATGACTTGCTAGACAACATAACTACATAAATCCTTAAAGATGACAGCAACTATCTATTTACTGGTTTTACTGACACCTTCTCCTGCTTCTACTTGGCTATCAGAAAATGGTCTGCCTTTTGAAACTGAACTGTAAACCAAAAATACATGTGCAAAACTGAATCTGACTGCTTGTACAAGGTGTAGTTAAACTTGTGAGACCTTTTCAGCACTTTTTTGTGCATCCAGCAAGATTACAGTTTCATACCTTCATGAGCCCGTCATAAATACGGTGACCGATTTCCTCTATACTTCTTCCCAGTCTCCGTGATAAGTATGTGAAGATTGGATCTTCTTTAGGTAACAGGGGTGCAGAAAGATTAACTCTTTCTTGGACACCCTAAAATAAAAATTGAATACAGGTATTTGCTGACATTCAAGATAAAGAAATATAAACAAAAGCATGACTCCAGGAAAACATGCAGCTTGGTTACTTTACAATCTTATCCTCCTTTCAAGATCTCTAGGAATTGATAGAACAATTTCACCTCTGACACATAAATAATATGTATTATTGCAGATGGGAAAACACTAGAAGCAGCCAAAAGCAGCCTCTGCTTGTGAGTTCTACAGGGGAAATACTCAGTTCTGGTAGTTACTAATTTCACTAATGACCACTGAAGCACTTAAGTCAGGGTTGTCAGGTTACATTCACATAGTGAAAGTATCCCTACACCTCTCCTCTTTCTGCCTTCCCCAAGCACAAACATGCTTCTTTCAAAAATACATCCAGACCCAGGAACAGAGCTAAAAAAACTCCGCTTAGTGTTTAGCGGTAAGAAAATCCTTATCTGTTGATGAAAAGACTTGCAATAAAACAAATATCAAGATAAAAGCACTAAAGATGCATCTTCATCAGAAAATCTCCTCATATAATGCTGTTGACAAAACCAGTTTTCCTACCACTCTTCCACTGTGACTTTTTTAAAGCAGCTGCACTTTGTACTACTAGGCAACAATTATCTCATCCTCTTGGTTAGGACTTGGCATTCAGATACTAAACAGACATTCAGGTTCGTTAGGAGCTACCAACAAAACTGCAAACAATTTTTTGTTGCTGAATCTTCATACATTTTAACGACCCTGTTCAGCACTCTCCACATTTCAACTGAGACAATTCACAAGCCAATAGAAGTTCCAATGAAAGCTACCAATCTGCTAATGAAATGTGTTACGAAAACAAGAGACTCCATTTTCCTAAAAATGTCCTCTAAAATAAGACAAAAAAAAAAAAGAGAAACTGTATACCTGATGGAACAGGTATAACCTCTGTTACACAGGTACTTTAATCAGGGCCCAACTGTAGCTTCAAAAAAGTGTGAAGCAGTCTTGGAAGATTACAATACCTTTCAACCTTGAGTGAGAACTACCAGTAGGAGTTTTCTACATCTCTTCCAGATGGGGAAAAATACTTGCATTTGCTCACTTACCCGTAAGTGCTGAAAAGCATGAATACTGTATGGAAGATCTAGAACTTTTGTACAGTCTGGCTGCTGCAGGTCTGGAGGCACTGGCGACTTTGTGTCTATATAGTCTTCAGGGCTGAGGACGTAATAACACAGCAGACTGCAGATTAAAATACTGCTGAAGCTCCTAAGAGTATGGTAGTATATAGAGTATAGTACCATATGTATGGTAGCTGATATAGAGAGTACACTGATTTAATCATTACAGAAATCCCCTGTTAGGACACATTAGCCCATTTCTGTTGTATTCCCAGATTTCAATTGTATTGAGGTGTCATGACTATAGGATAAAGTAAATAAATTTGTCTGCTTTACAGAAAATACCAACATTTGGATAGCTTCCAAAATGTGTCAGGGTCAACCTAGTGTATCACTGCTATGATTAATGATGTATCCGCCAGGCAAATGGCAATGCATGCAGACTCTTCAACTGAAACAAACAAACCAATCCCAAATACAGACTATGAGAAGTCCAAATGAAGGTGCATGACGATAAAATTGATCTTTTCCCACTTGAAGTACTCATGTGATTATGATAAAAAAACCAACTAAAACAAAACAGTCATTCCTGAAGATGAATTACCAATGAAGCTGAATGTCAAGTACACTGGCTGCTCATCCTTCACTTTGTAAACAGGGACAAAATATGACCAGAAAGTTCAACAGCTTGGTAATCAATGGAATTTCATTCATATTTAAGTCAAGACAGTTTCCACTAAAATGACTATCTAGCTCAAAACTGAAAGCACAATCAAGCAAATTCAACCCCCTTCTACGTGACATATTTCACTTCAATTCATGTCTGGTTGTATCAGTACAAAGTAACAGTGGTAGAATGCGAAAAGAGAGGAAAAGTTTCAGGGGAGGGGTAGCAAAGATAGTTTGGGGGAAACAATTTTTGTATGTTGCACCTGTTCACAACTAGTTGCAGATGTTGCTTCAATTTTATTCCACAGCAACACAAAACCTGCCATTTAAAAAGAAAGTCAGTGCTAGTAATTTTTCACTTGTGTTTAGAGGTACTGTTGAATTTTTTTCATTCAGGAAAAATCTTAGAATATAAAGCACGTTATTAAAGCATCTTATTACCGGATATCTTTGCTCTCCAAGGTGATGTATGTGCCATCATACAGATCTAGGTCCCCCAGGGGCACCTTTGCTTTAATGCAGTCTGGATCTTCTTTATTATGCCTTTGTTCCAGCCCTGTGTCTCTGTCCTCATTTTCCTCTATATGAATCTTTTGAGCAACTAACTGTTTCTGTAGGAAAAAAAAGAAACACAAGCATGTAATAGTGATGAAAGCAAATGCTATAGTTATTACAATTCACCAGTCCCACTTTTTCCTTAAAACAAAGTTCATTTGAAAAAAATCTAAAAAATTCTCATTAAATTTTAGGAATACTTCCTTATCTTTTATAACATCTGTAAATCTTTTTTTGATTTGGATGGCATATAAATGCTTTCATTAAAGGTAATGCAACTTGAATGAGCTCTTATTTCTCCTGTTTGCCTAAAAAGTGGGCTAGTAGCATTCCAAATCCATGGTAGGCCATTTAGGAAAAGAAGAAATGGTTGCTATTTTTCACATATGGCTCCCTTTTTTTCCACTGTAAGACCTTGTGGAAATAACATGAGAGATTGCAACAAATCATCATCATCAACCAGTCAGCATGCTAAGTACAACTGAACATGAATACATGTGAATAGTACTGTACATGAATACCTGTAAAATGAGAAAACCTGCATTTTTAATTAAACCCAAACACATTTGATTACATGCTACTGTGAAACAATAGAGGTACATATACTGGTAGCAATTTGTACAAGAATTTTACAAGCTACCATAGGTAACTTGTGCTGAAAGTCATTTGTGTACCACAAGTTGGACATTAGTGATTTCCACACCCACGACCCATGCCCCAAAAAGCTTGCAGGTATTATTCTATCCACAGCTAAAATGTCCATCACCACAAAAAAGATTGTACTCTGATGAGAACGACTGGCTGAATCAGCCAGTCACACCAGAAGCAGTCCTACTTACTTTCCTTTCTCCTACTTTACCCATTCACCTAAAGCTACCTCTGGTGTTCATCTAGCATTCCACTTAGTTATCCCAATCTGATAAAACCAAAGCTGGCACGAGAAAGGGGTGCATGGCCAGAAGGGCTGTGAGCTGTTTTCTTACCTAACCCCTATTAAACTTCAGTTTATAAGTCTGAAGTTCATTAAAGCCCTTTTCAAAAGGATAGTCTCAGACCCCTTTTTAATAAGTGGGCTTGCAGAAAAACAGAGACAATTTGCTTTGTGTTCTTCTGAAATACAGTACAACAGAATCTAGTGACTTTATCTAAAAATGTTAAGATTTATGGCTAACAACAGGGAATGATACAACTGGAGACCAGTTAGGCAAACTTGAGGTAAAAAATTCTTGAGATTTAAAAAATTTCTCATCCTTTCACTGAAGGAGAACTTTGCCAATAAGAAATTATTTTTTAAAACTGTCTATATAAAACTATCCAAAACTATCACTAAAGCTATTACTATAAAGTCTATGGAAAAAATCTGTATTTTCAGAATTAGATAGTACTTAAATGTTATGCTTTACCTCCAGTTCTTTGAGGTAGTTAACTGTTGTTTCTTGTCTCATTAGTATTACCAAATCATGTGGGTTTCTCAAGTTCATTGGTGAATCCACCTGCAAGACATTTTAACAGTCCATCATGTAAGATATTAATCTAATTACAGTGATTTTAAAATAAGGTAATTATGTTCATTCAATCACATTTTGTCTGTTCAGAGGTTTTCTGTCCAGTCAACATTCCTAATATGTACATTATGAAAATCCATACTTCCAACACTGTAATTTTAAAATCCAATTCAACTCATGCTTTAACTTTAAACCTATTTGAATTAAATCAGTCACACAAGTTCTAAGCATAAGAGGCAAATAAATTTTCACAACAAACACTACTAAGATTACTTGCTGCTGAAATACTAGATATCTTAAAAGGCAATCAAAGAAACTTATTTGTTTTGTAACTTTAAAATTCCTCCACCACATCCCTCAAAAGGCATAAAGTAGTTCAGCTTCAACTCCTCTGTGCAATTAATTTAACACACTGGCTTACCATTAGGATCTACTGCCTTCAGGATTAATGAGTAAAGGAACAAAATCAAGAGGGAAGCAGGGGAAGACTGAAAACTCTGTTACAGAAGACCATGCTACAGCTTCCACAGCTATGCACAGGAGTTCCCAGCTCCACAAAGAGGGACATTAGAGGCAGGTCACAGATAGAGCAGTTACACATCAGCCCCTAGCTGGGCTCAGGTAACTATGACACTTCACCCCATGGCTGAAACAGCCCAGCCCTGTCCTCTGCTGTCTTGCTGGGTGGAGGAAAGTCCCTACAGTGGAGAAGATGGTGTAGCAGCAGCTGAGCTGATGCAAAGGCTCACTTCCAGGCTTGCAGCCCTGTTCCCTCCCATTTGTCAGTGTGAGAGCAGTACACTTGGCTGCACACCAGCTGTGGTGATAACCAGGATCTCTGGGAAACTAACCCAAACTCAGGAGCAGAACAGAATGTAACTCCCTCGTGGTTGTTTTGTCTGAACTAGTGAACTAAATTAATTCATGAAGGATTCAATGAACATGAGAACAGAAACAAGGAAATAGGAATATATGATGACAGGATGAACAGACAAAGTGACAAGACGGCAACATCTCACACTTTTAACATGACTGCTAGATGGTCTACATCAAGATGTTTTTCTTGGATCTGCTCAGTTTCCATTCAAGCTTTCAGGATACAGAACCAGCTGCTGCATGATGATGTGAGCACTTACCCGTTTGTTAGCACAGATACCTCTAAATGGGCTGTCCACCACCATGACATCCGTGCAAACTTGATGACATTACAATTCAATGGAAAAGTCTGCCATACATACAGGTGCAGGAGAACCTCCTGAGCTACAGTTCTTCCTTTTTTTTTGTCACCTTTCCAAATAGCTTGGATAAATTTCTGTTACACTCTCTTACTTCAGAGAACTCCATCTCCAGCATATTTTCTGGTCATCCTAATGTGGCCTGTCAACGGCCTACACCTTAGGCTGCACTCTCTTGGTTGTGAGTCAGATAAGAAGCTCAAATCTACTTTCTTTGGACTACTGACTGTGAAGTCTACATTTGTTGCAAGATTCTTGACTAAGGACCTTGTCCTCTAAGATATAAACACTTGTTCCTTTTACTAAACCCCAAGCATGTTTTTGGCTAAACTTGGCTAAGTATTCCTTTCCAAAGCAAAAGCTGCAGCGATTCTTTTAGTATGGAGTCATTTTGATGAGTGGCTACCTATACAGTCCAAACAGTTATATAAAAAACTCATTTTCTTCCTTAGCAAATTAATTCTTTTATATCACCAGATGAATAGAAAATAATGGGTGCTACTGACACTAATCCATTTTCACACTGTGAATTTGGAGATTCTGGATTCAACTGCTGCAAATAAAGGATGACCAAGTATTCACCATGATGGCAGAGAAGCACAGAAAATACCATTTCAAAAAATGTAACCATTTTGTTAGTTGAAGTCTACAGCATTTTATTCATGGCCATAGTTCCTATTTCCTCCTATGGGCCCCACCTCGCTTTGAATTGGCTGCACACAAAGATGGAGTTATGCACTGAATGTAGCACTGGTTTATGCCTCACTTGCTGAAGAAACTACTACAGTATGTGCAAATGAATGAGAGATTAATTTGCAAAGAAAGTAAGTTTCACTGTGTTTAAAGCACTTCATCATGCATTCCAAAATACCACTGCTCATCTGACATCTAAAGGCCACTTGCGTGATTCTACACAGCCACTGAGGGAAAGTCAACTATCAGCTCCACTTTCAGTGATGAACAGCATCTGGGCATTTTTGGAGAAAGTTATGCAGGCATCACCAGTTAGAAAACCTTAGTCTGAAAGATGAAGGATCTTGGCTTATCATCCATTCAAAAACAGAATGATATTCAGGGTCACCTTCTGTTTTTAACTTTTGGTAAGACAGTCTCATGAGAGGTCTAAATTTAGTATTGGAAAATTTGGAGTGGGACATTACCAGCCCAGTGTCCGTGGGTTGACAGGAAAGCAATGCAGTAAGTACCACACTCCCATCAACTATCACCGTGCAGCAGAAACCAAAGTTTCAATAACCAAACAGCAATATCACTGAATTAATTCATAAAGTTATGGCAATCCACCAGGAAATCACCCCAGTTAAGGATATTTTTTTTTTTGTCTTCAGATTTTCCCTTCCACATCTGACTCAGTTGGTCACCAGCAAATAAGTACTTTTTAGTAACAGCAGAATCCTTTAGCCTAGTAGAAAGTTAACCTTACCAGTGTGTAAACACAAAGCTCCTAACACAGAATTTTAGTAGTCGCACTGGGTTTGCATGGCAAGGGGTGCCTTCTGTGAGAAGCTGCCAGAAGCTTCCCCTAAGTCCAACAGAGAAGACTTCAGCTGGCTCCCAGACAGATTTGCTGCTGGCCAAGGCCGAGCCCATCAGTGACTGTGGTAGCGCTGCTGTTGTAACACATTTAAGAAGGAAAAAGAAGTTATTGTGGCCAAAAAAAAAGTGAGAATACGCAAGAGAAGCAGCTCTGTAGATACCAAGGCCAGTGAAGAAGGTGCTCCAGCTGCCAGAGCAGAGATTTCCCAGCAGCCTGTTGTGAAGACCATGATGAGGCAGGATGTCCCCTGCAGCCCATCAGGGAGCAGAGATCCACGTGCAGCCTAGGGGGACCTCGCACCACAGCAGGTGGATACCCAAAGGAGGTTGTGAACCTGTGGGAAGCCCACACTGGAGCAGGATTTTTGACAGGACCTGTGGCCCTTCCTGGGGACCCACACTGGAGCAGCCTGTTCCTGAAGGATAGCACCTTGTGGGAGAGACCCTGAGCTGGAACAGTTTGTGACAGTCCCAGAGAAGGAACTGGAGGGGTTCATGCAGGACTTCCTCCTATGGAAGGGACATGACACTGGAGCACAGTAAGGAGTTCTTCCTTGGAGGAAGCTGTAGTAAAACCACTCTGTGATGAACTGACTACAACACCCATTCTTTGTCCTCCTGTACCACCTCGGGGGAGGAGGTAGGGAATCAGGAATAACGTTAAGTCCAGAAAGAAAAAGATGGGCTGGGGGAAGGTATTTTTAAGATTTACTTGTATTTCTCATTACCCTACTCTGATCTGATGTGTAATAAATCAACTGATTTCCTCAAGCTGAGTCTGTTCTGCCTGTAGTGGTAACTGGTGAGTGATCTCTCCCTGTCCTTATCCAAACTCTTGAGCTTTCTCTTGTATTTTCTCTCCCATGTGCAGCTGAGGAGAGGAGTGATAAAGCAGCTTTGGTGGGCCCCTGGTAAGCTCTTCATCATCCCCTTCTCCGTAGTGACAGACAGATGGCTTTTGAACTGAAACTTATTCATCTCAGATGCAGTCAGCAACACTGTGAAGACTTAAAAGTTCATTATCCAGCTTTTTACAACACCCATCCCTACATCAAACACATTTTCTTCACAGTGCCAGCCATTTCTACAGTAGGAAAAAGACAAAGCTGACATACTAAGCTATGAAGAGCACCAATACTGTATTTGCTATTGAGGGCAGTGGTGACACCTTATAAAGAATACACTGAGTAAGCTGCAAACAAAGGTTTGTATCTGCATAACTTGCAAAGCACAGATATGAGTAGCAGCAGTTATAAATATAAGTGGGAAGCAGGATTTGCTGAAATCAGGAAGACACACTTGAAGGGCTTGTCACATGGATGCTCACACTTCCCTCATGCTGCTTGTGCTCAAGTTCCACCTGGCATCTTCCTGCTTTCCTGTGCAGCCAAACCAGAAAAAATTATACCCTGAATAAAACCACAAAATATCTCAGAACTTTCTTGTGAGCTGCTGCTTATTAAGATTCAAAGAGAAGGCAACAAACCCCAAAGATTTGGAAAAGCCCTCAGAGTTTACTCACCTGTCAAATAATTCTTTAGTCAGAAATACCATAGTCCAAATAAAAGATATTTGATGGATATCTAGAGACTGCTCTGGATTATGCCCCCTCCTTCACACAACAAGACTCTAGGCAGCTTTCAGAGGATCCTGGTTTCACTCAGACTCATGTCATGCTTGTGCTCTTACAAACCCTTGCGACCTTCACCCCTCCATGCAAAGTCTGTTGTGCCTTATCACCTGATTCGGGACTCAGACAAGTGAAAAATATACAGATATTGTGACTTGGATCATGTTTTTCAAAATGTAAGCAACTCTCCATAAGGCTCCTCTGGGATGAAACAGAACAGACATCAACCTACACAGCAAACACAGCCTCATGGTGTGGGGAGTGGAGACTCCTGCACCAGAACAGATGCTTTGTCCAACTTACTGATTTTTAATTCAAAGTGTTAAAATGCTAATGGCAAAGCACCACATTCATTTACTCTTCCTCCAAAGTGCTGAAACAGTGACATGCAAGATGAAGTGCTCAAAATGCAAGAATTTGACTTAAATTCCAACACAGTAAACAGGGAAAAATAGTTGCACTGAAAAGCTTTCTTTGAACCTTTGACAGCTACTGTAGTTACACTGCAGAAAGCCTGCCAGTAAAACACTTTTAGAATAAGTGTTCTCTGTTCAACTTTGCCCAAAGGTGAAAGTTTCTTTATAAAGCACAGTTGAAATTTATTCCCTGTCACAAAGTACACCAAGAACCTGATTCAGCAAGAAACACACAGAATTTGTGTAATGAAAAAAGACATCGAGTTGAATCAAACCCTGAAGTTTTAGAGTTTCCTATGTTACCTCCATATATCAAAGTCGCTCAGCAATTTGACTTGCAAGTTTTGCCAAACCTTCCAGCATATTTTTCCCAACAATCCAGTTACATTGCACCAGGAAGTAATTTTTTTAAATGAGGGTTGATAAATGCCTCAGTCAATTATTTTTAAGTAAAGATTTTTTTAAAATACTGTGGAAATCCCACTGTTAACTGAGGCACACAGACACCAAAATCAGAACTGTTAGTGCCTCTGCACATCCTAAAAGCATTATACTACATGCAGAAGGCAGATTATTAGAGAAAGAAGCTGAAAACACACAGTATTAAATAACAGCAGACAGAAAAATGGGCTCCCCATATTTGTTTTATAGGCAGTGGATGTTTTGTCACAGTGCAAAATAAAGGCAATTCCCCCTCCAACAGGCTGGAACGTCTTGCAATCTTGAGGGGGAGCCAAGGATCTGAAAACTGGTGCTCATCTTTTGGTATACTCTTGCTGTCTTGAGATACTTTACACTCCAACATGATGCTACATGGCAATTCTGAGGAAGCCATGAAAAAAATCTGTACAGGTTTCAGTGCAAGATAAACTACAAAACTGGAAAATAAATTCTTTAACTCATCCAAATGATGAATAGGCAGTGTCAGAAGATTCTTGTTCCAAGATTGTTGCTGAAAAATTCACACAGAAAAATGATGTTGAAATGAGTTTTTATAAGTATTGAGCCATTTAAAAGCTTACTGCTGCAGAATCTGTCAGCAAACAGTACTAGATATTTTGGTATTATTACTAGCTGTGCTACAGGGAAAACACAAATTCTAACCACATAGCACTTCAGAAATAAAACCTAACGAAGTTGCAGTATTACTGAATAGCTCTGCTCAACTGAGATCACACAAGCTATGAATATCCTAGGTAGCAGATCCAAACACATCAAAAGGAAACAAGACTTTACTTGGAACACTCCAATGTGTACCCAATGTGTTGCTAGTCATATTTAAGGGTACTAATTTCCAATCTGTATATTCCAGGTAAGCCTTATATTCTTCAGTAGCCTTATGCTCAGCTGAATCAAAAAAAGAGATGGAGAGATCATTCAGATTACATCTGTAATGAGCAAGTACTTTTTGTCATAAAAGCAGATTGGTTCTTGATAGTCTGCTCACTGCCAAATCCTAAAAATTTCAAGTGTTCTAATATTGAAAAATCAGACAGCAAGACTAATTATTAGACTTACAAGATATCTAAAAAAGATGAAACCTGATCAGTAACTTCATCAGCAAATGAACAACATGAAAACCTATTATTTTTTTCTGTTAAACTTTGAGGGAAATTACTTTATCCAGCAGTGTATTTTTAAAGCATGCAGTAACAGTGGATTCCAGAGTCTTGCTGACTTTGCTCTTTTGGGCTTTGGTGGGGTCTCCATACCAACATGTGCTTGGGCCAATTCCAAGGCTACCTTTCAGCTGTGAATTTCACAATACAGGGAAGGCATTCCAGGCACGAAGTGTAACTCTCACCACAGAATAGCCAGTTTTAAACAGTTGATTAGTTTCATCTTTCCAGATTGTCCAACCCTTATTTTAAAGGTGACAGAAAACGGGAAATCAATTTGTGTGGATCCTAAGAGAAACACAGAGTGTCCAGAGGACAAAGGTGTATGAAAACCAAGAGCTGAGGAATGAGCAGGACATGCCTACACATGGTCAGATCCACTGCTAGAGCACTCTGGACTTACAGCCTGAACCGCCTCGGCATGTATTACCATGCTCAGCTAAATCCAGACATCTTTGCACTAAAGTTTTTCTGTCAGCAGTCAAAACCTGGGCATAAAATTACCTGCTGGACTGTGG
Organism: Chloebia gouldiae; assembly: GCA_003676055.1. Lineage (NCBI taxonomy): Eukaryota > Metazoa > Chordata > Aves > Passeriformes > Passeridae > Chloebia > Chloebia gouldiae. The sequence continues at coordinate 35,463,637 of QUSF01000004.1, forward strand.
CAGCTGTGAGGGGCACAGGCACCAAGAGCTGCAGCTCAGCAGCCCTTGGGATCTGCCTCTTAGCTCGTCCACCTCAGATGCAAATCTCTGACTGCGGAGGTGAGAGCAGTGGAAGCTACTTCTCTACCACTGCTCCACTGAATGAAACATTTGCATTTCTGATGCCACATATGGGCTACCACAAGGCCTATTTTTATAAATTCAGATCTAGTCATGATGTGACACAGACATACATAGGCTGTGCTCCCCTGGGAGCATGCAGTGCTGGTGAAGTGCAGTTCCAAATGCCTACCTGGGATAAGGACATAAACCAACTCAGCCATTCACAAAACATTCGGGTTCAAAAACTTCTTATACACTTTATACACTTAAGTAAAGGCAGAAAATTTAAAGAGTTTTTTTTAAAACTACTATTTTTCATAGCACATGAAGGCCTATGGTGCTCTGGTGGTCAAGAGAGGTTTTAAACCAGAACAAGTGTTCCTTTTCTTGAAGAAAACCTTACCTATGCCTCAGAACCATGCTCATCACACTATGGATAGGATAACATCTAATGAACTACAGAACATTCAAATCAACCAGCCCAGATGTCTTTGCACACCCTCATAACGAGGGACTGACAACTGTTTTGGGGAAAGCATAGCTCCACCTTACACATGTCAGTAAAAATGAACATTTTTTTGTGTATGTAGGTTTTTTTCTTTTTCTTTCTTTTTCTTTTTTTTTTTTGGCTGCACTAGAATCTCAGCTTTCCTTAGGTTTGGACAGCTGCTTTCCCTGTATTCTTGAGCACAAGGACCACTGCTCTCATCTCAACCTGTTAGCATACATGTGCACTCAGATGCCAGACAGAGTAAGTAATGCATTAATTAACTCTAAAGCCATCCATGAATCAGCTTGCCTTGCTGCTGCTTAAGGCGCACTCACACTCAAATCTGCAGCCAAATGAACAACTGGTAGGTACTGTCTCTCCTCTCTACTGCACTAAGCCAGAGTGAAGCACACTACAGCACTGCAGGAAGTTCAGATGTCACAGGCATTGAGCAGCTGGTTGTCTTACTTCCAAATAAGTTAGCCAGCATTACTCTTTGTCTCTCCAGATCATCTCTCACAGAACTTCCAAACACATGACAAAACATTAAAACGAAAACAACTTTCTGCCAACTCTTGCCAGGGGCTCTTTGCTCCTGACAACACTCTCCCAATCCTGCTTTGGATCATCTGCCTGGAAAGTTTCTGTGCTTCATTTAGTTTAATTATTCTGACCTAACTTCTTCAGCGTTTACAGCAGTCCACAAAAAGGCAGCCCTTGAGTCCCCACTAGCTCGCTCAATTTTAATCACCTCCATCAAGACATCTCTAGAAAGACCTCACCTCTGCTCTCATATGTCAGGTCTCTGAGCCATGGTAACAACTGGTCCCCATCATTAAAGCCATGAATGACTGTATCCTGAATTGAATTTAATCTGACAATTGTCTGTCCTCTCTTTACGCTGAGTTTCTCTCTTCTCTTGAAGTACACTAGTATTTCTGCAGAGTGACTAGCTTCCCTACTGGCAGATAAGCACTGTCTAAAATCAGTTATATATTAGCCTGAACTTTATACTGTGAGTTGTGAAATGGCTTATAAACATGTGCACTGAGCAGATATAATCTCATTAAAGAGAGATGATTACTTAGACTCTGGTTTTGCAAGATCACACATTTGAAGGTAGACTCAGACTAAAAGAAGAACATGAACTGATCCAGAGAATGATGCCTTTGATCTCAAAACCAGCTACTATAGCAACAGATACAACTTGGCTTTTTTTTTTTTTGGTGGCTGAGATACTGAAATATTATATGCACTGCTAGTAATTTGTTTTTTTTGTCATTTAGAAATGCTCACTAGAAACTTGAAAAACAGTGCCTACTTAGCAAGTACTCCTGTTTACTAGATGAGATCTTGCTGATATGTGGAAAATTGTTCAGTCTGTGCTAATTTTGCCACTGCTGCCAGGTTTTTCTACCACTAGGAAATCAAGTCTGAGCCAGGGTACACCTGTGGTCTTGTGTCACAGAAAAGTGAATCTCACATTAATGCTTGAATAGTCTCATATTAAATGCTTGCATCCTTGCTGCACTGTAAGGAGAAACAGCTAAGAGATTTTAGGTCAATAATGTATAATAATCTCACCTTTCTTCCCTCAAATACATTCTAGCAACTATATTTTGTATTTAGGTCAGGATCTGTGATTCCTGCTGTCAGCTCCTCATCCACAGTTTCTGCACTTGGTAACAAGGAAAACAAAGCTCACAGCAGCAAACTCAGAGCTACAAGGAAGTCAGTTGTCACTGGTGCTCATCTGCATTTCCACTGATAGTGGCTCATTTAGCAGTAGGAATGTCTGGGTCTTACTACCAATGAAGTTTTCCCTACCTCTTTATTATGTAGGCTTTATTCAGATAAACTGAAGTAGACTACGTGAAGACCAAGCCTGTACCTCTCTAAAAAGCTGGTAATCTTTGAAGATGTGTTTCAGACTTTAAGAATGCTAGTATTTCCAAAATTAAATCATATAAAAGTTGATTAATATCACCACACTCTGTCACCAGCAGCCACTTCTAGTCAGAGACTGCTGTGCTGGAAGCATTGCAATGAGCAGAGCAAGGTCCAACAATGGCTGACCACCAGCAACATCCCTCAGGGATCAATACCAATCGTTACTAACATAACTCTTTACTACTGACAGCAACAAAAAGAACCATAAGCTTGGTGTCCTCTGCAAAGGTGGGGAAGCATGGCCATTGCAGGGCTGCAGCAAGACAAGGTGGTGGAGAATGGGCTGGCAGGGACCTGTCTCATGAAGTCAACAACAGCAGCCACAAGCCCATGGGATGAAATAGCCCCATGCAAGAGGAAAGGCTGGGACTGAATGAAAAACAACTTTCCAGAAATGGCATTTAGGCTCTGGTGGGGAGAACACTGGTGTGAGGCAGCTGCGAGGGCTCGCAGCTGAAGCAGCCAACTGCACCCTTGGCTGCAGCAGCAAGGCTGGAGGCCACTGGGCAAAGGGCGAGATCAGCCCCTCCACCAGGCACCCATGTGAAGGCCCCTGTCCCCACTCTGAGGGCCAGCAAAGCCCATTTGAGGTGGTGAGGGCCCTGGAGCACATAACATGCAGAGGTTTCCACTGCCAATAAATCACAGTATCTCAAGTCAGAATGGACCCATAAGTTCTCATGATACATAACAACTGAATGAAGAATACTCTGAAAAACTAAAGCAAAGGAATGCTCTGCAGTGAAGTTGGAGGCCTTTGTCCTGTTAGTAAGTTGTTGGTATTAGGTGGAGAGCTTAAATATTTTGGAATATTGTAGTTCTGCCAATTAACTGATAAATCCCTTATGAATCCTCCAAGTGCTGCCGAGCTGCTGCTTGAACTTGGACAGATTTGGTACTGTGACCACTTCCCTGAGGAGCCTGTTCCAGTGACCGACCAACCTGTCTGTGAAGAACCTTTTCCTAATGTCCAGTCTGAACTTGCCCTGAACAGCTTCATTCCATTTCCTCGTGTTCTCTCACCAGTCACCAGGGAGAGGAGATCAGCACCTGCCCCTCCACTGCTCTGCTTGAGGAAGTTGTAGGCTTGGATGAGGTCTCCTCAGAACTAGGCTAAAGGAGCTCAGTGACCTCAACTGCTTCTTTTAAGTCTTACCCTTGAGAGCTTCCATCCTCCTGGTTGCTCTCCTCTGGGAGGGCACACAGTCTAAGAGTTTAACATCCTTATCCTGAGGCTCCCAAAACTGCATGCAACACTCAACACTGCACCAGTGCAGTGGAGAGTGGGACAACAACAATTCCTGCCTGTTGCTGGACAGGTGGAGACTGTCACTGTCCTGTTAACTACAGGACCACTGCAACATTTTGGCACTTAAAACAACATTGGAGTTCACAAAAAAACTTGTCCAGTGAATCCCCAAGACACAAGAAAGTGGAAAAAAATGAAATTCAGAAGTGCCATGCACAGTTTGCAACAGCAATAACCACAAATTTAAATATTATTTCCGTGAGAGCCAGGGACATGACAGTAACAGACGCCAAAATACATCTAATTACAAAAAACTCACTGGACAATTTGCAGCACAACATTCCAATTATTGAAGAATTTGGCTTCTCATAGTCCAAGTAATAACATACTTATAATTGGAATTTCCTTGCCGGAGATGGCTGAATTAATTTTGACCATGCAAGTAAGAGAAGCCATTACACAGATACTCTTTTCTCACCTCACATACAGGCTTTGAGAACTTGACAGAGGGAACACATGAATGCCCCTGCTTACAAAGCATTTGTAATAGAAAAGACTAATGCATAGCAAGGGTATAGTGAAAGCTTCTACCTGTACCATCAGTTAGCTGACATCATGAAATACCATTCCTTAAAATAAGTAATGAATTTAGCTAGTAAGATTTTCAAGCCAATCTATCTAATTGGATTTTTTCCAGGTCACAGCTGCTTTTCATGCAATAATCAAAGTCAACACCTGGCCCGAATGTTATAATATACACTCAGTATAAACACAGATGCTTCCAGAGCCTTATCATATACTTGCACTACTTCCCCACTGTGTTAAGCGAAGAAAAAAGATAGCACTGGAAGTGGTGTCATTAATTGATTTATTATTAATGAAGGTGTTAAGAGTGCCTGGATCCACCCCAGACAGGCGTAGTGCCCAAGAACCATAAAGTCAGCAGGAGTTTCCTGCAAAGAAAAGTCTGCTCCACCTGTCTGAGGACCTCAATGCATTTTGACACGAAAACCCGACTAAAAATCCTCACAAATGGAAGCTGATAGTGGGCATTCATGTCTCCACTCTTTTGTGCAGGGGGAAGGCCACACTGCTTGCTACAGCGATCAACTCTTCCACTCCAGAGGGAAACGGACAGATCTGACACAAAAGTAAATTTCTAGTACTGCTCCCTTTACAACAAAGAGGAAAGCAAGCAACTAAGAAAAAGCCTAAATATGAGACACATATCGACTCTTTCAAGCCGCTTAGTGAACGTGAGGCACAGCCCACTACCAAAACAAGGCATTCTGACTAAACCCCCAGGGCGTGCGTGCGCTCCTGCCCGAGCACACGCGCCACCGCTTCTTTCCTACTTCCAGCAGGAAGGAAAAGCGGCCGGGACGGCTGGATGTGAAAAATCGCAAACTCACTGACATCTCCTCCCCGCGGCGAGCAGCGCGGGGTGCCGGGCCGGCCCCGCTGGGGTCGCGGCTGCGGGCCGGGCCGCGGCGCCTCCGCGCCAGAGCGGGACCGGCCTCGTGCCGGAGCCTCCCCGGCAGCGGCCCCCCGCAGGAGCCGCCGCTGCTCCAAGCAGAGTTCCAGCCGAAATCCATGCTCGCCTCACCCCGACCCACCGACCGCCCCTCCGCGCTGCCTCGCCCCGGGGCTCCGGCGGATTGGAGCCACGTTTCACAAGCGACGCCAGCTCGCTGCGGGAGCCCCCCGTGCCGGGGCCGCGGAGCGACCGGCACCGCCGCCCGACTGCTGCGGCGGCTACGAGAACGGGCAGGGCTTCGCAGAGGGCCGAGCAGCGCCGTGCCCCGCAGCTCGGGGCACACCTCGGCTCCGGGTGAGCGAAGGCGCGGACAGCGGCTCTCCGTGCCTCCGCAGCCGGTGGGCAGCGCCCGCGTCCCTCGGGCTGCTCACCTGCTGCTGGATCTTCCCGTCCTCGGTGACCACCCAGTGGGTGGTGGCAGCGGCGGGCCGCGTCCCCGAGGCCAGCAGCGAGCACAGGCCCAGGGCCCAGCTGGAGAAGACCCACACCCGCCCCAGCCCGCCCCGCCCGGACGCTCCAGCCGCCGCCATCTTCCCCAATCCCGGCCTGCTCGCACCCCCCGGAAGCGGAACGGCCGCCGCCGCCATTTTGGGAGCGGGCGGTGCCGCGCGCTCGGCTCGGAGCGGGCGCGCCGGGGGCGGGCCCGGCTCGGTGCCCGAGGCGGCGCCGGAGCCCGCGGCCGGAGCGCTCTCGGTGCCGGAGCAGCCTCCGGTGCCGGAGCAGCCCCGGGCTGAGGGGCGGCGCAGCAGCGGGCGCAGCCCCGGAGCGCCGTTGGAGCACCGCGCACCGGCCGCCCCGCGCGGGGAGCCGGGTCCGCCCAACGGCGCCTTCCGCAGCCCCGGCAGCCGCCGGTAACGGCCGCGCTGCTGTCCCGAGCACCCGGCCGGCGGTAAATGGCAGCAAGCGCCGTGTGGCGACGCGCTGAACGCTTCCACTTAAAAGAGGTCATTTTTGTCCGGGGCACTGGGACATTTGCCACGACAGCTCGAGGGAACGACTTTGTGCCCAGCGCAACGCAAGCCGTACCTGCAGCCGTGCACACACAGTTAATGCCAGCCTTCCCAGAGCTGGACGAAGGGAGCTCTGAAGGCCACATCCCTTCTAATGCTTTTCAGTTACACAGCAAAACCCGAAATTTTCTAGTTCTGTTCTAGTTGCCAGTAAATACCAACCCAGCAGCGGGAGCCTGTTTCCCCAGTACAGAGAGAAATCTAAAAGTTGCCACGTTCAAATGTTGTTCTGTTCAATATTTCTGCAGTCCGGCTTCGGGAACACCAAACTTCCCAGCGCCTATTAAACAGCAACATTCGTTTGCAACTCAAACTCATTAAGTGGAAATAAAACAACTTTACAAAATGATGTGCCAGTGGTTCAACAGATTTGGTTTCTATCAGCCTAGAGAAAATACCGCACAAATATGATAGCACCTTACTGCTGCCAGAGTTTTCAACTCAGGTGTATTAGGTTCCACAAAAAACCCTAGGCTGCCCTTCCAAGTGGCTCTTGATGTATTATAAGTGCCAGGAAAATCCACAGATGCCAGAGGTTTATGTCCAAAAAGGAAACAGAGGAGTCCTTAATTTTATTCCAGTAAAAGGAGAGAGTCCACTGAGGCACAGCTGTGGGGTTTTCTCTCTTGGGGTTTTGGAGGGCGCAGCTTCCTTTTATCCTAAACTGGCTGCATGCTGCCCTCTTCCTTTCCCTGCTGGCTGAGGCACCAGGAAGGTTCAGCCTTCCCAAACTGCCTTCCACATATTCCTCCCTCAAACCTACCATTTTATCCCAAAATTCAGAAACTCGGGCTTACAGACCCTTGTCTGTTTCAGGAGCCAGGCTGTCCGCGCTCTGCAACAAACCTGCTGCCCAAAGTTAGGAGAGACATTGGGACCCATTTCACACCTTCATCCATCAAATTGTTTGTAGACATTAGCTTTCCGCTCCTAAGGTACTAACAAACGGTATCACACTGTCAGGTCGAGGAGTTTGAATAAGACAATGACTGATTCCTATTCACTGAATTTCTAGATAAGATGTAAACATGCAGCTTTTGCTGAATATTTAAATTTCCCCTCAAATTCTGCATTTGAATTACTTAAAACAGGTAATGCAGTCTTATTAAGATCCATTCTTTAGTGGTAAACAGCTTTCTGCATCTACAGCAACCTAAGAAGTAACTGAACTACAACAAAAAGGTACCACAGAACTTCTTTTACTAAGGTGACAATATACTGCCGAGTAACTGTGAAACAATGAGCCAAACAAAATTACAAAATGAATTTATTCCAAAGCTGTAAGGGAACATTTACAATTCAACAAGATGGTAAACAGATGTTTTCACAAGAACTCACTATGTTAAAATTAGATAGGAAACTGGGGAAAAATAATCTAACTGCTTCTGAGGCCACAAGAGCTTTGCACATCACCTCTGAAATACAGGAGTCATGCAAAGAAAACTCACTCAAAATTCAGTGAGAATAGAAGCTGCTAGTACCTAGTGACTAGTCTAAATACAAGCTATGTTTAGGCTTTAGGGATTACATTATTAAATCCCCTCAAAATACCAATTATAGCCACAAGTGCAAAATGTCTTTTCTTTTTCCTTTTTTTTTTTCTCCCAAAAGACGCTTATTACATATCTGGTGCCTATTTTCAGAGTGACAGTTTGACCTCACAAATTTTTCCTTCAAAGCTTTTAGCCAAGTTTCATGGTTTTAATGCAAAATCAGAGTTTAGCAGCTGGCATGTAATGAGAAATCCAAAGTCAGCTCACATGTCCTGGAATGTCCAAAGTTTCCTACCTACTGTTCCAGAGTTAAGCAAAAACAGACTTTGAATTTAGCATCCTCAACAATATTTCTAACTTTAACATAATTTTGGTATTGTGGCCTTCTGATTGTAGTGACAAATATTAAAGAGTGTTAATGAAAACACCTGAATCAGATTCACAAGCAAAAACAAATGGAACTAGGGTGGGGAGACATCACTTTCTGTGGCTATCGCTGGGCAAAAGAAAAGGAGGATAAGAAGTATTATTCACTCTTCTGAAGTCTAAGGTATTTTACATCAACATGCTCTGGAACACTTAATTAAAATTCTTTTTCCTGTTTTGACTTCTTTTTACTATATACTAATTCCTTTACAATGTTGAATGACCTGAGAAGTTAAAATTTTGAGTGGTGAGAATTAAAAAAAAAAAGCATTGTGCTCTTACATTGTATTTTCTGGGTGCACATCAGTAAATAAAAATCTCAAGTTGCTATGAAAAAAAATAGCATGGAATTGTTAACTTTTCCACCTGAATCAAACTACGTAGCTGGAATTTTTCAATGTTACCCAAAATACAATTTTATTTATATATTTTTAAATGCAACTATTGGTTAAAAAAAAAAGAACCAAAACACACACACAAAAAATCACAAAACAAGAAAAACAACCAACCAGCCCACCCTCAAGTGCCAACTAATCCAGAAATCTGCATGGAACAGAAAAGAGCCAGAAACGCCTATGGTCCAGCTCCAGTCTAGGAAGCTTAATCACTGCATCAGTCTTTAATCATTCCTGAAATAATTCGTCATTTATTGTTTTGGTTTTTTTATACTATTCATTTACTGAGACTTTACGGCATAACTATATGCACATATTCATATTAAACATTAAAAATTAATTTTCAAAACATCACTTTTGCATTACAATGCACGGAGAAGAGTAAGATGTGCAAACCAAAAAACACCACGTTCTCCACATCTCTAAGTAAGAAGATTGCTTCATGCTACAAGCAGAACAGATTTCCAGCCATGTTGCAAACTTTAAAAAACCAGCATGTATTTAATTAATTCAATTAAAGGAAGTAAATCAAAGCAAATTTAACAATGGTACTCTTCTCCACATATTGCAAAATATGGTTACAGATGAGGAAAGGATTACTTGAGCTGCTAAGCTTATCTAACACATTATCTCTGTTGTCATGCCTTTCCTGTCCATTACTTAATACATAAACTCAATTATATATTTCTGTTATGCAGTAGCTGACTTTTAGGTTAATATACAAACTGTCAAGATGCAGCTTTTGATGAAACATCTATGCTCTTTTCCAATTTTGAATCTTGAAGACACTTCAAAAGTAAGAACCCAAAACTGCTGACTGTAAGCATCCAAAAATACAGTTGTAATTTCACTATGGACAAGTTGTAGTCCGTTAGAAAAGTAGATCATACATACAAAGGTATAAAGAACATTTAATCAGTCCCAATGGAAGGCAGTCCTTGAAGAAAACAACGCTCCAAGCAAACTTGCTGAGTAGCACTTTCACTTTAGCCCTTCAGGGGCATGGAAGATTTAGCAGTCTTCTCAGTAGATTCTTCCTCGGCTGCGATTGCCACGTCCTCCCCAGCCTCTTCCTCGTCCACCCCGGAAACCACCTCTTTGCTCTGAAACAAGAGTTGAAACTTTTCAGGCAGGTTTTATTTTGTATACAGATCCAAACTGACTAGAAGGATCTGGATGTGCTGAAGAGTAACTTCAGCCTCTGAGGCTATGCCTGCTTATGGATTGCTGAGTTATTTTCTGATGGAAAATGGACCCCACTAATTTTAAAAGGAGGTCAGGAGAACAAGTCCATCCAAATTAAGTGCAGCCTTTCTGCATACTAATACTGTGATACATAACTGTCCCTGTAATTTAGGACTATATTTGGGCCAATCCATCACCACAGAATTGAAAACTGGCTGCCTAGCTCTTCCTCCTGTTCAATAACACAATATTAACCTTGAGGTGTCAGTCTGACTTGCTACTAGTGATTTTATGCAACTATGGAAAACCAGAACTTTGTCTTTATATCTGTCCTTTCCTATCCTTAAGTTATCACCAGCATATTATTCTTTTTTTCTGGGGCTGATATTGTCATTCATTTACAAATCATAGCTAGAGATGGGTAACACACAAAATATTTGCATACTGTAGAAAGTTTTTCCTTTCTCTTTGTTAAGAACATATCTGATCACAGCAAAAAAATCCCCAACAACACAAACTCCAATAACTTTATATAGTTTCTTTGGATTTGTTTGAAGATGTACCAAACCCTCATTCCTCTTTCATGATTTTTCTTCATGTACAGTCTTAGAATACAGTTTCTATTAATCTACAGAGAACTGCATGCTGGTTTTAAAGGCCATAGAAATCAGAAGCTGACTGATGATGCTGAAGTATCTCACTAACAAGAAACAGTAGCAAGCAATAAAACATTTTTGGCTGAAAGCTTCCCAATCTTTAGACCTGCGGGATTACAAACTTATCTTGAAAGACACAGGTGCATCACCTGAAGTCTAGAATAAGAAATTTTCAGATGGTGCTATCTCTTCTCTTTGCCTGATGTATCTGCCAAAGTTGTAATAGTTTTTCAACCCGTGGGTGTGGGTGACCATTTGTCATAGCAGACTCTACTTGCCAGAGGTAGGACCAATGGGCCTACAGGAAAGACACAAATGGGCTGCTGCCATTGCTGGTCCTACTCATTCAGTCTGCAACTGCTCTTGAGCTTCACCCAAAAATATGACTTGCAGAAAGGCAGATTCAGTGTGACTGGGAGCATGAGGACGTAACTGTGTGCATGCACAGTGAACCTGGTGATTGAACTTCTGGATCAGGTCTGCAACATCAGCACTGGTTGTAATAGGAATGCAGCACAGGTCCAGTTGTATGACAGGAGGTGACCCAGCACTGCCATTTGCTGCAAGTGGCCTGTTCAATGGGAAACTGGCGCACTGTGTGTCATAACAGAGAACACAACAGTTCAGTTACTAACTCTAGGTATTAAAACACTGCTAAAACTAACTTTCAAATGACCTAAGTCATAGGGTGGTAACATTCAAACTGCATTAACAGCTAGGAAGGGACCATCACAAACAAAAATTCATGAGAGTAGAATTTGATCTTCCATGAATGTCATATTTATTTGCCCCACCCCAAGACACAACTGTCACTAGACAAAGTTTTTCCAAGCTGCCTAACTTACCGTAAGAAAAACTACCCAGGTTACTGCTGTATTTTCCACTGGGAGGATTATATATTTGCCTGGCATCCCTTTTTGGTCCTGCTGAAGCTTTCTTTGGGGGTGAACTTGAGGTTGTATCTTCACTTGCTCTTTTTTGACTGACAGAAGAAAACAAAAACATATCATTACACCCCTATGGTGACAAGTACAGAAATAGTAGGTCAGCCAGAAAGATTAACCACTGGAAGCCCGCAGCAGCCAATGACAATGCCCTGGACAACAGTATCTCATAAGAGCCTCCAGCTGATTGTCTTTAGTATCCCTAAAGTAAGACTAAGAGCATCACTCCACAGACACGGGATGGGTGTTATTTTTGATGTGAAACTTTTAGCTCCCAGGCTGTGTATTGTACAGACACAGTCTGGGAGATTAATAAAATAAAATAAATAAACCCCGCTGCTTTCTTTAATTGTATGAAAAACTCTTACCTTGTATCTGCCTTCTGTACTGGTTTCCAGGACAATGTAACTGTACTTTTGTAAGAAGGAGGAATGTGGAAGAGATCCTATGGATACAGAATTGGAGTTAAATTTTTGTCGACTGCACTTCAAAATTCTAGCTATTTACTGAGACTCCAAAATAACCACTACTCTCCAATAATTTTAAATCCTTTAGTCCCATGGCAGAGAGAGAAGGCAGTAGAATACTGCCTTATCTGGCTGCCTTTTCTAGGAAACTCCAGTAGGATTCATCTTAGCGGAACAGTGTCTTACACTGACCAAATACAGGATTATAGACTAGTTTGGGTTGGAAAGGCTGTTTAAATACCATCTACTTCAATGACCCTGCAATGAGCAGGGACATCTTCCACTACATGTGGTTGCTCAGACCACCATCTAAACCAGCCTTGGATGTTCCAAGTAATGGGGCATCTACAGAGAAAGCCCAGGCTTCCTCTCCTTTCCTGTGCACATCAAGCATCTTAAAATGAACTACAGTGGCTCCTGCTGGAAGACATCTGATATCCCTGTGATGGTACAAGATAGGCTTCTCAATATGGTGGGCCAAGTTTTTGGTTTATTGTGGGAAGTGAGAGTGAAGAAAAAGGAAAAGGGGCTTAGAAGAAATCAGAATGGTTTAATGGGCTCCAGATGAAAGTCTCTTTCTTGCAGCCCATCTCTTCTAGGTGTTTTGGAGAAACAGGTTCTGTACAGAAGCTTGCTTTGCTTCCTCCCTCCTTTCTATCTCCCTGCACCTCTATGAACTATTCCGTACTCCTCACTGACACTGCAGGAAAGGGAAATGACAAAAAAATCCAGAGACCCCTAAAGAAGCAAGGTGGTCTTTTCCTGGGGACAACTAGTGCTGCAAGAAAGTGTGTCTACACTCGATCCCAAGACAATTAGCAGCAAAAGCTAAGCTGCTAGCACAATCAGCAAGATCCACCTCTCTCCAGAAAAAGTAAAGCAGCACCAACTCTGAGCTGGCTACCACCAACTGTGTTAACACAGTAACACAAAACAACTTGGTTTAAATCTACTTCTTTCTTCTGCATAGGTTACTCTGCAGTGGGAATTTAGTAATTCATAATGTGAGGACTTACCTTGATTAAAACATTAATGTTATTGGTTATTTTCAGGGCAACCACTTTAATCTTGTTCTGTAAAAAAAACAAGACACCAATGAGCATCTAGCAGCTTGATGCCAACCGCATTACATGAAGTCATAACATCAAACTCACTGCTCTTCCTAGTTAATTTCTATCAGTAACAGTGATAGTGAAAGGTGTCTACACTTCCAAGTTTTTAACACAGCTGCTTTTAAGATTCTTGTAGTTTCACACTACCTAGTTGCTTTTAATGTTCCAGTGTAGTTTCCAATGTGGTTTTTTTTTTGCTCAACATATGAAAAATTCCCCTTCAAAACAAAGCACAGAGCACAATTAAACCAAATAGATGTGGCCACAGCGAGCAGCTGAAAGTTGAAACTAGATCATCTTCACTTGCAAAATGTAGCATAAGGTAACATGTACTTGCAATAAAGTTAGCTCTATTATTCCCTTCATCTACTTGCACACTTAAAACTGACTACAGCCTCTTAATATGTGCCAATGGTTCTTTCAGTAGGCTCAATTAGAAAAATCTGAATTCCCAAACAATTCTTACCTCCTCTGTTTTCAAAGCTTCTCCTGTTTTTCCTTGAAGTGCCAGACGAAGCTGTCGAATATACACCTGCAGCCCTCGAGCAAAATACTGTAGCCTAAAACATTTAAAAGCAATCCCTTAGTAAAATTTACATAGTCCTATAGAAATAAAAGCATAAGCAGGGAAGCTGTAGTCTTGTTTCTTCTCCTTAAGGAAAAATGCTCAAAATAAGTCTTTATTTAGCATCCAGACAATAACTCACACTTTAGAGTCAGAGAATTATAAAGGTTAGAAGAGACCTACAGGATCAGCTAATCCAACTGCCACCTAAACCATACCCCCAAGTGCCACATCCAGATGCCTCTTGAACACTTCCTGAGACAGTGATTCCACTACCTCACTGGGCAACTTATTCCAGTGCCCAAGCAGTCTTCCAGCAAAATTATTTTCTCTAGTATCTAATCTGACCCTTTCCTGGTGCAACGTAAGGCCATTTCCTTGTCCTTTCAGTTGAGACATGGCAGAAGAGACCAACTCCTACCTCACTACAACCTCCAGTCAGGCAGTTGTAGCGGGCAATGAGGTTCCCCCTGAGTCTCTTTTTCTCCAGACTAAACAGCTCCTACTCTCTCAGCCACTCCTCATGAGACTTGTGCTCCAGACCCTCCCCAAGGTCCACTGCCCTTCTCTGGACATACTCCAGAGCCTCAATGTCCTTTCTGAAGTGACGGTCCTGAAACCACAATATAGCATTCAAGGTGAGGCATCACCAGTGTCCAGTACAGCAGGACAATCACTGTCCTGCTCCTGCTGCCCACATCATTCTTGATACAGGTCTGGATGCCATTGGCCTTCTTAGCTACCTGGGCCCACTGCAGGCTCACATCCAGCTGGCTGTCAACCAGCACCTCCAAGCCCCTTTCTGCTGATCTGCTCTCAAGCCACTCTAGCCAAAAGCTGCAGTGCTACATGGGGTTGTTGTGACCCAACTACAGGACCCAGCATTCCACCTTATAAAATCTCATGCAGTTGTCCTCAGTCCATCGATTCAGCCTGTCCAAAAACCCTCTGCAGACCTTCCTACCTCTGAGCTGATCAACACTCCCACTCAGTTTGGTGCTGCCCACAAACTTACCAAGGATGCAGCCAATCACCATATTCAAGTAATTGATAAAAATGTTGAATAGAGCAGGCCCCAGTCCTGAGCCCTGGGGAACCCCACTAAAACTTTTTAACAAATACCTTGTAGCGGAACATTAACACTTACCTGATTTTGAAGTCTTTCAATTTCTCTGCATTCAGCTTGGCTGTGAGGAAGTCTGGAAGTTTGCGGCCTAGTTGATGGAAGCTATACAATAAACACTCCACATAACTGAACTGCAACTTGGGCTCTTCATTGCCAGCATTCTCCCCATTTTCTGCTTCCTCTGGTGGAAGGGGCATATACTCCTGAAGAACAGAAAGGAAAGCAAATGCATGAGACACTTTTATGCTGACTTACTGGTCTTTCACAGTGTTTGAATTGGATGGTTTATCTGTGCTAACAATTTAAGAAGTATCCACCATCTCTATACTAATGGATGAAGTACTGAATAAAGTCCTGTGCAGGTATTGTTCACCTACACTACTGTGACTTGACTCAGAGGAAATACTATGGTGGCACAACTACCACAGGAAGCAATAATGTACTGCACCAATGCTTCTGAAATAGTGATGAATTTGCTTAGAATTGTCAGTGCAGATACAGTCTTTAATGACATCAGCATGAGTCTCTCATGACTATTAAATTTAAAAACAAGAACACACTTGAGTTTACTGGATTAAAAACATTATTCAGGTAACAGTTCTCTATCTACAAAGGCTTTAAATTGCAAAATTATGTTCAACCTTCCATCAGTGGACAGGAACATCTCTGAAATAGCCACTTCAGAAAAAGGATAAAGAGATGAATAGATAACTGGTTTTGATGAAAACTTAATTTCTTAGTGTTTTACATGAATAAAAATTGAATTAGTCTTACCAGTAATTTATCAAACAGCTTCTTCAAATTTGATTCAAGCTTTTCCATATCACCACAAAATGAACTCATTTCAGCGAGAAGCTTCAAAACCTACACGTAAGGATAGCCAGGTTTTTGTGTGTTAACTGGAAGTACACAAGCTTAACATTTAACCTAAAATCAATTATCACATCGCTATGGCTGGCACAGTAGAGGCCAGCAATTACAACTAAACCCCTCCCAAAACAGCAGGAAGGAATTCAAGGAAGAACATGACTAATTTGTTTGTCCTGTCTGTAAAGAGAAACACAGGCTTGTGTGTCTAATCCCAACAAGCATTAGTCAACAAGTAAACAAAACTTAATCTCCCACATCTGCAGCACAGCTCACCTTCAAGTGAGAGCCACAGAGATCTAACTGAAGCCATAGTACTGATTAATGTAAACAAAATTGCACACATTAAGCCACTCCCTTAGGAGGCTAAATTAGCCCAAACTATACAACCATCATTTCAATAAATGCTATGTGCTTAAAAAAATTGAGGGTAATATAAAATTGATTACACTGATCTACTTATTCTACCTTGCTTCAAAAGCTTGGGACAGACAACACATGCTTTAGAAGGCAATGCTCAGTCATGCCTCAATAGAGCAAATGTTTTTTCTAGTGCAGCTACTTTTCCTACAAGCCAAGAAATAAGAACTACTAGAGTAAAGAGCTTATGATTTTTAAAAAAGCTGTCTTTACGTAGGTTATTTTTTACTATTTGGAAGACATTTTAGTTTTGGCTTACCTCTAACTGGATATCAAGACCCTCCACTAGAGTAGTCAAAGAACTGAGGTTTGGCAGAACATGCTCACAGAAATAAGTAACAAATTTGGTGGAATGAACATTTTTCTGAAAAAAAAAAATCCACAAACAAACCATCACACATTATTCATGTTACTCGAGTCTGAAGGGGCTAAATGTTTTTCTCCCATCACCCCTCCACCAATATAAATGCCTGCCTCACAGCTGTACCTTAAAGTTTTATTAAACTTCCCTCTTATTTCTAAGACAACAGACCTCCTTGCAGATAGCCTAAATTCAGAGGTTGATCACAACTGCAGCCGAAAAGATTGCTTGCAACCCAAGAATATGCCATTAAGCTCTGCAACTGCCTGTCACTAGACTTGAAATAATCAAATTAATGCAAAATAATGCGAGAATCCTGTCGTAATTCACTGTAACATCTTAAATTTGAAAAGAGAAGAGAGTAACACAAGGTATCTTTTGGTTTGGAGGCTTTAAGGATGTTTTCCAACATTTGGATACATCAGAGGTAAAAGGTAGAGAAGTACTGCTTTGTGGTCTTTCAAACATAGTAATTGGGAACACCAAAGCCAAGCTCCAGCCATTAACATTCCTCAACAGTTCTCATGCAAAGCAAACAAATACGTACTGAGAACAATGGCACTGCCTGCCGAGTGCACTGCAGAAGTCTGTCCACACAGTCTGTATCTGATGGATTGAACGTTTGTTCCAGGTCAGCCTGTTCAGCTACCAGCTCCACCAGTTGCTGCCTCCCACTGACTGTCTGCAAGCTTTTTAATCCAGACAATATTTTCATGAACAGAACAAATTCCTCGCCTGTCACATCTTCCAGAACCTTAACAGAAAAACAGAAAACATTATTTTTGTGGTGGCAATTTGAAAACCTCCAAGTCAAACCTACTGGATTTGAAAAAGTAAAGTATGCAAATATTTAGCATTTAAATTTAGCATTTAGTTATTTAAAACCAGAAGTTTGAAGGAACATATGAAAACATTCAGTATAACTGAATGCACCTACAAATCAAAGTAACTGTCATCAAGTTGTGCAAAGGAAACAGTTTTTTAAACTCTAAATTGAGAACAAACTCCTATCTAACAAAAATCAAATGCTTCAGGCAGAATAAATGTTAAACAAATATCTACTCATTATCGGTTCTTTTAAAACTTTTTGCATCTTTCTCAGCTTAGGGAATGCACGGAAATCTGCTAAGATTCCAGAAAGACAAATGCCAAGTACTCCACCTGGGATGAACTAACTTTCCTGCATCAGTACAGGCAGGGGACTGACTGGCTGGGGAACTGCTCTGCTGAGAAGACTGAGGGTTCTGGGTGACAGCAGGCTAAACACAAGTGACAGCACCATACCTTGGGTGAAAAGCAGTGTTCTGGGCTAAGGACAAGAGCACAGACTAAAGAAAACAAAAAGAACAGAGAATTGGCTGGGTCCAACAGATGGCTGGGCCATCTGACCAAATGTGGAATACTGCAGCTAGTGTTGGGCTCTCCTGTATGAAGAAGTGCTTGATAAGCTTTAGGAAGGCAAATCAACAAGGTGATCTGTGTCTAGAGCACATGAGCTGTGAGGAAAACCTAAAGGAATCAGGCTTTTCCAGCCTAAAGGAAGAGAGCTGTGTGGGTGGGGCAAACTAACCTTCTAACACTTCAGAGCAAGACAACACCCATAGCAGCCAGGTTCTTTGATGAGGTGGATATGGTCAGAGTGAAACAATAACACAAAGCTAAAAGGGGAGGTTTGAACTTGATAGAGGGAAAAAAAAAAAAGATCTCTTTAGGACAACTGAACATTGAAGCTGGTTGACCAGAAAGTATAGGAACTGTCCTTCATTAGACGTTTTCAAAACCCAACTAGAAAAAGCATGAGGAAGTCTGATCAGAATTCAGCTGAGCGTAATTCACTGAGCTGATCAATCTCGCAAAGATCCTATCCAATGTGAATGATTAGGTCCAATTCTAATCAAAGTCACTCTTACAAAATTAGAAGAGCCATGATTTTAACATTACCACAAAAAAATGCTGCGAAGTTTGCAGTGTACCAGAATAGGCAACTGCAAGATCAGATTTGTACAATGCTCAAACAGACCTTCAAAGCAACACCAATGATAAGGGATAGTTGAACAATACTTGAGTTTGAACTGGAACCAGATGCTCACCTTCTTTGATTCAGCCAATATGAACTCCTCCACCTCCTTTGTCATCACTTCCTCTGGTAAGGTTTTCAGTTTTGTAGAAAGGAACTTAATGGCTCTCTCTCTCACAATATCCTCTCCCTGAAGAATCTGACTGAATAAACCTCCCAAAGTCCCTGAATGGAGAATAAATTGGGTAACACCAATTATTTTAGAAGTTATGACCTGGACTTTTTACACAGAAGGAAGAAATTCTTCCTTTTAAAGATTCCACAACACATTTTAAAATAACTGCCATACTAACTTCTTTAAAAAAATTACAATTTTCATATACCTTGACATAAAAATTCACAGTCTTTTATTAGTCAGAGTAATCAGATACATAGTTATAAAATGTTTGCAAAACCAAACAATTAGTGTGTGTCTCACTTCTGCACTGTACTAAAAAGATACAAAATTGAGTCCTGTTCTCATACTACTACAGACTGGAAAGTATTAATAAAAGCCATGTATATAAAAATGTGCCCTTTACCTTTAGCATCCATCTTAAATATACTGAGCAAGGCATTGTTCACCAAATTGAATTCTGCAGAATCATCTGGAGAGAGAGAAAAAAATAATATGCATACACTCGAAATGGAAAAGTAAGAGCAGAAAACCAAAATGGCTAATACTGTACTAGAAGCATTCTGTCCTCAGCATTTACCTATAAACAACATAACCTGTATTTTTAAAAACTATTAGATTGAGGAAGTTCAAAACCATGATTATGTAAGCTGGAAGCAAAAAAAAAAAAAAAAGCTATTTGTCACCTTAGTCTCCCAGCCAAAACTAAACCTTAAAACTTGATAGGACTGAAAACTTGAAGGGAAGTTATTAATCTATATATTTAGTTATTTTAATAAACAAACTAATGTTCACTTAATTTTTGTAAAATACATAGTTATTTATTTTTAAACTCTTAATTAATTTACAGTGTTTCTATGTGGCAGGCACTATTTTTCTCTTAAACTAAATGGAGAAACGCATAAATCTCAAAAAACTCAACCCAAAAGCTATCTTCTTGAGAAGCCCAGTCTTAACCATGCAGATTTAATGGAAGTTTGAACACCTAATATTTAGTACTTTATAACTTACTGAGATTAAATGCATATTAAATTCTGAATTTACCCCCAAAAATACAACTGTATAGAACAAAATGCCCTCAGGCCGTTTCAGGTTCTAGAAACTGGATCAGAAATTCAGTAACTCTTTTACAGAAACAAATTTGCTGCAGTCCATAACTGGAAGGTTATGCCCTTTGCCTTTTTCTACAGATGCTTTCAGAGAACTTGAATGAAAAAAATTGTTTATTTAAAAGAAAGATTTTTTGTTTCAATTAGAATAATTAGTACCCTTTCAGCCTAACTGTATAGCAAATATGAAACAGGAGAAAACACAAGAAGGACATGAACAGTGCTGGGATAAATTATGAATCAATGAAAAATGTTTTACAGAACCAAAACTGTATATAAATTTAGGTGTGCCATGAGGAGATCAGCCAGGATGTGTCTCCTACCTGACTGCAGAAGCTGGGTCAGTATGTCTGCTACCCGAGGAAGATTATCTCCAGTGGCAAACTGAGGCAATTCCTTGATTGCTTGTCGACGGATCTGTCGAAATTGTCAATAACGTAAAAATTAAAAAATTTTAGAAATTTCAAGAATTACACAACACCCCAAATCCCCCTATTTTGACATGTTTATGAAGGAAAAAAAAATTTTTAGAGCTAGGCAGCACTGGAGAAAAATCAAATTCAAACAGCACTTCTGTTCACAAAATCATTCATGATTGACAAAATAAAGGCTGGAATATGTGTTATTAAGGAGTTTTATTTGCTGACAGAAGGACAGTTCTACAGTTGTGCAAATGGCAGGGATAAACTCTAGGGTTTGTTCCCAACACTGAAAAAAATCCTTGCATGATCTGTCCAAATGCCTTAAGACCTGATAAACAGAGATGCTTCAAAGGTACAGCTTCTACCAGCACCAAAGAACATGCATGAAGCATCTCAAGAAGCACAACAGTCAGAATCACATCCCCGTGGCTCTCAGGTGCAAACAAGATTCTGTCTCCCAGCAATATTTACTCATCAGAATCAGTTACCACAAAGTGCCTTTTGATAGGAAACCATGTGAATGCTATTAAAATAAACTGTAAGTTTCTTTCTACAGAGCTATTCCTTTGATCAGTGGTGGGAGCTAGAAAAGATAAATGAAAACTGATGCATCTTCCCAAACCATCACACAATGAATTAAATACAAGAATACAATTAAATTTATGTTTTCCAAAGACCAACCCTTTTCTCCCAAAAGACACAGACCATTAAACAAAAAGACAAAACAACAGCAAAACATAAATTCAAAGTATCAACTTGCTACAAGGCTCTTATTCTTACAGAAACATCTTCATCCTCACAGAGGTCCAACTGGGCATTGATAGCTGAGTCAGCTAGCTCAGGAAAATGCTTGAAGAATTTAGGAATAAACTGGGCTGCAAGTCTCTTCTCCTTGGCACCTCCTTTCACACCATCCAAGATCACCTGGTAGGCATCCTTATGCTGAAAAAACAAAACCAGAACACATAAATGGAAAAATCCTGGGTTATTCTGAAAACAAGGAAGGACTTTTTTTTCTCCCATTCTCTGAAACCATATTATACAAGCTTTTTACAAAGAAATATATTTTTCTCTTAGACTGATGTAGCCATGCCAATTTGGTAATATCTGCCTCTGCTGCCTGGCTTTTACTGTTATTCTGGCTCCTGTCAGTGCAAGCGTGTACTGCTCCAGCTGCCAGCCTTAAGGGTAACACCTCTGGCACACTGTGATTAGATTAGTGCAAGGAATTCCATGATCCTGCCACTGAACTTGGCCAGTTTTTCAAGGAGTTTCTGCCTTTTATATGCTCATGTATTGTCTTTGAAGTAGAGATTACCTTTCCCAGTAACTGCCACTGCAGTGGATCATGAATTCTTATTAACATACATGGTGCTAAAGCATCTTTGGTATCTATTCAGGTAGTTAACTTAACCTAGAATCTCTGGTATCTATTCAGGTAGTTAATCTGGGATGAAATACAGTGCTTGGAAGAACTGTTAAAGGAAACTGGATTTAAAAAAAATTCCAGAAACCTCCAGTTTTAAATACAGAAATATAGATTCCAAATACAGGAATAAACACTTCCACAACAGTAAAATTTTCTCTAGCTGCTCCAACTAGAATCACACAGGTGCTTCTGATTCTGTGCCTGCAGGAATGAAACTTTTAAATTATTTGAAGTCTTTGCTGTGGTTAGCTGTGTGTTTGTGAAACAGAAGTCAGCCTTATTAGGATGCTAGTGGAAATCAGGAAATTTTAAGATTAATTTTCCTCATGGTTGTGAAAAAAAATGCTTAAAACAGCTTATTTGACTTTGAACAGCAACCCTGACAGCACAGAACACTTTCTTTGCTTTATTTACATTAAATTTCCCAGAGCTACAGAGATATATATGTATCACCACTACTCCACATGAAAGTTGTCCCAGAGCAAATACAGATACTGATTTACAAAGTACACTGCATTAATGCCCTCTAAAGCAAGCTGCATTTTAATATTTAGTGCCCATGCTCCTGAAGCACTCACTTCAGCTTGCTGTTAGCTGTGTTGCCAGAACCTGAACTGGAGTGGGATACAGATCTGGATGAAAAATAAGCACTGAAAGAATCAGTTGCCTTTCAGCTGAACCACATCATCACCATGTTCACCCTGTAGCTGGGCCAATGCAGTGAACTCAGCAGCAAAGGCAGGAATGAGCCAGCACAAACTAGCAATGAAAACACATGTCAGTACAGACATGGGTTCTCAGGCTGCATGTTAAGAGCAAGTTCTGTTGTAGAACACATAAAACTTAATACATATGAAAAAGCATTCATGCAGCAATGGAACAGAGTTCCCTGCATTTGTGTTCCTGCATGCTAATTACTCCTACCATGGAGGCAAAATACAGTTCAGGAGTTTGTTTTATCTGTACCTGGCAGCATGGAATGCTCTAGAAAAACCAGAGGCAACTACAGACGCAGTGTGATCCTTCTGTTTTGTGCATTCCCTTCCCATCTGTAACAAAGGAATGTCCTAAGCTGGAGGCAGTGTCCAGACCTTTGGTTTCAATTCCTGTTAGTTGACCAATCATCCATTAACTTCTCTAGGTTAGTTCTTGAGTCAATTCATACTCTGCAGTGCCCTGTGCCAAGTTTCACAACGCGTTATGAAGAAGTGTTTATCTTCCTCTTTATTTTCAGCCAGCTTCCAAATAGTTTTCTTCAATTTCTCACCTTCATTCCACTTGTGGACACCTCATCTCTGAGCCCCTCTCTTAACTGAAACTCTTTTACAAGCTCAGTACTTCTCTTGATGCCATAACTTCTGGTAGTCCCCGTGCCCAAGCTCAATGTTTCTTTATTTGACACAGGGTGACCATGACGTTTTGCAGTAAGAGATCACGTTCACGATGTTGTTAAGAGATAATAAAGCACTAAGTCAGATAAAACTGATGAACAAGGAGCAATTACTCATGGCTTCTCAGAATGCAGAAATTGGAGCTACCAAGCGAGATTATGAAATGAAAAATTCGAAGAGGTAACTCTGTCACAAAAGTTAACAAAACAATGAACTGTTTTAGCACAGAACCTTTATATGCCAGAAGCACACTCAGCTCAACAAAGCGTCAGGAAAGTTCACTGAGGAATGACCTCACAAGCTATGCTTGTTACAGAGACACTTCCTCTGCCTCTGGGAACCCAAAAGCTGGAGAGGGGCAAAGCTGGGAGAGTGTTTTAGGAATCCCCACTCTATATTTACCCTCAGAGGTTCTTACACACCTACCCTGTCACAGGCCGCATTTCTTAACCATGCTGCAGTTTGCTCTAACTAAGCCATTCCTTCCTCACAAAAGTTACAAGAATCAAAGTGAGATGAACTGTGTATTTCTGAAGTGGCAAGATAACAGCATGTTTTACTCTGCATCTCTCCCTGCAGCCCCCTACATTTCAGTTGCACTTTCTTTTTGTCTCTGAAGTGATGTTTTTGTTGGGACTGTCTGCAAGGATGCTTTGTTTCACTAGGGCATAACCACACAAGCAAAGTGAACAGACCTGAATTAAAACAAAAAAAATCTTCAACATCCCCCTGCCCCCAACCAACCACCAAAATATTTGTTCTCTTAAAGAACTTTCTAAGTGACATTGTATAGCAGTGTCTTCGTTTAGTTTAAAATCCATGGTTAGATATAGATATGGCAAAACTACTTTCCTACTTATTGACATTATGGCCAAAAGGAAAAAAAAAAAACCCCAAAAAACTATCTTCTGGTTTTTCAGAGGGCCATTTGGGAAAATGAGGGACTAATGCAATTTCAAAACTAGTTGCAACTAGCCATAATATTTTCTATTGGTAATATTCCAAGTAATTTTCTTTTCTTGAATAATTCAGTAATGGTATCAACAAATGGCAGATTTTGCCAAGATTTTACAGAAAAAATCTTCAGCTGGGAGGGAGGAAAAAACCAAAGGGCCACGGGCAGTTTTCAAACCACAGCAGACTTCACTTTCCCGCAGGAAGCTTTTTAAGAAGACAGCCTGCCAGACGCCCTCCAGATCTGCAAGTGCGGCGTCAAAGACTTCAAGGCCCGAATTCGCTAGGCGAAACTTCCCGCCCCCTTGGAAAAGCCAGCCTGACTCTAGCTAAGAAGCGGTTAATATGCGAGAGGCCGCATTTCCAGGAGAGCTGCCAACACGACGCGGCTGCTGCAAAAGCGACGGGCGCTCCGGCGGTCCCCGCGGATCCGCGGGCGCGCTGCCCACTTCCAGCCGCCCTGCGCCGCCGCCGGCCCGGGGAAACCCAGCCCGAGCACAGCCCCGGGGGCTGGCCGGCCGTGCGGCGAGGCGAGGAGCCCCCCCCAGGCGGCCCCCGGCCCGCCCGCCCCGCCTGGGCCCGCAACTCCCCGCGGCGGCGCTACGCAAGCCCGAGGCCTAGCGGGGCCTTGCAGGCCGCAGCCTCACTGCACCTGGCCCGCCGTCTCCGTGGCGTCCGCCAGGATGCCGTAGTTGCGGTAGAGCTCCTCCACGGTGGGCATGGCGCCGCGGGCAAGGGGCAGAGCCGCCGTAAACGCCGAAACACCGAACCCGCCACCGAGGCCGCCGCCGCCGCTCCGGCCGCCGCTCCCGCTCGGGCCGCGTCGTCAGCAGCAGCGAGGCGCCGGTGCCGGGCGGCCGCGCGCCGCCGCCGCCTGGCGGTGGGAGGTGGCACTGCGGGGCCGCGGCCCCGCCTGCTCCTTGCACGTCGATTTGCTTTAGCCTCCTGCGAATTTCACCGGCGCTTAAAGTGAAAGAGGAGTGCCCTTAAGTCAAGCTGAGGCTGAGCTACGCAAAGCACTGGACCTTTCTTGAATATCCAGCGCGAAGGATGCTGTTGGAGGCACTTGAAGCTCCACCCTGCCTCCAGAGTCCACGCAGCAGGGATGTACAGCAGCATCAATCATTTACCTTCTTCCGCTTTTTGTCTTTTATTCAGTGTTTCAGTCAGTGGCAGTAGTGACAGCATCAGTCGTCTTTCTCCCCTTCCTTGAATTGAGGCACAGTGCCTTTACCTGTCCACCGGTGGGTCCGTGTCATTCGTGCACACTCAGAGTGTGGGAGCTTGTGGCTGCTGTCACATCCAAGAGAGCCATAACCACATCCTGCCCCTCTGTGTTTTGTGGCCATCATATTTACCCGAAGTAATCTTAAAAGAATATGCTGTGTAATCTTAGTAGTGGGAACAAACTGTAACATGAGAAAAGAAATATTTTTTAGTGTAACAAAAGAGCTGCATGCTTAGGAGAACCTCTCTACGGAGACTTTCTTCGGGCAGCCTGGTGGATATTAAGAGATGTCAATCTCTTGTCCTCCAGCAGTTTCCAGGCAGCATTGCACCTGAATGCAGCGTTTAAAATTCACCATTAAGCATCTTTATCAGCACTACCACGGCAAACTTTTACAACTTGGCCAGAAAGGATGAAAGATGAACATCTCATTAAACTGCCTTTCACTCTCCCCTGCTGAAGTGTTTATATAGATGGAGCTGCCTTTTTATCTCTTTTTTTTGGTTTTTTTTTTTTTTTTTTTTTTTTTTTTTTTGTCAAGAACGCTCTATCAAACTGTGATTACATTCCATAACAAGCATGGATAAATATGTAGCATTTATGCATTGTTGCATGTATGACAGTTGTGGAGAAAAAGAAGTAAGCATGAATGAAAATGGTTGTGAGAGGGGCTGTGTACCTTCTGGGAAAGACCGGCTCTGCATTCTGTGCATTCTGCCCAGAGCAGAAGGGGTGCTTCAGACACTGCAGAGTGATGGGAGGTAAACTCCAACTTTGGCTGCATGGCAGGGAGATTAACTCGTAGGGTGGCATGGTAAGCAACATAAAATACTGTGATAGCATTATGTATTTTGTTACAACTAACTATTTTAATCACATTTTTATAACATCTATTATAGGCCTTGGAATTATACTTTTCTACCTTCTGTGGCAATTATACATTCAGCTGTTCTCATTGTCTCTGTAACAGACAACACACAAAATGAAAAGGGGTATTCAGAGCCACATTAATAAAATTGTTTTCTCTGAGGTTTGTTCTGTTTCCATTCTTTGATCCTGGAATTTTATTTCCTCAATTACTTCCTTGTTTCTTTATATTATTCATTTAATTTTTTTCTCTCCTGACAACAATTTCCATCTTCTAGTCTTTAGTTTTCACCTATTTATGAAATATATATAAAAATTACTATAATGAACCTCTTTAAAATTAACCACCATTAGTCTTTATCTTCTATATGAAAGGAAAATAAATGAAAAGCTGATGCTGTTACAAGTTTTGAAGAAATTGTTTGAAATTTTTTTCAAAGTTAGTAATGAATCTCTTTGTTAAAGTTGTGATATGTTTGAAAATATATTTTTAGGAACTCAGAACCTTGAAATGCACATTTGAGAATGAGACACAGTTTTTTCAGACTCTGCAGTGCAAGTCTCATAGTTTCACAAAACGGGGATAATCTGGCCATCAGTCAGGATTTTTCTCTCTTTTTTCTTCTCAATCTCTGTAAACCCAAGCATGTGGTGATAGCCCTGTGGTAAATTTGATAATGAAGTGGTATCATTGTACATTTGACTCCATTCTTGTGTACTGCCCATAAATCAAATACTCTGGAATCACTGCATGTTCTCCAGAGGCAAAAGAATTTACTTGTGAAATTAATGAAGTTTTCTGTTTTCCTCAGAGGAAAAAAGTTATTATTCCTGTCCCACAAGTTCTCTGGTTTTTGGTGGAGGACAAAACCATAGATGAGGCAAGAAAAGACTTCTATTATGACAGAAGGAGAAGACATGCTTAATGAAAACTTCACACTGGAACAGTGGTCTAATCTCATGAACCAAACCTGGAAGGTTTCTGTGAATAATAAAGTGACTGAAATAGAGTCCATTTGTTGGCTTGTGCTGGATGAGCAATTGCTCCTGAATTCTTCTAATCTCACTTTTAAGAATTGGACTTGAGTCACTAACAGAGGTTTTACATGTGAAGGAATACAGGAATTACCCTCCATCCAGCTAAAAAAAAAATCTGTGGAGAGTTTTTCAGAAAAGGGTATCCAGATCTCACAGGGGAATACAATGATTGCATAATTACGTTCGCGGACGTAAAGCCTTTTATTGGCACACACTAAAGGTATCCTGCGTGGCTATAAGCACCTAGCCGCTGCCTCCAGAGAAGCGCAGATTTTCCACGAATTCCTTCTAATGTTTCCGGGTTTTCTTGCAAACTCTTGCTGGCAAGGCGAGAAATGTTTCCCCGGGGAGCGGCGGTGGCCGCGCCCGCAGCCCGGGCGCTGCCCGGCGGTGCCGGCAGGCGGCGCTCGCGCCCCGCGGAGGAGCGGCGCGCCCCGGCCCATCCGGCCCCTGCGGCGCTGCACCCGCACGGCCCTCTGGAAAACGCCCCACGCCCGGTCTGTTCCCACTCACACCTCCAATTTCAGCCGAAAAAAAGCCATTTAAGTAATACAGCCGGGTTTTTCTTTCCCCCTGTATTTTTTTTTCCCCAGGGTGCTGCCTTTATACACAATCTGCTTGTACCCTTCTTACTTCTTACCCTGCCACATTGTGTAGGAAATGTAGAGCATCCTTTTAAATGGTTTGTGAATGTGTTAGCAATGCTCCTCTCTTCTACAGTTCAGAAGCTCTCACAGCCCTCACGAAGCGTGTGCTGTGCGCATTAACTGTGCTCAATCAGTGCTCTGGTTTGCCGACCAAAATGCTGCATGTCTTTCCACACAGGCAAGGCTCCTAAAGATTGAAAACACAGCCCTTTTCAGAGCCTTTGATTGTTTTGTTTGTGTGGAACATTCATACAGCAATATCAGAGACAAAACATCTTGAAGAATAAGAAAATGGGACTGTGAAATATGATATTTGGCAAGAAGACTTAAAAGAAGACAAGCATAGACTTAAAAGCAATTCATAGCATGAATTCTTTAGCTCAAAGAGCATCTGTGAAAGGGGAACAGATAACTGGTTTATACTGGGTTTATGCTACTTTCTTTGAAAAGTTCCACATGTATACAATGCTGGCTAGGACAAATTAGTAGGATACTCCAAATTTATTGGGTACTTCATCCTTCATTGAAAAGACATAAAATGATTGGGATGTTACTTTTCTACAGGCTGAAGTTTGGATGCATTGTGCCTTTCTGCTATGATGGTCATCATTGACTTGCCATGCCATGATTCCTACCTCTGGGACATTCCAATGTGAGTCTGTTGTTTCTCTGGGCTCACTCAGAACAGGTTTAATCTCTGAATTTTACTTCCAAGATTTTGCATTTTTACGCTGCCAGTTCTTGGTCCCCCATAACATCCTTTTCTTCAAACTGGAGAGTGAGTGATGGATTTGATGGGTGGACTGTTAGATCCATGGATCATCCTTGGATGATTGCCTCCAGAGGGTAGTGGTCAATGGCTCAGAGTGGTGAGTGGTGTTCCTCAGGCATCTGCATTAGGATGATCTTATTTATTATCTTCATTAATGGCATAGAAGATGGGATCAAGAGCACCCTCAGCAGATGACACCAAGCTGAGTGCTGCTATTGACACACATGAAGGGCAGGATGCCATCCAAATGGAGCTGGACAAGCTTAAGATTTGGGCTCATGGGAAATACCATGAGGTTTAATAAGACCAAGTGCAAGGTGCTGCACCTAGATTGTGGCAATCCACAGTATCAACACAGGCTGGGGGATGAACTGATTGAGAGCAGCCCTGCTGAGAAGGCTTTGGGGGTGCTGGGGGTAGGAAGATGGACATGACCCACCCATGTGCACTTGCAGCCCAGAAAGCCAAACATGTGCCGGGCTGCATCCAAAGCAGCATGGCCAGCCGGGCGAGGGAGGGGATTCTGCTCCTCTGCTCTGCTCTGGTGAGACCTTACCTGGGGTCCTCAATACAGGAAGGACATTGACCTATTGGAGTGAGTCCAGAGGAGAGTTACCAAGTTGGTCAGAACTTTGTGTCTTGTGAGAGAAGACTGAGAGAGCTGTGATTGTTCAGCATGGAAATGAAAAGGCTTTGGGGTGAGATAATTGCAGCCTTAGAATACTTAAAGGGAACTTACAAGAAAGATGGGGTAAAAGTTTACAAGAGTGTGTAGTGACAAGGCAAGGGTGAACAGAGTTCAAATTGAAAGAGTATATAGATTAGATATTAGGAAAAATTCCTTAACTGTGAGGATGGTCAGGTACTGGAACAGGTTGCTCAGGGATGTTGATCTCTCATCCCTGGAGGTGTTCAAGGCCAGGCTGGATGGGGCTCTGAGCAACTTGGTCTGCTTAAAGGTGTCCCTGACCATGGCAGGGGGGGTGGAATTGCATGATCTTCAAGGTCACCCAACCCATTCTATGAGTCTATGAAATTCCCCAGCACTTGTCTCTTGCTTGATGAATTCAGCCATGGATGCTGACCCAGCTCCCACAGTGAGCAGCTTGACATCCTGTACCTTCCACTGCTCCTGAGGCTGCTGCTGGTGAGACAGCTGTTGCCACTGCTTCTGAAAACACGTGAGAGCTGCTCGGCAGCACAGTGACAGATTGGAAGTGCTGAAGCCACATGGCATCAAGCTGTGAAAACTTTCCCACAGCTTCTGTGTATTTGCAGTGGCATTTGCAATGGCATGGAGCACTGTTTTCATCTGTGCTGGCTGATAAGAGTATGAAAATGACAGTGGCTATGCAGAAGGAGCTAGATGGTGACAAAAGAGATAGAAGAATTTTGAGGACTGAGATTTGTTTTTAGTTGGTTCTGGCAATGTTATCCGGACATACTTCAGAAAAATCCCAGCAGTGCGGATGAAATACCTGGAATATTTGGAATATATGCTCAAGTAGCACTTAAGAATGGTCCATGCCACCTGGATGACACACTGTGGGCTGTAGCAAGCTGTGTAAACATGGCTATGGAAACCACAGTCTGCAGCACTTGCTGTGGTCCAAGTCAGAATTGAAATAGGATCACTAAGCAGATGATTCTTTTTGACTTGGAACTTGACTAGATTAGAATGAAATAGTATTCCTCCAGCACTTTGAGCTACTCTAATGTGAAAAATCATCCTAAGCAGATGCAGACCTTTGTTATAACGGAAAAAAAAAAAAGGATGGCAAATTGAATCTCTAATTACTCTGAGAAAACAAGAAAAATATTCTTTTTCCTTCTCCCATTTCTTGAACTAGAGAAATTAGACTGCCAAACAGTTTTTTTTTTCCCTGGCATAGCTTTAAGACTTCTGTTGTCATGGGGATGTCAATTAATGGTGTTGTTTTTTACGTTCTTAACCTAGCTGTGCCAAATAAGCTTTTGCATGCAGACCAGGTCTTACACCAATCTGAAAACTCATAATAATAGGAACTGGGCTTTTTGTTTAACAAATTCTCTTCTGAAGACTTTACTGTATGCCTTCATGTTTTTTTTTTCTCCTCAATACCATACTTCATTAAGTAAATGAATGTACGGACATGTATTGCATACATACAAATTGGAAGATGTTATAAACACAGGTTTTCTTAATGCACCAAACAGATATAAGCAATCTGAACTTTACTGGCATGTCTGGCTGTGTGCAGGTCCTGCAGGTGTGTGTTGTAAGGTGCAGGCTGTTCCTGTGCTTTGTATGATCTGCAAACACACTCATTTAACATAATGAACAAATATGTGCATACGCACAATGTCTGGCATCATGTGTGTGTCAAATATATAGGCGTGTGTGTAGTGCATGCCTGAGGGCAGGATTACATGTTTTGTTGGGTAAATACAAAATGTTTTACACTTTGTATAGTCATTTGTCATAAATGTCTGGGAGTCTATAGAATTCAATGAAAAGATTTTAGAGTGTGCAGTGTGATGCATACATGAGACTTAAAGCCTGGAAAGCATATTTTTGAGCATGTTTATATTGCATAGGAATTCTACCTTTCCCATGAAAAATATTTTAAAATTATTTATATTTTCAATTGAGCTCTGTGTCTACCATGATTGCTAAAAATGCTGAACAGGAATAGAGATTACAACAGTTTCCTAAATGTTTTGCACTGGAGCTCTTCAGCTGTCTTCTCTACCTCAAGAATCTGTGTTTCTTGGAGCACATGAATATTCTGTGCTGAGTAGAAACCCTTGCTGTCTGCCAGTAAAATGTTGGTAGTGCCCTTTGTTGGCTTCCCTGGGGAGTTCATGCAAATCACTTTGAAATACAACAAACAATAAGATCCCTAAATGCATTTAAACAAGACCAAATTAGAAAAAGCCTTCACACTGAAAACATAATTTTCAATTAGTATCTATTCTGTGGGAATGGGAATGAGGTAGGTGAGAGCTGGCATGTGAGATAAACTGGATTTGTTAACATGCCTTGAAAACACTTGCTGGCTAGCATGTCTTTTTTTTCCCTTGTGAATACCTTGCTGTAATTTGCTGACATTTCCATAGTCTCTCTGCTCTTGTACTTGAGACAGAAATGAACTCTGCCCAGCAGGAGGTAGACTTGAGACAACCACCGGCCTGCTGTGTTTATGCATCATGTGGAGAGCTAAGTGTTGCTGCACAGGCTCAAAGTTGGGGAAGGAACAAATATTTTCTCCTATGGCAACCTTTTTTTCTCTTATGGCAACATGCTCAGCTTGTAAACCTGGGGGAAGAAGGTGAAGGAAGGAGAGGGATGTTAAACCACAGAATTCTTTGTTTCTCTCATCTCTTTTCCCAGGCTCTGAAGCCAGAGGTGTTTATTATGTACATCTTCTTGTTATTCTCTGATACATTGTCCCTTGACTCTATAAACTGGCCATTTTCTTCTCTCTCAACATCCCATCTGTAATATATTCCAAATGAGGACCAACACTTTATTCAGTGCCTCTTTCATCTCTGCATCGTTTAGACAATCCCAAGCAAAGGGTTTTCTAGTATAATTATATCCTTTCATGATGGAAATCTGCAGTTGCAAGGCAATCTTACGAATACTATGGAAAGCTGAGTATAAAATATAGTAAGAGTGAAAAACAAATTCACTCTAGAATGATGTTGCTGACATCATAAAATCTCACAGCACTTTGGAAGAGGCATGGGCTTGGCCTCAATTTGTGTTTTTTTAAATGGTGTTAAACAGTGACTAGTGAAGACATGCGAGGGTCAGCAGAGCTTGTGGACAGTCTAAACTTTCTCTCTTACCAACTCAATTTGTGACAACAGAAGACCACTGAAATGCCTTCTCAGCTGTGACCTGGTATTGCCCAAACCAACTATTTTTCAGCCCAACCTGAACAAATTAGGTAAGAAGATCCTCTGCAGCTATGTATTCCTTCCTGCTTTGTTTGATGCAGCACTGAGAACTGTCTCCTGTAGGGGACAAGCAGAGAACAGCCTGTTTCCCTTTAGCTTAAGAGACAGTCTAGACTTTTTATTCTGGCATGGGTTTAAATTCCTTGATTATTTACTGCTTATAGTTTGGCTAATAATGCAGTCTGCAGCATGAAGAGCTCTGAAAGAGAGACCTATGATTCCCCTATTAAGATACAGACAGAAATATCAGCCACTGTCAAGGAAACAGCAAAAGGCTGACCTTCTGGACATGCACTCTTTAGAAGTTTACAATATGAACTGTTTCCTCATTAGCCTTATTGGTCCCAGTGAGGCATTCAAACTACTCCCTTTCTCTTGCCATTGAATTTGTCCCTTTGGGCAGGCAACTCAACTAGCAATGGATTATTTATATGAAACTTACCAAGGTGCAAGACAAAATTAAATGCCTGAATCACAAATGGAACAGAGACATGTTTCTTGGAAACACCAGTTGTTTTCTCAGAACTCTCCATGTCCTAGATGAGTGACTCTGACCTCCCATGCAAAAGAGGAATTAGGTTGGGCTGTTCTCTCCTCTGGATTTATTTAGCCGGTCCCTGAGTCAACAGACAACACACTCAAATGTCATCTTGAATTATGTCAAGTGATAGATAAAAAGGAATTTTGAACCAGTCTTGGTTATTCAAGATCTATGGGCACTTTTTGACGTTGCTGGTGCTCAATCAAAACTCAGATCTCAAAGTACTTCTTTATATATGAAAGAGGTATGTGACTCTCTTGAATGAGATATTCACATATGACCCTTTCCCACTTGCACACCAGAAAATGTTGGAGTAGAACTGAATTAAACCAAACATTTTGATTCATCCCTATTAAAAGCCTATATAACTTCAGTCACATTTTTAATTGTAAAAAGGCTGTGAGTTTTTCTGTGCTCTTATGAACAGCTGCAGTGTTCTCCCATGTGTTTCCTGTGATATTGGCAAGTCACAGGAGTTATGAAAGGGATTAGATGATATTGTTGCCTGTGATAGCAGAGGACCAGACTCAATGACCCAGGCAGACTCTGCCAATCCTATGTCCCTATTTTCCTGTAGACGATATAAATGATATTAGGACTGCTGGCATGAAAGCCACAATGCTAATCTTTTTTATTATTGCTTTATCCATTTTGAGCTAACAGGTCCAAATCACAGTGCTTGATTTTCTGTTGTCTTGCTGCTTATGCTGTCATATAAACTAACCCATAAAGGATGTCAGAACTCATCTGAATCAGACAGGAAAGGGTTGAAGTTCATTTTACACAGATGTAAAATGATTACCCAAGCAGGGGGAGATAAGCCCCCCACATGTATTTTGATATACCAAAACTCCAAAGACATTCTTGTACTGTTGGTCTGTGAACTTTTTTCAATGACTTAACACTTCAAAGTATAGACATGTCTGTGCAAACAGAGGATTAGGATGTTCCAGGCAGAGGATTATGAATGCAGGAGAACTTTCATGCAATGAAAGGCTTCTTTGCTAGAGAATTACCATTATACATAAACATGTAGTTCTGAGACAAAATGAACTAATGAAGTCTGATTTCCTGTGGGTTTGTACATTGTGGTTGGATTTCCCAGTATTCTGTAATGTACACACAGCAGGTGAGGCATTTCAGACAAGTTTCTTCATCAGAACTCTAATGCTGAGTGAAGATGATCAGTACTCAAAAACCTTCATTTTCTCAGACATAAAAAATACCAGGTAAGAGCAACACTTACTTCCCAGCATTGTCACTAGGGCACACTAACCACCAGAAAGAAGCTGGAGCCTTTCCTCACATCTGTCCATTTATATGACCTGGTACAGTGCACAACTCGTGGATTTAGGAAGAAATGTGCTGCTCTGCAGCCCATCTGTGTCATGGGCCACATCCAGTTCTGCAGCTGTTTAGCTGTGAGAAGCTAATAATTCAGAGGCAGGGCTGCACATACTTTCTGTGAGATGTTGGCTGCTCCTACAAGAGCCTCTGCCTGCTTTCTGTCACCCTGGAACTAATTACAGCATAAACATTTTTTTTTGTAATGACAAGCATATAATAAAGCACCTATGACCCACTCAAACATGTGAATCTTCAGCTTGGCTCTAAATAAATCTGCAGATCTTTTATTTTATTAAAGCCTCAA
The DNA here is from genome assembly GCA_003676055.1 of Chloebia gouldiae. Taxonomy (NCBI): domain Eukaryota; kingdom Metazoa; phylum Chordata; class Aves; order Passeriformes; family Passeridae; genus Chloebia; species Chloebia gouldiae. The sequence continues at coordinate 35,498,178 of QUSF01000004.1, forward strand.
AGTGGGCATTTTGTTGGCATCTGTGAGGTAGGGAAAATTAGATTGCTTTGCACTGCATAGCTCTTTTATTATAATAAATGCATTGAGGATTGAGCTTTTTAATTAATATCTGGAAAAGAAAGGAAAGAACCTACTACTGAAGCCCTTGGGCCATCTCAAGGAGAGGGTGAGAGTTAGAATTACCTGGAAAAAAAGAAATAAAGCAGCTTTCTGAAAAGAATCCTCCTTGATACTCACTTTATGTCCAAATACCATGGGAAACAGGATGTTTTTTCAGTGGAGGAGACAATCCAGGATCATCACAGAAAGCAAATCATGGTGCCATTTGAGTCAGCATCACATTTTATCTTTCCTGAGTCACTTTCTCTGAAGGTTCCAAAAGCAACTGAGCAATGACAATTTGGCCTTCTGCCCTCTGGAAATCTATATGTAAAGGTTGTGGTTTCCTTTTCTATCTGGCAAAGTGCAGCACTGGAAAATGACAGAACAAGGTACACAGCAAGGCGGTCAAGAGCCTTTGAAAACAGCATTCCTCTACCCTGTCCCCTTCTGTCTGTGGTGTGCATGCAGTTTTTCCAGTTATTTGTATTTTCAAATTTTAGGAAAAAAACTGCCTTTTTATTGCTGGACAACCAGAAGGTTGGATTGGAAACTTTCACAGTTTCAAGCAAAGACACTGGGAGGGGGTATGCTTCTGACACATAAAACTGTTCTGCCAGGCTGGGTGGCCAGGACTGGAATGTGTTACAGAAGTAACCCACACATCTCAAATGCACAAAAATTGGGAAGATTAAATACCTCCCAATGGAAACTGACAGGCAATACATCTCTCATAAATATTGAATTTGCATGTAAAATAAAAGTGTAACAAAAGAAAGAACAAAGCTAGTCTTTTGAAAAATACAACAAATCATGTTTTATTCTTGAAAGAATGTCAACATGTGAGTGGTAAGTGCAAAATGAACTCTACAGTCTCTTTGGCAGCTCTTGCTCATTCTGCCTCCTGACTTGCCAGCTTAAATATTTAGCATTTAAGAGATCCATTTTTTCACTGGACTGGAAGAATCCACATAGAATAATAGAATGTTATGGGCCTTAAAGATCATCTATTTCCACCCCTGCCACCATGGCAGGGACATCTCCTGCCAGACCAGATTGATCAAGGCCTTATTCAACCTGGCTTTGAACACTGCCAGGGTTGAGGCATCCACAACCTCCCTGGGTAACCAATTCCAGTGTTTCACCAGTCTCACAGTAAGAATTTCTTCCTCACATCTAGCCTAATTTCCCCTCTTTCAATTTGTACCCATTACTCCTTGTCCTAGCTTTACATTTCCTGATGAATTGTCCCTCCTCAGCTTCCCTGTAGGCTCCCTTCCGATAGTGGAAGGTTGCTGTTACCTTTTCTTTTCCAGGCTGAGTAGCTCCAACTTTCTGATCCTGTCTTCATAGGGGAGATGCTCCAGACCTCTTACCAACTTCATGGTGTCCTCTGGAATTGCTCCAACAGTTCCATTTCCTTCTTATGCTGGTAATATTAGAACTGGATGCAGCACTCCAGGCGGAGTCTCACAAGAGCGTGGTAGGGGGAGAATCCCCATTTGACCTGCTGGTCACGCTCCTTTGGATGCAGCCCAGGATTGGTTTGGCTTTCTGGGCTGTGAGTGCTGGCTCATGGTGGGTTTTACATCAACTGTTGGCCCCCAGTTCTTTGCAGGGCTGCTCTCAAGCACTCCTCTACCCAGCCTGTAGACGTTTCTGGGGTTACTGCTATCCAGGTGTAGTTCTTTGCACTTTGCTTTGTTGAACTTCATGACATTTGCCTCAGCCCACCTCTCGAGTGAGTTAAGGTCCCTTCTACATCACTGACTCCAGAAAGTCTCCCCCTTGGTTCAAGAGATATTTTGCTTACCGTCCACAGTGATTCAACTCCAGTGACTTGGTACTGCAAAAAGTGGGTTTTAATTTTTGTATATGTTTCATTTTTAACTTATGTCATTATGACAAATCAGCTATACTGATTCTGGATTTGGTGCCAGCCAGGTTGGCATTAGTGGGGGGTCAATGCAGAAGACAGCATTGGGCAGTGCAGACACAATTCAGTCATTCTCATTACATCCATGAGCTCTGAAGGAGTTGTTTCAGCTTGGCTGCATTTAAGACAGAATCAACCAAAAATGTTTATGTTACCAGGCTGGGTGAAGTTTAAAAGGGCTGTGGTCTGGCCCCACAAATTTAATTGAGATGAGCTATAACAAGGAATCACTCACTCTTGGAAAATTAGGCTTGTGGCTGTACCGTGGACAGTTGATTAAAATGGCACAACAGCTCCTACTCGTGTTTTCTTCCAAACTTGTTCTAGAAAGGCATAAGGAGAGGCTGGATACACAGGACTGACTTGAAGTAGCATCCTTTGGTAATTAAGATCTGACTGGCTGAATGACTTTGACGAATCTCTGAAGCACTGAACTGAAAAAACAGGAGCAGATTCTCTTTCAGCATGCTAATACGTGCTTCTGCTATGAGCAGCTCCAAGGAACCATGCAAATACAAATGAAGTCAGAAGATGAATTTATGAAACAAATACCAAGTTTGTCTTTCATTCTCTTTACTTTGATCTCTGCTACCAATTAAAAGATAAAAAAAATTTACAGCACATATAAGTCCAATTAGATCTTGTAATGAAATCCTCAAGTACTACTGAGGTGGAACTTGCAATAATTAGTTTTGATACATAAATAAATTTTCCAAATGCAATTTTGTTCTTTTAAGATCATGTTCCACTTTGAGTTCATAGTGTTTTATTATTTCACTGATGTGTGAGAAGTGGCTTCCAGTGTTTCTGTTCCCTTGGTTCTTACAGCCTCTATGCGAATGCATTAAAAATAACTAGAATTAATGACAAATCTAATAAGTAATTATTCTAGTGGCAATGCTATGAACTGGAATTCTAACTTTAAGAATAGGTGAAAAATATTCATTGTTCCTTAGTTTCGTACCCTCATCCATCCAGAGAGGGACAAAAAACTGGATTATCACAGCACTGAAGGCTTAACATAGATTTTACAAGCGAACCGTCAAAGTCATGGCTAAGATGCTGTACTTGAAGTTATGATGAGTTATGTAAGCAGCTAATAATTTCACAGGCTGCAGTAAAGATTGTCTCCTTTGTGAATTTATTTTAATAAAACCCCAAATATCTGTCCCACATCCCCTTTTTTGGAAAAGATATAATGAACTTATGCAGGTAGAGCTCAAGCCATGCATAGGTAGAACTTTTTCACTTGCTACTTTACTACACTCCTCTAAGACTTGTTTTCATTTAAACAAAGTAAGATACAGTGTCATAGTTTACACCAGGACAATACACAGGTTGTTTTTCTGACAAAAAAACATTACAAAAAGTGAAGATCATATAAGTCCCCTTTTCCATACTGCACATTTCTGAGTTGATGTAGACCTTCATGTACAGTGAGTTTTTGTGGCATTAACCTATACCTTCAGATGGTCAGAGCCTGTCCCCTTTTTGCTGAAAGTTTATGTTGTTCAGGTGCTTAAATCCCTGCTTTGAAGGAACAATAAGGGTGTTGTAAAAATAAATACATGAATATTTATAAGAAACATATGGAAATTCAGATAAAAGTTGATTTAGTCATTCTTAAACAGCAATGTTTTCAGGTGTTTGTACCATGGCGCTGGGAGCCGAGTAACTGCACACAAAAGATAGGCAGGTGCTAATTACCATCGCTCATGCCCGGCTTATCGCCAGCAGCCATAGGCATGCAAATGACAGGGGCTTTCTGAGTCTTGCAGGATGCAAGGCATAGTGTTGCAGCTGCTACCAGGTCTGCCTCTTCTATAATGCTCTAAACCCAGACTATTGACTTTTCACCTCAAAAGACTCTTCTCTGGACTCTAGTCTCAGCTGCCTCATCAGTGTACTTCTCATGCTGTCTTTTCTTCTGACTCTCTCTGGCCAAATAATCCTAGCTCTGTCAAAATCGTTTAATGCTACGTCCTTGCTGCACATCTTAGGGTTTATCTTTGCTGCCATAGAGGGAAACTCAGGTAAGGCTTGGGCATATACATTTCAGACCTAAATCAGTGCAGACAGTAGAAGGGGGAAAGGCCAGGCTTGTTATCCCACAATACAGTCTGTGGTCAAAAGAAACCTTCTGAGAAGAATATGTCATGCTGCAAGGGGCTGGGAGTTGGTGGACATGGTAGAATAATGTGTCTTATACTCCCTGATAGCTTCTGTTGATTAAAACACCTTCATGCTCCAAGTACCACAGAAGCCCATGCAAGGACTTTTCACCCAATTTGCTCTTTATAGATATTTACAATTAACATAGGCAGGCCATGCCACCTCTACCCAGCTACAATGCTTATTCCGATGGGAATATTTTCAGCATCTCAAATTGTGGATCCAGCTTGATATATACTGCCTGCTTTATCAATCTTGCTAAAAATCTCACAGTCCTTCTATTTCTGACATCTGGATTACATCAATTTCTATGGCTTTCAGTGGGGAGGCACAGACTGGCTTCATTCCATCTAGTCTGAGATGTTTAAGTCAAGCACTTCACTGGGAATCAAGGTATAAAGATACCTGTAATCAAGGGAAAGAAAGTGATGCACCTTCATATAATTACTCAGGTATAGCTAGTGAGAGGTTGTCTTGTAGTAACATCCCTTAGATTAACACAACGTGACAATTAACTGAATTAACACCTGTAGTCTGGAAGCCTTATAGTTGCCTTATAGTTGCTCTGTATCCCAAATTCACAAAAAAAGCACATGTCTGAAATGTGGTGGATTTGAATGATGTATACTGTTCATGTACTTCTTCCAAAGTACATCTGGAGCCAAGCCAATTTACAATGTTGTTTCATTACCTTACAAATAACTGTCAGTGAACTCCCAGCTCAAAATACAGCTAATGGCAACATGGCAGCAAAAGTCTGCTTTTCTCTCTGCTAACAGACAACAGGGATTTTTCATCCCATGGCTGTTTAAGCAGTGAAGGTGTCAGCCTTCATTGGGGTGCTCTGTCATGTAAGTTGCAATATATTTGTGAAAAAAAAAAGATAAAACTTGCTTGTTATGAATCTCATAAATTATGATCATAATAAAATGTCTTTTATAAGACAAATCAATCAAAATCTTATTTCTTAGATGGCAAAATAAATGTCTGAGTATCAAGGATACTAAATACCATAAAAAAAACATGTGCTACGGACATGCTACAGACTACCACTTACAAGAATAAGAAAGTTTAATTATCTCAAGAATCATGGGGAATCTGAATATTCATTGCATATCATCCTCACTGAATCATTTTAATTTAGTAAAAAACAGGTGAAATGTCTTTTTCAAAACATCTGCCAGGAGCTAGGCAACAAAGCAATACAAGGTGTCTGGTCTCAGTGTTTATTAGAAAGTCTGTGAAATAAGCCAGTGTGTGGGAGCACACAGAAGCAGCCCATCAGCATCTACTCAGCCCTGGTTGTGGGGAGATTGTGATTCTCCAGCTGCCAAACCAAAGTAGGGCATTCCTTATCTTGAAAGAGGAGGTACACACCAGTGGTGGCATTTCCAGTGTTCTCAAAGAGGAAAAGGGAACTGGATGATAATATTTCAGAGCAGAAATATTTTTTTACACTTTTAAGAAATGTTCAGACCTGTAGTGGCACACAGCTTTCCTGAGTTTATTCCTCCCTAGGCACACCCTTAGAGAATGATATGGGTGACAGAAAGAAACAACTCTACAATGGCAAAACTTCTATTTCACGCTCCATTTCCCCATGTCCTTGGAAGGGTGCTGTGGACACTGGTCTGGAGAGGAGCTGGGTGTCACACCTCCACCCAACAACAATGTCCTGTGGTGTCTTGTCCCCTTGGTCAAATAATGAGTGAATTTAAACAGGAATGGAGATGCTAATAGGCAGAGAAAATAAGGCTTTTTTCTTTAGACAGACCTCTCCCTTCTCCTTCATCCCAAAGATTTCCTCAAACCTGCAAACATGCTTTTAATTGAAAAACCATCAATCATTTAAAAGAGTTTGCCACATTCTGCACTGCCTACCACCTGCTTATGAGGAAAAAATAGAAAGTATCAGAGGAGCATATGAATTGAATTGTACTGAAAATTTACTCAGTCAATCTTTTGGGACCAATTTTTGTCTCTCAAAACTGATTTCACTGCACTATTTGTCTTGGTAATATAACCAGAAGTGTTTTCTCCCTTCTGGGAATTGAAATGCCTATTGCTCTAACCTGCCCGGCATCTGAAAACATTGGGGCTCTATTACCTACCGAGTAAAGTCCAAGCCATTAAAACCTTTCTATTCTCCACTGTGGCCCACTTTCAGGTACCCTTTGTTCTGAACAGAAGAGACAGCTGTTGGGCTCAATAAAGTATTCCTTCAGACATGCCCAGTCAAGTGCATGCCCTACTGTTCAGCAGTGAAAAGAGAAGATTGTGACAGACCATGAAATGGTAGCCTTTACACAGCACTTGAATATTACTGATGTTTTACTCTGTCTCTGAAGAAAAACTGATTTTTGGTAGCTAAAGCCTTCAATAAAAAACATCATTCTGAAGCTACAGATTTTTGATGTAGACGTTGAGAATGAGTCATTAGAAATAGAACTACAGAAAGGTTTGAATTGGAAGGGATCTTGACGATTACCTAGGTCCAACCTCCTGGACATTGTAAGGGACACCTTATACTAGACCAGGTTTATCAGGGCCCTATCCAGCCTGCCCTTGAACACTTTGAGGGATAGAGCATTTGCAGGTGCTCTGGGCAACCTGTTCCAATGTTCCAATGTCTCATCAGCCTGAAGAATTTCTTCCTTAGAACCAATCTAAACCCGCTCTCTTTTAGTTTAAAGCCACCCCCACCTTGCCCTATCACTACCTGACCTTGTAATGGCACTCAAAAATTGCCTCTGGCTTTTTTTTAGGCTTCCTTTTGGTACTGGAAAGCAAGTTAAAGCCTGGTGTGCAGGAGGTGATACTGCAGTTAGCTCTCAGCTATTGGTATTTTTGCAAAGACATACCCCTAACATGTTTGTATTGATCTTTGAAGTACAAGAAAACCCTTTTGACAAGAACCAGACTTTTTTCCTGTCTTAAATATTCCCCACAAAGGATCTGTTCCCAAACATCCTTGGTATCATTTCTTGCCTTTTCTTGATCCTTCTTTCAAGTCTTATTCTAGAAGATTGATTTGTCTGTAGTGTGCATGGGAAATCCTCACAAGTCCACTCTACACAAGCCTCTAGTCCAAGCAATTTCTCACCTGCCGCTATTGTGATCTATGGGAACAATATATATTGACTGGTGGCTGGACATGAAACTGTGCAAGGCTTCTTTTATTGAGAACCAATTCCCTTCTTGCTGCATTTTCCTGTTATGAGCTCCAGAAGCAGAGATTAATGACAGCTGTTCCACTTGTTTAAACAGCTGATGTCTCAGGCCTAGATCCCACCTGGGGCTCCTGTCTGGACAATAACAACATGCCATTTCTGAGCTAAGCAAAAAAACACTGTAAAAAACAGCAAAGTTTTAGCTTCCCACTTGGCAAAGAAAATAATTTCTTCAGGAGCAGAAAACCAGTTGAAGGACAGAAAATGAGGCCCACTCTGGGCATCCACAGAATTTTTACTATAGCCCATTACTACTGATTTTTCATAGACACAGATTTCAAAATGCAGACATTGCTGGGGTGAGATGCAGCTGTTGGTTATGAAGAGACACAATTGCCATAACTGTGTGATGGATGTGTTCACAGTAAATGAAATGTAGAAGGTGACAGGGTCAATAATAATAAATGTGAAGATACAGAGGGAGAAGCAGGAAGACTGTAACAACAAAGAAGAATAGGAAAAAGAATATGGAGCTATTTAGGGCCCCCTACAGCAAGTGTTTTTGACACAGAGAATAAAGAGGATGTAGACAACAGACCAGCAAAGCTGGACCATGGATTAAAACTAGTGCTTTAAAGAATGGTAACCTAGGAAAAAACTTGGCATTTCTTGTTCCACTCCAAAAGTCAAGGATGAAGATCTAGGTAGCCAAAAAAAAGATGTAGGCTGCTTTGCTTCTTCCTTGGCTACAAGAGAAAGAGGCTGGCAATATTAATGAAACATAGAAAGACTGTGTTGCTGCTTCATGTGCTACAGTTATTCTTTGTTTAGGGGACTTTGGATGCCGAGGTTCTTGTTCTAGTACAAAAATAAAGTTATTGGAAAAAGTGGCCAAGAATAATAGCTAGATAAATAGACTACTTGAAATACTCCTACAGGTGAGTACTAAAGGTTCATTGCTTTCTATTTATTCAAAAGTTCTGTAGTCAGGTATTTTTTTTTAATATAACACATATACATGTTTTTAAAGTGCAAAATTTCACAAGTAACTCTCAGGTGCAATCAGAGAAATAAGAAATAGGCATCATGCAGCCATCAAGCTTTCCAATTATATTTTTGTTCCTCATTCCGCATGAAAAATAACAGCTGAGCCTTGAGTTACATACCATTGTTAGATCATGTAGCTGCCCTTAACTTGCAGAGATGGGGGAGTTTGGAGAGTGTGATTTGGCTGCCATTTATTTGACTAAGAAACAAATAGGGAAAGGAAATACTCAACCCTCCACCCCTGTCATCACCACTTTGTCTATCTCCATCTGTCATCCACCCAGGCTCTTAGTGATTAAATTTATAAGCATTTTCAGACACATTGAGTGAGTACTGCTGAATCAGGAGAATCACAGTCTGGTCTCAGAAATGAGTTAATATTTTAAGCCTCATGTTAGTTAAAGGACTTTTACAGCTCCTTGATAAAAACCCAGCTGTTATTTTCAGAGAATTTGAGCCAGAGGAGAGCTCTTAGATCCCAGTTTCTGCACTCTGAGACTTTGGGGAGGAAGGATGAAGAAAATGTTATTTATCTGCAATGACCTGGTTTGTCTCCTTTTCCTTTTTTGGACAAAGAAAAACTACTAAACCTCACCAATGCAGTGAGAAGGCTGGGCTTGCCTGGCATAGCCGCTCTGAGGCATTCAAAAGGACAAACAAAGAAGTCTGGAGGGGGCTTACTCTGCAAGGTTCTTTGGCCTCAGTGAGCTGCAGAGCATCCTGGCTGAGCTGCTGCTGCCATGATAGAACCAGATGCTCTTGTCTCCTGACATGATTGTGCTACCCTGCAGTGATGGTCCAAAATGACAGAGTGCTTGGTATTGACACCTTGATAAAGGCTGCCATTGCCTGGGCTGCCTGGGAGGTAAATAGAGATGAGAACTTCTGCCTGGAAATTTTGTAGATTTTATTGATATGTCAAAGAAAACCCTGGCTTTTGAGTTTATTTCGTACTGTTACTCTGGGCTTTTGTATAACTATCAGGCTTCCCTGTGCATCCTGATGAATCAAAGAGGTTGCTATGTAAAAATTAAATAATGTGTCCTCAAAGGCTGAAATTTTGAGATGTCAGATAAAGGATTCTAAGGAGAGAAGATGGTGGCAAGCTTCATAAACCCCACATTTCTACTGAGAAGCAGCTTGACAGCAATTTCAGGCAAAGGAATCCTGGCTCTCAAGTTAGGACTATATGAAATAAAGCTCCATTGATCCCTCCTGAACTGTCTCACTAAATCTAGTTTGACTCTTCAAATAGCATTCTTCAAATAGCTCCTGATAAAATGAAGACTCAACCTCCAGTGTAAGTCTTTAGCCACTCCTTTCCTTTTGCAAACAACACATAAATGTCAGAGCGGTTTTACTGACCTCAATAAATGCTTGCAGGCAAGCAGGGATGCTCCCAGACACTGCCAATAGGAGGCCATTAAGATTGATGTTATGTTTCCACAGACTCTGTCAGCTGAGAGAACCTTGTAGTTTTACAGTCTGGTGGTAAGCTTGAGTCTGATGTTGCTCAGGCAAGAGAAGCATGGGGGGAAAAACCAGGCGATTGTCTTTTGTCTTCCTCCACTCCATGTCTGGCAAGGGCTGAGCAGCACTTGACAGGCAGCTCCCATACAGTCAGGTGGGATGGTGATTGGAAAAAAAGCAGAGTGAAAGGGAGAAGCTGCAGAGATATTGTTCTCTTTCCTACTCAATACCAGCCAGTAGAGTTTGCTCATTGCGTGGGTGAAAATACATTATGCCTCAGGATGGATTTTAGGAGCAGGAGTGATCCTTTGCATTCCAGAATGCTCTGTCTGCTTTCTTTAGAGTCCTGAGGGGCAAATTTATCTCTAACACGAGTAAATGGATTTTCACAAGAGCTGAATAAACTCCGCTCTCTTTTGTAAAAAGAATAAGAATGTTTTCAGAAGCTAGGGAAAAAAATTATATGATAGGTCTGAAATCAAGCTCACATGTGGTATATTGTTTCTGAGTGGCAGATACAAGTGTCTTTACCCTTCTCGTTCCAACTGCTTCATCCTGAGGATGTTCGAGGTGTGCAGCTCCCAAATATTACAGGAGTGCTCCCCTAGTAGGCATTGGGGTGGCAAAACAGCACGCACACACTGACCAAGGAAGGGCTGTGCTACAAGACATTTGGCTGCTGTCCAACTGCAAATTCTCAAAGGCATTTAAGAGATAATTAGACTCTGCAGCGAGGAATCCAATGCATTGTGGCCGTGTTTCTTCCAGTGTTAAAGATAGAACATTGTAACATTTATTACTTGCTCAACTTCCTGATGCTCACTTTCAAAGCCAACACAGGAGAACTTCGCTTTGTTAGTATGTTTCTAGCATTGCCCTCTCATTTTGGATTTTCTATTGTACTTTACACAGATTAACAGAGGGAAGATTGAGCAGAAGGTGAGAAAACAGGATGCTGGCTCACATTTATTTGTGAAAAGAAGGAGTCTGACCTCAGCTAGAGAACAATGACTCCCGTAGCAGGATAGCATATGAATGCTGATGCTTCAGAAGCCTCAGATTATTTTTAGTTTTCCATCTCAAGGACAGGAATCCCATAGTGCAGGTAGAGTCTCTCTCTGAAGTTGCTAGACCATGCAAAACAGCCACACACATTTTAATGAAGGAGTTTTGGCCAGAGCTAAATAAAGTTGGATTCTACTCTCAGTTACAGCAGCAAAAATTGAATAGGAATTCTGATGCCAGTGACATAATTTTGGATTTGTTCCTGAACACTGAGCAAATCTCCAGTCTTCAGTCTTTGCTCCTTTATGTTCACAGGAACTTTCTACTGAGAGTATGCATTAGTTTGTACCTCTCTTTTCATCTTTCTTTCAGCATGTAAAATCCCAGGCTCAAAGTAGAATTTGGAAGTAGTAGTCAAGGAACAGATGGATCCAAAGAAGATGTAGAACTCAAAGGATGATTTTGTCTATACAGATCTCAGCATACAAATATTAGTGAACTTGGTGAATATCTTTTCCAAGTTTATTTTAAAGGCTTCCAGTACTCTGAGGAAAGCTGGCTTTGGTCATCCCTTCCTTCTTACACTGTATTTCATTGTCATCCTTTGAAATACTTCACTGTTTCACAAGAGCTTTTCTCAGTCTAAAACATTGTCTTTGCATCTTTGAGCAGAGCACCGACAAAGCAGAAACAATTACCGCTCCTTCTTTTGGTACCAGAGTGAAACTTACATTCCAAGCAACTGCATTTGCTACCCAGACTGTGGGTTTGACAGTCCTGAGGAGTGAGAAAAGCAGCGACTCTTCAGAAATCTGGAAAGAAAGCTTTCCCAGAGAGACTTTCTCTTGCTGCATCTCATCTTCCAGGGAGCTCCAGTTATTCAATATTTTATCTATTCTCAATTGATTTTTTTTTTGTCATTTCAATGAACAGCTACTTTGGAGGAAGCACTTACTTCTTTATGTTTTAATCTAGTTTAAGTCAATTCCCTGATCACAACATACCAATGATATAATGTTGTGTATGCTCATTGCAGGTTGTTTTCAAAGAGTTCCAATATTTTGTGAATCTTCTGTTTCAGCCGTATCTTTTTTCCTACTCTTTTTCCTCATACCTTATTTCCATTGGTTCTCCATCATACCAAAAATGTCATATTTAAATCTCTTTTTCATTGTCCCTTTCTCTAATAGTGCCCTGACAACTGCTGTTGTCAAATCCCATATTCATTTTCAGTTTATTTTAAACTCTCTGGAGATTTTGAACTTCAACATTTCTGGCCCTAATTAAATTACTTGTATAAAGCCATCCACATAAGAAAATGTGCTAAATTATTTATCTTGGGAGAATTATACAGCTGCAGCACTTCCTCTTTTTCTCTAGACATAGTATAAAACCAACAATCCCAAGAGGGCTACAACCCTCTGACAGCCATAATATAAATCCACATTCTGGGGAATGTGAATGGATGGAATTTTGTGAGCACAATACTTGTAGGGAATGTTTTTGAGATTTTGGGATATATCTGTATTTTAATTTATATAATTGTCCTGCATTCTCTTCTAAGAGAAGGGCAAAAAAGCATAATTTTAGTGAGCTCCCATAGGTTTTTTTTCCAGGTAAGTGATAATATCCAGAGACAAAATTCACCAGATGAAGTCAAGGGAATCCTAAGGAAATGTCTGGTTAATCGATCTGATTTTGTGTAACAGGGAAGTTGTTTGTTATATGTGAAGAAACTGTAAGAGATTTAAAGATAGAACACTGCTTTGTACCGGATTGAAAGCTACTCTGACAGTAGTAGGGAAACAGGAAAGAGGTATCAATTTGTATTTAGGAGATGCATGTGAATGGAAAGGTAAGAGAGTTCCCAGTGGTGAGATCAGGAAGATGTGAAGTACTGGAAGGAGAATTAAGGTTAATGAAAAGCACCATCTGTCCTTTTGTATGTTGGTTTATTTGAAACACATATTTTCACTTATATATTGGTCTATGTTTTCCTCAGCTTTTCCAAGGTAAAATATTTTTCAACAGAAATTGGAACAGAATTATATTATTTTAAAAAATACTCCTTTTTAGCTGAAAAAAAGGAGAAAGTTTCTGTAAATATTGTCACTGAAAACAGTATGGATATATTTTCCCAACAGAAAAAAAAATGGCTTGAAATCCAGAAATAATTAAACCTTTTCAAGGAGTGAAGAAGAGTGCCTTAGCTATACAAGGGAAGAAAGAAATTGGAGCACTAGGAGTAGGACCTTGGTCTGGATGTTGGCCATAGTTATATTGTCCTCTTGCTGATTGCAACCAAGAATTCAAAAGTCCTTGTTCTTCTGCAGTAAGAGGACAGAGGTGACTTTGTTACATTGCTAATAACTGGAGACTTATCTGTAGTTCACTTGGGAGAAGCTTTTGTTTTTGAACCAAAAGCCTGTCTGAGCATTCTTCAATTACAAAGGGGTTAATCTGCCTGCCCAGTGGATTGATACACCTAAGGACAGACCACAGCACTTGTGGTTTGCAATGCCAAGTTCAATACTGGCATGCATAAAGTATTAATACCAGGCAGCTGCTTGCTGATGTGGCTAATTGTCTGACTAACAAATTGTTTGCTAACAGCAAAGCACAGAAATCAGAAGAGATGGAAGGATCCCAGTGGCAAAGTAATAATTTATCCAAATCAGTCTGTTGGGTCTATGTGAAGAATCAAGATCATAAATCATATTTTAATTTGTTGTGACTCCTTCAAAAACTGCTCTATTTTAATATATAAGTGTCTGTATAAAATACATGATACATTTTGAAATCAGCTTTGCTTTGCTTTTCATTGCCATTTATTATATCTGAACACTATATTTCTGATTCTAGTTCAGTGAAAATCTCAGGTGTGTCAGCCTAAACAAAAAAATTTAGCCTAAACACAGGAGTAAAAATAAAATTGTGGCTGGAAAACAAGGTGTTAATATTGTCCACCTGCTGACAAGCTCTTGCCATGGGTGAAAAATAGATTTTCCCTCAGTCCCCTCAGTTCTGATTAACCTCAGTTTGTCTGGAGTGTCTCTATTCACTTTAAAAATGGAGAGGCAATATCTACAAAATCCAAGGTGTTTGGAGCCTGGGGATTGAAGCTAAATCTGTTGTTCCAGAGAGCAACCAAGGAACATGGAGGTCTCTATCAATATTTTCTTCCCTTGCCCTTTACTTGTCTTCCTAATGTTTAACCAGAGTTTCAGGATTAAAAAAAAAAAAATAATCAAGCATGATATTTCTGACTGTAAGATTCATCATGCCACAAATTCAGGCCCAAAACATATAATTTCTGTTCCTATGAGGCTTTTTTCAACAAATTATATAAAGCATCTGATGGGTCAAAATATTCAGAACTTAAATATTCTTGCTTGTTCCTTGCTTTTCTTCTGAATAGAATGATTTTTAAATTTCCCCTTGCTGACCTTCATTCCTCTATCTGCTTCTATAATTTTTGCAGGAGTTGTGATTTGTTTTATGAACTGCCTTTGTCTGGGCTGCTTCTGTCTTGAGTGCATTTTGTTTTGGCTTGCTGTGTTGCTTAAACCATTCCTCGTTCTTTGATGATATTAACAAATCGAGCTGCCTCACTGGATTGACTTTTGTCCTAATTTATTTCAGAGAGCCTTTTGGATTGAAATCTCCAAGCACATCACAACTGCCATTGTAAATCAAGCTGACAGTCAATTACAAGATGGACTATGTATTTGAACAAGGCCAGCTTTGAAATCCCAGCTATTTCTAATACACTTACAGACCTGCAAATGCTCTTTGTTTGCAGGACAGAGGGATGTCCACTACATGTGAGTGGCTGGTGCTGGGGTGTGGTGTAAAAAATCAGCTGAACTTCAAGAGAACTCAGAGGAGTTTAGTCAAAACAATAACGAAAGTGTCATCTCCCTCCCAAGGAATAAATCTTATTTGGTGGGATACTATTTTTTATGAAGCTTTATTGTGACATCAGAATGCATTAACACTTGCACTGTTGACAGAGCAGACAGGCTGGGATGTACCAAGGTGTTTCAGAAACAGCCAGGCACATTTGAATATATAGGAAACTTGTGATCCATGAAGAGATGCACAATAATGCACCTTACACCACTTTTAGTTCTAGTAGAAAAATATTGCAGCAAGACAGTTTGTGATATGGGTATATGTGTCTGTGAGTAAACTCCAGTTAGCACTTGGCATAGTTTAATTCCTCTCCATTTGGCAATTCATCTGGTGTTCTCCCTTCTGTTGCATTTCTTGGAATAAAGTTGAAGGGGCTGTCTTCAAGTGTATGAAAAAGGGAGAGCTTAGGCTGCACAATGACCATGTTCATAATGCATAAGAAATGAGAGGAGTTCTGTTAGATTTACCATTCTGTTATGATCAACAAAAATATGCAGAAATGTGGAAACAGCACTGGCTGGATAATCCTGAAGAAAGCATACCACAGTACTTTGTATGGACTTTCCCCATGAGAGCTGCTTCACTGGGCTGCTGTGTATTACTCTGTATAATCTTGTATTGGAAAACATCTGACAAAAGCAAGGAAAACAGCTCTTACTTCTGGGAGGATGCAGTCAGTCTAGTCAGTGGCAGGACATAAGAAATGACTACACTGTGTGAGTCTTTCTGTCAGTTTTCCAGCTTATGGTGCCAGTAAATCTGCTGGCTTGATTTGGACAATAATAAGAATAATATACAATAATCTAAAGAAAGAATGGTTTTGTGAGCTGGTGGAGGAAAGAGAAAATTAATTTTTTAAAAGTGTGACTGTTGAAGCAGTTGAGGAATATCTTCTTGCCTTGGGAATCAACATATATTCTATCACTCAAAGACCTGGACTAGAAATAAAGACAGAAGTCACAACACACATGCTATGCTTATGTTACAAGCAGTCCTCTCTCCTTTGCCTGCAGGAACTTTCACAGCACAAGGCAAAGCACAGGAAATATAGTTGTGAAGAGTGTACCAGGATTAGCAGGGAACAGGCCTGTCTCCATCTGCTTCTATGGCCCCTGCTGCTCTCCAGGAACATCCTGTCCCTCTATTGGCTTAGTCTGGGGCAGAACAAAACGGAAAAAAACACCATGGTGTTCAAACTTGATAAACTGCAGTAGATGCAGATAGTGAAATGGCCAAGTGCTGCTCTTCAGGTGCTCTACCACTGACCTGTCTACCCTCTCCAGGCTGGTGGGAGAGAGATTAATTGAGATTCCTGTCTCACATCAACTCTTCAAAAGCCCTCTTCACCATCTTGGCAAGTCTGTGACTGAAGATGCTCTTCCCTTTCTGTGACAGTTGGACCCCATCAGTCCCCTCAGTGGACCAGGTTTCCCAGAGCGATTCCCATGGTCTCAGTAGGCAAACATCTCAGTAGGCTGTTGCATCAGTCCTGTAACCCTTTGTTGAATTTCCAGACCTGACTGACCCTTCCAAACTCCTTTCCTTTGATTGGAAGGATTGATGAAAAACCTACCTGTACTCCAGAGTCCCTTGCCATCACTCAGAGGTATGTAATCCTTGACACACCTCAGACTGCTCCTGGATGTATCACTGGCACTCACAAGAAGCAAAAGCAGTGGGTAACTGTGTAAAGCTGCATACTTTCTTAGTGACAACACTGACAGGAGCCTCTGCATCACACCTCTCTAGAGAATGTGTCAGGTCAGCAAATGGCTGCCTATGTAGCCTATGTAGCTCTCAGAGAACAGTAGCTGACTTCTTCCACCCATTCCTTTTTCTCAGTTGTGCTGGTTGTTACATGGGGAGAAGATTGTGCTGCCTTACTCAGCTCCTGTCTTCTGATGTGATGGGTCTTTCCTTGTCCATCTGCAGAGCCATCAAGTGATTCTGCAAAGGCACCTTGTGCTTCAGGGGAAATATTTTCCTCCTGCAGGTTCTTGCTGTTGCAAACTTCCATTCTTGGACATTATTGGCTACCCTCCCTTCTGTGTATGCCTGTGAAGGAGTTTTTGGTGGTGGGCTGTGAGTCCACTGCAGATTGTGCTTGGAACCAGCTATGCAGTTCCTTCTCAGCCTTCCTGATGCTCCCACTGCCTCCTGCAGCAGTGCACTTGCCACACAAAGTGGGGGACAGAGTGTTTCTCCTGCCTCCACATTCTTGGCTGCTGGCAGCTTTGTCTGTTGATGACATTGTCACCAAAACTGCAGAAAAACAAAAACCTCTTCAACAACATCTTTTAGTGTTAGAGAATTAAGACATTACTTTATTCTGGCTAGGATGTTGTTTTGGCCAGGATGTGCAACAGAAATCACTTCATCTACACATTGACTGGGTTGTGCAGAAAAAGTAATTACATTGCACATGGTCTTTACTAGATTTTTCACATACTTAGTCAGTCAAAACCCAGAGAAATTAATTGGTTCAATGTTCATTGGTCCCAAGTTATACAGGTCTTAGTACTTGGTTTCCTATTGGTTGTCAACCCCTTTAGCTTCGATGTTGATTAGGTTCTCATTCTTCATTCTCTTATCTATCATTTCCAGGTGTCTCAATGCTGGGCTAGTGTTTGAAGTTGATGTTCATTAATGGTCTTTACCTTTTGTGTATCTTTGTGTATCTGCCTGTTGAGATGTTAAGCTCGTCAGGCCTCAAGTGGTGAAACGCTCCTCTGTAAAGAAATTTCAATTCCTTTGCCCCTGGACAGAGGCAAACAGAAACCCTGACTAAAGTTATATAAAAATTTTTAAACTTTGTGTCATTTCCAGCAAGATGATGCTGAAGTGATGCAACCTGTTTGTTGCTGCTACTGTGTCACAAGAGGCATGATACTAAACTGTCCCTGCCAGATACTTAGCATCACCCACCTATTGTGTGTAGTTCTTGGTCTTTCTCTCATCTGTGACTTGAATTTGGGCCCTATGTTCTGCTGTGTGGATAAAAGAAAGACTCACTCTTCTTGGACCAACAGCAGTTATTCCAAACGTGCTTCAGGTAGAAGTTGTACATTGCACATTTTATTCTGGCAAGGTTACTGCAGGCAGTGCAGTCTGGTTATCAGAGTCTATTCTCAGGACAGGTGTCTACTCTATGCTGTGATTGTGTCAATATCTCACCTAAAACCTCACAGTGAGCTGTGGCAGGCTGGGGATGGATCCATAAATGCTCCCAGAACAGGAGACAAAGTGTCCTGCTGCTCCTATTCCAGCAACGCTGCAAAGAGTTGTAGTGGCCCTAGATCTGTCTCAGGTGTTGAAATATTCCTGGTGAAGAAATGCCTATCACACCAGAGGCCATACAATATGCTTTAAGCAACTTTGATGACCTATTAACTCTTTTTCTGACAGTGTTTTAGGAAATAAATGTCAGACCTGTGTCGTGGGTGATACTGGGGGCTTCAGACAAAGTTTATTAGAGAAGTCCTGTTGCTTAGCCATGAGGTGCAGACAGGACCCCCTGCATTGTAAACTCTTTCTCAGAGAGAAGTCTGGTGATGGCTGAGCCCAGTCATAGCCCCAGAGTGTCAATGGATTAAGTAACCCTGTCCTACAGGATTAAAGATGGTAAATCAGGTATATTTATATAAAATGAATTCTATATTATGACAAATTATTAGACCAAAATATTAATCAAAATGATTACTGCACAATGTAAAAACTAGAATTACTTATAGTGTATAGTGTAGTATAATACACTATATCAAAATAATAATATTAAAGATATCAAAAAGGAACTATTATTGAGTAGACATTGATGTACCTCACTATACCAATGCTCGTGTACAGATCTCTTTCACTCAGCTTTGAGGAGTATCCTTGAAGGGCTGTCCTCACTTTAAGGGAGAAAACTTCATACACACTCTCTGGGAAGGAAGGACTATGTCAGAAGAACCTACCATATAAAATTAGACTGGACTTTTATGGTGTAAAGTGATATGACTGCCAGTCATATAGATTTTGTTTATCCCATGGTTTTGCTGACAGTTTGTCTCCAAGTCAGCCTGGCAGTTTATCTGCCAAATCTTTATTTCACTATCAGGGTGTTAATTGGGAGTTGATGCATCAGATTTGTTTTAGTAGAATTCGACACCAAACCCAGGATGACACCCTCTGTCAGTCCACCACTGATAGCCTTATGAATAGGGTATTGTCTGAGTTGTTTCACCCCATTCCAGGACAGAGTGTCCTGCTACAACCAGCAAAGTCTGCTCTATATGCTGCAAACTGCTCGAGTGGATCAGAAGGTCCAATGTTTGAAAAGGATGTGCGTGGAAGGATCCCTGGAAATATTACTTTTGCTGTTTGACATCCGGGAGAAAAATGATGCCTGTAAGCTAGAATGAGATCAGATAATAAAGGGATGAAGAAAATGACTCATCATGAAGAAGGGAGGAAAGATTCTAGAATCTTTCTGCAGTGGTACCTTATTGTAGTGAAAATTAAGGAGTGTGAGAAATACACATGCCTCTGTGTAGAGTTCCAGGTATTTGTACCTGTTGCCTTATATATTTCTTGTCCCTATATATGTTTTAAGATAAAATTAGTGAATTTCACTTTTTCCTTATCTGAGTGTTTTATGGCTCCAGCACTGTTCTCCATCTTCACCTTATGTTTAAGTTTTTTCTTCCTTTCTTTGGTCATTTGCATAAAATCACAGATACAGTGGATTGGGGCAATTAATGCTCACCAGTCCTTTAGCACTTGCTCTGACATTCTTTTTCTGGTGCTTTTATATACCCATATTTCCATCCCCATGTCATTTATACCAACATGAATATTTCCAGTGTTAATAATTCTGTAACAGGTCTCTAGGATGAATGGCAAAATCAGTCACTTTAAGAATATACAGTAACAAAGGGTGAAATTTATTCTTTTCCAGAGAGCCACCACAAGCTTTAGGTACCACTCAAGTCCCATTATCATGGCAAAACAACTCGCTGAGACTTAAGCACAGAGAAAAGTGAGATTCATTCAGTAGCCCTACTTTGGCTGTCAGATCTCAGCCTGGAGGAGGGAGAGCTACAGTAACTCCTAAGTATGACTAAGAAGTGAGAAAAAAAAGAGCTTTCACATGTATTTGACAGCACTCCTGGTGCTGTGGCATAGCCATGACAAGACTGCTGCAAAGTGTGTTGTCAGGCAGGATATGAGGATGGTCCTTTGGTGCTTGCTGCCAACTTCTGAGCTATTTGAAACCTTCTTTTGAGCCACCTCTGCGTTATTCCCTTTATTAACTGCATCTCCAGTTTTAATGCATATCACCTAATGTCATGCTGGAGAGGAGAAGTCCAAGAAAACGGTATGTTTGCAAATTTGGGCTAAAGTTTCAGTCAGTTCCTAACATGGGACATCTCGCATCCATGCTATGGGATTGTTTTATGTGCTTGTGATTTATAGACTTCTTAGGTGTCCAAATATTTTGTTAGTTAAACTTCCTTAAACAAAGAGCTATTTACAGGTACCTAGAGCTTAAAATGGGCCAGTGTAAAACAGCACCTTATACTGACATTTATTTTTCAGAAGTTTAAATTATCTATACACTCAGAGTTTTGAAAGACCCTTTTTTAACAGAATAGTGAAGACACATGTCCAGATGTCTTTCCCTCTTTCTTTTCCAGATGTCTATCCCACTTTCATTTCTACATTAGCAATAATAAAAACAAATCCAGCATCCTTTCAAATCATTACATTTTTGATCAATTGTCATGGAACAGTGACCCCAAATTCATACTAAGTTCTTTTTCCTTCCTTGTATTTGTGTAAGGTACCTTGTTTCATGGAAGAAGTGGCTGTGCTGGGAAAGCAGTGGTGCTGTCTATGATGTTGGAGTAGGGGACCAGGCAATAAATCCCATGGAAATAAGGTAGAATCAAAAATCTATCCCCTTCACTGCAGGAGAATGCATCTTTTGGACAAAAGATGAAATGTAGGTCTTTTTCCATGATCTTTTGATCTTTATCTGTTCTTGAAGAGGTATTCCAATACTGCTGCCACTATTTTGACACAGACATTTTTCTTTCCATGCTCAGCAAATAGAAAAGGATTGTGATCTTTGACAGTCTATCTCCTATGTCCCCACTGTCTTTCAAATATGTCAAACTCAGGACCTAGTACAAATTATTTTCAAATCTAAAATTAAGTATTAAATTGATTTTTAATCTTCTAGTCTTTACCAGTCTCATCTGAATTTGCCATAAATTGAATGGATTATTTGGTTTTAGACAAGGCTCACTATTTGGAATGAACAACTGTACACTTGGTCAGCTCAAGGCCTTTTTTAATACTCTTTTAATACAGCACCACCATTTGGATTCTCTTTGTAGGACTTAAGCGATAAAGAGACATGGAGTTCAATTTCTGAACAAGAAGAAACCCACTCTAAATAATACACAGAAGTTGTGAACTATGTATCCTTCATTCTATTCCACTCATTTTCACCTAATGATAAATGGATATGGGAATCTATTTACTCCTGAGGGTGCTCTGTCCAGTTCTCTTTCATGACTGCTAACTTTGTCTGAAATACCTGAATGGATGTATAGGGAAGGAAGAGGAAAAAAGCAAAACAAAAATCCCATTCTGCCTCTAAACTGACAGACAATTTCTTAATGAAGTTGCCCTCTACCTATGTAATTATTCCATTTCAGAAGTATGGGAATATAAAAAATTTCAGTTGTAGTGTTCAGCTTACATGATTAATAAAAGACCTGGGTGGGGTTTTTTTTTTGTGGGTTGGTTTGGGTTTGTGTTTTTTCATTTTTAAAATTTTGTACAAAGCCATTTTAGCTGAAAGAAGGTATGGCATGCTTTAATATTAGATATTCCTTGAAGGAATTGGATGGTCTAAAGATCAAGAAACTAATTATATTTTTTCATGTGGCAGGGTGACTTTTTAATGTATATTTTAGATAATTCAGCAGTTTGTGATAATATTGTATTTCCTTCCTCAGGCTTTATATTAAATGGAGAAACATTTCTGGGCAAGCAAACTCTTCTCCAGTGTCAAAGTTTTTTCTCCTTGTTCTTTATGGCAATGTACTTCAATTAAAAGAGCTCTTATGATTCTGTTATTTTTTTTTCCTCCTGACTTTTATTGTGAATGATTTTCCCTGTGGAGGTAGCAGCACAAATCCTCTCTGCCTCATACTGGAAAAGGACATAAGACCTTGAGCTCCATGTATGGAGGCAGGGGATCTTAAGCTTGCTCTCCCATTCACAAAACCAGGAACATCTCAACTTTATCAACTGAGTCTACTGAACATTGCAGTTGCTTGTGCAAAGTAGCTTTACACCAGTGTACATTCATTGCTTAATATGTGATTTCTTAGATATGGAAGACAGGTGTGGAAGATATGTAGATACAGAAAGTCATGTTCCAAAAGGATGGACACACAATATTTGTGTTTCTAAACCAGTTCATCTTTTCTGCAGCACTGCTTTTAAGATTCAGGCATCTACAGTGGCAAACAGTGAAGGCACCAGTTGTTCTATGTATGAACTAGTAAAGAATGTGAAGTGTTGGGTTGGCATCATCTGGAGAGGCAAAAGAGAGCTGCATTAATACCAGTCTATATTTACAGAGTTCACTTTGCACAAAAGCTGTGAAGCACTTGCCTTACAAATGCTTTTCATGGAGATCCTGAGCAACAGAAATCTCACCTACATGACACTGGAGCATGGGACTGAGGTCTCTGCATGCCCACTAAGTAGGTTGTTACACTAGGTAGGGCAGTAACTCTGCCTGGAGATACTAATTTTTTCCTGAAAGCAGTGTGATCAGCTTAGCAAGAAGCACTGTACACATTGTAGGTAATTGTCTCCTTTGCATGAGTGTCTTTGATGTATGATGTAGTACAGTCATGATGGAAAGCTGTTATAGGAATGAACAAAATCTTTCACTCGGTGCTCAGAGAAATTTTGATCTGTTAGTGACACAGTCTGCTTATGGTGTTCCTGATCATTCCTTCTGAATTTCTAAACTGCTATATGGAAGTTCTTACTCATAGACATGATAAGTTAGGTGCTACCTGGTGAATAGAGACCAAAGACCATGATGAGCAGGAGACTGTAGAGATGGGGATCTGTGCTGTCATCTTGGGCCCTGAACCTACATGCAGCTTGGAAGATCTTCAACCCTAGTGCAGGTAGAGAGCTAAGGAGACAAAAAAAGGGTGCTTTTACTGTGGTACATACCTGGCATACATAAAATACCACGTAAATTATAATCTCCTTTGAAAGGATAGATGCTGACAGCCTGTACTAAAGAAAATGATTTACCTATCTGAGTTGATAATAGTAAATGTCTTGCAGAGAGCTGAGATGTACAGCTCTGGGTCTAAAGATACTGCTGGTAATAGAGGGATGAAAATGCATGAGGTATGTTAATTGAGCAATAGATGAAATGTATGATTAAATGAAGAGCTAACCTTTCTAAGGTAGTCCTTCTTAATGTGTGTTACTTTGCATTATGCCTTTGGACTTTTCTACACTAGAAAAATAAGCTGAAGTAAGGTCATGTTGGGTTCAGTTAACTCTGACCTAAAGATGACTGCTTTGCTAGTACACTTGTGCTGCAATGTTTTATGTCTCAAATGAGCAAGTCAAGGGGTAGCCTTGACTCCCTGCAGACTCAGAATGATCACAGAAACAGTGTTTTCTACCACCTGTGCTTCTGCCTTACCCACTGCCTGTGCACACCACTGCAATCTGTCCATTGTGACAGGCATCAGGCACTTGGGTGAAGTTCCTGATTGTGAGTAAGAACAACAGCAGGTGGTTAATTCACACTCCTGAGATTCTTCCCAGAAGAATTGGGGCATGGCTAGGAGATACATAAGGAAAT
Organism: Chloebia gouldiae; assembly: GCA_003676055.1. NCBI lineage: Eukaryota > Metazoa > Chordata > Aves > Passeriformes > Passeridae > Chloebia > Chloebia gouldiae. The sequence goes on from QUSF01000004.1 coordinate 35,521,891, forward strand.
CCCCAGTCTGTTTCACCCTGCTGATGGTCAGAAACTTTGTGAACATTAGCAGCTGTAAAGCTATTCATATGTCCAAAATCTACAGTACTGAAGAACAGGGGATTGGCTGAGAACATTGTTTCCCTTGTTGATGATGATCTGATATTACGGGTAGCATGAATGTATTTTTGGCAGACAGTTGTCTCATGGCTTTCTGAATGTACCTTTAATTGCTTTCTGTCTCTGTAAGGAATTTTTGCCATTTGCTGTTTGGATTTAATTAGAGTAATGCAGTACTTTTAAATGGACCACTTACAGCATGTCTTGTTCACCCTAGTCTGGAAGGAATTTTTTTTCCTTCTGCTAGGGAGACCCTCTGTAATCTGGTAATTGCTGGTACCAGTTCAGGCTGCCCTGCTCTTCTCTGATCAGCTATCTATAGGTACTGTTGTACCTGTTCCTACAGAGCCCACCATTTGCCATTTGCCTTAGTGCATGGGTAACTCATTGAATTCCATACCCAATTTGGACAATGCAGCTCATCTTATGTTTGGCATCTCTTGTTCTTCGTAAGTGTATGTGCTCACATGCTCCACAGACATTCTGTGATAAGACTGAGAAGGATTAAAGTAACTCAATCTGAAAATCCAGTTGTGATGCTGAGGAAGAGTCAAGCCAGATAAGCATAGCAGTCTCCATGGCTCTGTGATATGAAGCAGACACCCTTTGTAGTAGGTTTAAAAAGACATTGGCAGTGAGGTGGCCACAGCTTCATGCAGATAAATACTCATATCTTGCAACTCTACAAAGGCTTGTACATGATCTCTCTCCTTCACAAATCACAATTACATTCACTCTGCCATGCCTCTGCCATGTTCCAGATCCTGGTATCCCTTTTGGCCTTGCCAGGAGTGGACACACTTGGAAGCAGCTGGACAGCCTAGGGGAGTTCAGAGCACCAGGAATGTGGTGAATGCAGAGTTCACCAACTTCTTCTGACTGCTGTGTCTCAGATTTAAGCTGCACCAAGGGTAGTCAGGGGAGCTTAGATGGAAGAAAAAGGAGATCATACTGAAGGCAGTAAAAATTATTTGGGAGCTGTCCTTTGAGTATATATGAGGACTTTAATTTACAGCCAGTAAGTGGAGCTAAAGCTCCATGAGAGGTTATTTCTTTAAAAAATTGGTTAAAAATTGCTGATGGAACTTTTTTCTCCCCATTTCCTTGTATTTATTTAGTCCTTTTGTTGCACATAAACAGTCACACTGCTGGGAGCTCTCAGTGTGAGCTCTTAACTTTTCCATTTCATTCCTTGAGTCATAGACAGAACACAGAATCTTTGCTGCACTGACTGTGCAGTTAGCTCTTTCCCATGTTTGTTTTGCAATAGTTCTTCTTGCTAGTTTCACACACAAATTTCCACTGTCTGTTAAACACAAAAAAAATTGCATTTGTGTTTATGTGAGTAGTCATGTTTGCAAGAGGACTTTCATAGTCTTCTTAATCCAATTAAATTAATTTCCTCAGTGGCAATATTGTGTCCAAGTTTTTGGGGAAAGCTGTCATGTGGCTACATTTTTAGTCAGTATTGCAGTTAATATACAATATCTAATGTTTGTATCTAGAGTTTTGAGTTGCATTACTTTAGTGCCTCTGCACTTCCTCCCATAATTAAAAACATTTTGCAATTGCACTTATTGGTCTCCATTTTTGCCTGGTCTGGATCACTTTATGCTTTTTGTCATCTTGTCTCCTGTTTATAAATGTTAGCTCCTCATTCGAAATATTTAGGCAGGAAAATACCTAGACTTATGTGTACTTTTAGGTATTTGATCTGTAAAATAGATTCCAATATGACTTGTTATAAAACCAAAGTTAAGAATGTGATTGAGTGCTTCCTTGGATCAAGGTCATTAATACTTCACCTTGACTTATATGACTAAGAACCCAGTTCAACAGTGGACTCAGAGAGTTCAACAGAGACTCAGGCAGTTCTGTGCTGCTTATTTTTTCCGAATCCACTAGCAATAATACAACTACAAGTCCTTTGTTGAATAAATGCAGACTTTTTTTTTTTTCCTAACCTGGGCTATTGCTTGAAGCCATAAAATGTATTTTATTGAGCTCAGTTCAATCTCTACTGATTTTGACAAACTCTTATTTCACTACTCACATGGGTGGCCATTTAACTTGAGTCCTTGGACTGTGTTCTGGGAAAACAATGGTCACAGAACAGCCCAGATCTATCATGTGGATTTTCAGCAATTCACATCTGACATTAGCAGACCCATAGTCTATTGGATCTGCCTTTTAATTTATTAAATCTGTAAAATGAGCCCCTACTATCCTGCAAAGTTTCAGTGTGATCTCTTAAGCATATTTTGGTGACACAGGATGGGAAGGAGAGGTCTGTGGAGTTTTGAAGAAGAGAGTTTCTGGCACTTAGCTTTCCCTTGAAGTTGAGTAATTCACCAGTTGTTGCAGACATTCTGGATCTTTTATTCTGGGTCCATTTCCACAGACAGTGGGAAGATATTTCAAAATCATTACATGAACACACTCACCCTTGCTTATATCCCTAAAATATCTCTGATATGAACAAACATTTTTGGTATTAGAGTAACACTAGAGCAAGCACCACAGCTGTTTGAGATGTGAGGGAAAGGAAAAGAGGACTGGCATTGCAGAGTGAGGTGCTGCCAAAGGCATTTTTACATGAATATTTTTCTGCCCATAAAAAATGCTGTATTAGATCAAGTGAGAGCCTGCCTATCCATGCTCTGTGCTCCATCCACAGCTGTGCCTGTACCAACGTAGACAAAGGATGTATGGGGTCATCTATTCCTTTGCCATTCACTGGACAGGGCCTCACAGTGACAACTGGACAAGCTCAGTGGTTCAGGAATACCTTGCCAGAGTCAACAGAAGAATACAAATAGTTTTAGAAGGTCCTTGTTTGATGAAGCTGTCTGAAGAAATAGCCTTTCTTTCTAGGATAATCAAGTCAAATTATGAGGTGTTTTAGATACACTAAAGGATAGTATAAAAACAGTTGGGTCTGAAATCTTTGTAGGCTTATTAGAAAGCATAATTTTATTTTCAGAATTAAAATTCTTTCTTTCTTTCTTTCTTTCTTTCTTTCTTTCTTTCTTTCTTTCTTTCTTTCTTTCTTTCTTTCTTTCTTTCTTCTTTCTTTCTTTCTTTCTCTCTCTCTCTCTCTTTCTCTCTTTCTCTCCTTTATTTTTTTCTTTTCTTTCATTCTTTCTCATCCATTTCTGGAGACTGGGGTAACCAAAATTATTTAGGGGTTAGTTTTCATGAAAGGATGGAATTATGTCAGATATGACACTTTTTAGAAGTTTGCTTTATTTTCTTGATAGAGGTTTAAAGTCATGTCTATGCTTTTAATGCTTCCCGCCTTCCTGATATGCTTCATTTTCCCCTGGAAATTTCTAATGCAAGCACTGGCTATGAACAATTGCTTTAAAATATGTTTTGACTTGTCCAGACACCACTCAAGCCCTCAAACAAAACCTTAGACCAGTTTTATCTTCTTGAAAATGACTGTACATTTAAGCTTTTTCCAATGAGAAAAGATGATTGGGGCATCATCTGATTGTCACTTCCATCACAGTTTTGTGCACTGAAAGCACTTGAAATACTCTGCCAGCTCTGAATTGGCACTTCTGTTGTCTTTAACAACTGTTTGGGCAGGCATCAAAACTACTTCTTAAACTGCTGCTCCCATACCATGAACCTTTGTCCCTTTTCACACCATTTCACCTAAATCCAAGAAAAGGGCTGATTGCTACAAAGCATGAGACAAGTGCAACATGCACTCGTAACAAGTGAGCATCTGTAGATAGTGGCAGGCAAAATGTCACCAGCCTCCAAATGCTGGCATTCCTTCTGCCAAGATGAGCCACTCACAGCCAAAGTTACTTGCTACCTGACAAGCCCAGGTTGTGCTTTTGCAAATGCTGAGACTACAGCAGATTATTTGCTCTCAGCCTGATCTTGGACACTAGCAGCCTAGGACTGGGGAATTACAGCACCATTGCACTCACCCAGTGAGAAAATAATATGCCTATCTCTTACCTGCAGCAGTCTGAAAGGCAGCTTAACATCTAGGCCCACACTACTGGCTGGCAAGAAGCTGCTTATAATAAATTCCAATTTTGAACAGACAACCTCTTATTATTTTTAACGTGCAGTCATAAAACTCTTTACTCTTTACAATGTAGTACCTTTTTCCTCTATGAATAAATCCCCTGGACTAAGTTGCCCCAGTATATGCAGAGGCATAATTATTACTTGCTATTTCTGTGGTAAGAATTTGTAGACTCCTAAGACTCCAGGCCATTTTCTGCTTGCTGCTCTATGAACACAATGGCACACCACAGAGATGGTACAAAGGAAAACCTAGGGGATGGAGGACAGGAAGAAGAGGAAGCTCTGATCCTACCCAGCAGCAGCATTCAGTGTGTGTACTGTCCAAGCTGTATTTCAGTCAAACAAGGTTTTATCAACATTATCCTGTGCTTGAAGAGGCACCACGTCAAGCAGGACAAGAGAGCAATGATTTTATGGATTGGGTCTAGGTCCTATGGAGCAGATTGACATGCTTGAGGGATTATCATTCTCACAGGAGATCTGGCCTTGCCTCCACAGAAATCAGTGAGACCTTGCTTTTCAGCTCACACTCTTGGTTAGCATCTTTTGAGAAAAGCTTCACACAAAACAGGAATAACATGAAGGCTGTGAATTCCCCTAACCAAAAACCAGTAAATATTGTATTAATAAAGGTTATGTTTTTATACTAGCTCAGGTGCCTAGGCAGCACTCAGGCCCAAAGTAGTGGATTTGCACACTGTGTTGTGTTTGCTCACCTTTTCACTCTAGGTCATTGCACCATCTGAGCAATATAGGTAGGACAGCTTGGATAATGGGGTCTTAAACCTGCACAAGAAACAAAGATGTGACCAAACTTGCCCTTGAAATCTTAGCTGTCCTTTTATGTCTCACAGAACGGGCTTTGATGATGCAGCGGTGGTACCTTTCCGTACGGAGCCTCATTCACAGCACAGCATGGGCCCTGCTTGTGGACTGAGTCAGGCTTATGCAGGACGTGAAATCATTTCATGTGAGATGCCTTTGTTGTGTGTTGGAGATGTTAAACAATGTGCAGCCAATAAGACAAGGACTGTCAGGAAGAAAAGCAAATTCTTGTGAGTTGGCAGCTGCCTGATATATTACAGACATAGATGTTATGCTTGCTTCTCCATTTCTTTATCTATTGTGAAAAAAAAAATCCTTGTAGGAGATTTCTATTAGGAAGTTGGCAAGTCATTTAAAGCTTTTTTTTTAAACACAGCATGTGTGTGTTTCTCATTTTCTGGGTGCCTAGCTTCTAGCTTATTTTGGCCTCAAGCCATTGAACATGTTGAGGATAGAGACCAAGACTAAGAACTTAATTTCACATCCTCTGGGAAGCTCATGTACAGAGCTGAAGACTGGTAGGTGCATTTGCTATAACCCCTGTAGCTGAACTAATGTGCTGTAGCTTTCTTCACTAGCTGGATTTTCCTACAAAGCACTGTGAGAGCTTGACATTGAAAGCTGAGGAACCCAATTTATGCACAGCATTGACCAAGTGGGCTTTTATATCAGTAGCCTTGGGTGCCTGCACCAGAACTGCCATGTACACTCTGCTAGTTGGCCCAACTTGCTTGAATTCAACTTCAAGCATCTGTTTTTCATCCATGAGCTTTGGCTGAATGCAGAGAAAAGAAACAGAGCTGCTCCTCTGATTATCACTGACAATGAATGCGTAGTCTAAACTCTCCTTGAAGCACTTGAGCAAATGAAGAAACTTGATGGATATTTCCAAAAAGGAACCGCACTACTCTTTTGAGATATATCCAGCTTTTCTTTATCTTTGGAGAGAAGAGGAAGAAACCTGACAACCCACTTCAGTGTGAGTGCATGGGGGAGGAACTAATCTCAATCATATAGAGTGTTTTTGCATTTAGGTGAAATTAAATGTGAATTATACATAAATGCTTATGAATTACATGGGATATTTGCCATAGGCATGATTAAGTTGCTGTAGGCAACTTTTCAGCTATCTAGTCAAATACACTTTAGCAAGAGGGCAAGTACCATCCACTTCCCTGGACAGTTAATATTCCTGTGGTTAATTTCTCTTCATCCCCAGGACTAAGCACCTTTGTGTAGAGTAGTGAATGTGCCTTCTATAATCTTTGATGCTGCCAGCAAAAAGATGGGTTTTATTTGCATGGTCTATTACTTGAGATTCTGATCACAACCAGCATCTGGATTCTTCTCTGTGTATCATTGTCACACCATTCTGTTCAGAGGCCAATATTTCAAGGCCATAACTGCTGATTCCACTCTAATCTAAGAAGATGAAGCATTTCTTTTGCTGTTTTTTTGAAACATAATCTGAACAATTGGTTTTGACCATTAGCAGCAGAAGCAGCTGGTACACAGAGAGTTCCCATGTTGTCTACCTGGAAGCTGAAGTCAATATCAAGTTTACCTAAACTGGAAAGAGAAGCGGAGCCAAAATGCAGAATTGCTTTTGCAATTTTATTGTTTTTTTTCCCCTCTAAATTGCTGTGGAACACAAAGGAAAAAAACAATGAGGGAAAGGGATTTTTCTGTAAGGGACAGGGCAGGGGGAAATCCTGACTCTACTATGGTAAGAGTTCCCAGTTGAGATAAAATGCACTGCTGTGATGGCACCAAGCTTTATCTTGGCTTCTTCTTTAACATGAAACTGAGTCTGGACCTGTCTCTGAAATTTTATGTTTTGCATTTGGCCACACCTGGTTGGCACCTAGTCCAGTACTGCGTCATGCAGATGCTCATAGCTCTGACTTATTTGTCCATCTCTAGTTCAAAGAAGACCATTGAAGGTAATAGTCAGCCTGTACAATTTTCTGCAGTTCTGTCCAAAATATGGGAGTTTTAAGGTGCATCATATTGGGGAAGCAGAAGGGCACTAAATATTTAATACCAAAAATTAAATATTATCATAAAAGTAATTTAATATAAATGGCTTTCAGCAAATCCTTATCCATATTTCATGACTGAAATGGGTGTTTGGCTTCTAGTGTTTGCATACAGTTAACTTTAATGGGTGCAGCACATTACTTCCAATCCTTTGTCCCTCAGAGACCCTGGCCCTATCAAGAAAAGAAAATAGCAGGACATCAAATGTCAGTGACACTGAGGGTGATATAGTGTCCTGTGTGTAAATCTGAAAATGGCAAGTTAATAGGCTATTCATAGTTCCTGAAGTATATTGAGACTAATTATTCTGTGTATCTGGAGGTAAATGAGAAATAGCAGGAACTCCATAAGGTAAAGATATCTAAAAATATGAATATGCATTAACAACACATAAAGTTTCATTTTGTCAAGTATTTGTAAAATGTGAGCTGAAGTCTCTTTAAATAGGTGGTAGTCTTCCCACCAATTTGATAGGACTTAGAAGAGGTCTTCAGTGAACTTTGGATGTGTATCAGGGACGTCATAATCAATTTTGCTTGGGTGAGGTCAAAGAAAAATTCTCTCATCCTCCAAACACCTTCATGCCCACTAAGGTCTCCTGTGAAGGGCAAGACTGCACAACAAAGCAGACTCTATGTTTTGCAAATGATTTAAAATGCAGAAATTGCTGGATGCTCACAAATGTCCCTCCAGATTTCATGAACATGTGTAAGGTATCTGATGACCTCTGAAATAACAGCAGAGATTTTTAAAGCTAAACAAATATGTCTCAGACCATTAAACTGGACAGAAGAAAGGTCTGGCACTTTTGATTCCAGAAGGAATTTCTGAAATAGTAAAAGTGAAAAAAATAGGTGGTGTAAAACATGTTCTAACATTAAAATGGATTTCATTGTAGGCTTCTGGGGATGAAACTCTCCAGCTTTAATTAGCATCAAACTTAACTGTCTTCTATTTCAAACCTGAATATTAATTAGTGATGCCCTTGGGGTAATCAACCCTTGTGGATCTCCGAGAAAAATGAACTGATTAGTAGATTGACCTTGAGAGTTCCAATGGAAGATGATGAAAATACAGATTGTTCAACTGTGCTGCACTGTAAGCTTAACTTAGCGTAAACTAGTGACTTGGGAAGCCCAAAGGAGGAAGGAGGAACACTTAATGAGGAGGTTAGGTACAAAGGATGCCATTCATTTTTTCACTTAAAAATGCAACCTCTTATTGCTTTGCATTCAAGTCATGAATGGAAGTTCATCTTGAAATACTTTCAGAAGAATCTGACTTTAATTGTATGAACCCTTAAAAAAGTTATCTGAAATATATCTCAGTCATTTCAAGTTTAATTTTTGCTGCTTTGCAGCAAGCAGTTAACATTGGAAATTTTGGAAAAAATGGAGAGACCTAGTGAAGTATACCACCATATTTGGAGTCAGGAAAATCTGCCTCTAGCTCCCTCTTCATGCTATGGATTCTTTGAGAGGGTCTTCCTTTGTCAATAGAAATATAGGACAAATAAAATGTGTCTGCTTGCCTTTTCTGAGTAGGAATAAAGAATAAAAATCTCCATTGCCCATGATACCTTGTGATCTGTTGATCTGAGATGCTCAGAATGCAAAGAAAAACTTCAAAAAATTTATATCCCTTCTTAGCCTTTTGTATTAAGTTTTGCTGCTTCTCCTTCCTAAAGCCTCTTTCTTATATAACAGTTTATCCTCGAATAACTGTGTTATGCCATTTCCAACTTTCTTGTCCTCCAAGTACATCTTACAAAATGGAACAGCTCCTCTGTCTTTGTTGTGCCTTTCAACATCCTGAAGCCTCAGCTAAGAATTCCACTGCATGGGCACATGACCCAAAGTTGCCATTCAAATGTGCTTTTCAGTTTTGTTTTCCCAAAAGTGATCAGAAGATGTGAAAGTGTCATTATTGCAAAGCCGTAGGTTTGTATTTCAAAGAACATTTGAAGCTAGATAAGCTGTAAAAAGTACTTTAGGCAATGAAAGAATCTCAGGCTTACACAGTAAAATAGAAAAGATAAGTAGTGATGTGCTCTTAGCACATAGTTAGGTGGTCCAGATTTTTGTTTTATTGTTATTGCGGAGTAAAATCAGATAACGTGATGATGTGCATTCCCTAATACAAATTGTTAATATAGGACATATAGTGATACTGAAGGGTAGATAAGAGAATTCTAACCTCTATAAAACTCATTGATGCCATCTTACCCCTAAGAACAAGTCAAACAAAAGGCATCTATTTATAGCACTTTGAGAAAATTTGATGCCAGTTGAAGGTCCTAGCTTTTCTTGATATCCTTGAAGACTCAGACTCTTAGTTTGTCAGTTCAGGTATAGTGGAACTTGAAGGAGTCAGAGGAAGTAGCCTGCCAGGGTGCCTAAAAAGCCCCTGCTGAAGGATATGGGTGATTCATAACATCTTCCTTCTTTCAGAAGAAATCTCCAATGTAACAGCCACCAAAGGAATTGTCTAGTGTCAGCTTGTTGTGATTCAGTGAAAATAAATGTTCAGGCTGGGGCTTGTTGACAATAAGAACAGCAATGTCTGCTGCTGAATGAACTAGAAGCCAAACCTCAGAGAAGATTACATGATGGTCTGATTGTGGTATAGCACAAAGAACCTGGAATAGTTTTAGATAGAGGCAGGAGGTGATCAGGAATCAGAAGGTAAAGTGATGAAGAGAGGCCATGGCATAGGCCACACCCCATTATTGCCTGACTTTGCAAAGGCATAGAGGCTCAGACAGTGGGAGCTGGGCTGTCAGTGGTGGCTACTGTAGAGGATAAGAGTGAATGACTCCCCAACAGTAGTCTGTGGCTTCATCAGTTCAGATGCAAAATCTTGCCTAGCTGGGACTCTTCCATGTGTGTTTTGTTCTAGCTCTCCTAGGACCAAGTTCCTGGGACAACATTTTTTTTTCTGTGAGCGCTGCATCAGAAAGAGTGATCATAATTCAGCAAAGATTGCCTGGGTAAAGTGTAAATTAACCAAAATTGACACCTCTGTTGCTATAACTAAGCTATTTTTGGTACCTAAGGTAGTTTTTTTTTTTCAGCCAGATAAGGATTTGTATGATACATTGAATTCTGCAGGGTACAAGTATATCTGCCATATAATTAGAACTGGATTTAGAGATATCAGAATGCATTGAACATTCTGTGATGGTGATTTTATTCCTTTGTACCCCTGAATGTCTGCCAAATTTAAACTTAATGTTAGACCATTCCATTAGATAGTGTTAACAAAATCAGAAATAATCTAAATAAGCTGAGTGAGAGACTGTAATTAACATTATGTAGACTGAATTTTAAATTTTCTTTCCTTCTCAGTGTTATACATCTTACTCTTCTGCTTCTAAGTGTTTTCAGAGAGAAGTTGCTTTTTTTTTTTTTTTTTTTTTTTTGTGTGACATTACTAAAGGGACTTCAAACCCACTGGAATACCTCACAGAAGCACTGCAGGTCTATTGGCTTTTAAAGAAACACAACACTTTTGGCCCCAGATGTCCTGACTGCTAAAGCTGGCAGCACTCAGAGAGGGATGTGGTGCCTGGAGCATGGGAAGCAGCTGTGAAGAGATGAGTAGAACAGTGTGGGGTGGCTGTGGACTAAAAAGCCAAGTTGTGGAGGATTGCAGTTCTGCTATCGATTTACTAGTGTGTGTCTGAGTAAAATTTAAGGAAGAAATGCCTCGGAAGAGCAGAGAAATGTGAAACGACTTAATTCTTGCTAACACCTAACAGCTAACATTGCCTTATTTCAACCAGCATTTTATAATCGATTAATTCAGAAATAGATCTGTGTTTTGCTAAAAATTTGGAGCAAGTAAGGTGGAAGCCCAAATGACTTTCTCATAAAGTGCTGGTTCCTTTAATTCCTTCATGGCAAAGGTCCAGATTACTACATAGTATGGCAGTAGCTACTGTGAAATTTGCTTGTGGTTAGCTGTAGTTAAAATAAAACCATCTGTTTCAAGAATGCTGACAAGAATTTACATTTACAATGGATTTATAACATTTGGATTTTGGCCTAAGAAGCATCAAAGATCAGAAATTCTGCAGCAGGTCCCCAGCAGCAGGCTGGGCTCAATGATGAGGCAAGGGTAGGACGTCACTGCCATCGTGCAATTAGTGGTAGGGTCAGAGACTATAGGTTTTTCCATGGTAACCTGTGGATCAACACTTCCTTCTGTGCAGGACTCTAATTTCATACCAGCTGTTTGTATGGTCCAGAACTATCTTCCATTCTGTTGCTCTTAAAAGCCATAGTCTCTATTAGGATACTGACATCTGCCTGGTCTGGTCTTTCTACCTCTTCATCTAAAACTTTGACCCTTAGCATCCCAATATTCTTCAGCTCGTTGTGTTTTATTTATTTATTTTTTTTGTTTCGTTAGGGGTTTTAAAATTTTTTTTATTTTTTTTTTAATTTTTCACTGGGGGAAAGTAGGACATAGGGAAAAAAAACCTACCTTTGATCAGAAGTGTCGTCAATGCTGGCAAACTGCTAATTTTTGATTACTCTGTTGGAAATTATTTAAGGCAGTGGTAGTATTCCACTTTAGAGAGATGCATTAGGAAAAATGCATCTAGCCATGATGTTCCAACAACAAAAAAAAGTCATAATATGCTGCAAGACTCCTGGATGTAAAACAACATTCAGGACAACACAGGCAGGCAGACTGGCTGCTTTTGCACTGTATCCTGTCAGGTTAACAATTAGTTAATTGTTGCTGCTAATTACAATGTTCATTAAGCAATCCCAGGTGGCAGGTTTACCCTTCCTATCCATATCACTGAAACATTCTGAATAGGATTTCATTCACAAGTGGAGGTAATGGCATTTTCTGTCTCTCTTGCACACAGACATGGTAGCGTGAGTGATATTCAACCTCCCATGTCATGTACTTCAGCTTCATCTGGGATTACTACCTGGCCTCATTTCAAAGAGAAGAATGGCATTGTTCTGTTACAGAAATGCTGCTCTGTTTTGGTTGTTAACTTCTACATGCTTTGCCCAGTAAAATAAAGATGTTTGATTTCATGAGAATTATACCATTAATAATGCATGTGACTTACAAAGGAACAGTGATTTACATGGCCAGAGTACTGTACAAACAGTAATTCATAATAATTTGTATAGCCATAATCTGAGAAATAAGAGCCAGGAAGGATGCATTAGGCTCTTTCCATACTGCTTTCAGTTGTACTACTTGGTCAAAGCAAATCAGCTGAGTTCCATGATGTTGCTGGGGTACCCCACTGACTCCTGCTTCTCTAGACACCAATTAACATTTCTGGAGTTCTGGGATGATGGTGCACTCTCATCTCATCTTCTCCCCAAGAAAGCAAAATACATCAGGCTTTTTCTCCAAGATTCTGCTTTGTACTTTTATCTAATCTATAACTTTGCTCATATTTCAGGTAAAACTCCCCTGCTTTCTCTATGCTTTTATCTCTTCAGGTCTTTTTTTCTCATCTCTTCTGCTTTAACTTCAAGGTAATGCAGTACATTGGTTTGAAGCACTGGCTGTAACAAGTAATGTGGATTGTATTTCTGACTGAGTTATTTTGAGATGAAAGAAAGAAATAAGGTGTCCCTACTTCAGAGTCCCAGATCATTGAAAGTTGCAATTGTCAGCTAAAAGACACTGTGTACATACAGAGTACTGCTGTAGGCACTCATACAGCTCCTCTATATGGCTCTCTCTATATTTGATTTTCTTCTGTTAGAATGATTTGTGTAATTCTCTAGATGTTCTTCAGCCTGTAAAGCTTTTTGTGATGCATTAACCTGAGTGATGCTACATGAACTTTATGATGATGATTCCAATAAAATTGTGGTAATGCACTACATGATCCAGCCTGTGGGACACAGACACTACTTTTCATTTCCTTTCTGATGCAAAGACCATGTGTGTTTTCCAAGCACTCTGTGCACTTTTCTCTCTTTCTGAAGCCCATGTTTCTTATCTCAGTGAAATATCCATGCCATAATGGTGAACACTGTGCAGACAAATTTCCTTTTGAATACATTACAGAAAAGACTTTTAACAAAGCCTCTCAGATGGTGCAAAAAGCTATTCTATTGGAAGGTGTTATATAAATCCTCTGGCAAGTGTATCATATGAATGCTTATATAGGTAATTTTGGAAAGGTAACCAAAATTCTATCCTACATAAAATTAGGTGGATAATCAAAACCTGAAGTGTCTTTTCTCTTTCATTCCTTAAACAATGGTTTTGCTCTTTTTCTGGCTTTTATAAAAACTGCAGAAAAGCCCTTGAGAAAAATCTCATCAGGACAAGATGCTAATTCCTGCAAATTTTAATATTTTCTTCATAAAGCATTGACTAGAACAGTTAATTTAGGGTTTCAGTGTACTCCCTGGACCATTACAGAGAGCTCTGCACATAGGCAGCTGAAAATAATTGCTGCATGGAATAAGTTTTTGGCCTTAGTCTGTGGTACAGCTCCAAGGAATCAAACATTTTGAGTTGAGCTGGTGGATAGTCCAGGCCCTGCTCTGTGCTGAGCTCTGAAACACATGAGGCACTTAAAGTTCATAGTGCATTGACTTCAAGAGGAGATCCCAAGGTCTGGCCAGGACATCTTGTCTAGATGAAAGGACAATTTTTCTGGCCAGTGTTTCAAAGTCCTTTCCTCCTCGTTGTAGTTTTCCTTTTAACTGTTTTATTTTCCCCCTTCACTTAGTGTTTCAGATGTGCTTTCATTTCTCTTTTAGCAGATTTTTAATTATCCTGGTGCCATACTGAGATGTGGCTGAGATGAAGACTCTAGCTGGTTTTGACTCACATCTGCAGATCTTGTAGGTATAATCTCTATGGTAATTGACCCATGTTGGGTAGAAGGAAAAAATGCCAAGAACTAAAGGTTAATTGCTGTTTTGTTTATGCATGTTTTGTGCAACTCCAGTGTTGCAAATTAGGTGTCCAATTAGAATATGGATATTAACAGATTGAGCTTCTTTTTTGTTTCTTGGATACCTGCAGAACTACTTGAAATACTTCAGAAATAATGATTTCTTTTTGTATGATCTTGTGCAAGGAGGGATTGTATCCCAGTCAACTTTTTTTTTTTAAGGGGGAAAGGAAGGTACTTGCCACTGCAGAGGGAAACCTTTTTCTTCATGTAATAGAAAAGATCTACCTGTCATTCTTCCCCTGTCCAGAAGAAGAATAGCTTTGTGTGGTCATTGTTCTAGTAGGACACCTAGAGAAAAAGCACAAGAAAAAGCAACTAACTAAACAAATCAACAGATGAAATTTTTTTCATGTCACCTGTGACAAGCTAATGTTCTGTACAAGGCTTTGGCAATCCTTTTGCTGTTCATTGTGTACACAGTGGTCCTCAAATGAAATAGCTCAAAAGTACTGTCAAAGTGTCTGGTTTCTCTTTCAGGGGATTTCCTAGATTCATTTAGGAAAACAAAAAATTTTAAACATTAATTCAATTTAAGAAATGAAAGGTTTGCTGACTAATTTTCTCGCCTTACAGTATTTTCTGTCTCTGTGAAAAGGCTTAAAAAGTACACTGGGCGTTAACTGTGTCGCTTGAAAGAATACTGTTTTGAAAAAAATTCTTCTTACTTTTCATGGGCAAATGTTATAGACTTCATTCCTAGTGACAGGTGTATCTGTGGTGAAATATTTATTCCGATTTACTGAAATACTGAGACAACTGTTAATTATGGATTATAGTCAGTTTAAAGATGGGATTGCCTAATATGGATTATCATTTTAATTTCTCAAGTGTGTGCTTTTGGGTTGTGCTGCTCATGAAAAATACTCTTTCTTCTTTTTTAGTATGTCCATCTTTTTTATTAGGCTGTTTGAGACTGCTGTATTTGACTTTCCATGAATCCAATAAAACCTACTTAGAAAAACTTTTATCTTTTTTGCACTTATACACACCAAAGCGACTCTCACAGGGCACACAGTTGTTATCCTTCTACACGAGCATGGAAATTTCTAGTAACTTCTCATTATTTTATTTATTCTGTAGGAAGAAATGTTTCTGCATAATCTTTTCTGCAATTAAAATTCTTCCAACAGTTTTTAATGAACTCTGGGGAGGTCTCTCTTCTCCTAGATCTTAGCAGAGTGAATTAATCAGTGTTCAAACAAAATTAGAGATGTAATTACTATAACCTTTAAGAGAATAATTATGTTCCTAACACAATCATCCATGTTTTGGGGACTGTATTGCAAAGTCTTCTGGCCCATGTTGCAGAATGACTTTTTTTCCTCATACTCCCTAACAGAATAGAAACATTAGGCTTTTGAGTCCCTTGAGTGCAAAACAGTGACCTGTGGTTTCACAGTGTAACATTTGGTATTTCTGGCTCTGTTTTTCTTACTGTTTTGGGAATGGCAACTCAGAACCTGTGAATGACATTTTGAGTCTAGGAAATCTGCTTAAATTGAATGAAGAAAAAGTTGCTAGGGATGGTCATGTCTAATACATTTCTAAAAAGTAAAATATTTGCCATTTGTTTATGTCAGTAAAATGAGAACTGTTATGATACACCAGATGCTTGTCTTTCACTATAAATTTCTGAAAAAGTGTGGTAAAATGTCCTGGAGGTCTAGATGTATTACCCTTCTGTATTTCTAAATTAAATCTGCTCATCTGACAAATACAAAAAATGCTTAGGTTTAAAACTAAGTCCTAAATCTTTAAGGCTGCTGCTTGCCTGCATGCTACTAACAAAAAAAAACTTTACTCAACTTTTTGAGTAAAGCTGTATTATCAATGATCTATATGTTAGCTTCCTCACAAACCTATAAGTCCTGCATGATTATCAAAAATAAAGAGAAATAAATGATTTCAGTCTGTAGAATAAGCAAAATGCTACGTATTGATGTTAGAAAGGTAGAAACCGAATGGAAATGATGGCCAACTTGATTTGTGTACAGTGAAGATCCATCATAGCACTTAAATAATTGTGGGAAATGCTATCAGAATAAAAATTCAAGTCTGAAAAAGGCAACATGGAATAAGGTTTAGCAACACCCTTATATTCTTATATTATTTTTGATATCTTACTGTGCTGGTATCCAGCGTTTACTTAAATAAATATATAGAGGAGGACTAGCTGTGATTTTTAGAAACAGCTCAATATTATCTACATGGTTTTAACAAACACATAAAGTACATATGTACCTGCAATCAGAAGACATCACATGGGTAAAATGCTTGAGTACTGCGTTATGAGGACAAGATGCTACACTGCAAGCAGTGATATAAATTTGAACACATAGGTATCAAGCAGACAAATAATAAGATATGAGACACATCATTAATGTAGCTAACAGGTACCTAGTAGCTATCCCTTGGCACTCTGTGCTGTCTGATCCACCTGGCTGGAGAGTCATTGGGCTTCCTGAATTAAGAGCCATACAGAACCTGAAGTCCTACAAGGGAAGCCTGTGTGGGTTCAGAAACACTGAACATAATTTGTTTTCATCCCATCAGCTGTTTAACTGGGTTAAAGAAATATACATTAGTAAGAAGACTCACATCCATGTTTGCTGTCCTTCTAGGATCTATACCAAACCTGTTACAGTCAGAAGGAGTTTGATGGGTTACTCTGCTAATCAGGCAACAGGTTAAAGCTCCTTTTGAAGACACCAGAAAGAGAATATCTAAACTTTTGAAGAAAAATAAAACTGCTTGACTAAATTCTAGTAGTAATTATTACAGGCTACCACTCAGTGCCTTGAGCGGTCATGTAACTTGTCATTTAAGAGTTGCAGAACCTCACAGCAAGATGAAGCTATTTATGCACTTGGATGTGTCTTTGAAGATCTTTTGGTATGAAAGACATTATAAAAATTAAAGTTGAAAATGAAAATGTCCAGTGGGACCACTATAAAGAATGAAATTAAATGTCTTCTCATAGACTTTCTTGAATAAAGTAGGTAATTTCACCTCTGTACCTTATCACTAGTTGCTAGCTAAACACCCACTGCTGCCCACTGTTATGTAAGATGCATATCAGGCTGACTACTTGCTTAAAGGTCTGAACACAGATCAAAGAGAAAGGCAAGTTTTTCTGTACACACTGGCTGTTTCTCTCTTGTGGAGGAAGTGTCTGGCATGTTTTGAGCATGACAGCTGCCTCGCATAAGCAAATATCCACTGACAAATGCTAAAGAAATTAGCCATATGAACCTGTTCAACTTTATTAGTAGATGCAGGGAAGAGCCCTAAAGTTATTGTAAAGATGAAAGAGGAGTGTGTTATGTATCCTGGTCACAAAGTCTCTGATCTGGTGGTTTATATTATCGAAGCATTCTGTATAGAAACATAAATTCTCATAATTTAATAAAGAAATTATTTTGTTGCTACTGCATATCCTATGAAGTGGAGTCAAGTACACACCTCCTAACTTCTGTGACTTGAAAATAAAGACAGACCAGGATACTAAGATAGAAGATATCTGTTTCCCTCTGTGCTTTCTTTCTGATTTTTCTTGATGTTATGGCTCTGTTTTTATTTTATGATGAAATCCGTCTTTGCCCCAAAGTGTATCAGTAGTCATGCATTTCCATGGTCCTTAAAGGCTATGAACACAATAAGCATTTATTATTAAGACATGAAGTAGTAAGGTGTCAGGATGATGATGTATTAGAGGCAAGTGAGACTCAGGGACATGATGGGGGCATGAAGTGATGGTTCCTGAAGTTTTCCTTAGGCTTATCAGAAAATCTTGTATGACAAAAGTGAGGGCAGCACTGTCCATGCCAGCAACTTTTGTTGCCCAACTAAGGAGAGGGACAAGGGATACCCAGTCACCCATAGAGAGCCTTGGAACATTATTTGCCTGAATCATAGAACAAGAGGAATGATACCACTGCTAATGGACTTCTAAAAAATCTACAGTAGTTACCATCTTGAATTATGGCCAGGATGGAGGTTGATAGGTGACTAAAGCCAATCATATTGTGATTCTATAAACAGTCCTAAGTTAGGTCTGTTGAGTTCTTGTGGACCACAGCAGGCTGTGCCAGCATCTCTCTCTGAGTGGGACACCTCTAAGAGCTTGCAGACTCTCAATTTTGCAATACTCAGAGCTACCCAGAAGTTGATGATGGAGCCTGGGCTGACACCCCACTCCTTGAGACTCAACCCTTGCATATTGAGAAATTCAAAGACATTCTTCAACATGACTACTTCTCTGAACTTGAGGGGGACTTTTTACTGGTATTCCCTTGTATATTTACATGTGGACATCTTTGTATCTTTGTGTTTGTGTGTGTGAATCAATTTAGGCACCCTGTAGAACATATCCTGTGTATGTTGCTGTCTTGAACTACAGTTAAGTCCCTGTTATAACTGTAGTAAATCCTACTGAATAATTTTGTAAATGTTAAAGTAAATGATAAAGTGCTACTAAATCCTTTAAATATGTGCAATTGTCCATGCCTAAGACTAGGATTGGACCTAGCCACACCTAATATTGAACAGGAGTTTGGAAAGAGAGGGGACCAACTCTGAACCTTGTGCCTCAATGGGAGGGTCTCCCTTACACTTACTCTTTGCGTCTTTACCCTTTAGCATCTATAGTTTCTGTGTAAACCATTCAAAATTGACTGTAATTTTTCCTTTGTATCTTTCATCCATGTTGTAGTAATAGAGTGAATCTTACCATCAGACTTTGTCACACTTTCTTAAATTTGTGTTAAACCTGCCTTTGTTAATATCTTTGATGATGATTCTCTAACTGACCTAAACCACTCATTCCTGATAGTTATAATTTTCCCAATTATTTTTATTTTCCTGCTCTTGATAACAAGAATATGCTGTGTGTTTCTGGCTGCCCTCATTATATTTACTGTCCCTTGTTATGACAGGATTCAGGATGAGAAGAATAATGTTTTATCTCTATTGACTGATACTGTCAATTTCTTTGGCTATAGATCTTTGCCACATGCTGTCAATATGCAGCTTGATAGTAGCAGCAGAATTGCATACGAATATATAATATGAGAAAAATTCTTGAGCTTTTCAAAACCTGACTGAGCACAACCCTGCTCTGAGCAGTTGGTTGGACTAGAGAGCTCCAGAGATCCCTTTCAACCTGAACTACCATAGCAGTCTATATTTCTAAGACACAGATTCATAATTTGCAGGAGTTACTAAGCTTTTCTTCAGAAACTATCCACATGTATGCCTAAGGCTGAAGTAAATGTGAGGTATACTTTAAAGCTGGTTACCCTTTAGTGTATTACTAACCATAGGTCTGCATCACAATCTGCCATGTACCAACTGCTTCATTTTTTCATGTCCTTTACTGTAAAATTGGGCAGAATGGCTAAAGGCAAATTCAGGAAACAGGGACAACAAAGCTCACATTTTAAGAATGTAGCATTTGCAACAGGAAACATCACTGCAATCACAAGGAAATTGAAGGAGGTTTCACTCATAGCTTTGTAAATTCAGCAGTTTGACAGGCAATCACCTGGAGTGAAAATATAATCTGCCAGGAGGTGTGTGAGCGACAGACCTTGTTTCACAGTGAAGCCTCAGACCATAGGGAAAGACTTATGCTTGGGCCTAGACTACAGTTGATGGCATAAGATGAAGGGCCTCTTGGAAAAGGCTTCATCATCAGTTTTCTCATATAATATGAGTCATTCTGCTTAACTTTGGTGCTGGGTAGCCCCAGACGCTTCTTAGTTTGGCAGAGGCTGACACAGCACTTGGTGCCCTAATAAGATTTCTTTTCAGGGAAGATGGAGAAGGGACTGATATAGACATAGGTGATTTACTTCCCACAAGGTGCTGTGGTCTCTTGCATAAATACAACCACATAAGCATTAGTCTGGCAATAAAACATTTTCTGCTGTAAGTGCATAGGTTGGTAGTGGCAGCTCTGGGTAGTTCAGCCATTTTGTAATTTATTAAGAGCTGTCAGAGCAGACATTTTAAAATACTGGTATGTTCATCACCGTGAAGTATTTACAGTGAGATTTTCATGTGAAAATCATTCTTGATCCATTCACTGATATTTACCGTCCCTTTGATGTTTAGGTCAAATACAAAATTATTGTTTCTTCAGAGAACCAAGTATGAAAGTCAGACATCTCCCCTACATCCCTCTCTTGCAGAGCTGGGCACAGGTGTAAATAGGGCCATAAACTAAGGAGGTTATCCCTGTGCACTTTGCTTGACTGTTTAAAGCTGGTACAGTGTAGTCCTAATCCATGCCTGTAGCTCTTAAAAACTATGGTGATAGAAAGAAATGGCAGTTTGTTTAATAGCAATGATATTGCTGTTAACAGTGACAATAATGATAATAATGGTGATTATAACAGCAACACCAACAACAATAGTAGCGATAATAATAATAATAATGCTTGTTTATTTGCATATCTTTTATAAATGCCTTCTTAGCTGCAGCTCAAATCAGCAAGTCAAGGCTCAAGGAATGAAGTCCATTTGCTATGTTTTGAACAGGCTTTGGCTGGCAGAATGTTCCAGTCAGGGAAGATCAGCCTGCCTAGGAAGGAAATGTACATATGAGATTTTTTTATTTTTTGTTTTTTAAATTGTAGATAGCCAGATATTTTTTCTTCACTGATTGGCTTTTGAGGCTTTTCTTTCAGCTATTTTTTTTTTTTGAGGAGGCGTTGTCTTGATGGACATAACTCAGCTGGTGAACTGCTTAGGTTGTTCATAACAACCATTCCTTAAAGTAATCACCACAGAGAGCTAGCAATCTCCTTTGCCTGACTGGTCAGCTGAGTTATTTGATGGGGTTTCTATTTTCTATGAATTGTCAAGAAAAACAAATTTTTATGCATCTGCAGCTTTTCACAAATTTTCATTCATGAAAAATTTCCTATATTTGGAAAAATAAAATCTTCTAACAAAGCAAACAAAATACAGCTGTTAAATTCTTCACAGAAGTGAAGCTGAAAAGATGATCAGAGAAACTCACTTGTCTTCACAGCTCACTTATGTTTTGCATTTGCAGGACTGAACATGTAGGGAGAGGACTGTGACAGAAAAGAGACAGAAAAATTGTGGAGAGATGCTCTGTAAGCGTCCTGCAGGAGGCACATGCACCATGGGGGGACTGAGGAATACAGGGAGCTGAATATGTACTTTGATGGTCCAGGAAGATGTTACCTACACTGTGATGCTCTCTGTGACATGGGCTGATCTGGTCCCTAGTGTGAACTGCACCTCTCTGCCAGGAGGGACCATGGGTCCCCTCCACCTCACTCGCAGGCCCTTCTTTTCTTGCAGAAGAAGATCCATTGTCTGGACACAGAGATCCTATAGCAACCTATTCCAAAATGCCAATGCAAGCATTAGGATGAAGAAATAAGGGAATAGAGCAGGTCCTGAAAAATCTGCAATCTAGGGACATGATTGACTATTTGTCCAAATACACTGAAGTGGCCAGCTATGAAGTGCTACAACACAGTGACAGAAGGAGGCAGCTGAGGCACTAATAGCATGCTGAATGTACCCATGACAGCTAAAGAGAGGGTCAGGGCTGGAAGGAGGAATGTCACAATTGCAAGCATGTGGGAGACAGCGAGATAAATTTTAAAAGAGTTTTGGCAGTGGTAGTCAAATACCCAGTGTGGGCAGTGGAAGCATTAATGTGCCTTACATTACCTTTGTACTAAAAGTGCAGGGCTTAGCACTTTCTGGCCATAAAGTTAATTCTGTACGTACAGAAACAGATGGATAGATAAGCTTCCAGCTGCAGAGCATTCATCTAAGGGAAAATATGGAAGGAATGTAAATTCATAAGCAGATCGAATAAGACTAGAGAAGATTTCTAATAATAGAATCCTTTGGATTGCAAGGTAGATTTCATGGGTCTCTTTCCATACACAAAAATTCTTGTTCTGAATCTTTATTATTATCCTTGTATATGGACATATTTTTCCTGAAGGATCTTCATTTTGGTTTTCATAATAGGGACAAGAATTGGTGCTAACTAGATATTCAAGTCATTTTGCACTAAAAGATGTTGAACTAAGGCAGATTTTACTTTCACTTGGGCTTTTGTCCATCATGTTTTCTTCCTACACACAGAGTTCGGATTTAAGTGGGGAAACTACAGAACTGAGGCAGCATCATGCAGCATGTGATCACCTGCTGTGTTCTCTTTACAGAAAGAAGAGTAACCTCTGTATAACCTATAGTCTCAGGTAAATGTGTGCCTGGCAAAATCCAACATGGATTCTTCTAAAGAAGGGGATATTTATTCTATCTTTGAGCCATGAACAATGTATCTCTGGATTGTTATTTTGACCCTTATATTCCCTAGCCCCACCTTTGTCGTAGGGGCAGAGGCTCAGCTTTATGTGTGATACAATGCAATAATATGAACGTTTGTGATGTTTGTTTGGAATAGAGTGCCGTCAAGATACAAAGATATAACCCTGACTTATTACTCTGACATGAATGAATCTAAATGGAGTGGCATTAGTCCACCTTGAGGGTGGACAAAACCAGATGAGCAATGAGGTCTCCATTGCTTGCTTTATTCTCTGCTGCAAGCTCCTTTATTGCTCTCCCTATAAATCACATTTGTTCATGAGAGCTGTGTGCATAAGGAAGCACCTGCTCTCCTCTCCCACCATTTGAAAGCAGCTCTTTTATGCAATACCATTGCTCTGAGATGGTACCATCTTTCCATTGCTTTGAAATTTCATAGAAAAAACCCTCTACTGTTTTTCTTAGTGGGTGCCTTTTTTCATTATGAGGCTAACAGAGACTCTATTAATAGGACAGATTCAAAATTAAACAAACAAAGATTCATGACAAAGAATTTTAACGTTTTCATGGTGAAGTGCAAGTGAGTTTGGTTAGAGAGAGAAGTACAACTGGTATGTATTGACTTGCTGGATTGGTGCATATTTAGCCACATCAACACCCAGCAAAAGTCACTAATTTTTTGAGCTTTTCTTTTTTTATTTTTTTTCCTTGAACAATAATAAATACAAATGCTTATATTTGGAACATAGGGTGACATTCAGACAGCTGCATTTGTATGATTGCATCTGCTAAAGAATTTAGCTCATTTTTAAACATAAGGGTTGTTTTAGAACATATCGACTCAATGTGTTGCAAATCTAGTACTGTGATATAAATATTATACATATATATATATACAGACATATGCAGCCACTGGGGCTAGGTCCTCATCCTCTGCCTCCACATTTCCAATTCAATTTATCTGAGCTAGGAAATAGTTCTAGTAGAGTGAACTTTGCTGGTTTTCCATTCAATTTGGAGGTCTATTCAGACTGACTCTGTAGCTTTATCTCCCTGAGATAGCACATTTCAAAAAAAGGCTTGTGCATATGTTAAAATGATGGTTTCTTCATTGCAGCAGTTCTAGGCAGCATGTGAGATTTGAGAGGAACAGACCATCCCTGCTACCTGGCTCTCATTTCAGGCTGCCTCTGGTAGGAACTGATTCACTAAAGAGTGTGATGCCCAGGATGGCATCATCAGTAAACTGCTTGCATGCAGTGCGTTAACAGGTTTAGTATGTAGGGTCTGCCTGGTACTTTTCATCCTGTCCAAATTAAAGTGTGTATAAAAATGTGAAACAACTCGCTAGATTTAAATCACTATGCATGGTCAAGGCCTTAAGTACCTTAATTAGCTTTACACAGAAAGCCCTACACAATGATTTATTATACACAGGGGAATAAAGAGTTCTTATGCTTCAATTTTCACAGGGGATAAAGAGGCATAATTGAGTCTGGGTGGCTTAAACATAGTGCAGTAAAAGAGAGCATTCCTTGTCATTCTTGCTTTTAACTTTATCCAAGACAAATAGCATTTAAGTGTGCTATTATGTTATAACTGTTTGGTACCATCTGAAATTATTTTTATGGGCACTCACATCCCTTAATGTAAAGCAAAATTGTACCATACTTATCTGGGTCAGCTTTTGAGTCAAGAACTGAATGTACACAGAGACTGAATTTCCTTCTGGTGTCTCAAGTAAGACCTGCTGTGCACAGGATGTGACAGTATGTGAAGGAATCCTATTTTGCTGCTTATGTATATCTCTATTATGTTTATATGCTCTAAGATGTATATCTTAGAGGCTTTCTGCTTGAATGCTGGTACATTTTACTTTAATAGATAAATCCAATTTCTGAAGACTTTTTTTTTTTTTTGTTATAGTCCTTGAATTCCTGTCATGATGACAATAAATGGCTCATGAAATAAAGGGACTCTAACACACCTGTAGGTGATGAAGTTAGGGGGAATTTTGGGCTCCTTTTCTAGTTAACAGGTAATTTCATCTTAGTGCAGCCTATGATGATAACCCATTGACACATTTGCTCACAAGATTTTGCCTCTCATGGTTTTCTCACACATTGTGAGAGAAAAAAGTAAAAGCTATCAGCCATTTATACAGAAATGGATTGACTTTTTTGAAAATCAGATGAAGAACATATAGAATATGAATCTATGTTTCCCTATCTGGATGTTCATGACTTGAATACTTCTTAAATTGTGCTGAGCTGAGTGTAGCCAGATGATGAGTACAACCATATGAACAATGCTTCCATCAGCTGTTTGAAGCAGATAAGCCCATGAATAATTCAGCACAGGAGAGTGCCTGGCTCTTCTCTGGTAGCTTCACAATAGGTCACAAGTGACTAAACTCAGAAGAGAATGTGTCCTCAGTATAATTAGTCTTTCTTTAACACTACTACTGAATTAGCACTTCTGTTTTATTGTGCCCTGAAGGTAAAATGGTTATTAGGTTACAGAACAAGCAAATTATTGCTAAATGCCTTGGCCAGATTACTCAAGAGCTTCTATCACTTTATTAACTACAACTTATGTCCTCAGAAAATATTAAGCTTGCAAAATCAGGAAAAAATACAAATGTTACTGTAAAAATCAAAAAACAGGCTACAGGGGTGAGAAAGGAAATTAGAGTTAAGCAGTTGCTCATCAGCCATTATTCCCTATGTCATAGTTCAAATTGTTTATGCAAGATTTCTGTTTTATTCTGAGATTATTAAAAAAATACAATTTGAACATTTAGCTTGAATATAATTTAAAAAATTTGTAATCCCTCCTCCTTCCTCCCATTCCTAGGCTCAGTGTTGCTGCAAAAAGGTTCTTCCATTTGCACTAAGCTTGTTCTTTACAGAAACCTAAGGTGAGGCAACCAGGGGACTATTTTGCTGGACCAATTTCATAGCTAAATTACCCTCTCTAACCTGGCTTAGAAATTTTAGAAGGAGCTCTTGTTGCTTGATTAGTTCTTCCTGATAGTACCTTCCAGGTACAGGGCCCTGAACAGCAGTGCCTTGGCTGGAATCATTACATGCAGGCTTTTGGGAGCCTTCCAGGAACTCCATCTTAAGGATTCTTATGATGCTGTCCCAGGGGATTATTTTACAACTGGTTTTACAGACCTGATATAGTTCAGGTACCTCAGCAGCTGTGTCAGGGTAACTTACTGGCTCAAGGGGATACCAGGCTAAGGAGGAGAATGATCAGCACTTCTTGGAAGTGCAATTGGAGCCAAAGTTATCACCTTGGGAAATTCGAGTCTACGTCATTTTGGCACATAGATTTTTGGCCTGAACTCTCACAGGTATCCCTCCTGGGCATTTAAGTCTGCCTGCAAGTTCTCTGAGCCACTGTTACAACATACTCTCTCTCTTTTTCCTCTTCCAGCAGTTGGAAGGGGATGAGCAGAGTACTGACGTGGGGGGTGGAGGTGCAACAGAGTGACCCAGGTGCAAAAGTGGCAGGTTGGAGCCTGCAGACAGCTCAGCAGCAGCCTGTCCCAGATGGATGGACCCACCTGCTTGGATGACTGCAGTAGCAGGTTCAGTGCCTGTCTATCTGATGCTTTGTCTTTGGTAGCCCTACACATGTAACACCAATCAGAGTGAGAAAATGCTAAAAAATGATGAGCATGGATGAAATTTTCTGTTCATTTTTAGAATCATCAAGAGTAAGCAGCCTCATTTCTGGTGTTGTACTACACCTTTGTGAAGATGTATGAATGTATTTAACAGGTGTGCATTTTAATATCAATTGTGCCCACAAATATAAATCACAGAAAAAAGACATGGAGGGGTATATTAAGTCACACTCAAGGATTCAGCAGGAAGCAATTTCCTACAATAATTTTATGTTGGAAATAAACAATGTTTAAACTTTTAGAGGTACATAAGTACTTCTCAAAACTTGAGGATTCACAAATGAAATATAGTAGTAAAATATGTTGGGAAGAATCTCAGGACCAAGTTTGCCAATAGCTGTATTGCACATTTTGACATGTGGCAATCAATTACCACAAAAAAAGGAAGCTATTTTGTGACATTTTAGAGCTCTTAAGTAGACAGAGAAATCTATGTAAAAATTCAAGAATTTCAGAATAAATGCACAGATTTTAAATGCACATTGGGGTCTTCTTTCATTTTATATGGGATTTTATTTACAGGCATCAGCTTTCAATCAAAGGCCTGAGAAGGGCCTTGCTGCTGCTGAGATCAATAAATTGGTAAGGAATGAGCTGCATAAAACTGAACCAATGTCAACCCAGTAGGGGAGCAATCAGGGAGAGCTTTATGACAATGCTAAATACAAGTTCTCCACATTGCAGACAGCTCAGACCTTGCACATATCAGGCAGACTTACAGTATATTTAAACAATGCTCTTGTTCCCTTGAAGCACTGCACATCCTACAGAACCAGTTTTTTAGCTGGGCATAATTGGTATCACATTATTTTTGTTAGTGTGTCTAAAAAAGTTGGTTTTCATTTCTCTAACCAGATAAACTGCCCTTCCAGGTAACCCTTCCCAGCTCATATACTGACCATGACATTCTGTGGTGTGGAATATCCCTCTGATCAGTTTGGGTCACCTGTTCCAGCTGTGCTCCCTCACAATTTCTTTTACAGACCTGCTCACTGGCAGAGCATGAGACAAGGAATGAAAGTCTATGACTTAGGAAAAACATGACTTAGCAAAAATTAAATCATTAGTGTGTTATCAATCCCATTCTGCTTCCAAATCTAAAATACAGCACTGTAACTTCTACTGTAACTCTACCCTATCTGAAACCAGGATAGAAGCTAAAGTGCTGCTATTTCTCTGCAATTAAACTTTTTTACCCCTACTATGCAGATGCTTCTGTTTATAAGAAAAGATGACATGAAACCCTTTTGGATATTTGTTTGACAACTCAGTGTTAAAGGTATTCTGCTAACCATTTCCTAGGCAGAGGTGATGACAGTATTGGATTTTGTCTCCCTTCAATAGCCGGAGTTAATGACCTGCAAAGATTTATGAATAGAATTGTGTTAATGTGATCTAGTTAAGTCAAACTCTGAAGGAAGGTAAGGTTGAGAGAGGCTTGTGTTTGGATTTTGGGATCTCCTTTTGTGTATTATACCACCATATTCCATAGTAATGAAGTGTAAGACAGATGTTCCCTATGGTGCTTTTTCTTAGCATGGTGGCATTTTCTTTTGTGAGATCAGGAACCCAGAGCCCAGGAAAAATTAATGGAAAATCCCAATAGAAAAACAAATTAAAAATTATGAATTTGAATGAGGCTGCTATGAAGCAAAATCTATCAAACAGTCAAATGTCAGTATTCATTAGTTTGTATCAGAGCAACAGAACTGCTTTGGGAAAGGTAAAAGGGTTACAGCTGCTGCCATGCCAGTGGCCTCCATGCCAACACTCGACAACAGATCCCTGCCTTCCTACCAAAGGGCTGGTGGAAGGGGAAGGACACTGGCCCCCATCTCTTAGGTTAGCCTGGCATTAAACAAAAGGTGTTATGAAAAAATAATTGGATGCCACTTGGGTGACATTAGGCAGTGTAACTTCCAGTATTAATTGAGTTTTCATACTGTACCCAATAAAGTTTTAGCAGCCTGAAGCATGGCATACTTGTGGATGCAGCAGGTTTTCTATTTGTGTAGCACTAGTACCTGCATATTATTTCATAGAATTGAGGGTGTAGAGAACTTCATTTAAATTCCATCTGATCCCTTGAGGGCTGCAAAACCTTACTGTGGGCAGTAACTAAAGGTGATGATGAAGCCAAGAAGAGATTTAGATGTAGCAAATAATAACAAATTAGACAGAATGCACATTCGATAACTGATTTCCTTCTTGAAACATGTTGAAAGATGTGCAGATAAAATTTCAGGGTTAAATTAAGACCTTAGTAATGGATATGGCTCAAAATCAAAGAATACATTTTGAGTGGGTGTCCAGAGAAAGAGAATCTGACTGACTTAAAACCAAGTCTGAACACGATTTCCTATTGAGACTGAACTAGAGATATTTCTCTTTTATCCCTTAAACTCCCTGAACAGAACCAGGACCTTGCAAACAGTGTAATATGTTAACAAAGGTAAGTTGTACAGTACTAGTTGTAGGTTTCCATGGCAATACCTACTAAAACTCTGTGATTTACTGGCAATAATGAGACAAAGAGAAACCTGTCTTTCTTATTGCTCCTCTAAGGAAAATAAAATAGAATTCCATGTTAACCATACCCAATGCAAATTTTTCTTTAGAGGTCACACAATACATTTTCTGCAAAGGTTGTATGTTTCTAGATATCATCCAGGACGGCATGTTTTCAAATTTCCTTGGAATCATTGGCAAGTGCTCATATTATTGTGAATGGCTAAACTCTGTAATCCATAACAGATTTTAAAACATATGATCACTATTTACTTAGTTGTAGCATAAGGTTTCCTAGGGTAGCAATTCCAGTTCCCATTTATGATCAGAGGTTTCTAAAGAACATACATGTCTAAAAATTAATTATTTCTTTATTGATTAGGATTATGGTTGAATTGATTCTTTTACATAGTAGTTTCAATTTGGCTATCCAAGGACTAGATGAAGTTCAACGACATTTTGGTGCTTTTTGTAGATATTTAAAAGCCATGAAATGCAGCTGATGTAGATGAGCAAAGTAAGAGATTTCTCACATAGCTCCAAGTTGTAAGAGGATGTGAAATTTGTTTTCCATAGCTTTTACTATTTTTGACCTTGAAGTGAAATTAAACATCCTTGTGAGCTGTCTGGAAAATCCTGGATTTGGCAAAATCACAAAGCCATTCTTTCTTGCTGTGACTTCACATTGCTTGTTTTCTCTTCAGCAGAAAATCAACTGAGCAAAACAGGCAGAATATAGAAAAGAATAAAACTTCCTGATGCTTAACCAGACTCACTTAGCAATCACATTCTGAGTGGAAATTCTGCTTGGTCAACTGGGTTTTAAGTTACCCATCTTTTATGTTCTCTGATGTCTCCCTGTTCCACAGCAGTGGCATTATTTATTAATATTATTTATGGATTAAATATTGCAACCTGAATTCAGCTGTGTTGCCTTTAACCAAAAAGTCTGTTTCAGCTGGTGCATTGCATGGCTATTAGAGAAGACAAAATAATGGTATTCAAAATATAATTTTTTTGCTATAAAGTATTTTGATTTCTACATATTAATACTGTATGAAGGGTTATAAATTACCCAGAATTCTACATATTAAAATTCTATAAAAGTGGATATTATTATTGTTTTTGTAATTATTATTGTAATTATTTTTTTTCCTAGGAAGTGATTTTAATGCTCTGGATCAATCTTAAAACCAACATAATCCACGAAGCACTTAACAGTTCATTAAGTGACTAGTGATGCTGAGTTGTTATTAGAAGATTTTTATGAGGGCTATTCAGGTCTGATGGGCAAAAGTCTTAATGGGCAAAGGATCAGACTCGTTCCTGAATTCACTGAAAGAGCTCCCAATCCAAAGGAAGAAGCAATAGATAGCTGGCTGTGAGTGTTGCCAGGATGATATTTCATTCTGAAGTAAAATCTGTCAGCCTGTTATTCATGTTGATGCCTTGTCTGTAGTGTTTGCTTAGTATTGAAATATC
This sequence comes from Chloebia gouldiae, assembly GCA_003676055.1. Lineage (NCBI taxonomy): Eukaryota > Metazoa > Chordata > Aves > Passeriformes > Passeridae > Chloebia > Chloebia gouldiae. The sequence continues at coordinate 35,551,881 of QUSF01000004.1, forward strand.
AGGTTTTAGCCACTTACTGATTTCAATGCAGTGATAGGACATATAATCCATTTTGTCTTGTATGATATTTTGAGCTTCCTGTTTCAAAGGGGAGTATAATATTGGGGCTGCTACATAATCTGTAACAACTGGGAATGGAGTTATTACAAGAACAATTTATAGTTATTAATAAATGGCTAACTTAAGCTTCAACTAATCATAGAGCATCCTGAGTTGGAAAGACCCACAAAGATCATCAAAATCCAACTCCAGTTCTTGCACAGAACAGTCCCAAGAGTCACACTATGTGCCTGAGAGTTGCCCAAACTATTCTTGAATTCAGGTTTGGTGCTGTGACCTCCTCCCTGTGGAGCCTATTCCAGTGCTCAACTACCATCTGGATGACTTTTTCCTGATATCCAACCTAACCCTCCCCTGCCTCACTTTCATGCCCTGTCCTCGAGTCCTGCCACTGGTTAAGCCAGTGAAGAGATTGGTGCCTGCCACTCTGCTTCCCCTTGTGAGAAAGCTGTGGATTACAATATTTCCCCTCAGCCGCCTCTTCTCCAGTCTGTACAAGCCAAGTCACCTTTGTCACTCCTCAGCATCGTATTCCCAGTCTGTCCCTACATCCAGGGTTGTCCCAACACAGGTGCAGAATCTGGCGCTGGTCTTTGTTGAACTTCCTATGAAAAAGTTGAGGAAAACTGGCCCTAGATAAGAGCCCTGCAGAATCCCACTGGTGATGGTCTCCAGCCTGATATAAAGCCATTTATTATAACCCTTTGCAACCAAACCATAAGCCAATTGCTCACCTGTTGCATGATAGGTCTACCTATTTTTTTCTAATGTTTTCCTAATATTTAGAATCCACTGTATCTTTTAATTTGTCTCATATGAATAAAATTATAACCATTGTTCTCCATCCTGTGCAAGGTTACTAAGGACAACTAGAGAACACCGCTTGAAATATTCATGCTTTTATGAAATATAGTCATATGTATTTCTAGCTTTGGACTCTTAAAGTAGAATCCTGCCCAAATCACTCTTTTATTAAAAAAAAAAACCTATGAATGTGAGGATAGAATATAAAAATTCAGGCTGACAGGCATGAAATATTTTACTTAGGTTTTATACCTCAAAATTTGTCAGATATTTGTTGAAGAAAATTGCAGGTTTTTGTCAGATATTTGTTGAAGAAAATTGCATTCTCTAGAAAGAAAAATATTCTGCTAAATATTCCACTACCTGTCTCATGATGGATAACTTATAGGCAATAGATTATTTTTTTAGTAGATATTATTAGGAACTACTGTATGAGCTGTATGTACAAAATGAGCTTTTTTTTTTCATATTAAATAGAATAAGTTTTCACTGGTATAGTTTTGTGAAACGGGGAAGTTCTGCAGTACTTGTTTTTTTTTTAGTCAGAAAAAGAAAGAGGAAAAAGTCTGCCTGGCTTGCACCATATTGCTTATGTTCTTGAGTGACAAAGTAAAATGACATCTGGCAGGAATTTCAGAAAACTGGGCAAGTCCTGTGCCTCAGAAATGAGTGATTTATGTGGGGAAGCAAAGAATGAGGGATCTTTGTGCAGTATCATGTTTCACAGGAAGTATACAATGAAAACCCAGGCTGCTTGCACTCATTAAAGAACTCATACTGCTTTTCACAAAATAGAAATTCTTTCTCCAAATTGTGTAGTTCATAAAAAATGCATCTTAATTATGAAACTAATGGAAGATGATCTTATTGCCATCTACTACTGACCATGCCCTCCTACACTGACACAGCAGACACCTGTCAGAGAGGTTTCTGTTACAGGTTATTGTTAAATATTTTTAAGCAGTCACTATGTTGCACTCCTATAAATACATATTTTGTAAAATGTTTAAATTCTAGTGGCATTCCATGACAGAGTCATTCCATGACTCATTATTCTGAAGGGAAGTAAGCATAAAATGTTTGTCAGTGGACCAAAATTAACTACAATTAAAATATGGATAAGGAAATATCCATGGATATATGAATAGATGAATAAAAAATCTATCCAAACCATTTTCATCCAGCACATAAGTAAACTACTTCCTGTTGGGGTTGCGAAGAAAATTGTTTCAGAGGCATCTTATTTCCAAATTTTCTGTCTAGTTGTAAAGAGCTAGACTACTTACATTTGCCCTGCTAGTAGTTTTTCAAGTTTGTACTATCTTCCTTGTCTCCACTATAAAATTTTTCTTGCCTCATGCAAATATGCCTATGTGAATAGCATACAGTTCCTCAAGGGAGGTGCTAAGAGTTACTGATGCAAAGGCATTTTGCTATTTTTATTACTATTATACTGATGGGAAAAAAAACAACAAAATATTTGTTAGTGGGCCAACAATTTTCTGTTACTAAAACATGGCTTATAAGAAAGAAATGCCTTATAAAGCCATTGGAAGGATTTCTTCAAGCATCTGAACTAAGTATGGTACCAAGCACACATTCTTGGCAAAATAGCTTTCACTGTGGTATTTTGGATGCAAGGACTTTAAAATCTTTAATGTTCTGTTCCTGTACCCATGAAAGTCAGTATTTCCTTTAGCTCCAATTGCATAGAAACAGTATCTGACAGGTTAAATCTTGTAATCAAAATGCAGGCAGGTTGTCATCATTTAGGCTGTTTTTTACAGCAGACAAGCTTGACCAATGAAATGTCAAGAAAAGAGAGGAGACAGAGATGTAAACGAATGCAAAGATTCTTAACTGTTTTCCTTGGCTCTAAACATTAGGCTGCACAGTCTGTAATTTTTTTACTTACTTTTTTACTTTACTTTTTTTACTTTAAAAGATTTTTTTACTTGTAGACTCCAAGCATTTTGAAACTGTCTCACACAGGTGGGCCCAGTATGCTTAGGCTGAGAATGTTCAGGTAACACCTGGCTTCATTGGAACAAATTTTTTTTTCTGTGTGAAATAGCTAAATTTGTTTGCTCAACAAGCAGATTTACTGGCAAATAGATTAGACATAGCTTTCACTCCTAATCAATGACATGACAGCTTCTTAAGGAGACTCCTGTTCACCTATTTGCCATTCTGTTTGAAAGAACTTGCCAATCACTATTAAGGTGTCTTAATGAGTTAAACTTGAAAAATCAGCTGCTGTGCTGCAGATGTCCATCCATCAATTTGCTCCTGCACTTTCCATCCGGAATGCTTGGCTGTATGGTTATTTATCTGCTAGGGCAGTAAAACTGTCCCAACTTCTCATATATTCTAATGGGTGTTTAAGAGACCATAATTTAGAATTATAGAGCTATAAATCCATCTTTCTTTATTATTTCATAAGCAGACCCTAACTTGATGTCATATATTCTTCCTTGTTTGTAGATCTCATGTCCTTTCTGTTATACCCATCTATCTATGTTGTTCTGGCCAATGATAATAAGACCTTACCATAGCGAGAGACTTTATTCAGAAAAATAATTTATTTCAGTAGCTAAAGAAAAAGTAAAATGATAGCCTATATTTTACACTGGATAATCTGTATAGACGTGGAGTGAAGTGAAAATGTAATGAATTGGAAAAAAAATGAAACGTGAAATAGTGAATAAAGTTTCAAGTGGAAGGACCTCTTAAGTAGACAGCAGGGAATTCACTACTCAGACAAGATTTTTTTCTGTTTAAGTAATTTATAACATCTGTCCCTGGTGTTCACTGAAGACTACAGCTTTACCTGCCTAAATGGCACTAATAATGTGCCTCAGTAATTGTTGTCATGAAACTTAGCAAAATCTAAATCTTGAATAATTCTACTTTTCTCTCAACTGTATTGAAATAGAATAGTGGGAAAAAAAAATAACAACAAAAAAACCACAAACCCATAGATCAAAGTTGTACAGTGTCATTAGAAAGTAGTCTAAAAAGAAGTGAAAATGATACACAGAAGTTCATTATCTTAACTTGCATTCCCTATGGATAATTTGTAAAGATGTCAATTATTTTCTGTAAAGCTCAGTTAAGTATCTCATGTGCATGATTCTGGTCTAAGTGACTCCTTAGTCAGATGAAGCTTTTGTAAATCTGTCACTGTGCATCCAAAACAGAGATCTCCCTACTGTAAGGAATACATAAGTGAAGGAAGGGCACAGTTGTGCTGTGTAATTATGGTGCAGTGGAGACATGACCCTAGAGTAAGGAAATTCATAATCATCTAAAAGATGGATTGTTCTCAAATGCATAGAAAAAGGGTCAGGAAAAGAGCACAAAAGGAATGCTAGAAACACAAAAATATCCTCAGTAAGGAGGCATGGTGTCTCTTCAACAGCTACAGAAAACAAAAGAAACAAGCTAATATAAAAGGATGAAATCAGAGTCAGTCAAATAACCTTCCCAATTCTTTATCAGGGAGAAAAAAAAAAAAAAACTAGTGAAAATTATTATGCAAATAGATGTGAAGAAGTGCTTTATAAGATGAATAATAATTATTGGTGCCATTAGACATGATTAAGATGAAGCTTAAAGGAGGTTTCAGAAATGAATTACACATTTATATGAATAATAAACACACAAAATGAAATCAAAATAACCAGGGCTTATTAGGTTCTTCTAATTCAATATCATGCATCTACCACATGTGCTAGAATTAAACTTAGATCTATATCATAGTATAATACAGTAATGAAACAACAATAATTATACTTCTTCACTTAATGGACCAAAGAAAGCCTAAAAAGAATTATAAATGATTGACATATATAAAAAATTGTTATATGCAACAAGACCATGTGGGATAAGCAGCCTGTACCAAAGCCAAATAAAAATTCTTAGAGTTCTGTTTCATGTCCTGACCAGAATAAAGATTGAACAGACTGCAGAAAATCACACTACAAATAATTGAACAGCTTCTTCTCAGAAAAGAATACCTTCCTAGAGAGACAATTTACCTGGTAATTAACAGAATATTTTGCTATAAAATAGAAATTTCATGCTGTAAGTCATTATTTTCTAGGAGCAATTTTAGGCTGCTGACTGAAATGGCATTTTCTGAAGGAGTCCATCCTAAGGCTGCCAAGTTATTTCACTGCAATTCATGAAGCCAATGCAGCACCTCTACTTGCATATCTCATCAACAAGATATTGACCCTGTATCTTGAAACCTGTTGGTGAAGGATAGGAAAGTGTGGAGGGAAGAGGAAAGGAGAGAGAGGGTGTGGAGGTGTGTGTGTGTGCAGGTGTGTGTGTTCACTCACGCCGTGAGATAAGGCTCTTGGAAAGTATGAAGAGCTACTTCCAGGCCACATGGGCTAGAAGAAGGGGTAAAAAATTTTCTGGAAAAAAAAGAAGGAAAGAGGAGATAAAAGAAGCAAAAGGACTTAGACAGCTGGTCCCTACTTCATTTTTGGACCAGGTACAGTATTCCTTTGTGTCACCACAATTATCTGCTGGCATACATGGAAGGGCATTTGCAAAGGTCTGCTTTTTCCTGGCTCAGGGAAATAGTTACCATTCATAATTAGAAATGACAAGCTAGACTATATGGCCCCCACGATTTGTTTGCTCCTATGTGCAAATAATACTTGAGATGCTTCTAAAAGAGCCAGCTGAATTAATTTTGCCCAACCCAAAAACACCCTAAGGGAATTCAGCTGTCATATCTCTACCCACACCTCTGTGCCTCAACCAGCAGCATGAAGGAGTTGTGTCTTTTACTGCCTTGCAATGGCAATGATGTAGTTATTGCCAATTTCACACTACGTGTGATAGATGGGAATCAATTAAAATACTGTATTAGAGACAACAGGATGTTTACTTGGGATAATTTTTTTGATTTAGTAAATGGTAGAACTAATAAAAGAAATTGCTTCTATCAGCTTTCACAATAGTTTAAAACTTATTGAGCACAGCCAGACAAGTGTTTAGTTATCTGGAGGAGAAAGCTTGAGCAATGGGCTGGAAAAGCAAGGTCTTTTAAAATATGCCCATTTTTAAGATTTAGTTTCAGACTTCTTTCCCTCCTCCCTGTCAAGTAATTAAAGTTCTTGACTTGTTTCAAAATGGCTCAGATTAAATTTCATTTTGTTAAGCACCTCAATTTTTCAGCTAGGAAAAAAAAAGACCATTAGGAATTTGCATTATCCATTACAGCCTCCTTCATGATCTGAAATTTATATGGGAAATGCTAATTGGACATTCATCATAATAAAGATAATGATTTCTGTAGTCTCCACAGTGATAATTAAGATGAAAGATGAAAATGATGCAAAGTGAACATTGTATTCTTTATTTGCTGTGAATGGAAAATGGAAAATTAATTCTGTCCTTGTCTGCAGGGTAGGGGTGCCAGGCAGGGATAGAGGGGAACATGTACAAGAAGTTGTTTTGCCTAAGACATCTGAATTTGCTTAGGGGAAAGATGGTCCTGCTGATTTTATTCCAGTACTCAGAGGAAGAAGGCTGATACTGAGTGGAACGTCCTCCTACTATTGGGAGCTGTCCTGAAGACAGATGTGACTAATGAGGTTTTGTTCATTATGCTTCACTGCACTGTGCTTGCCTTCTTTTGCTTTCCAAACAATGTGTGTTCCCAGCTCCTTAAGGGGAAGAGTCAACTTCCATGGTGTGGAGTTTTAAGTGCATGCAATGCCAGAAGCAGGCTTTGTGAGTTAACTGGTCAGAATACTCATTGCCACATCTACATGCATCTGTTTTGAGATGAAAACTAAGTCAGTAAAACAAAGCTTTGTGAAATAGAAAGAATTTGACACAAAAATCTTTTACATTTGCTTTACTTCTACAAAAGAGATGTGGTGAATAAAATCCAAGACTGAGATTGCTGACTGTTATTTTTTTGAAACTGGAAGGAACTAAACTGTCAGCTTGAAGTCTTTGATGAACAGGACCCAAGAAAATCCAGTATCACTAATTATCCATTCAGAAGGCCAGTGTGGCTATGGATAGGCATCACTTATCAGGGGCTTGCTGGGTACATATTTGTCAGGAAGGATTTATGGCTTCTAGGTGCCTCTGTGGGCTTCTGCCCCTGAAAAAAGGGTTGTAGAGCAGGCAGAGACTACTCCGAGGCCTGGAGGAGCCACAGATTGGTTCAGGCTGGTGGGTACTGTGTAGTGTTGGGCTGAGAGCACTGTGCTGCAGGCCCCTGGGAAGGTGGCAGGCTGGAAGAAGGTGGCCAAGGCTGGACCCATCAGGCACCTTCACCTTCACAAATCATCTAGTCCTGTTGTCACTGAGGGCTAGTGCAAATGAGCCTCAGAAAGAGCTGGAACGTCTGACAAGGGTTGCTCCAGCTGGTGGCTTCCCATTGCAGTAGGATGAATAATATTTGGGGAGTCAAAACCTGTTATTCGCTCCTAATCTTGGAGAGAATTTTATGGATATTGATATTGTTCACTAATCCATAAAAATCTTTTGCACATGCCCAGAAACATGGAATGCAAGACAAACAATTGCACATGCAGAAAGACAGAGCATGGAACCTGGCTAAAAGCTCATTGTGTATACAATTGCACACAGTTATAAGGAGGAGACTGTACCATTTTCCTTTACAAATGGAAAAAATCAGAGAGACAATTCAATTAATACTGCAATTTGTTTTAATAGCTACTGGTTTAAAGCTATTTCAGTAGCATCCTACAGGTTTATTAGGCCATAATCTGGCTCCTGAAAGGACGAACTTTGAAGACAAGTAAGACAGTGAAACACAAGCACTATGCCTGGCATGAACAGCTCCACATGGGGCTGTGTAAATGATTGACTTCTTGGTTTGCTTGCTGAATTATGGGGGAGAAGGGAAATGTGGACCAGCAGCAGTGAGAATAGAAAACCGATTTAATTAACCAATCCAATTGGATCAACACAAAATGAATGAACAGAAGAATACAATTTCTTAGGTGATTTTCCTCAAATAGTGCTTAAAAAAACAACAACAAAAAAATCCTCCTTTTGGAGGTATTCCACACTATAGAAGAGTTTTGACTAGACAACAAAGGGCATGGGTAGTTGGGACATTCATCTTGGATTGAGCCATTTTAGCAGCTGCCTCTCTGCTGAGGGCCTTCTGTTATCAAAAGCACAATGGAACAACTTCAGAAAAACAAGTTCTTCTGAGATACAAACCACATGTCAGGACAAATACATTATCATTTTCTGGAGTTTGCAAAGCTGCCACTGAAATAGTTTCCATATTTGGAGAATGACGTCTGTGTGGGGCTATTTCTTAAGTGATATTGCTTTGTACAGAAAATACAGCATATTTTCTGTACATATAGTAAGGGAGAAAGTTGTAGAGAATTAATTTATTCCTTTATTGAAACATTTCCTAGATTATAATCGTATTTAGAAGAAATGGGAAATTGAGGGCCCAAGAGATAAATTTTTCAGAAAGTCCTTAGGTGCTTTGAATGTCTTAGTTCAGAGGTCTTGTCTGGAACTACTCTGATTTGGCCATAATAAGATGCCTATCTAGAATTTTTTAAATGAGTCTTCAGTGAATTCCTGCATCAGCCTGAACTTTCTATTTTAGCTTGCTCATGCTCAAAATTGATCTATCTTGAACTTTCATATACAACTGAATGTCAAGCAGAACTTCTGATAAATCATGAATGTTGAAAGCATTCTAAAAACTCTCCTGTTTCCTTTTTTCCTGGTCAAATTCTACATCTGCTCCTGGACCCCCAAAGTGTCCAAGTAGAAGAAGCAAGTGCCAGACATTTCAGAAACTCTTTTTTCCAGGAGATTTCTTGACCCATTGCAATAGGCTTAAGTGAATAAAATTACTGTGATGAACTAGAATAAGAACTCAGATCCAAATCCTGCTTTTCATGGTGCTTGAGCCACTAAATTGAGTAATTGTTTTTCTGACGGTTTAGTGCTTTATGGAAGATATGGCAATTATCCACAATTTTTACAGATATTCAGAGTATCTTTCATTTAATAAAGATACTTTAGCTTTTCACACAAATTTTGAAGCATTGTTCATTCTGTTTAAAACAGGGTACAAAAGTTTAAAATTGACAGCTAATTGAAAGTGTGCATAATGAATTGCTCATGAAAAGGAAAGCCTGCATGATCATATCTAGGGATGGCTGCTCTCAGCCATCCCATGCCATGTTCATGGAAAGCTCTAAAGCAGTCACACTGGAAATAAGTAACTATCAAATCAGGGATTCACAGAGGGGTTCACGGGTGATGTCTACCTTCTCAGAGAAACTGAGTTTATCTTCTTTATAATGCTTCTCTCTTTCTTTCCTTTTATTCTCCCTCTAATCTACATAGCAATGTACACACTGTTAACAAAAGATAGATCCTTTCTAAGGGAATATTTTTCAAACCGAAACATTAAAGGAATGTAAAAAGATTCCATGAAAGTTCCATTTTCATGGGTTTGATTCTTAAATGCAGTAGAGATCTAGAAGAGGAGAGATAGTTTCCAGGCCTCTGCCTGTGTCATGTCAGCCTTTGATTTCCTCAAATCTAATGGATTCAGTAACCTTAGATTTTCTTTGCTTTGGAATAAAAAGTTCTGAATTTCATTATCAGGCACATCAGGCAGGTTTTGGTGGATAATCATAATTATCTATCAAACCTATGTGCATGTGCAGACACACACACACACACACACACAAACACACACACGCACACATGCTTTTTAAAATTTATATAACTGCAATTTTGAGATTATGCCCTGGTCAATTCCTATTGATGAATTAATTTTCTGCTATTCTGAGGCTGTGTAGATTGATCTTGAAATAACCAACACATCTAAGATTATTTGTTTGGAACTCAAGAAGGTGAGGAGTCTTGTTTGCAGATAACAAGTAGTTTATCCTGCTAAGTGTCTCCTTAAAGGTACTATATAATGTCACTGGATTGAAGAAGTACATAATTTTGAAAGGAACTAGTATGATTCATTGCTGCTGCTATTTTGAGTGGTATGGCACAGCACTCTGCAAGTCCTAGGATAGAGCTTACAAAAGGTTTGTTCCCAGCCTACACCTGACATATATGGCAAGGCTTCCTCAAATTCAGTATTGCTTATCTTTTCCAGAATAAGAAATAGTTTAAAAAATCATACTTGGTTGAATTAGCATGGTGTGTGAGGAAAAATGAGGATTCATCTTTAATCTTAACATGTTTGCTCTACATAAATGAGAATTCTTGTGTATTAAGGTAGTGTTTGTGGGGAACCATATCACAGACAGATGTATACATAGGTTAATACTCACCTCCTTCACAGTAGGGTTACCAGCAGCCTTTAGGAGAAGGCAGAAGGGGAAGTGACAGTGCTTTCATGGAGCTAGCTGCAAAATAAATGGCAAGCAGGCAAGCAGGGAATTTTAAAGAGATTGAAAGATACTGTGGAAAAAATAGGATATGAAAACCTTAATATGCGTCAAGATTTTTTCACAATAGTTACTGTAAAGCGAATTTCCCTTTTGGGAAAACTCACAGCTGTGGAAGCGTTTGTAACAGTATCAAGAACATTTTTTCTTAAGCAGTACTGTCTTGCAGCATACGTTCATCAGATCTCGTCAGATAACTAGGCTCAGGCAGGCAGTATTTGACTGAGGAGGCCCAGAAAGAACATTTACAGCTGAATGAATGTTAGAAATCTGTAGGTGGCATTTTCCTTCTGACACAGAATCAGTTAAGTGGTAGAAAAGTTGTTGTACCTTAGCAAAGTCTACAAGGGCTCTCATAACAGACAGCACACTCGATTTGTGCGTGGATAATTGTACCAAACAACCTTCACCCCGGGAAATTCAGGTGAGTCTATTCAGCTTTGTTTGGTGTTTTCAATGTTCTCCTTTGCTTCCTTTTCTGTGAAGCTTGCCAGCTTTCCTTTGGGCTCCTATGGGCACCCTCCAGTAGTGGGTTTGCCATGGCAAGCAAAATAATAATTATATATTTTATTAAGTTTGTAAACATAATCTAGGCCCTATGTAGACACTGGTGGTATAAACCTAGTTTTGAAACAACTGCTTAAATATAAATGGTGAAGTAGAGAAACTCCAGTTGATAAGGAAGGTGACAAAAGCTTTGTGTTTTTCTGATAGAGTCCATTAAAGGGCATTGTTCTCCTGTGGCTACAGGCACATAGTATTGTATTCACTGCTGTATAAACATGCATACAAAATACAAACACCAGATGATTGCCACATAATTAGAAGAATCTTTGTGTACCTGTTTGATTAATGTAGAATCTGTTTTCACTCATTGATTCAGACAGAATTCCTGAGCTGCCTCCTGAGGATGAATAACAAAATTCATGTTTCAGGAACCAGTGTTTCATATAACTAACAATTGATTTTCAAAGAGGCTGAATGAGGAGCTGATGACAGGAAAATGGAAATCCAGGTGACAAAACCCATTAGTGTGTATAAGCTGGATTCTGCTGCCTTCAGCTAAAGTTTTAGTGCTTAGTCTTTGTTAAAAACTAGATTTGTTGCTCCCAAGAGAGAAGATTTTCCCATTCTCTTCTCAGTGACACTTGAGTTTAGCACTTCCAGCTAAATAGCTAATTGCTTTTCTCAAAATAATAAAACATGCATTGGCCAAAGACAGGCTTTACTGACAAAGAAGGCAGGAAGAATGGGCTTGTTATTAAAATTTTATATGAAATAATTTTAAGAATATGTATTGCTTTATAATTTATTTATGTGCTTACTTCTAAGCTTATTGCAACTAACCTTTACTTGGATTTGAACTGGGAAAAAAATACTGATATATTTTCTTTTTGAAAATCTTTGCAGTCTCATGGCAAGTGTTTTTTCCTTGTCTATATTCTTTCACTTTTTCTCAAAATCACAAGGTGCTTCCTTCAGTTCTCAAATAAAAAGTTTGAGCATTTCTTTCAACAAAATATAACTCAGTAGGATTCAAGCTTCAAATACTGTAATTTCTGCTGTGACTCACTGTGTTCAGCTTTGCTAAACATAGGTAACACGGTAACCCTGTGGCTGGAAACCATGTCCTAAGGCAGGGAGCTGGCTTTGATGCCTCCAAGCTGCTCCAGCCCAGTCTTGAATAGACAATTCCCAATGTAATTAGGCTGCACCTTAAGCTGAGTGACCTAGAAACCAGAACTGATGGGAGCAGATATACTGCCAAATCTCCATGCCTAAATGGTTGCTGTCTACTGGAGTCCTTAAGAAACAGTTAGTCCTCAGTACAAAGAAAATTATGTTACTGGCTGAAAACTATTTAAACTGGAAATTCCTATTCTTTTTAGGCTCTATCTTATGTTTCACTGAGTAGGCAGCAGAAATCACTGTGGTTCAGAAACCCAAAAGATGATCTATGCCTCCCTTGAAGTTCAGGGTAATATATTTGTCAGTCCTTAAGTGACTGAATCTGGCACTATGACATGAATGATATTCCTATGGTTAAGGAAATATTCAGAATACATTCCTAAAGCAACAAGGCAACCTCCAGCTCAGCTTTGACAAAATCTATAATGCTATTCAGTTTTCATACTCCTATGAGCTAGCATTCCCTCTCTATCTGCAGATTATTTATGTGGTTTTCATCACTTTAGCATTTTGGTACTATGAGATATGCACATTATAATATGTAAAACTTTAATAAGTAACTTCTTGTCTAGAGAATTAATGGGAATTCCAGATAGGTGAGATTAATAGCTCTTACAGGTTGAGTGGCTCAAGGGACTTTAAACAGGATGTAGAGCTGGCTGCTGATTCACATTCAGCCTGGGTGAGTGACTTCCAGTATTCTTCCTTTGACAAATGAGGAACAGGACTGGCTGATGTGAAAGCAACAGGGCTGAAGAGTCAGAAAGTTACTGGGACTTGGCATGAAGGAGCCAAGATTTAGCAAAAGAGGCTGCAGGGAGTTTCAGAAGAAAGTGAGAATTATGGTGTGGATGGCAGTCACTGGTGACCTTCTGGGCTGGAGTAGCAAGGTTTTGAATAAGCCCCCTCTGAGCCAATAGGTCTGGGTAGGGGGGAGCTGGAATGAATGTAGCAAGGCACTGTGCAGGTCGATTTGAGGTGCACAGGCAGAGTGGTATGTGGGGAGTTAATATAAAACCTTCCTAACATGCTGCTGGCTTACTGCCAGCAATATTAAATCCTTGACTTTCTGTTCAGGATATACACTCAGGATAAAATTTATGAACACATTGCTGAGAAAAGAGTCCCTGATCCCCACACAAGCTGTACATTTCTTTTGACATCTTAGTTTCTTTCAATGCTTAATCCCTCTTCACCTCCCCCATCTTTATCTGCAAAGCCTTTTCAGCAGCTGAAAGAATATGTTTTCTAATAGTTTAAATTAAGTAGCACATTTATATTTTGGTGTAAATTTAGTTTTGTTTGGTTTTCCCCCCTTTCTATTTTTTTTGTTCCTTTTTTTTTCAGTGAGATTTCATCACCCCTTGGATTTTAGATAATGAAAGGCAAGGAGGTTTTTGTGTGAATTGAGAAAGGATGAAATGTGTGTTGACAAAATTGTACTATGAAATTGGGGATTGCAAGGGTTTGTTTAACATTTTTACTCACATGTTTTTCGTGGTTGTTTTTATATTCAGTTCCAGATATATATATAGCCTTCATGCTTTTCATCATGCACATTTTGACATGGTCAATTTCAAAAATCAGAAAACATCTCTATCTTTTATAAAAAGTTTAAATTGTGAAATTGTGCACTGTAAGTGCACACCTACAGGATGAAGTGTTTTACCTGTACTTATAAAAAAAGTTGAGAGAATTGTATTAACTTCAGCGCTGCCTTCAGGATTAAAAAGAATTTTAAAATGTTATGCAGAAGCAAGCAGTCCTATCTTCTCAAAAGTACCTGATATCCAAGGGAGATAATAAGGGCTCAGCTGCAGCTGCTCAATGCTGGGACACCCCTTGGCTTCCCTGAGGAACTCGGGGCAGTGGATGGAGACTACCATCAGCTGGCCATGGGAAATGTTCCCAGACAGAGTCATAGGATCAGAGGGAAGCCTGATGCATACTATGTGTTTTGAGAAATGCAAAGAGAGATGCAGGAAAGATAGACAAAACATTATGCATGTGTATAGATGGACTTGCAAAAGCTGACAGATGGAAAATCAGCATTACAGCTGGCTACTTCCAGCTTTGACAACATGTGAAGATGGAAGGGAGTGGGCTTCGGAAGGATTTTATTTTTCTAATTAAGGTCCTTTACAAGTCCTCTTTCTATAGATAAGAAGGTAAGACTGGAACCTAAAACACTTTTGAAACATTCACCTAGCTCTAAGTGGGAGCAATTTGGGAAGGTAAGGAAGGTTTGCTCTACTTCCATTTTGTAAGTAGTAGTCTTTATCTTCACCCAGAACTGTCAGCCCTTATTCTCCATGAATGCTACATGAGCCTAAAAAAAGCATTTTTAAAGTATTAGTTTATTATTTATTTACACATATATATACTTTCCATCCCATGAGAATGACCTTCAAATAATAGAACAAAACATGAGAGCATGTTGGTGCATGTTTGAGCTGAAGCTATGGGTATGCTTCAGAGAGATAACAAAGTTTGTCATTTATAGTTCATAACATAAAATTAACTATTTATATGGTTGATATTGATTTATACAAAATCATGGCTTTAAGCTTATTGTGATCATGTAAGATTGAGATGTTTCATGCAGAATAAGAAGTTTTGGGAAAATGATGGCAGTGCTGAGCAACAGTCTTAAATATATTCTAGTCATTAGGGCCAAGTGAGTGAATGAAATAGAAAGCAGCACTATACCATTCTAGAAATCCACACTGCAGTTGTGTGGTGTGCAGCTCTGTTCCATTAATCTTAAAAAGGATATAATAGAAAAATAAAAGATTCCAAAAATGATTGGGAATTTTTTTCACATGATGAGTGACCATGAGTCCATGACTTCTTTGAGCCTGGAAAAGAGGTGACTTGAGGTCTATAAAACCATGAGTGTCACAGAGATGGTGAACACAGGCCAGTTTTGTCTTCTAAGAGATGATTTAAGAGTTGCCTTAATGATGTACCAGCTGGCAGGTTCCAAACTCCCCAATGAGAGTGGTTCTTCATGTGGTGGAGATGTAAACTTTGCAAATAAAACTCTATTCAGATGTGAGAAACAATCTTCCTTATTTCTTCTAACTTTACCCTCTCTGTCACTTTGGACATTATATAAAAGACTAGGCAGTGAGCTGATACTTCCAGCTGGCTTGCTGGAGTGATTTCTCTGGAGCAGCAAGGACTCAGTAGTAAAAAACCCAAAACTAGCCCAAATAAAATCCATCAGGCCACACTTCCCTTTAAAACAGACTGAAAGCAACCAAAGCAAATTGACTAGCCACTACAACTCACATTGCTAAGTTCAAGAATGCTGTTCACACACAATAGATCTCATATTTGTTAGTCCAGGAAGACAGGAATGGGATGAATTCTTTGTAGCTGTTGCTTCATACGCTACTCCTTAGGCAATGAGAGCTTTATTGCTGAGACTACTGACACAAGATAAAGTCTTTGGAAAAAAAAAAAAAACCCAAACCAACAAACATTTTATTTTGTGAATTATTACAGTTGTGGAATGAATCCCTGCTGCTGTCTTGAGTAAGCTGGGGCTGACTAATGTCTGCAGCCACAAGGAAGGAAGGTTTTGTAATCTACACTCTCTCTCAGAAGATACAATTTCAACTACCATACTAAATCACAGGGAACGTTGCCTCTTGTTGAAAGTCTGAGATTAAGGCAACAACAATTTCCTTTTAACTCGGTTTCTTGTTCTTTGTCCATTTGTCTTTAAACAAACAAGTAAGCAAAACAAAATAAAACTGAAGCAAAATAAATAAAAAACCAACAAAACCTTTCAAGGGTGATCTTGTCCAGACCAGTACTGCATTTCAGAAGTGTCTTTTTCTAGGATCTTGCATGCAAACTTTACAAAAAGACACTTTATGCAAGAAATCTGTGTCAAATTAATGGTTGTAGTTTGTATCCCGTTTTAAGACAAGGCTGAAGAGACTGATGTTTTACTGTTCAAAAAACAGGACCACTATTTTTAGCAGCTGTATAAGAGCATCTTTAGTTTCAGTTTAGTTTAGTTTAGCATCTTTAGTACAGTACAAAGCTGTAAAGTGCTGATGAGAACTGATCCTACCCAGTGGAGGGTGGCCACAAGGGGCCCTCTCCTCCCAAGGCTCCTGTCACGTCAGCCACATTCCACTGAGGTTTTCTCTATGAATTTCTGCCATCCTTCTTCAGCCATGAGGAGCTGTGTATTGCTTAGCCTTCTGTAATGCACAGACAATCAGGAATAAATTAAGATTTCCACAGCAAATAAAATTCAATTTTTTCTCTCCAAAGAGTAAAACCAATGCATGTTTTTAGTTATAATTTTTGCTACCATAAAATCAGCTTTCTGGCTCTTTTTTTTTTTTTTTTAAAGTAATACACAGCAAACTGCCATGCTACTCTGCAGTAGTGCTTGTCCTCAACCACACTGTAACCCTTTTCCTTCAATTCTCCCAACACCTCCGATTACTGTTGCAAGCCTTCTTGTAACAAGGCCAAAAGAAAAATTAGATCAGTCTTACAGTCAGCATTTTAACCACAGCACTTCCTAAACCAAACACTTCTCAGTCACATGAAGCTCATTCATGTTGCAGGTGACATTAGCAATGGTGGAGTGCCACCAACAACAGCAACGAGAGACAAGTTAAGGCAACTTGTCTGGACAGGCACCTTTTCAGAGCACACTGCTCTTCTACTTTGCTTTCACAGACCTACACCTTAACTTGGAAACTGGTCACACCTAGAAATATACAGGGGGTTGTTGTAAAGGGACCTAATAAAATTCCTTTTTTTCCTGAAGGCCTCTGCATTTCTCAGGTTATGAACGTTTTTGCAGCACTGTTGGACATGGAGGTCTTACAGAAGCTGAGGTCACATTTTGCTGGATGGTTTATGGACCCCTGTAAAAACGGTATATATACAGACTTAGACATGTGTGTTTGTGGTTTATGATTATAAAAAAAGACTATTATTAGAGACTGTATTTTGTTAGAATCTCCTGATAACAAGAAAAATGGACAATTTTGCAATAAACAAACACTTTTTTCCATTAGAACAAAAGCAACAAGCTTCAGAGGCAAGCTGAGATCTGTGACTCTAACATAATTTAATTATGCTAATCAGATTGAGAATTGGAGGAAAAGGTGACTGGTATCCATGGAAGGAAAGGTCCTAGCAAAGAGAAATGTGAGAATACTCTTAACCCTGTGGGGGGGGGGGAGAGAGGAAGATAATTATCACCTCAGGAGATGGGTCATGAGGTAAATTTTAATGTGCACTACATAGTCATGTATTTAAAGCCAATATATCTACAGAAAATATTTATAGTCAAACCCTTAACCAAGTTAAGGGAAACAAAGGTGCAAATATGGGAAGAAACAAATTCTTTTTCTCTATCTTCCTTTGCTCTAAATTTCTGTAGCAAATTGCCTCTCTCACAGTTCCTGATACACATCAATCTTTAAGAGAGAAAGTATGGCCTGATGAGGTGAAGTAGCTTAACTTCAGGTGCTCTGTGAATAAATCAGCAACAGAGTTAGGAGCTGTGACCTCTCTCATCCTGGTGAACCTTCCAGATATAACTCCTCACTCCTGCTGGAGAAGTTGTATCTCAGTTGAATGGGTTTTTTTTCTTCTATGTTATTAGGTGTGTCTGAAAATGTTGTTTTATTAGGCAGCTTTGGTTCTAGAAGAGAATAAAAAGCTGAAATAAAGATTGAAGAATAAAATCCACCTCTGAACTTTGGAAAAGCATGAAAATGAAAGCTGTCGGGAAGAACGTCTGCCTTTTAAATTACTCATGCATCACTCAACTTGGACAATAAATAAACAGCTGGGTCTGCTGTAGCAGGTTCACTCTCTGGAGGAAAATGGTTTGCATAGGATGAAAGTTTATATTTCCCCTTTATTGTCAGACTGAATGTGTAATAAGTGACAGTCCAAGTGAGAGAGAGATCATTAGCATCTGTTAATATGGGAGGATTTAATAAATTGACATATCCTGGCCAAAAGATGGGATGGAAATTTAGAGAGAAAGTAAAAAAGATAAATTAAAAATGATATCTTCCCTAACTTGCATTACATTATTAAAACTCTTTCCATCTGATCTCAAATGCCATGTGGATGGGTCAATTTGCAGATTGCTGTGGACATCCTAATGTTCATGTAGGCACTTCAAGACAAGCTGTCATAAATAGTTAAGTTGCCCTGGGAGCAGCGCCAAAATGCATTTCAGTGATGACTGCAGAGATGCCTGCTAAAAAGCAAACAGCACATTAGCAGCCCTCAGAGTTATTGTGCAAATGGAGTGTGAAATTCCGGTCCATTGCTCTGCACTATAACTTTTTGTCTCCCTGATAATGATTAAGAGAAGCTTTGCTTGATTTGATGGTGGGTGGAAAGAAGGGTGTGAAAAATGAAAAAAATCTCCTTTGGATGTTTCTCTTGACCTTCAGGAAACTCCAAGGGAGGGTTGGTTGTCTGATCTATGCACAGAGGAATTAACTGGCTTTGTTTGTTCTAAAATCTGGTGCTGAATTAAGAAGCCCAGGGATGCATGATGTGGAATCACCATAAAATAAAATGTCCCAAGCAGTAATTAAATATTTAAAAAGCAATCTGGACCTAACTGTTGGTTGAAATGAATGAAGGGGGAAAGATCATACTGTAGCCCTTGGGAAGAAATGCTATGCTTAAAACCCTCAAGATCAGAACTGATTTGTAGTTCTGTGTTAATTTACTGGAAATTTTTTTTTCACTTTCATTATTATTATTAATGATAACATTTCATACTTTCAGATCATCTTACATCTCAAAGTATTTCAAATAACTGAGCCTCCTAGTCATAGAATGATTCCTGCTGGTGGAGCACAAGGTGCAGTGCCTTAAAAGGTGGGTAAGTATCATCCCATTTTACCTCTGAGATGTAGAGGGATGTAGCGATTTGTCAGGGCTTGCTTCAGTGGCAGATGCAGGGTCAGAACATAAATTTTCTGACCTGTAGCTCCACTTAACTGTGCTGCCTGTCCAAAGCATTTGTTTCATCTGTCTTCTGCTACCAACTGATAGGCACAAAAGTAATGGCCTGAGAAAATGACCCAAAGATTGCTGAAATCAGTGGCAGTGCTTTGAAGGAGCTTTAGAGCAGCCTTAAAATTTGATCTTTAACTTCATGTGCATTTTATATTCTTCTTTTCAAACACAGGGACCCTTTAGCTTTTAAACAATGAATGCCTCCAAAATTGTGAATTACCTTTGAAACCTCAGTGGCAGAGCCAAACCAGAGAAAGCAGGGGTCTAGTCCGCTTAAGCACTAGGCTAAACTTCTTCCTCTAATTGTTTTTAGTGTCACACAGTGAATAAAATATATTATGGTGTTCAAACACATACATTGGACCAAGCTGTAGTTCTTCCAAAGAAGAGATTCAGGCAAAGCTTTTTTTGATTTTTCACTACCCCAATTTTTACAGAAAACAGGATGAATGCCTTTGATTTGCAGTGAAAAGCTTTCATCAGTCACCATTTGTTACTGAAAAATAAAAAAAAGAAATAGAAAACAAAGCTTAATCAGTAACTGAAAACCAGCAGGGAAAAGTTTGCTTGTGGATCTTATGACATTCTGTGTAGTTTTTCAGTAGTTGCTGCAAGTTTTACTAGATTTAGAGGCTAGATTAGCTACCTCTGGGGAGAGAAGATAAGACTTTCTTTCTGCCAGTTGAACAGTGATGCTAAGTACTATGTAAGAAGTCCAAGAAAGCTTTAGTGAGGGCTTGAGAGTATGCTATGATCAATTAACTAGATCAGTCTAATACCCAAATTAAAGACATTATCCAGGCATCACAGAAGGCAAGGAAACTACCCCAAATTAGGGTCACATCCTATCTGAAAGAGAAGAAATAAAGTAAGAAAAAGAAGAGAGGCATTATATACTCACTAGTAAAGTTGAAGCAATACACTTCCAATTTATAATTTCAGGTCTGTTGTATTGGAGAGCTCCATAGTGATAAAGAATAAAAAAATTAGTTTTCCTACTGCTTGTCAAGCATGAGCAAAATGAAAAAAACAAAACAAAACAAAAACCCCCAAGAATACTGAGTGCCATATATTGTGTTTCAGTCACTGTAGGGACTAACACGAGGATGCCTGTGGCCTGTGTCTCCTCAGCTGACAGATATAGGCTGATGGATGCTTGCTTTCCATCATAAGACAGTAGCTGGAGAAGCCAGTTCAAACATGGGTGACTTTGCACACTTGCACACACGTGGGACATAGCAGCACATACTGGGGTATGGAGAGGGTCTGCTTGGCTTGGCTGACCGGCCTTTGGGTCTCAGGGTCCAATGTAGGGGAATAGTCCAAGGCTTGCTGGGCCACAGGATCTGAGACCACTTTGTTTCAGAGTGACTTTCCTTGGTTCAAGTTAAACTGCTCCTGTTGTATAAAGGAGATAGACTGCAGAAACATCAACATTTCACCAGAGTCAAATGCACACATACATGCACAGAAGCTTGGAGTAAGCTTCTTTACTCTGAAGTTCATAGCACCTCAGTTATTCCCAGTATGGATTTTTTTCCCCATAGTGAGTACATAAAGAACACCAGCTGAGGCTAATGGGCATTTGGAGCAAGACAGAAGCTTTGGGAAAACACTGAATTTGTTTGACAAACTTAGTCTCCTTCTGTATTTGCAGATTATTCATTAACAGATTTGGATTTGCTAGAATCTGGTCAAACAGAATTTGCCAAATCCTAGATTCTCTCAGCAGTGTCCTTGACATGGTTTGGGTAATATATTTGTGCCTAAAAATATTCAGCTAATATCACAAGGGAATATAAAGGAGAATAATGAAATAAGATGGCTTTCCAATGAATTTTCATTTCTGAACCAGACTTG
The DNA here is from genome assembly GCA_003676055.1 of Chloebia gouldiae. NCBI lineage: Eukaryota > Metazoa > Chordata > Aves > Passeriformes > Passeridae > Chloebia > Chloebia gouldiae. The sequence goes on from QUSF01000004.1 coordinate 35,572,781, forward strand.
CCATCAAATACTTGAGCTGCTGTTCAGCTGACTGGATGAACAAGGTCCCTGCCTCACAGCAGGCTGAAATAAATGTTTTGACTTTGCTACCTAGATTACCTCCAAAGCTTTGTGAATAGGAAAAGATGTGAACACATGTGAATCCAACCAGAATTCCAGTTATTTTCAATATAATTTCATCTCTTAAATGACTTCCTTCTTATCTCTGTTTTGAAATAAATTCAGTGGTTTATTTACGCAGTTTAGTTTCTTGGCTACTATAGTGTGTCAGTCACAGATGTTGAATTTTTTTTCCCACAAACCCACCCAGTGTTTTCAACAAGTTGCATAAATGTGATATAAATGTGTTCATGTGTATACCCATAACCCTTTCTTTCTATAAATAGTTTTGTGAGCATAAAAAAGCTATGCAAGTAGTTAATAAGTCCTATACAAGTAGTCCACAGATCCTAAAATAAAGGAATAACAGCTTTTATTCAACCAATGTGTCCAAACACTTCTTAAGTGTCTGTTTTGTACTCTCTGTTCAGTGTAATTTTTTTACATATGCACTGCAAATCAGAAGAGAGATTTGAACTTAAAATACCAACCTTTATATTTATTAACACTTATGCTAGGTGATTAACCTAAATAATAACCAAGTTCTATTGAACTTTTACCAACTGGTGTGCAAAGACCCTGGGGATGATAAAACTGCTAGAAAACCACATTCAAATCCCAGCAAGGTCATATGTTTTGACTCTTGGCTCTGTTTCTAAAGTGATCACTGCACTTTTATCCTGCATACTGTGTGCAGTTTCAGCTAGATAAGGTCTGGAGAAGTGTTTCAAGAGTGGGTTTCTGGCAGGTGTATGTGACATTTGAAGAGATGTTTTCTACATTAGAAATTTATTGCATGACTCTTCAGGTAAACCTTTCTAATAGAGCTTCCTTTACTCATGAACTTTGTCTAGTCTATAAAATGAATCAAATTTACTAAAATAATTTCACAAGGTCCCTTTAAATCATTGCTATTGTTTTATACATACTAATTCCTCACTCTTCTTCAGCCAAATTTAATATAATGTGAGGAACACTGTTGGAGACTCAGGATTTCATAAATGCTCTGGATATAAGTAGGAAATGTGAAGACGTATTACTCAGAGTATTAGTAGCAGATAAATTTTGCATTTCATTACTTTTCTGATTTCTTGCATTACATCACTTTTCTGATCCCTGTTTAATTAGAAAGTAAATAAGATGTGAATTGCAAATATTTTCTTTAAATACATCCCAACAATATTTATTTAGGAGGTAATGACTTTTGGAAGAAGCATGAGAAATTTTTTAATTCTAGGTGTTCAATGTAATAATGGCCAATTTTGGTTTTTACTTAATGTTTATAATGCCTTAGCACAGTTGTTTTGGTAGCTTTCTAAAGCTTCTTTTATTTATTTTTTTTTTAATTTTTGGACTGTTTCAAATATATCATGCATTGAGAGGAGAGTCCTCAATGGAGGAAAATGTCAGACAATAAACCAGAGCTGAAATAATTTTGTGGTACATATAAACGGGATGGGTTATGCCCGGTACAGCTGGATAGACAATGGCCAAGGATTTCCATTTTTAACATTATTATACATCATATAATGACTATCTTATATTCCACAACAGCTGATGAATACGTTTGTGGTCTGTAAATCTGAAGATCCTCGAGGAAAATGCTGCAGCCAAGCATACCCTAACATACAGACAGCCTGAACCACTCAGCACTGGGGGTGGATTACTACAGTGTGAGGAGAAAACAGGAAGAATAGATCAGGATGTTATCTCCTTGGTTTTGGGACACAAGCAGACATATTGAGGAAAATGTTACAATGTAAGGTCACACCTTTTTTTAAGAGGTGAAGGAGTTCTAGATAACCCAGGTAGGACCATAGATCTTTCCTTAATTTAGAGTTTTATCTATTCATTGAATACAAATCTTTCCAGCAGTGACTTTGTTTTCCTTTAAGAGAAAGCAATTCGGCAAGTCTGTAAAGAAGAACAAATTTGAAAATAAAATAAAACTCAAACTGATTCTGACGTCAAATGAACCATCAAACTGGGCTTCTCCAGTACCCCTAACCATGATCCTTCTGACATGATAGCTCAAAACTGGAATTTCCAATATCTTGCATACTCCTGTTTGAGTGAGAGGACTTTTGATCTCTGTGGTTTGCTCTTTTATCTCACCAAATTTTGTGTCTGGAATGTTCTCTCCTTCTCTTGAATGGGAGAATTGCTTTGACAGGAAAGTCAGGCACAGCTCGTGCATCTTCTGCTCTGGTCACCTCTGTCTGTCTGTGAGGTGACCCACTGAGGCATGGTGGGCTCATCTGTAACATAAATGGGACAGGAGAAGTCTCTTCTGGCCTCTCAGGTCATGCTTTTGGTCCCAGGAACAGTATTTGTATGTCAGGGCACAACACCTCTCCTGTGTTTCTGGGACTGTATAATCTCTCCTCTGTATTATTTTGGCTCTTCTTCTCGGTGTGAAGAAGAGAGGAAAAGAGGAAAATGCTTGGCAGAATGACTACACTGGAGGCAGGAGGCTGAGGGTCTACCTGCAGTGGCTCTAGTACTGACAGGAAAACAGATGATTGTATGGAAATGAATTTCCTGTCTGGTCTTTGCCTTTAGAACACTGTGGGCTCCTTTCCACAGCTTCTCAAACAGCATCTTTAGGACCCTTGTTCTGAGTGATTCTCACAAGGGTTTTAAGTATCAATTTGCTTCTGATGAGAGATTCTGTGTTTACTCCCTGTGTGGTTTTCCATAAGATCTATAGCTGGTTGATGTCAAGAACTATTACAATCACACACTCTCAAAGTGGCATAATGAGGTTTTCTTCCTTTATCTGCAGTGTTCTTCTTCAACATTTTCCATAAAGAAACTGTTTGTGATGAATTCATTCCTCTGATTGTGATGTAATTTGCATTTATAAGTTAGAATTTGGAAATAAAATATTCTAGTTTTGTTTAAAACTTTGTGACTTAGAAAATCGCATAAGTACAGATAAAAAAAAAAATGAAGCAGCCTTTTGTTTAATTAAGTAGGATTCTTTCCTGTGCAGGTGAGTCCTTGGGTATTGTAAAAATTCTTATCTAAATCTAATGTTTAGGTCACTTTTTAATACACAACGTGATTGAAAGCTTAAAATAGACAAAAATTCATTTAAATAGTTAAGGATATTTGCTGCCTGTGAATCTTGAATATAAATGACTACAAGCATCTATCTTCTGAGAAGTAAGCAATATACTGGACTTTGTTATTTTAATTTTCTTTTTCCAAGTTCATTCATCATGTACCTGTCAGTGAAATCCATCTACTTTCCAGTCCATCAAATAAACTTGTAATAGCATTGGTTTTGACTGGTTTTGAATAACAACTTTCAGAACAAGATGGAAATTCAGTAAATATGAATTATGAATCTGGTCCAAAATAGATCTTTCCTGCTGTGAGGAATCTGCTTTCAGTTTTTTCCACCCCTACCCAGTCATTCTTGCCCTGTGGCAGCAATGTCTTGCTTTTCCACCCCTCATTCTAATAGTAAAACCATTATTTTGGGGTGCTCCATAAATCTGATCACTAAAATGTTCCAAGTTAAAAAAAAAAAGTTAGCAAGCAAAATATTGTTTTAAACACTTGAGTAATTTTGCAACCAATGCTAGTATATCATGGAGCTATGTTCTTAATATCCTGGTCTGTAAATCAAAGGAATAAATGTCTTCATGCTGAGAAGGCTTAAAGTGATTATTAACTGACAGCATAAATGTTATGGCTGGGTGCCAAAAGCTAGACTTGGTGTTGCATGGTATTGGCTTAGCATTAGCCTTGATAGCCTAAGGGATGAAAGAAGAATTAATTCTTGTACACATAAAAATTTCAGTGTCTTCCCTAAGACTGAACATCTGGTAAAGTAACTTTGGAGTGGTGGACATTTGCCTGCTCACATAATGAACTAAACTTCAACAGTTCCTGTTGAAAAGCAAAAATTAGGCAACCAGCAGGCAACCATCAGACAGTAAAATGCATTAGATATGGTTTTATATCTATGATCCTCAATAGGTATGATTTGTTCATATGGGGCTGGAAGACTCCTTGCCCCATTTCAAATAAAGTTGCCTAATAAAGGTACTTGAAAGGAAAGCTCAGGCTGTAATCAAGTAACAGGTCACATCTTCCACACAGTAGTTCTGCTTCACAACTCTCAAAACAAGCTAGCAGGAATGTGTTAAATCTTGCTTATATAATAAGTCTTAATAATAATTAATAATTTCTGTGTGTCTCGTGCTGTTTGACATAGACCACATAGCTGTTCCTGGTTTACATATCCTTTTAGTATGTCTCCTATTTTCCTTGCATTTTACACAGATTCAAGTAGTCCCATGTGAGGTAAAAAAATTTGTAAAAATGCCTAAATATTTGAAAAACTGCATATCAGCCAATGGAGATGGGAGTGCTGTAGGAAGACTTTGTTCAAGGGAACCTGACTTTTACCACTTAGTAGGAAAACATAGATTATTCTTGCAAGATTTGTGCTCTAGGATCACAGGCAATTTAGCAGCATAGCTGCATTTAGCAGAGGACATAATGGCCTTTCCTTTTAAGGCTTTGACACTGCCAGCCTGTATACATTTTTATGCATACAAAACATACACTTTGAAGTTCAACCAGTCAGTTATAAAAGCTATTTTTCTCGTGTGCTTATTATTCATCTGTCAGGAAATAAAGAGCATATTTTGTAGGTGAACTGAAAGGCCCACTTTAAAACTGAGAAGCACTAGACTGTTTAAGATCAGATTTAATAAGTTAGCAGTATGAGTGCTGACATTTTAAAATGAGTTGAAACTCATCCCCAGTTTAACCCTTGAAGTCCTAACTTCAGGCGGAGATTAGAAAGTAGCCCAAAAACTGTCTGTAAATACTGTGCTCAATTAATTATTTTTATGGGTATAATACCTATCTTTGGGTTTCCAAGCTCATTTATGCTTTTGTTTGGAAAAAATGAAGGGTAAGGAGAATATCTCCTGAGCTGTCAGAGAAACAAATTCATGAACATTTATCAAGGTGTGTTTGCATAATCCTCCTCTTTGGACTTTAGAGCTGAAAGTTGAGAAGCATCTGGAAGTGTGAGAGACAAGACCAACATCTACTTTTTGCCCACCTTGCTCAGCAGGTGAAGGATGAAAACAAAGATCAATGTGGGGGCCAAAGCAGCACCTTCTAGGTGGGCACGGGGCGTGGGCACACAGAGAGAGCCCAAAACGTCAGAGGTGTCCCAGATCTGGGGAGAAGTGTAGGAATGAAGCAGCAAAAATGAGAAGAACCTGTAGGCTGAATCTGGTAACTTCTGAAAAATCAAACCTGTCTCCGATTGGTAGGCAGCTGTTGTCTTCAAAAGAGAGAATGGTGTTTGACAGTAGCATTGTCTGTGAACTGGAGACCAAGACAGTCAATAAATATCAGCAATGAAAGCTGGGACATCTTGTACAGAAGATCCTACACTCCACACCAAACCCCACAGTTAAAACTAATTGGCAGGTATGAAGGATGAGGAACTGTTTTACAGATTAGAGCAATCCTGTAGTTATGCATTGAATAATGGAACTATTTTGTGAAAATATAATGAAATGGTGTGTGAATAATCCTACCTATAGCTACAACATGTCAGACTGAAATGCTAATTTACAAATATGTGTCTACTTTTCTAATCTGTTAAGAAATAAAATAAATATTATCCCCATATAAATCCTTATGGAAAAGACTGGTTCTGAAAAAAGTTCCTGCTTAATCTTTTAGCCCACAGTATAAAAAAAAAATCCTTTTATTTATCTTACTACATCTAAGTCCAGGAAGACTGCCTATGAAAATACAGAGGCCTTTTTTGTAACAATTTTAATTCAGTGGTGCACTCTCTGTCATATTTAATTTAGTTACTCTAGTTTCCTCCAAGCATAACATTTCTCTTTTTATTGAACTGTAGCAAATAAACAGGTATAGGAAGACATGCTTATCATTCAGCTGAGGCATTCTAATGTATTTAGACCTGGTGCGACAAAAGCTCAAGAGCAAAGTGACAGGTAATATGGTATGGGAGTAGGGGAGGGACAAAGTTACAAGGGATGATATCACATGCCTTGTATGTTTGCCTATTTTCTTTTTAGAAAACATTCAAAAAACATTACTCTACATTCCCCAGATTTCAAATTTGGGGTCTTGGCTCGAGAAATGCTCTCTGCAGAGCCTGAAGACACCATTGGCAAGTGCTGCAAGAAGGCAGGTGATGTTTTTGCCATGTCTATGGGTTGAAGCTGTTATACTGGGTGCTTGTGAATCAAACTCTGCCTATGCCTTTTCATCAGGTCCTCTGATAGAATAAAGACAGCAGGGCAGGCTTTGGCTTTGAACGTACTTCATCTTTTCTACAGTAAAGACTGTGTAGCTGCCTAGTACTTCTTTCAAAGCCAGCAGTGCTGGTTTGAAAGAAAATGTATTTCTCAGGATACTTGGCTCTCTGCTTACTCAGTCGATTTCTGTCTGCCCACCTGACTAACTGTGTGTACCAGGGTTCTCACCATGATATCTTGAGTATCAGATCTAAAGAAGAAAGTTGAAACTTTTCTTTCTTCTGCTGCCTCTCACCACCTCCCAGAATACATATTGGCACTTGCTTGGAGCAAGCACTAAAAAAATATCAAACCCTCATCAAAAAACGTTAAAAAATAGGGGGATGGAAAAAAAGAATACAACTAATTTCTCATAAATTGTTTATTTATGAGCTCATGGTAGTTCTCTGAAGAACAGAAAAAGAAAGGCCAGCCAAGGAAATACTTAAAGCATATATCTTAAATTTCTGAATGTTCCTCTTCTTAAATGGAACAATCCAGGATTTTGGTTCATAACAGAGGAAGTAATAGACCTGAGTTCTATAATGTGAGTTAGTTTCCTATTAATATAACAAGTAAAATGTTAGACATGCTTAATTCAAGAGCAAAGAAGCATTTAACATCAATATGTGTTTCTCATCTACTATAAGTGACAGCTAGATATACAACCCAGGTACCTTAAATACCCTTGTCTTGTGAAGCATAACACTGACATCTTACTTAGATTAGAAAATAAATGATTTTACTTATCTTTATAAAATTTTAAATCACCACCAGACAGTGGAGCTAAAGAGCTACACACAGCACAGAAATGAACTTAAGGTTTCTTTTCTACATACTTGTATGGAGTATGTGAATTTACAAAAAAGTCAAGCAGGTATAATTAATTTCTACATGCAAGTGTAAAGTCATAATACATCTATCTGATTGAATGCAAAGTAAGAAGAAAGTATGTTTTGGGCTAAATTGAGTCCTGTCACAAGGGAAATAACTTTGGTAAATTCAGAGGTGAATTTTGTCCACTGAAAAGAACACGGTACCTATTCTTTCTGGTTCCTTTGGAAAAGAAACAGAAAATGCAGCTATAAAGTCTTCCCCATCCAACTTATTTCATGTTGCATGCAAATGACTTAAGGCTAGTTCCAGTGAAATTGTGGGAGACTTGGTCCTGCAGTTCTTGTTGAGATGGCGAGAGGCAGAGCAGGGCAGGTTCACACAGGACAGGGGAGAGGCAGCTGTCTGTAGCATCACGTTTCTGAAAGGCTGAACAATTTCACAGAACAGCTCCAGACTGTTATTTTAAAGGAAGTGACAGAGGGCTGCTGAGAAGAAATTGCACATGGACATGCTGTGCTGAGATGCAGCAAAAAGCCTATAATTTAAGGTCCACTCTTACTGTTCTAAAAGCCTTTTCTGGCATGAGGAACGCAAAGTTTTTTTTCCTTATTAGTGGTAAAATGTAAGTTTGGAGTGGGTTTTTTTTTGTCCCAAAATATGTTTAGCTCCTTTAGGAAGACTTGAGGCTATTCCTGTGCTGATCTGTAGCTTTAATACTATAATGTTTTTTACACAGATCTCATCTATCAGTTAATCAAAACAGACAACTTGTCCTGCTGCTAAATTGTGGTCTTGGTCCACCATGGGAATTCAGATATGATAAGGGTGAGTTTGGGATGCACAGAGATATCCACACAAAACCTGGATCAGCTGTGTGTTATTAGAGCTGATATCCTCTTTGTAGGGATTCAACCACTAGAGAGACAGAGTGACGAGCATGTGAGCAGTTTTGATTCACTGCCCTGCAGCTATTGTTGAATTGTAGCACATTCATTTCAAAAATCAATTGGTATCTAGTTCATGTTTGCAATAGTGAAATAGGATTGAGTTGAATGTTAAAACCCAGGGACATTGTACAGTCGGTGACTGAAAACGAAGAGATAATTGTCTTCACTTTGGCTGCCTTATGTTGATATTATTCATATAAATACAGCAATAAAAATGGTTGCTTCAGCCCCTCATTTCATTCACTAGACAAAATAGAAGCTTATTTCCTTTTCTCAGTTGATAATAGTTAATTGGTAGGCACTGCAGCCTGGAACAATATCTTGAGGAATAGTTATTAACTTCACCTCTGAGCTAAATCCTTTGGCTCCTGACCTTGTTTAAGCAGAGATCACTGAGAAGAATGCACCCTGAAATTATTTTCAAAATGACTGCTACATACCGAAATCCCTTCCATCCTCTGGAAGGGATGATCCTCTGCTCCATTATTTCTGTCTGCTACTGGAAAACATTCTTGGTATTATTACATCGTTTCTGGGATCATGCCTCCTTCCATTTGTTCTGAAAGAAATTTGCAATATTTTTGTAAATGAGGGCTGTCTGGAAATGAGATGGTGCTGGGACAATCTCAGTGGCATAAAGCTTTGCTTAATTATAGGTGGGCAGGGTACAGACAGCAGCATACAGGTTTGCCTTTCAGTTCAGTAGGTTTCAAATCTTCTCGAGGAGGGATTAGGGGTGGTGTTCAAATCTGAGTATCCACGTTGTGCTTGGCTTCTCTGCTGTCATATCAAAATAGCAGGGGTGACTACAAGTCTCATAGTGTTTCACTCTAAGCGCATTCTCCCTACAGGAGCAGGATAAAGATGGGAAACATGTAAGCTTAAAAGTATAATAAATTGATCAGACTTTGCATTCACAGCTCCCTTCTGCTATCCACTTCTCCTGTGGGCCCTCCACAGCTCAGAGATAAAGTGATTTTCCCCATTGTTCTCTCAGTTAAGTTGGTCAATGTTAACTCTGAAATCCTTGGTGGACAATAAATTTTTTCAGAATTGATTTAATACTCAAAAAACATTATATTAATTTCAATGAACATTGTGAGGATGAACATGCAGAACATGAAATTTAAAATGATACTGCTGTGTCTAAAACCACTAAGAGTTTTTCCTGTTATTTCCAGTGAAGCACCTTGAAATTTTGTAGCATGACTATACAAGAGCTTGAACAGTATGTGCACTCTGACACAATCCTTATGTCTAATCTAAGCCTGCTCTCTTTCTCTCTTTTCTCCACTCCTGTTTTTACAGCTTCCTATAGTTTGTCTCCAATAATCTGCACTCTGCCAGGAATATCAAGATCTTACAGATATCTCCATATTGGGACAGGACAGAAATGGAATTCCAGTGGCACAAAAGTGTGAAGTAACTAGGGACAGAGCAGGGATGCAAGGTAACAGCCTCACGATGAAGCACTTCAGCATTTCTGAGGGTGACTAAGGAAGACAATATGTATCCACTCCCTCAGTGTCCCTAACCACGTAATCACTAAAGCTTTGCATTAGTAAGCACTACATTTAGCACTAAAAACAATAGTAGGAGAGACATCATCTGGATAATAGACTGATTTTGAGCTCTTACCCTATGGCTCCATAAACTTTTTGACATTATCCCTCATAGACAGAAAAGTATATGAAAGTAAGCTAAGACCAAAGCCTCAAGTATGACAAAAGTTAATTTTCTTATTCCTAGGCCTTGTCTACAAAAACATGTTGCAAAAGTTTAATTCAGGTTATTTTTTTAAATTGATGTAGTTAAAAGTAATACAAATCCTTTATGGATCCAGTTAATTCAGTAACTGAACTGAGACAAATCCATATAAATCAGTTATAAACCAAACCTATTCTTATAGGATATGGAACAATTTAACTAAATCCATACCTATGCCTTTGTTGTAACCAAAGCAATGCAACTCTTCTGTGTCAGCAAGGCTGCAATAACCTGTTATCCTCTCCAATTTTTACAATTAATCTGGAAGATATTTTTGAAGCAAATCAGTATTACTGAAATAATTTTTAAAATTTAAAACTTCTATTGTTTATGATGTACTTATTGTATACATGGATAAAGTAAGTATATGACTGAGATATCTCACAAAGATATCTCTAAAAATATAGCAGTTTATTTTCAAACACAAATCCTTACTAGTTTCATGTTATGGACAATATTTTATCCATGTTACCAAGAGGACATTGAGCTACAGAGAAATTTCTGTCAAATATTTCCAAGAGTACTTTTTTCTCAAGTCCTGAAACGGGTGTGCCAAGAGCACAGAACCTTACATGCCCTGAAATCTTTAGGAGAAACATCAACAGACCTGCATGGCAGCAGCAGCAGGAGGCACTGCAATGACACGGAAAGAAACTGTGCTGCCAAGTGAATTAAGAGGGATAAGAGCTTTCTTTTGACCCTGCTCCTCAAGTATGAATTTCTGAGCTATTGCCTGTAAATTACAAAGCTTTGATTTTCCAGTGCACAATTTAATACATGCTTTGACCTTTCAACATGCCATATGAAACTTTGATCCTTACCAGCCGACTGTCAGGGTGAACTTTGCATAAGACGAAAACAATACATTTCAAAATCATATTCTCCTTCCCTTTTAGAAAACCCATAAAATATTTCTGTGGTGGAGAAAACTCATCTTTATACACTAAGGGTAAATGCTACAGAAGTGCTACATTTAAATAGCTATGGTCAGAAGCCTTGATTATCAAGGCCTTTATGCAAGGCTGATAAGAAGCACACATTGTCTTGGAAGACAGTAAATCCCAAGAAGAATGTAAATCAAGAATACTCAAAACAGTATTCTTACTTCAGCCTTACCTTGGAAAAGATGGGGAAATCACTAACAGGGCAAATGGCTCAAAATGTCTTTGGAACTAGAAGGTAGTTGTATCATTTAATGCACAATTACAAGGTGAGTTCAAAAGGTCTAGTTCAGTCCAATTTAAGAAGAGATGAGAGATATCTGAACTACCCACCTGAGAACAATGAAAATTTCATAAACACAAAATCCTGTGATAGTTCTAGTCTTGCTAATACTATGAAAGTAAAAAATAGAAAAAAATAGAAAAAAAAGAAAAAACCAAAAAAACACAAACCAAAAATCCAACACCCCCAGGATGAAGAAAACTAACCCAAAATTCCAAACAGAAAGAAAAACAACAGCACACAAAAAAGGTGAAAAGAAATGTTTGCAGCAGAATGTATTCTTTTTTTTTTTTTTGTTTGTATTGGTCTTTTCTGTCTGGAAGCCCTATAAAATCAGATTGCAATGTTTTAAAGATAAAGAAATTTACAAATTTGTCCTCAGTATAAAAGTTCGTAATGTTTGGCATAGGTGCATCATACTTCCTTTATTTATTTATTTATTTTTATACTGGAGGATATTATGAAACCTCCGTCTTCCAGAAAGAAAAAAAATCATATATCCTATTCTATGTGTGAGCTGCAACATTTCCCACAGAGTCGCTGTGCTGCTGGTATTTAGCTCATTGTCTTACACTCTGCAGTGAAAACCTGCAGTATCAGTTCACAGTCTGCTCTAAACAATTTTTCAGACCTATAAGCCTTGGATGTCAGTTTAAAGGCAGGCTATGTCAGTTTTAAATGTCAGTTTTTTTCTAATCTGGAAAGTGACTCTAGAGGCAGGATCCCTGGTATCACATCCCTTTGTCATCAGTGGTTTCTCTCAGAATCATTCTGTTCCCAAGCCAAAACATTTCCTGGCTTTCTTCTGACTGCTAGTAGGCATATATTCCCCACAGCCACAGAAAACCCACCAGCAAAAATCTCTCTGACTTTCCTCCCTTGTCATCGATGTGATCAGTGGGACTGGCAAAAAGTGCACATATGAGTGCAGGGACAGGGCTCTGCAGGCCAGCAGGAGATCCCCATTGTGTTCGTGCTCAGCACAGACCCTGAGGAGGGGACAGCACTCCCCTCTGACTCTAGGCAGCCTGGGGTGCACCTTCTGACATTTGTTTGGTAGGTGCTAACACCCAAGCCATGCTAATTCCTGATTGTCACACTGTACAAAGGACTCCCAGGAAGCAGTGTTATAGCCTTAAAACTGGCTACACAGATTCCACAGCAGTCAAGATTGGCTTTTTGCCTCAGAGCAGTCAAGCCTATTTGGCTGCCAGTTTATGCCAGCACTACTAGCTGACCTCCTCAGCTGCTGGCATAAATCGCTGCAACACACCCCTAAATTTCCTCCACAGGGAGCAGATTTGTTGAATTAGAAGGTGCAGTCTTTAGATAGCTACTTTTCTGCATAACATGCAGAGGCCAGGAAAGACAAAGAGTGCATCAACTTGATCTGTGCTCAGTGAGGAACCAAAGTGTCACAGGAGCCAGCCCTAGCTGCTGCACTGTGGGGGTTGGGAGGACAGCAGGACTGATCCATAATAAGAGGAGACAGACATGGAAAGTGAGCAGAACGATGATTACAGAGGAGAAATAAAGAGTTTCCTGACAGTGTCACACTGGGAAAGAAAAAGGCAGGGAGGATTAAGGATGGCATCAGAAGATATGTCTCACTGCTCTGTGACTCCAGCATGGCCCTGCTGGCAAGTCAAGGGAGTGGGGATGTGGTGAAAAAATCCTGTCCAGGAAAGTGACGAGGACTTGTGAATCACTGATGATGATTCCTGCTTTTATTTTGATTGCATTAGTGGTTGTGGTGTTTCAGGACCTATTTTCAGTAAGGCATTTCCTTGGTAACAGGAATATAGTTTCAAATGCTTTTCATGTAAGACTTAGAAGTACTAGAAACAGAAGTCTGAAAGGTAAGCCTAGGATGGGGCCAGAATAAAAGGTGAGGCAAATTTCCCTTAACTCCTCTGTGCTATTATTAAAAGGCCACTAACTAGAAATAGAAGATAATGCTCCTAGATTTTAGCAAGCTTCACCACAGCTGCAGTGGTGTTATTTGGGAATGAGAGGGAGAAAGGATGAGATTATTAATGAGAAGGATTGTAACACAGGCTTTCAGCACCACCAATTAAACTGTGCCTCAAGGACTATCTTCACATTTTCAGTCATTTGGAGACCTCACAATAATTTATAGGAATAAATCACATGGCAAATCACATGATAACTCCCTTGCAACTTTAAATAATTGAGACTCATTGGGGTCAGCTAAAGCCAGCTGAAGTAATTTTCACTCGTTTTCTAAACATGCATTAAAAATTAGCTTTGATTCAGCTGGAGAAGGCAAAGGAAAAAAACACAAAGCAAAACAACCTGTATATCTTCTCTCTGAGGTCTGCATTTGCCTGATCTGCATTTGCCTGTAGCCTGACTTTCAGTGCATTCTCCAGGTCCTCTCTCAATGATATTTGAGAATTTTCCCTACTTAATAATTATAATCTTGTCTTAAAATATGTAATTTTTTTTGGATAATAGAACTGGATATGATATACATACTTCAAATTCCAGCAAATTAGAAAACATGGTAAATGAGCACTGATACAGTGGACGGTGACATTTGACACGTCCATGTTCAAGATTTGGAAGAAATTTGAATATTTGATCCAGGACTTGTGATACTAGGTTTATAAGAGATGTTATCCAGGTAAATTTTATTTAGTCCAGACTTTCAGAGTAGTTTCCTATTAAACAACAATTTGGAACAAATTTTGAAAACTTTATACATTACCTCCTGTAGTTGACTTTGCAGAGATTCTCTATCTTTTTTATTATACTATCCCCCTACCACTTTAGTGCACTGAACCTATCTGTATTTAAACAGCTTCCTATGGTAGATCACATAGGCTGCTGTCTTCTAATTGCTGAATCAAGTATGCATAAATAATTTACTGAAATTGCATTGTTGCACTTAGAAAATTTTTGAAATTACCTCATGTAACTTCATTAAACTTCAAATCTGGAACATTAATTTGAGGGAAGAAAAATTACTACTTCTGTATTATTAGATCATTCAGGTGATAAATACGTTCTCAAAAAGGTCACCTGATGAGTTTCAGTCATTAGATTCAAATTGTAAATGGAATCATTGTCTATGTATTAGAAAAGCACATGCCATGTTTTGTTAACATAATCAGAAAAATGGAGCTGCCACAAACCCTTTCCCCAACTGCCAGTCATTGCATTAAATGTTTCTGCAATTTTATTAGAATCCTGTCTCTGCAGATCCTGCTTAACTGTGAAATTGGAATTGCAAACAGAAATATTACATTTCTACATACAGTAGTGAATAAAAAAGTTGAATTTTTACATGTAGAGAGACAGGGGAAACATTTTTTTTAAGACAGAAAAACAGCAGAGGGAATATACTCTATTCCCCCAAGTATGAGGCAGAAGGTAAAAGTGTCTGTTTCCTTTATCATATTTTTCTGACAGCAGGTAGAAACTGAGAGGTGCAGGAGTAGATTTCTGTCAGTAGCTTTATCACAGAAAGGACAAAAGACTACCTATCCTTCTGGTCCTTGGAGAGGGACACCAGCTGAAGGTTAATAAGCCTGAGTTGCTTTGGCTGCTGCAGATCAGACTTCCAGAATGGATTAGTAAAAGTTGGAGAAAGAGTGGGCAAGTCCTGCTGCCTAAATCCTTGCTTGTACCCCATTCTTACTATACATTTGTTGCAATAATGCAAGAGGTGTTTGGGAGGGTTTATCTAGTTCTGATAACACCACCTGTACTGGACATTCCTGAAGCATTATTTCCAAAGCTGATAAAACACAGTGGTCAAAAAGAGTTTGGTGAGTCTGATGATTGAAGCAGCTTGTCTACAGGGTGTTTTCACACCTCTCTTAATAAAAAGTCTTAAAATAAGGTGTTTCTTCACTTCCCCACTCTCCCTTCTCCCATCTTCCTAGACTCTTGGTATTTGTTATCATTTCTTAAAGGGTATTTTCCAAGAGTCAAATGCAAATACTTTTGCATTTTTAGTTTGCCTGCAAGGCGCATTTGCATCTCTTCTGGAAAATGAGAAATTAAAATGGAAAGAGGGACATGAGAAGACTCTGCTTGTTCAGCCCTTAGTGCATGCATCATTCAAGACACAGGAGAGGTAAAAATAATGACCTCTGGGATATCTGGAAAAAAAATAGCAATGCCTCTGTAGAGCTGCTTTTCCCCCTGTTGACTGCAATGATCTCAGTCATGAAGTTTAATCCTGCATCAGCAATACTTGATTTTTCAGCTCTTTGCATTGATTGACACTTACCTGCAAACAAAAGGTAGAAGCTAAATACACTTAGTCCAGCATTCCTAAAGAACTGCCACTATCTCCTTTCACAAGAATTAATGTCCTTGTTTTTTTCTCTGAAGTTAATAGAATGTTCAAGAGCTGTTCAAAGATTTCTGGTTTTTTCCACAATTTTTTCTTCAGCAAACTCCTCCTTGGATCAAAATCTTGGTCTACTTTTCTTTCTCATCGTAACTGTACTCTGCTATTAGCCATGGCTTCTTGGGATTTCTATCTAGTCTAGCCTACTGTAATGATCCATGGAAAATGGCACTCAGAGGAACAACTTTGTCACGCTACCTGGCTGAGGACACAGAATCTGCAGCTGCCTTCACTCTTTGATGTCATTATGAGTACTTCATAAATACTGCAAATCAGCCTGCTGCATTCATCTTTCTCTCTCTAATAACATTTAGCCTTAAATATTTTTAAGGAAATTAGCTACAGCTGTGTCCCTTTCTACTTCTTGCATAGGGCACAGCCCACCGGGTGTCTCTGTGCTCCCTGGTGTCAGCATGCAAAGTTCTCAGGACAGGAGCAAAAAGCAGATTCCCTCTCTCCTTGGCCTGTGGGCATCAGCACCTTTCCCTTTGCTGCAGCCTGGACTGACCTGATACCTCCAGAACAAACCTGTTAGAGAGCAGTGTCACAGCTGGTTACAGGACTCCTCTAAGCAACATCCACCCATCCCCACCCTAGGTACTTTTCTCTGAAGCTGCTTCTTCTTCTGTTTGCAGTTTGAATTGTGTAGGCAGATGTTAGTGTGTTCACACATACAGAGTTTCTCTCACAACTAAACCCTTAAAATTAACTCTCCTTCATCCTGTGATAGATAACTATAGGCACATCCCTTTGGCACCTGTGATGTACCTATCACTGGTGGCATCTTGAAGCAATTTAAACTTGGTTCTTAATTATTTACATCAGATTTAGTCCAGCATTGGTAAGGTGCAATAACAATGATGCAAAACTTGTATAAGCAGATAAGAAAGTGAAACCTCATAACTCTCTTTATAATCTGCCTTGAATCAGCCTTCTCACAGGCTACTTAGAAGGATTTCTTCTTCCGCCCAATTTGCGGGTTCTACTAGCTGTGCTTTTGTACAGATCTTGTTTAATTAGGATTTTATTTTAGAACAAAGACATGCTTCCTTGGAAGGTCAGGGATGGCTAGATTTTAGTCTCGGACAATTTCCTCAAATCAAATTCATCCAAGGATAAACAATGAATTCAGAAAAGCTGTGTAACATCCTTCTAAATGTCCCTGGATATAGGCAGGGGGAAACATATGAAGAGCTTCAACATTTTGCAGTCACACTATAACGCATAATCTAACAATTTTACAGAAGAGAGATTTGCATACTCTCTCGCAAGTCTTGCAAACTTGTCTGGAATAATTTTAAAACCTGAACTTTCTTGACAGGACCTACTCTGCATTTCTGAGTTTCATATTCCATGCAAAAAGAAACTAGCACTTCAGTTTAAATAATTTTGCTGTACTTCAAAGAAAACCAGTGAAAAAAAAAAGCAAACACAAAATTTGTTGTGATGGTGTTTCACATAGGTATTTCTTTTTCAAGCTGCCATCTTGAATCTCTTCATTGTAGCCATCAAGCAGGACTGCTAGCATTTTGAAGCGTTGTGTAGAGAAAATAATAATGAAAATAACATCATTGCAACACTGTAATGAAGAATGAGGTTCTGCTTTCACCCATGTTTCACTTCCTTCTATGACTACCTTCTTGCACTTGACAACATGGAAGCAGGAAATAAAGCTTACCATGGTGTAAATTTACTGTTATGACCTTGATGCATAACTAAATCATAAAAATGGACAAAGCTAGGGTTGTGTAACAGCTACAACAAATGAGCAAAGTCAAGAAGAGAAATTGAACTGATTGTCTGCAAATGTAGTTTGTTCCATAGAATGTTGAACAGTATGCAACAAAGCTAAGTCAAAGGAATACAAGCTATAAATTGGCAGATTTTTCTGGAGTTGCTTTACTCTTTTTAAGTGAGGATGAAGATGTGGATGTGTCTGAACACAAACTGAACAAGATACCCCAGTTCAGTTTATCCTAACTATGTCTATCTAGGTCTAGATCTAGATCGTCATCTTTTTCATTATAGAAGAGAGAAAATATTTTAGCTTGCAATCTCAGTTCAGTATGCCCAAACTTTTTGTTTAAGCTCAAACTCTTAAATACTTTGCCTGTATCTGGAATAGTTACAACTTTATTACAGCTATTTTCATTTTCTTAAGAGATATTTTGAATTCATTTTCACCCCTACAAACTGTAGGGTTTTTAGCAGTAGATGTCATTGTCATCTGGCTTGTCTCAAGCTGGTTTCCCAGTGGAGCAAAAATACATATGACGCTTCAGACTTACTCCAAATTAGGCCATGAATTTACTCCAAGACCTCAAGGTGACATAAGAGTTTAACTTTGCATCTGATGTCATTCCTTGTCAGGCTTCCTGTTAGAGACAGATTTTTCTGACATGATTTATGGATTTGTTGAAATGCAATGAGACCTATGGGAAGATGATTGTAGGTAAAGTTAGAGAAAACTGGGAAGTTAGTCACATTCTAACAAATGTTATAAGAGCACAGAAATGATAGTAGAATGCAGCTGCACTTCCTGGATGGAATGTGGTTAGTGTGCAGAAAATCTCTTAAACAAGAGCCCCGCACAGCCTGCAACCTTAAGCAAGTGCTAAGAGGAATGAAACAGAAGGTGGAATGGAACGGAAACACCAAGGCCAGGCTCTGCTGCAGTCTTTCCAGGGAAGGGAACCTGATGGTACCATGTAGCCGATAAATCACATAGCACCTGTCAGCCAAGGTATGTGGGACATGTCTTGCTGTTGAACCAGCGACTGTGACAAAATTACTGTTCTTGGATTAACTTGCTTCATTGTAGTCTCATTGCAACATCAATGCACACCTGAATCCCTGGCGTTAAAGCCAAAGTTACCTGCCTCCAAGGAATGACTGTCCCTCACTGAGCTTGCTCTCTATATTTCATTGACTACATCTTTAAGAGTCAATCCAGAGAATTTTACACCAGTCAGTAACAAGGGTATGTATGACTAGAGTCACTCAAGCCTCACCCAAATGTAAAGAAATAATATAAAAGTGAGGGTGGGAAGAAATTAGGGAAGACTCCATGGTAACTTCAGGAATCAGTCAACAGGCTGAATCTATATTGTCCTCCATAGAGATGCCTATTGGTTAACAACCTGTGTACACTAAATGATTATCTCAAGATAGCACAATTTTGTATTGTCAGTGTATTTATTAATAAAGTTTGTAATTCCTTCCTTGCACGGTGCTAGCAGTTCCTGGCAGTGGATGACATCCTCAGCTAGGAGTGGGGAGATCCAAGAAGGGGATCTCCTCCTAAATTGCAGTACAGGATTTGCCTCTGATGCACTGTTGGCGTGTGTCTCTACACAAGTCAGTTGAACTGGCCTTCAATATAGCGAGCTGTTCAGTGGAGTCCCCATAACTGACAGACTGAGCAGCCACAAGGGTCTCCTCATCTCTGGGGCACTGGCACACTGATCGAATATAAGAAGGTTCAAGAAAACCAGTTTTTCACTTGACAAGATTATTAGCTGATCACTGGTTTTCTGCAGACTCTAAATCATTTATCAAATGGCAAGAACTGGCACACCTCAGTGCTGTTCCTGTAACATGAGATGAAAGTCCTACAGAATTTTCTCCATGGCCTGAGCTACATTTTCTTCAAGAAAAAAAAAATCACTGTTTATGTACTGGAATTATTACCTACAATGTTAACACAGTTATAATGTAACATTAATTCGGATATATTTGTTTCCATCAAATCTAGCTATTGAAAAAATAGGAATATCAACTGGGTGGTAAATATACTTTTCTTAGTTGATGGCAGGATCATATGCTGCCTAGCTGAGCATATAACACCATCCAGGGATGCCATACATTTGTGCTCTCAGGGTTTTGTTACTATTTCACAGATGGCCTCTGGACTGAGACGTAGTAGTCTGACTCAACCTATTCTGGCTTTTTACTCCAATCCCACTGTGAGACTGAATGCTGCTCTGGTATGAATAGGGGACGACTTTTTTGAAGTCAACAGAACAGTACCCACTTGTGCCAAATGAGAATCTGTCCCATATTGCTATTTTAATTACAGTCATGTCAGAGCTGCTGTTTCACACATATCGATTAATCAAAATGCTACATGAAACATATGGCACCAACAGGAGTAGGGTAAAGGACATCATCTTCCACTAGTCTTACCACATGAATATTAAGTCCTCATCACTATCAGATAATACTTAATGCAAGCAGATTTTAGTCAGGTGTACAAAACCACAGGGATATAGTCATCACTATTAGGTTGATGCAAACAGCTGTCCACGTGTGATAAATTTAATGACATCCTCCAGATGCTGTTGCAAACTGGCTCCAGAAATCCAGTAACCTGCCACTACTCATCCTTCCAGATCCAAGATCCCAGCTTCCAAAGTGAGCTTTCAGTCTTTTAGCAGTGTGTAATGACAGCTGATCCTGTAACTCCATAAAAAAAATCAAGAGATATGGCCCAAGACCAAAATATTCTTTCCCTGAAGAGAAGTCTAGACACATCACAGTATTTTTTATTTTGCTGGCTATTTTTTAAACACTGATTAATCCACCCAGGCTGCATTTTGAAGCATCACCAGAGGCAATTTGCATAAGCTATTTTGTGTGCATGGTTTCTCTCCATCTTTTCAATGTCTTTGTATCACAGGAATCACTTTGATCTATCTTAACTAAGTGTGGTGGCACTAAACAGCTGCTGCTCTGCCAGAGTTCCAGATTTCCAGAAATATAGAACAAAGGTCCCAACCTTTTGTGGCAATAAAAGCTAGTCTTGCAATTTACCATATGGAGTGAGTTGTTGTGCCACTATGCCCTTGATGGAATCCTGTCTCTGATAATTGCTCTGCCTTTATAAATTACTCTCTGTTTTTCAGCTTTACACAGGTTTTATGCTGATTCCATTGAAGCCCTTGGGTGGTTTTGGCACTTCACTACTTATCTCAGTGAAATTTCTTTTTAAAATGACTAAGTTGACACTTCTAGTGTTGAATGTGACAGCAACTTCAACACCATTCAAAGATACTCAGTTGTTAAGAAAATAATGATGAAAAATGTTGAAAGTCTAGTGCAGATTACTCAATAAACAGTTATTGTGTATGTTGGATTTAGGCCAGGTAGGTTTGCATCTCTGTTCTTATGAGGAGTGACATGAAAACCACTCTATTGAAGACTGGACTTGACATCAGGAGGTGTAACATGTAGGGAAGGATAGTGATGTACTGCAGTACAATTGCTCTTGCAGGTCTGTATGGAAAGCTAACTGCTTCCATCTTTGACCCTGATTATCCTGCAAAACTACAAAGGAGGCAGCTTAAGCCCTTTTCTTCCTGACGTAAATTTTCTACCTGGGAAATGATCTGAATTTCATTTGTAGTTTCCTAAAGCATTAGGATGGTATGTGGTGCCAGATGCAAGATACAACCACTAAGCTCTTAGTTTTGTGGGTATTTCTTCAACTGTAATTTATAGAATAGACATAACAAAGAAATGTCACGAGCACATTTTTTTTCTGCATATGCATAGGAAGAATAAACTGTTTAATTAACATTTCAAATAGTCTTATCCCAAAATATCTCTACTTTCATTGAGGAGGCACTCTGAAAAAGGTTCTCAAGCTACAAAAGATAATATCAATGCTATAAACCTGCATCTCAGGAGCATTTGCACCCAGAAACACATCTGTGTGATAAATGCAAAATGAAATTATTTATGCTAGATAAAGGAAATAACTGGCCTTAATAGATGGCACTGTGTCATCTGTATCCAGAGTTATCTGTCTTGTCATTTGAGAATTATCCAGTCACAAAAAAATTTCCTTGAGAAAAAAACACAGGTCTTTTACACCTGAGAAGAATCTGCAAAGATAACAATGAGGGAAACTAGGCCCTAAGGAGTAACTGTCAATGAATTTCACTATTACACTTAATCTGAAATGCTCATGGTTCTATTATTAAGATATATACTGTTCATCTTAGAATAAAATGAGAGGTATTTGTATCATTATGCTTGCTTTCCTTTTCCATCTCACAAGGAAATTAAGTAATTTTATGACTTTTCAAAAGATCCTCTAATCTTGGGCACCTTTTCCAAGATGCTAACAGACACTGATTTCATGGGCAGTTGCAAATGTGCAGATGCTTAGGAAAATCTGGTGCCAAATTTCACCCTGCAGATGGTGTACTTGGAAAATATAGAGCCAGGTGATTTTGGACAGCCTTGGGATGGGGCCAGACAATGGATTTCTCAGTCACATGTTTTCTCTTCAGCTGAGCACAGTAAAGAGTGAAAATCTTATTAAAAAGAATTCCTTCTAGATACTTACAGCCCTTAACTATTAATATACAAAACCACATCTTTCTGTGAACTCTCTACCTTCAATGTAGAAACAATTTGCAAACAGTGAAATTAATAACTGGAAATTTTATCACAGAACTGACATCTTTCAACAGCAACCTCCAGAAAGTCAGTACTTCAAATTTGATGAAAAAAACTGAGAGGGGCAAAAAGCCCTTCCTGTGCTAGAGGTAATCCCGTACACCTACTAGTAAAGAAAAGCTGCCAAAATTTTGGGAGCTTAGCTACAGTTTGTGAGCTCCAGTCACATCAGCCATATCTGCATTGTTTGAATTTCCACATCCTAGGAGAAAGGCAATTCGATACATTACTGAATTCATATGCATTAATGCAAACTCTTTGTACATTTCCCTCAGGTCCTCCTTGGAGAGCTGTCTTAACATGGTGCTATCTTATCAAAACCTCTCACAATGTGATTTCACAGGAGAGTTTTTGCAGACTAAATTGTGTTAAGGTAGAGCAGGAAAGGGAATAAGAGAAAACAAGATACAATTCTTTAGCTATGCATTTCCTAATTTTTAATCATTATCTTAGGACTGGGTGCAGGTGGCACTGACCAGTTTGACACAGGCTGCATGTTAGTCTACATTCTTATACAGAGCAGGCTGACAACTTGAAAACCAGTCAAACTTGCCACTTTCTTTTAGAAGTTCTATTACCTGGCGATACAGCAGAGTGCTCACAAAGGCATTTCAAAAGTGTAGAAGTCTAATTGACATTTTACCCAAGATCGCAAAGCAGTCAACTAACTTCAAAGCGATTTCTCAAGTACAAACCAAAGTCTGCACATACACAAATTCAAGGTCATCTATGCGTTATATTTTTCTTGCATGTTGGTGCTTTCATTCTGAACAAGATCTCAGTTTAGTCATGGAGACAAGGAAATCCAGAAGAGCAAACAAGAAGTCAGCATACATCTCTTCCCTCTGCGATCATCTGCTCTGCACAGCTCAGCGGATAATGAAAGCTGTCACAGGCTCCCAGCCTTTTCTTGTTTTTCTTCTGTTCCAGGGCAAAGTCAGCTGGCACAGCATAGACAGCCTTCACTGGTGTTTTCAGCTATAATGTTTTCCTTGTGCTGCAGTAGATGATGATCACTCACAAAACAGGTCCCTTCCCTTCTGCTGGCCTTGCTGTGGGGTGGGCAATCCACCACAGAGGTGTGGTAGCAAACTAGGTGAGGTTTAATAATGTCTTCTATAGCTGAAACTGCAGAGAATATCTGGCACAGGCTGAACTGTTACATTAAATGTCTCATAGAACAGTGGCTGTTCCTGCAGCTAGGATCACATGTGAAAATTTAATGTTAGGGTACAGGTAGCATTAGAACACTTTCTAGGGTGCAATTACATAAAATAAGGAAAGTTTTGGCAATTGGCACCCAAAGCAAAGGTGTGGTCCTCTAGTTTGAATGAGCATAGCTGCTTGGGAAGGGATGCTTATAGTCCGTGAGCTGTTTGTTTTCTGATAGTATAAAACTATGTTAAAACAAATAATATTACTTTTTATTATTTTTGAAATTATTAGTTCTACCACATTATTTAAAATGTACTTGAACAATTGAAAGATCAATTTGAATTGATGCTGCAATTTTACCTTTAAATAATGACTATTACAGCTGACAAGGGATGAGCTCTAAAGCAGGTTAGAAATGATTCATTATTGGGTCTTAAAGATGTTTGATTCATTTTATGTTTGTTTCATTTTATCTTTGTACCAGTGAAGTTATGTTGAAAAATTGGTGGCTAGAGAAGCAGCTTTGTTTTGTTGCCATTTGATGACAGAAGAAAAACATATTGACTGTTTCCATGTAAGCACAGGAGAAGTGTCTTTCATTCCTCATCACCAATTGCCATTCTCCGTTACTTGCATGGAACTTTACTGTCTCTGCAGTTAAGTTCGTACTCATCTGCTGTGAAAGGAAGGACTAGAGAAAAGGTGTTTGACCTGGAAGGTCAGGCATCCCAGGGAGAGAACTCACTCTGAGTTTTGCTGTGGTTGTCTTTAGCTGTAAATTCTTAACCATGAAGTACACATGCCACTTCTTTCATTCTCATCACTTTCAGGTTTCAATTAAAATTCAAACCCAGGAAAACATTTTATTTCTTTGAGCTATGTGCAGGCTTCTTCATGGGGACTTCTTGACCCTTGCTTCTTAAAAGACTGGAGATTCATATGTGAAAACAGAAAGACACACCATGTTTTTCCTTGTAACAGTAACAACCAGAGGGATATTAGAAAGGCTTTAATCCAAACTGAAGGAGAATTAGACAGAGAAAATCATAGCAGACTGACAGATATGGCCTTATAGTCAAGAGATTGGGATCAAGGGGTAGGACATACGAGTCCAGTCAAAATTAGGCAGAGTTCTTCCCAAGACTTCCAAAAATAATTTTCAACTTATATTTGGTCTGTCTAAAATCCCTCTCTTGTTGCAGGTCTTGTTTACGTGATTGAAAGTTGTTTTTCATGAGCACTGTTTTTTAATGTAGTATTCCTAGATGGTACTATCCTAAATGTACTATTTTTAGCCCTCAAGACCTTTGCGATCACTTAGGGTGTCTCATTTCTTTTGAAATAGAAATAATATTCATAAATAGAATCTAGTTAATTTAGGAAAGGTATAGTGAATAATTGGCATTTACGTGTTTCTCTGGCCACTGGTCAGTAGGATCACAGAGAAGAAAGACAAAAAACTACAAGAGAAAGAATGAAATATATCTAGAAAGAAGGTTATACTGAAAAAGAGAATTTTTTTGCTCTGTACCCAGTCCTATCCTCCTGTAACCTCAGTCTCTCAAAGACTGAGGTTACAGGAGGGTAGGACTGGGTACAGAGCAAAAAAAGTTTTAAAAGAAGAGCTAGAACAGAAAGAAAAGGAAAAATATGCAGATGAGAAAGGGCCTGGAAAAAAATATTAATGGGAAGACTAGAAAAGCAATGAAATTTGGGAGAAAATATTTAGAAGAAACAAATACTACAAAGAAAGGAGAGAATAAAAGAGTAAAGAAAGCATGGAGGAAAACAAACTCAGAGCACTGCAATTCCTTTGTTCCCAGAGCATATGCATCCAGTGGACATAGGAGATACAGAAAGTCATTCTAGCCCATATTGAACTCTTTGATTCTGTAGGATGGTCATTAAATACCTATATACCCATTTGTTTGACTGTTGCAGGCTAGAAACTACCTTATCTCATCCCTGAAAGAGCAGGACTTGTCTCTCAAGAATTTGCCTTGGGTATATCCTAAATAAGCAGTATTTTAGCACTAAAAGAAAGCAGGAGTAGAAGGAGTAGGGCAAAATTGGAGAAGAAAGACCCAGAGAAAAAACTAAAAGAAAACCCAGGTTTAAAATTACAGCTGACACCTTAGGTAATTATATTGGCAGGATCATTCAGTCTCTGCTCTATTTCATTAGATTGCTGTACCTTTCAGTTTTTCCAGAGTGTGTTCACAATGTTTACTGAGTTCTGTTTTTCAGCAAAAAATACTGATCAGTATTATTATGATCTAGATAAATAAATAAATAGATCAATTTATCTTGTATATTGTTTATAATAATTCAAATGCTTATTCTGACTATCCCTTGCAGTGGCATAAAGAATTGCAATCAATGGAGTGTTAGAAATTACTTATATTTTTCCTTCCAAAACTAAGCATGCTGCCCTTTGTTTTTAATCTACTAAGTGACATTAAAATAGTAATTTGGAAAATGTCCTCTGAGGCTGCTTTGTTCAGTTGACTGTTCTTGATTAGACTTGTATTAGTAGCACTGAAACCCTGCTTTGTAATCTGCAACTTGTACTAAGACTTGTTCTAGTTTTATATTATATTTTATATTTAACCATAGTTAACGTTATCATGAGCCCCAGAAAAATTGTCCATAATATTTACTGAAAATTCACACTGTCTCTGGAGGTTTGCCAATGCCCCGTGTTGAGGAATAAAGATGTAGGTGCAAGTTCTTTATGTGGGCCTGTCTTTAAATGGGCAATCCAGACACTGAAAGTATTTAGATAGCTAATGGACAGATAATATTGCTCATTCATTCGGTAATGAGCAGGCCAGAGAATGTGTCCTGAATGGAATCTGAAATTAGTAGTAGCAAGGTTCTAAATTGTTGCTTGTTAAGGACATTCTTAAAATGGCAAAAGTTGAGAAACCTTCTAACCTGATCTACTTTTTGATTCGGTGATAAAAGTGGTGCTATTACATGGCAGAGACTCTTTGCACATTTCTATCTATTACATGAGAAGGATGTGTTTCTGAGGTCACAGATGCAAAAAGGACAGAAAATGAAACATATCTGCAACTGTTCATGAGATAAGTGACCCCAGTCAGCTCCTATTGTCCAGGTGATACACCTGTCTTTCCTCCACAGGAATGATTTTCTAATTAGACTACATCAGATCAAAAGACTTGGCTGGGCCTGTCTTAAATTGTCTTCCAAATGCCTGCCACTTAAACTATGACTTAAGATAAAACACATGGACCGTTTTTGAAGGATAAAATATGGGAAATCCGTATTGAGTAGTACCGTAACATGCATGGGATTTTCCTTCTTTTGTTGTGCAATTTTAGAGGTTGCTTGTTTTCTGAGGCAGGAATTTCAAGAAGATAAAGTCTCACAGTTAAAGCAGAGATATGCTCTACTCAAGAATTAGGTCTTATCTTTTCTGATGAATTCTGATGTGTTGCTTAGCAAGTGACTTCAAATCCAAGTGGGGTTTTCAGATGGGGTCATTAACAGTTTGTTCCTTTTTCCCAGGGTGCCCAGCATGAGACACTTTTTCCTGATTGGCAGGAGTGTAAAATCCTCACAGCTATAGCTGCAGTCAATCAGGGATGTGCTCTCAGCATACAAAATCAGATCAACTCCTAAATACTTGGAAAACTGAGGTGCTACATATCTCAGAAATCGTGCTTGGTGTTAGTGGCTGTGTTTGACTTGAACTCCTCTGTGGCTTAGATTTAGATTTACAATAAGAGGATAATGACAGCCTCCACCTCACCTGGGTTGGAGAAGATAAATTCATTAATGTTTGCAAAGCACTTATTAGTCATCACTACCATAGAAAAGTCCATGAGGAAATGAACAGTTGTGTATTCAGGGCATGGTTTGGATGTAATGCAGTAAATAAGAACTAAGAGCACATGCTGAACAATAAGAAGAAAGTCAAATATTAAAGAGCTCTTCATTAGGTACATCCTGTGAATTCTGAGCACTGATTGAGATAACTGTTCTCTGTAAATAAAAAT
Organism: Chloebia gouldiae; assembly: GCA_003676055.1. Lineage (NCBI taxonomy): Eukaryota > Metazoa > Chordata > Aves > Passeriformes > Passeridae > Chloebia > Chloebia gouldiae. The sequence continues at coordinate 35,599,995 of QUSF01000004.1, forward strand.
GAGTGATCATGGAACTAACAGATGTATCATAATGCATACATACCAGAGGCTAAACTAGCTTTGCAGGTACTCCCTTAGTCCTCTCATTTCCTAATTGTCAATTCTTACTCTTGAGACTTTGATAAAATTCTTAAGATTTTGCACACAATAATTTAATTTTGATGTACACATATTAATATATACACACATCTTTTCATAAACACACAATCACAGACCACAATCTATTTTACACATTTCTATATTTCTTTTGCCACATTTTTCTGATGCCATTTCAGCATCCAACATGATTCATAACTGTAAGTGTAGATGTTGTGTCTCATGACTTATACCTGAGTATAAATCTGAAAGTTAAATAGTTAAAAATATTAACAGATAAAATAATGACTTCTTGTAAGTAACCAAATACATTTTTCCAGACACATTTTCATCCTAATATTCCAAATTATTAACCTGGCAGTTTCCCATATTTCTCCTTGATATATTCCTTTCATTGCTTTTTATGCTAGAGCCAGGTTTACATTTGCAAATGAAAAGTGTTACTTTTTTAGGATGCTAATAACTTTTAATGATGGACTTTAAAAGCACATTCGGTATAGGTAACAAAGCTATTTTAAAGATACAGAGCTAACAATGCAGCAAGTTAGATGTGATGGATATTGTAAAACTGAGTCGTCATCACAAAAAATATTGAGGGTGAATCACTTTTATATAGAAGACAGTGCTTATTTTGCATATACAAATAATATACAGATATAAGATTTGGTTTTTATTTAAAATAGATCTGGGTACTCCATACTCTGCCAATAAAGTCATTGACTTATGACTTGTTTTAAGATGAGCAACAAAAATTACCTTACTGCTGTTCTGAGCTGTTCTGATTCCTGTTAAAGGGCAGCTTTTCAGGATGCCTTATGGAATGTTCACTTCAGGTTTTCACCAGAACCAGAAAGTTCAGCTTTACTGGGAAACTTATATTTATATAAGTATATAAACTTATATACTGGGAAACTGCCTAACTTGTGTCAAATGGGGATTTATCCATTTAATGCAGCTCTGAACAAATGCATAAAAAGGTGTGAAAAATATATAAGTAAGAAACAGGATTTCACAGGCAGAGCATCCTTTTGCTATTATTGTAATCCAGAACCTTGTGTGGCTCACAGGCAGGATATAGTGCCTGCACAGAACCTGAGGATTGGAGCACAGGTTGAGGGATGGATAGTTTGAAGATGATATGGAGTGCCCAGTCTTTGTATACAGAGTGAAAATTATAGATGTTATTCCAACATTACTGAGCATAAGTTTACTTAGCAAACATTAGAAATGTGAATCCTCTCACTATGCTGTGCAACAGAATTTATGCCATTTATAGCTTTATAGAATAAACAATCCTGGGACTAGGCAAAGCCATGAGAGACAGACTCAGGGGTAAACATTTCAGTGTTGGTTTAATTTTGAGACTGATACAGTATAAGTGATGCAAAATAAATGTCGAGGTGTGATGAGTTCATCAAAAAGAATATAATTAGAGAGTGCTGATTATGTAAACAAAATACCATCCTTCTCTCCTGTACAGAAAAATTAATTCCACAGAATTAATTTTGAACAAATGCGCCTCTCTGTCAGTGATTCTTCCTGACATTCATAGCCAAGGGATAAGTTGATTAAATTTATTTTTCTGATACCCACATGACCACCCTTATTTTTTGACATGGAAAATTGCCCATGCATTCAGGCTGGTAACATTTGGATGTATTTTTTGTTCAGGGCTCACTCTGCAGGAAATTTGTACATGAACAACCACTAATGAAAGCTAATTAGAAGCAGTCTAATGATCTGTTTTAGAGAAGATACAGTGATTGACTTAATTCTAGGAAGTCTGGATTTAAGTGGAGTATTACTTTTTATTTTCAACATTGATATTCAGAGTACAAGTAGAAAAAAAGAAGAGCTTAGATGTTGGACAATAACTCATTTGGAAGGGCAAGAAATAATTTAGAGGTGTCTGTGAATTGCAGGGAAGAGTAATGGTGTTACTGTATGTACCATGGCTCTATACCTGAAGAAATAACAGGACTTGATCAATGATAACCTATGTAGAGGAGGGATGGGAGATGATGAAGAACCAGCAGAGGCATCCCTAAGAGAATAATGATATCTTCCCCCATGGTCCACGTCGCCCTACGCAGCAGGTGTGTTTGGATTGATGAGAGCTGTGCTGAGGGCAGTCAGCAGTAATTTAGTGTGGTAGGCCATGCACAAACGACTTTCGTTACTGCTGACAGCTTCATTACAGCAGGACCATCCTTCACTTATTGTAGACCTTCTTCCATCAAGCTGAAGACAAATGCAGGAATGACTGAGACCCTATATGTTTGCAATATTATCCTCTCCATTACTGTACCCTGGCCTGTTTTATCTGTAAATTCTGCAGCTGTATCTTTGAAGTGTACAACAAAGACCCAGAAACATTTCTAATGCCTCCATCTGCATGAACTTATTGTATGTGCTCCAAAAGATACACTAGAAAAAAATGAAAGAGGGGCTTTAGCATAGTCTGAAAGTACACCTCTTATATCTTATAGGAAATAATTGCCAGAGCATGCTGGGTCACCATGGAGTCTTTTTCTTTCTGACATGGTATGAACCATCTTTCTCTGGAACTGAGTTTCCAACCAGTTTTCCAATACCTTTTCCAAGAGAATTATTAGGTTTCTGTAAAGCAATAAACTTACCCAGACATGAGTCATCCTCCTTAATCTTTTATGTGGGTGTATGCCATAGAATGGAGGAAAGCTGCAGTCAAGTCTGAAAATCCCTTTTTCTCACAGCAAGTAACCCAAAGAAAAAGGGAATTCTTATCCTCTGTGATAGAAAAAAAGTAGCATGAAGGAAGCAAGGGCTCTGCTCAGATACTTTATACATAAAAGGACTGCAGGAACACAGAATGATGAAGTAAGGAAGATACAAGCCAAGGCTGTATAGAGCTAGATCCAAGAAATCAGAGGAATGAAAGTTTAAAAGATCTTAGGTTGGAACTCTATATTATAGTCTCCAAATGCATGTGAGAAGGTGCATTTTTTCCTGCTGGTGAAAGTGGTTTTACTAATGTTACAAAACTGATTGAATTATTAGTGAGTTTCTATCAGCCCTATAAAGTCACTGTTTATGACAGAGTTTGCCTCTGGTTTTTATCATCCCACTCAGAAGATCTGTCAGTGCCAATGCAACAACTGAGATTCTTCCTGGGGTAAATTCTAAGTCACTTGTTAAATTATACATTCAACTACCTAAAAAAACCCCAAGACACTGTACATAAAACCACTAAACTCCATAATAATAATATTAATAATAATAATCAGGACTTTGAATGAATATAAAGTTCTATGCAAATGTTGTATCTTGGATTTGGAAGGTGTTTGAATTTATTATGGTAAGGCTGCATAACAGATAATAGTGGAAGTTTTTTATTGACTACAGCGTCTCTGACTGTGTTGCACTAGTGTTTATAGCACTCCCTACTGAAGGGACTTGGCACTGCATCCTGAAAGTTCAGTATTTGTATATCTGAATGATCTGTATAATTGTCACACAGTAAGTTCACTCTTGGAAGGGGCATGTGGATGTGCGTGTGGGTGTCTGTAAAATCATAACACTCCCTGCCTACTTACAGGAGCTCTCTGTCTACTGCAGGAACTCCCTGCAGACTCAGCTCTCTGACCAGGAACGTGCTGATTGTGCTGTAAAGAAGAGCCATCCATCTGGCACAGGCAGGCAGGATGAAGGTGCAGCCTTTGTAAAATTGGTAATTGTGGATTATGACTGGACTTTAACAATAAAACAAGAAATACAGAATAAACCAGGACTTCTACCTCTGTCTCAAAGACCTGAAAAGCTATTAGGTCAAAGGCAAGAGACTGGACACACAGAACTTTAGTCTGAAGCAAAGAAACCACTGGCACATTGGGTTGGTATAAAGTGATCACATATTCACAGCTTACCAATTGTTAACTATTATAAATATGGCAAATGATAGCTTTGAAGGAACATTTGTATGAAGACAATTATGTGCCTTTGTAAATGCCCAACCTAGGGTTCTTGAGTCAATACTCTTTGTTCCATGCTTCTTAGGAAACAACTTATAAACACTCTCTGTAACAATAGGATCTGGCAAAACACCCAGTTACAGTTCCTAGTTTATTTATTTTAAAAATTATATGTTTTATAGAAACTCCCTCCGCGTAAGTACATTATGCATGATGACTTTTGTGCCAGGTGTGGAAATGGCAAATTTCATGAGCCATCTGGACAATTACCTAGAGAATGCTTTTCTGGAGCTGTTGGTGAATGTTCATGTGGGTAACAGCAGCACTGGGAGAAGTAACAGTGGAGATATGGGGAAAACCTACAGCTATGAATGAGACAGTTGCCATGACATAAATCTCAGGCACTTCATGGAAGGGCAATAAACAGTGGAACTCTAGAAAATCTAAGAGCAAATCAGAGACCAAAGCTTTATGCTGAGGAAAACATAGGGACAGAAATTCTGTATTACTGGTGTACATGGTTAATATAAATTAGCATTAAAAAGTAAAATCTCTAAATTTGCTCCATAGAAGTTCTTCACATTAAAATTTCATGCTTAAATAGGGAGAATATACTGCATTGTCTTGACTTCATTATCAGGAGGGGAATGCTAGTTATGCAATACTGTCAGTGAAAAGAGAACCTACAAGGGCTGAAAACACATCTACAACCTCTCCTTTCCCATTAATGTTAGCTAAGTGTCAAGGTAAATCTCTATGCAGAAGCTACTATCTCAGAAATCACTGGTGAGTGTCCCTTGAAGCAGCTCTTCAAAAGGAAGAACAATTACTACAGATTCAGATTCAGCACAGATTCAGATTTCAACGGTAAAATTTAACTTCATAATGGAAACTATGGTAACCAGGAAACTTTTTTAAAGGATGAAGGGGAGTAATAAAAAAGGTAAAATAATTCAAGAACTATTAAAAGCACCATAATGCATCCTCAGCATAAATTTTTATTCATATAAAAATATCTAAATTACAAAAAAAAAGAAAAGAGAATGTGGTTAAACAACAGAGGGAAAGAGGCAACTCTAAGTAGAAGGACATCTCTCAAAAAGCAGAATTTGTATCCAAAGGTGCAAAACCAGAAAATGTGTAAAAATTCTGATATGCAAAATGTAAAAATACAATAACCTATATCAACAATGATTCTGAGAAACAATCTGCTAAAGGCATGAAAATTTGGAATACAGTCTCTCTAAAACACATGAAAACCAAGCATCCTTCCCATGTCTGTAGGGCTGACAGATGGATGAGCCATGGAAAAAGCACTGGAGGATGCTGTGGCCATAGCAGAAAGGCTGAGAGAACTGCTTACATTGGTGTCATCCACATGTAGCTTAGAGATGTTTCTGCCTTTACTTACAGGAAACGAGTCTGAAAAACTCCTCAAAGTGAAGTGTCAGCAGAAGGGGTTTTAGAGCAGATCAATAAAATGTATAATAACAAACACCGTAAGAAACAGATGGTATTAACCCAAGAGTTCTCAAAGTTGCTGCTGAACTACTAACTGCTCTGAGTGAACTCTTGAATAAATTAGTGTTTATTCCAGAGAAAGAGCAGGTGGCAAGCAGAACAACCGTTTTTAAAGGACCCCTGGCATCTGTGCAGGTGGGGAATAAGCATGCTGTGAACTCTACAAACAAAAAAAGTATGATTTTCTTATGAAGAAAATGGACAGAAGCTGTGATAAAGAATAAAAATAACAGATGTGGATAAATTTGACATTCTCAGGCAGAGTCAGTAAAGCAACAGTAATCTGTTCTTGAGATCTTTGGGCATGTCTCATCCTTTTGACATAATGCATTTTGATTTCCAAAACACTTTTGATCATGCTCTTGTCCAAAAGTCTGTTGATCTTAAAAGAACATAATTTCATAAAAAAGATGGACTGAGGGAGTATGTCAAACATATAAGATCACAAATAATTTGAAGAAGGTAAATAGGGAATGATTACACACTGACTTTTGTAACACAAGGAACTGTGATTATTAACTGAAATAGCTTAACAAACCTGGAGTAAAAAACCCCAGCTTTTTACTCAATGGGTAATTAAAATGTTGAATTTGCAGTCATGGAATGAAAAAACCCAAATTATTGCAAGGTTTAAATAGTAACTGTAAAAACTGATAAAGTGTAGGCACACCATGAGCTATTAACACAAAATGTGTATATAAACAGTGAGTTAATCTTTGATCTATATACAATGGGCTGGTATAAGACTCCTTTAATGTTCTTTTCATAAGCATCAATTTCTGATCAGTGTTAGAGAAAGGATACTGTCCACTTCTTTTTGATGTTCTTCTAAATGTCAGTTTGGAAAACAGAATTTATAAAATTTATCTTATGTAATAATATTAAATATTGTATGACTCAAAAGAGCAGAGAAAATGATGGAAATGTTATGGAGACTACCACTAATTTTTGGTTTAAGTGATATTAAATCTTGAGAAATGTGTTAATTCAAACCTAACACAAATACAAAACAATTTAGTATCCATATCTCTAAAGATATGTGGGAGAAATTTATCAGAAAGAGTGGTCCTGCAACTAGAGTATTAGACTGGATTTGAACTTGATGCCAAAATCCTGGCTGATGCATTGCAAAGACTCTCCAGGTTCCTATGTTTCCCATCTTCAAAACTGAGTGACCTTCCACAGTAAGTCCCAACTTCAAGAGTGTTGTTAGCATAAGTACTTAGTGTTTCAAGGCATCCAGAAAATGTGTTTGAGAAGGCTCCTAGCAAGTTGTGGCGTCATTAATTTTTGCAATTTGTTTACAAGTCTTCAGCCACTTTTCAGTCCATGCAACAATGGCTTACATCCAAGCCTACCTGAATTAATTCTTATAAGACCTTGTGAGGCATTGAATAAATATAGTGTTTTCTGTTTAACTTACTCTTGGAAGAATATTTTACATTAATATAGCTCTTCTCAACCTGAATGGTACTGAAATGCTTTGCAGACTATGTTAATACAACTGCAGTACTAAAATGCTGCACTAGCAGAAAGTGTAGAGAGAGAAAAATTGCAGCCAAGGACAACAGGACAGACTGTTTCTGTTGTAGAAACTGTTTCAAAACCTTTACTGCACAATGACTGATGTTTGCACAGAGAAATTCTAAAATGGTCGGTCATTGACAACAGTGTTGCCAAAGCAAGAGAGAAACTGAAATATCATGGGGTGCTCAGGAATCCTGTGCCTTGGTTGCAATCCTTCCTGTTCCCACGGTGTCTATTATGCCTTCTGCTCTCCTTCTGTACCATGGAGTGTGATGAGGGCTATGCCACTCTGAAACTACCCTGGAGTCACATCATCCCAGGGATGACCAGAAATGTGTTTCTCAGTTTTATGGACTATAGATTTGCTTCAGAATCTCTGCCTTGCTGCAAAACTTTGGGAACTGGTTTATCTTTACTTCAAAAAAGGCCTGGTTTTTCTGCTGAGTGGGAAAATGCAATGCTGGAGGCAGGAGCTGTGCCTATCATCAGTTTCAGTGCCTCACCATAACTGCAAGTATGGTGGAAGTGAGATCTGGGATTTCTCCTACCTGACACTGATTTCAGGACTCTTTCCATACTGCTGTCATCCATTCAGGTACTGTAGGCAAGTTTCTGATATTTGTTTTGCAAATTCCCTTTAACTGGGAGTGCTAGCATCTGTATTCTGCTCTGCCTCTTTCCCTCAAAGGCTCTTGGACTGAACTCCAGTTTTTATCTCCTTTTTGAGACATTCTCAGTCAGGCAAATGGGAGGAATGAAGGAGCTGGAGATACAGACCAGCGTACAGTGTGAAGTGAGGGCTGAGGAAAGATAGATTGGACATGCATCTTGTCTCTGCACGGAGTCTCATGTCTGCTGAGATGAGGGATCAGAAACAGAGTGAAACTCACCATTTCAAACCCTCCTGGGCAAACAGAGAAGATACAGGTCCTCAGGGTCACACTAATGGACTCTTCACTGTCACAGCCCAGGCTCCAGAGTTACAAGGAGAATGGAGCCACAAGAGCCCATCAATCATGAAAGGTAATTACTGAATTGTACATCCATGGATCTCCATCGTGAAGTGCCACCATGGTGGTGGGGGTATGTGAGAAGAGTAGGGCTAAAGGCTGTTTCAGAAGTTTTCTTATCTCAGACTTTGCTTTCCTGCTGCCGTTAAGTAGATGGCACTCATTTACCATAAAATGACACAAATATCATCTGGCATTCCAAGACTTTCTAAGTGCAGCAGTGTTACTAACTGTAGTGTGTTCTTCAATGGTCCCATTACTAAAATTGCAGTGTCTACCTAAATTTCACATGTAATTTTCCTTTATGTCATTTCATACCACCTACAAGTAAAATTCTTTCTCTTCCTTTAACACTGGATTTATACAGCTGACTTGAGAAGGACTGCTGCTGACCCTGCTCTCTTCCTCCATTCCTTCCTGACTTTATCGCATGACGAAAAGAAATAACCTTGGGTCATGAAGTCAAGGATGGCTACACAGGACTATGTTTTTAAGGTTTAAGACAAATATGAGTGCTAGGTTATGAACATGCAGCACCAGCCAAAGTAATTTGCTGCTTCATGGTTTGCCTGGCAGAAAGAAGCAAGCTGAGCTGTTTAGATTTTTTTTATATATGTAATTAGAATATATTTTATTAAGATCAAGTTTGAGTCAGATTCCCAACAATAAATCTGATGGCACATGAAGTCCTGAGAACTGCAATGCAAGCAGAAGCAAGATGTGAATTTTAAGTAGAAATGTCCCACTTTTCTGGCCCCAAACAAATCTCACTACTAACCTTTTCTGCCCATATAAAGCATGCCAACCCAGTGGGTTTACTTTGATAATGGGAAAAAAGAAAAATAGCTGTAATGATTCACATGGGATAGTTATCATTAGGTCCCAAGAAAATGAGGATGTAGCACATGAGTTTGCAAAGCTGCTTTTCCAAGCTAGATTCATTTTTCAATTGCCAAAATTTGAGAGTGATAATAAATTCCATGGGGTTCAGTTCAGGTTTTTGTTCTGTGCTTACAATGTCCAGCATGATGCGGTCCTGGTCCACATCAGAAAGTTCTTGCTTCTACAAAACTATAAATAAAATAATTATAAAAATTTTTCATAAATTGTTCATTCTCCAGTTTTCTTTCTAAGCATAATGAACATGTTGTTCTGAATTTGTTTACAAAATACCTGTGTGAAAGCTACCAAAAGAAAATGCATTGTTTTTTACGGAAATTTTTATTGGAATTTATAGTTTTGGATTTAATATTTTTTGTTACTTTTAACTGAAAATCCATTCACTCTGTCTTTCCTTCCTCTTTTTAAGAAGCATCTGAAACAGTGGGAGGAGAAGTGGGATGGTTAGAAAGAGAGCGGGGGAAAAAAAGGGTTTAAGCAGAGCTTCTGCTGAGATCAAAAGTGGAAAACCAGCTATGGTCATGTTATTCTTTGCCTGAGTTACTTGAATACTGGGATGTCCACTAGAACAGAGAGGGTGACTATGAAACCCAGCAGCAGCTGCAAGAGCATGGGTTAAAACATGCTCAGTTCTAGTCACAAATAAGCATCTTAATTCATGTGGCTACTGTGACCAGACCCAGGTAACAGCAAGCACATTTGCATCTGTGCACATGGACAGTTATTGCTTGGAAATAACCTGTCTTTAAATCAGCCTATTCTTTTTTTTTCCCATTATGTATTTAAATATATATATGGCTCTTAGCAGATACTATCTAATCTACAGGATTTGGGACACCTTCAGATTCCTGGACCCTTTCTGGATTTAGGCATTTAGTTGGGCCACATTCAGATTCCTATGACACATACGACACCTGGGATGCACTTTTATTCTTTTCTGTTGCCTTCTTTTCCTGAAAGAAGCCCAGAGTTGAACTCTGTTGTTTCCTCACTGGACTGGTTGACTGAGCAATTTTGTAAATATATCTCCATATGTAGATGCATACTCCTGCTTTTTCTTATTATAGAGAAAGCTCATAACTGGAGCATAAAATACAGGTAATGTTTAGATTGAATGTGAAACAGTTCCACATAAATGAGAAGAAAATAACTTCTTCCTGCAGTTTGGCCTAAAAGGAAATTAACTTAATTGAATATGGACAGCTGTATTTTGCAAAAATATTACAGCTAAAGACAATTTGCTTTCTGAAAATATTTTAGTAGACTATTTCAATGAGATTGCTTGCTAGAAAATTAAATACATTTTTGCTTAAATGTAATAATGATTTCCATTGTCTGCACTACTCAGGCAGAACTATAATTGTGTTTAATACAATTAAACCCAGTTTTTCTTATAAGTAATAATGCAGACTATTGTCTACATTACTCAGGCAGAACTGCAATACAATTAATGTCTTGTATTGAAGTTGCTCAGAAAATGTATGTGCAATATTACATGCTCATTTTGAACATTGCATCCTCACAGCTCTCCATGCCAGTAAAAAATGGCGTACCACATTCTAGTGGACCCCTGTTGTTACCAGCTGGGAATAGATTTGCACGAAGCAAATTTAGTGGTTTTATCCCAGTTGTTAGTGTACTCAAACTTGCAAGGTTTTCAAACCTCCAGTCTCAAAGAATTTCTCCTCAGTTTTTACCATCTCTCATGCCTTTCAGCTAGGGGTCTTAATGCTTAAATACCTTAAATTCCAACAATTCTAAAAACCTCTGAAGACCACACAGTGGTAACTGCTATATACTCTGGTTAAAAAAGTATTTCTATTTTAGAATTATAACAATTTAAGTAATTTCTAATGCATGATAACAGAACCTGAGTGTTATACTGACTAACAAAGTAACTTATGCTTCTTGAGAAAGCAGTGCATGCTAAAAACTCTGGTAGAGTGACTGGTTTTTATAAAACATAAACAGAACATTAAAGAATAGGAATGAAAACAAAAATTTGTGGAAAGAAACAAATGTGATTTTGGTAAGGGGCTGTGTCTAACTGAACAAATATTCATTGTTCTTTATTGAAAGAAAACCTTTAATAAGCCTTATTTCTTTTCAAAAGGTCATGAGAGGAAGAATGGGAAGATGAGGACAGGATTCAAAAGTAATTAAAGATAGTGGAAACAGAGTAAAGAGATGTAATAGAAACATGTAGTGGAAGTAAAGGTGGGGAAAATTCCTGGAAAATTTGTTGATATGGCTCAGAAAGGCTCTGTGAGCGTCAGATCAGTCCTGATGACCTGCTTGGCATCATTCCTTCTAGAAGCAGAATTAACTCCTGAAAGAGCAGATCTGCTAAAACTGTTCTCTTTTACTTTGATTGATCATCTAAATTGTTTTTTATTTTTTTTTGCTGTTCTTTCTGTTCCTAGACATGAATTTCATCTCATATATCCACCCAATGACACAAGGAGAGAAGTCTTGTTCCCTTTCCCCTCTCTCTACTTTCTTCCTATTATTCTTTTACCTCCAGGAGGCACTGAGGATCTCACTGTTGTGGAATCAATGTACAGCTGCATTGCTGTGTGTTAGCTTCCAGCCCAAATTTGACTAGATATGGAAAATTAAACTTTTTAACATTTTCATTAGCATTTTATTATTAAATAGAAGTATTGCTAGTAACTTTGAGGCCTGGATGGTGAAAATACCATAAATGGATGGGAAGATTTTTGGTTCTAAGATTTGTTGCCTTGGTTGGGTTCCCCATCACAGCTCTCTGTTTTTCACTGAAATTTTCTTCCTACCTCTAGAATCAGCTTCCTTTAGAGGGTGGAAATTTATAAATTAGGGGTTTAGAAACCTGCTCCAAGAAAGTTTTTCTGCATTTATGTGGATTTTGCTTAGTAGAGTTTAGCAACTGCATAAAACCTGATACAAAGATGTATTGACTCTTACCTGTAGAATTTTTTCTTTGGGTAATTCAGGAAAGTGATGATGAAGAATTTAATGGTTTTAAAGTGTCTGTGATACAAAGGGCTTCTACTGCACAGTAGGCACCTGTCTGCTGTTACGTCCATTCTAGTATTTCAATTTCAATTTGGCACTTGGATTTTGTCTCATTGGAGATAATTATAGTTATTTTCATTACAATAATGCCTGGAGATTTCAATCAAAATTAGAAAACTTTAGCCAGGTAGTATAAAAACATATGACAAGACATAATTCTACCCCTGAGAAGTTTACAATTTAAATAGACAGGATGCACCATGGGAGACCTCTTTGCATCTGCAGGCATCAAACCTCAGATCTTGAATACAAGACTATAAGTGGCTTACCCAAATGTAAGTGGGATTTGCTAATACATTTCCTGAGTTCCTGGCAAGTCTTTAAAAAAGGACTGCAATAGCTGCAGTGTGAAGAATTATTAGAAGTTTTCTGAAATTAAGTTCTGATCTGTAGCCATTATTTATTATGTGTTGTGGAATTGGCTGTGTCCCAGCTCGCTGTTCTCACTCTCAGGACTCACAGATACTGCTGTCGTATTCACATTGACAATACACCTCACCCCACTCCTGTAACTTCCACTGCCAGCCAAATAATCCCCACATGCCTAGACCTTCCAAAATGTTACTGACCTTATCTAAAAATCCTCTGTTTCTCATCTTCTAGGGGTCTAAGGGATCTAAAAATGATATTAGGATTGTGCAGCTAATTCTCAGCATGAATCAATAACATAGATGTCGCCTAATTCTTAATTTTGGTGATCAGTCTCAAAGCAAGACCAGCTATCCAAAGGTAAAACATTCAGTACCTTTGGCACAGCTCAGTTTTAGCAGCTCCCTGCACTAAACAGTTTTATGGGAACATGAGGGCTGAGAAAAACATAACAGAAAATAAGTATTTAAAGCCATAAAACATTTCCAATTTGCTAAATCAGTCTAAGCAGCAATTTCATATCCAATTAAAAAAAAAAGAAAACATTAAAAGCATTTTGCATGAGACCTGTTGTATCCTTCAGGGCACTGTAAAGGCAGAATGATTTTATTGTTATTTATTCACAAAAAGACTGAAACCAGAGTGTTGAGAAATTTCCACTTCTATTAATCATGGGACTTTCATACTTAGACTTCAAAATGTATCATATATGTTTCTGTGTTTGGTTTTGGTGGGGAATTTTGGGTTTTGTATTGTTTTTTAACTTGATTCAGTTGTTTGCCTTTGAATGGAACAAAACCAACAGCTGATTTCCTTACAGAATATTTGTGGTTTTAGGATGTCTACAGACATTGCTGGGAGAAATTAATCTGATGTCTTTATCTATAGCTGTTAAGTCAATATCTTCAAAACCTGAAATAAATTTGAAAATCTTTAAAAGGACAAAGTTATAAAAATCAACACTGTAAATAAGGAAGAGCCCACCAAACATTATCTCTTATAGGCAATGCAACCTAAATCATCACAGCAGCCTTTGCAGTAACATAGTGGTTATGTTCAATGTGGTGAAGCAAAAATGGAGAAGGCTTTGCCTCTCTTTACACTAGGTATTTATTTAGTCTTGCTGCTATACTATCTGAGCAGACAACAGTTGAAATATATTTATTCACCCAGTGCTACTGAAAATAGAAGCTTTTTCTATCAGGAAGCTCTATGAATTGCAGGTAGTCACAGTGAAAATGCACATACTTGAAGACGCAGGCTTGTGCAGTAACTTTGAATAATCCTTTCTTTCTCATGAATAATTGCAATTACCTCAGATGGAGCATATTAAAGCAGTGGTACTTTGGCTAATCTTACAGAGTCTGCCTTGTTTCCTCAGTAATTTCCCAATGATGAGGAAAGGCACATAACATGGATAGTAAGCTTTGCCTGAAGCTCCCATTGCACCTGTGACACACATCTCAAGAGCTAACTGAAACAAAGGCTAAAAATTGAACAAAGCTATGTGAGCTTGCTTCCTAACATCAGCTATCCAGGTGCTCCAAAAGTTCTATCCAGCCATCTATTCTTATGATCTCCTCTCAAAACAAACTACCGGAGTAGTAAAATAGCTGAGGGTTTAACATACTGCAGTCATACATATATTTTACTGAAATATTCTCTGAAACCAAAATTTTCATACATTATGCATCAGCACAGGACTGTTTACAGGTGTATTTTAGATAAGCTTCCTTGTATGCAGTCCAAACTGGCAGATGAGAGAGGATGAGTTCAGGGAAATAAGAATACCTGATGTGTTTTCATAACTTTATATTTGTTATTTATTATTCATTCACTCATTAAAGACAATGCAGCCATTCACTCAGAAACAGGCAACATTCCAAGTAACTTAGTTATAAAACTCATTGCAAACACTGGGCAGTGAATCCTTGCAGGGCATAGCAGTTTGAGTTGTGAACCCTTTGCTGAGTGATCACCATTAACAGAGATGAACATGAACAAAGCACCAAAAGAACACATTGAATGACTCACTATGAGCACATTCCCAAATCATATTTGATGGGAAAGCATGATGCAGTTTTAGAGTGTATTTTTCTGAGAGAATCTAGTGAAGCTACACAGGTTCAGCTGTCTACTCCTGCCGAGTGAGAGCCAGGCTCACAATCTGCTGGGACACTTTCCCTTAAAGAGAGCTATTTCTTGCATTCTTGCATTGGGAACAGCAATTTTTTTTTTGTTGTTTGTTTGGGGTTCCTTTCCTTTCCCTTTCCTTTTTTTTTTCATGGTTAATATATGATGAAGTATTTAAATTTAGGATCTTTCTATCCCATCTTATAGGCTCCATATCGTTCATAAATACTTTCCCTGGTTAAAATGCAGTGACTGAAAGACCAATTTTTTTTCTCTAAATAGGCAGGGACAAATGTGGAGTCTTAATTGAACATGTCTAGTAAGTGACAGAAAGCAAACACTGAATTAGATGCAGGGGCCAAATTCTGTTCTATAACCTCCTTTCTTACTGGTTCAGGTGTAAAGGGTATGAATGAAGCAGAGAAGGTGCAAATGCCCTGTTAAGATCAGATAGATATGGGCAAGTGGAAGTTCTGTTCCTTGCCAGTGTTCATCTTAACATGAAAATTTATTTGTTTCTCTTCAAGGGGTTTAGAGCTGCTGGAAATAATCCAAACACAGACTATTCCTGTGAGTTAGCTTAGCTTTCGGGGAGTATTTGGTCCACTCTAGATCAGGTCTGATTGATCACAGTTTAATTCATAACCAGAGAGATTAATTTCGGGCAAGTCTATTATGTCAGGTTTTAAATGATAGCAAAAGCTAAGTGTGGCCCTAAAAGTCTTAGAATGGACTTGAGTTTTGGCTTACCTATCTCCTGATATGTGTATATTGGTAATGATTCCTGAAGTGAAGTGTGGCACAAACAGAAACAGCTGGTGAAGAATATTAAATAGACTTAGCAATAGAATAAACTCATAGAAGAAAAATCAATCAGAGACCATTGAAAACAAAGAAATTGCCCCTAATACAGAGAGTTTCTGAGATGCAGACCCCTATATCAATATATATATTGATCCCCTATAGCTGGTATACATTACCTGGCACTCACCTACTCTTATATTCTGCCCTAGGCATCTGTCTAGACCATTGCTAGGCATCTGGCTGGACCATTGCTCTCACTTGTTATGGACATACATATTTTTGATATTTTGTGTGGCAAAATCTCAGATTTCACTAGCTTTACTATGGACATTATTGCTATGGAAACAAACTACTGCAATTTGCTGTCTACACTTTAAAAATACATTAGTGTTGATGCATTTGCATCAAACCTCATAGAAATCGACCAACACCTTTTGTATTTTTTTTACACTTCTGTGCAATGATCCAGCAATGAGGAGCTGTCAGGCTTGACTAGTGACTGGCATAAATGCATAAACATTTTACAAGCTCCATACTGATGAAGCTCTGATATCTGCATAGGGCCATCAGGGCAAACAATTTGCTTTTACAGTGCAAGACACAAGAGGTGAAGACTCCAGGGCGCTTCAGCTCAGAGCCTGTTTCCTCTTCTCAGGAGCCACCAGGAAGAGGCAGAACATGAGTTCTCCAGAAGAAGCTCTTGTTACCAGGAGCTATTAGACAGTTGTCACTGTGGTTCTGTGCTGGGAATTTCACTCGGAAGAAATTCCCATCTAATCATATCAACTGCCTCTACAATCCTTTGGTCCCATTATTTCTAATGGCATTATTGTTTATTATTATAAATTTCCTCTATAGAGTTTATGCTGAAGATACCATTAATTCCAGTATTTACTCCAGACATTCCTCCCAAACATTCTATGCCTGCTAAAGGCTGTCCCAGTGCTCAGGGTCACTACCTTTGTGCCTTTTAAGTCTTGAAGGAGACACTTTGAGGCATGGAACTTTTTCCAATGAGATTGCTGTGGTATACATATATCTTCCTATGCACGTGAAAAAACAAGCATCACCTCTTCTCTCCCTAACTGATTAATGGTGAGGATACATTATCAGAGCTAATAGGAGTCAAATGAAGAAAGCTAGTCAAGTGAAACCCTGTAAATTGGTTCCTGTGCTTTTTCCATCTCTTCTAATACCTAATGCCAGGAATTTTCATTTGTGTCCAGCCAGAGATAAAAGGGAAAGGATTAGAAAGTAAATAACTCCCACATCTGCACTAGGGGAGCAGTCAGCTGTTTCATTGCCCCATTTATTAGCAGGAAAAAAATGTAAATTTACATCACAGAATTTTTTTCCTATACAACCTGCCATTCTTCTTGGAAAAGTAGATGTGCATATTAGCTTTTCACCTATATGTCCATATCAGTATGTCTATGCATCTTTATTATTCTCTTCCCTGACCTATATGACCTTTACCTAGGTGAAATGATCAGTTTTCAATAGGAAGTTTGCTACCAAAGAGCAGGCTAGATTTGGTCTGATGCTCTTAGATGTCCTCTTTTAACACTTTGCTTTTAGTTTAAAATTCCTACCCTAAAATTCTGCTTTAGTGCCAGGTGGCAAGTCCTGTAAGTATAGACCAGGGGGTGGTGTTCTGAAGACCTAGTTCTAAGACCTACTGAGAAAATGCTGGGATGTACACTCTATCTATCTTTCCATCAGCCATTGACAAGGACTAGCGGTGGTGGGAAAGCTTATAGGGGAAAGCTGCATAGATTGGAGCAGTATTTTTGGCTCTACAGATACCCAGATAATAAGCTGCTGCTGTCCACCTGTTTTCCATGTTGATTTCCCCTTCTGTCTTATTCTTTCTCATTTATCTACCACACAAATGAATTTTAAAAATGTGTAATTGCCATTAAATTTCTTCCACAAAAATATGCAACAAAGAACAAGTGGAAACTACTGAAAAATTATACTGATCTTTGCAGCCCTACTGCTTTCAGGGATAATTGTGAGAAGCTGGGGACATTCACTGTACCAGTAAGCATTCAGAGGGGCCTGATGTTTGTGTGCCTCTGAGACTCTTTCCATGCCCTGGGCTGTTCCCACACTTTGATATCATAACACTTTCTGTAAGGCATGCTGCAGGCACCTAGGGTTGCTCCTCTGGATGAGAGCGAGAAATGCACAGGGAGATAAAGAGCAAACTCATTTCCTACGCATAGGAAGATGAAATTTCTCTACATGCACACAGCTTATTGTACCTGCAGTTGCTCTCTCTTTCTCTCTTTGCTTCTGTCACCCTGGCGATGGTTATCTCCCAACACTGGTAGTCAAGGTAATCTCTCCACCTTGACATAGACTTTGATTCAGTGAGCCTATCTGTGTAACAGCTGTTGTGACAGAGCACAGAGTCTCAGGATTTTCTTACTTGAAAGCCAGAGAAATTGTCTGTTTTTTTATCTTCTTTTCTCTTTCAGTTTTAGAAGCACTACATTAACAAAACAAATTATATAAACAGTCTGGACTGTCTTCTCTCCTTTCTCCCTTCTCCTCTCAGTATTGATTATTTGAAAGTAATGCAAAGACAATTTCCATGCATAATATTGTTATGCGTATCTTTCCTTTTCCCCAGTTAAGGAGTATTAAATTAAATGTGTCAAGCTGTAGGACATTGTAATCAAACATTGTGAGCACAACTGGTTTTGTCTTCTTGTTTGAATAACATTTTTCTCCTTATTTTTCAGCTTGGATCCCTGGAAAACTGTAGAATCAGGTGAATTCTTTATGTTCTCTTGTTAAAGTTCATTTAACATCCTTCTAAATAAAAAAGCCAGTGACCACACTTGAGTCATCAACAGCAAACTTTCAACTAGCAAGTAATCAGTGTGAAGCTCTGAATTAATAAGCAATATTAATGCATTAAATCACAAAATGTATCTAATTCTGTATCTGACAAGCAACTATACTTCTTACTGCATTGTAAACCTATGTCTGGATAGCAACAAGCCCAGAGGAACCTGACCCAGATTTATATCTCTTATTACTACAGCAGGAACTATATGGTAATAATAATATTATCAATGCACTCCCTTTCTCAGCAGTTCTGAGTATCCCAGATACACACTTACATGCAAATGCCTAAAAGCAGCATCCCAATAACAAACTATTTTCTGTTCTATACCATTCATGATTATCTCTACTGTGATTTTTTTTTTCTATGTATGTATACTTTTTGTAAATAACAGTGAGAATGAACTTATGAGCTGTTCACAAACTTCATTATCTTCTGGTAAGTAATCAAGGCACGTGATTGCCACCTAAGCTTTTTTTTTTACTTAACTGTGGTCCATGGTTGCGAGAATCACATACATCAGATTAAAAAAAATGGTCAGTGATGGTTTGATGTCAATATAGATGTTACACAAAATAACCAATTCACAATTTTTTTGCTACTATGAGAAGGTTTTCTACATTGGTGGCAATCACAAATGAGATTCAATTTAATAAACTGACTATTTTTAGAAAATGAAAGACTATCTCAGTATGGGTCAGTTAGAATTCTGCATAGCTTCATCTACAGAGCTAAAGTGGCAATGTTGTCCATTAACTGCTAACAATGCAAGTGATCCAGTAAATGCAGAAAATGAAATAGCCCCTATTTGCATGTCAGTATAATCCCATTTTGTCCTGTTCTGTAATTCTGTATCTCTCAGAATCTCTTTTTGTCTCTTCCAATAAAAGGTATGAAACAAGAAATGCTGAAAATATTAACTGGGAGCTATAAAGCCAGCTGATCTCTCAAAGAATGCTGCCATTACTTCTTGGTTTGGTTCAGTACTGGACAGTCCTGACTGTTAAGCACCAGCTCATTCATCCTTCACAGGACTAAAATAAAATTTCACACCATACTTACTAAATTCCATAAAAAACTGCTACTCCTTTATGATCTAGTTGCTTTTTTTTTTTCTATGAAGCTGCAATATTGGTATGAACAATGTGTAATGCTGGTGTGAAGAGCATTGTCTTTTCAGACATGAACTAAAAGTGGTTTAGATATCCATCAGTCATACAATTCTGTTTATTGCTGAGGAAAGTGCACCATAACAAATGGTGGTGAGAAGACCAAAACCACAAAAAGGAATAAATATTCAAGCTGAAGCTTGACTGGAAGAGAGAGATCCATCCTTACAGACTTGTGCTTATTTTTGAATATAATATTGCCTCAGGCCTGGGACATGTATAGGAATACACAGATCTCTATGACTAGAGGCTGCAATGTCATGTGCACTACACACAGAGTAATATCTTCATTTCTGTGTCAAAGGGAAAGGAAAGCTTTAAAATGTTTAGCAAACAAAAATATGTCTGGACTCAGTAAGAAATATCCCTCGAGCAGTCATTTAACTTTTAGTGAAATGCTCCTATTATTTCAAAAATTAATCAGGTATGAAAGGTCTTTGTTCTTTTGAGGATAATGTCTTAATGGCAATTCATCACAGCAGCCATGAAATCTTGATGACAAATGCATAAACCCTTAAAAACATTGTAGAGAAAGTAATCTGCTAATTTAAACATGAGCTAGTCTTGCTCTTAATATAACAAATAAATGAGAAGTAATTTTCTGAGTAATGTGTACAGATATTTAGTGTGTGACTTGGAGTGTACACATCTAAAAAACCTCTAAACCCCCAGCAGTTTAATTCCCTTGTGTAGCTGGCCCAGCCCTGTCTCTCAGCTACTCCTGTGCCAGCTCACCCACTGGCCTGTCTAGTCCTGCACAAGCTATTGAGCTTAGTAGCAGCAACATTTGTCATGTCCTGACCTCATCATGATAACAAAGGGTTCACCTTGCAAGAGCAGAATATGCATCTTCCAGTTATTTTCCTATAGTCCTACTACCTGATGTTCTAGCATATCTGAGCTTTTTTTTAAATTTTTTTAACAGCTATCAGATTCAGTATTTAATCAAATCAATATTTTATTTTCAGTAGCAATTCCTGTTTCTGGAAATTTCAGTTTTAGATGTCCTGATTTCAAAAAGTCACATAACCTTCTGCTTTGGAGATTGGTTTATTTTAGTTTCTTTTTACATGGAAATGTTAGGCACAAATGTTTTAAACTAGTTCTTCAGTATAAAAAGTTACACTGTTAGCAAACCAAGGCTAGAGGTCAGAAGACTTCAGACTTATTGAGTTATTTCAGCTTATGATTTGGCAAAGCACATCAATAAAAACATCACAAATAATTCCTGGAATGCCCCTCTCCCACTACCTTGCACTGTGTTAGGCTTTAGAAATGCCAATTACATAAACCAGACTTTCACGCAGCTCCAGTAATGTCACCCAGCTGAGGCCCAGTATTTATAAAATTGAATTAACACTATATATTATTTCTGTGAAATCCAATGAGTGTCACCAATATTTAAAAACTAGATTTTTTTTTCAAGATTAATCCTGTCTGTTACTGGATATTTTAACAGTGCCAGGAGTTCAGGAAGAAGCCAGCACTCATAAATTTGTGACTGATATACAAAACTTTACCTCTTGGTAAGGCTTTTTAAAAAAGAAATCAAAAAAAGCCAAAACAAACCCACTATATATCTACCATAAAGTTCACCCCCATCTTTTTTACCCTCTCATAATTTCCATTCTTCAGTGCCTGTGCTAGTTTGTTAGACTGGCCAGGTAATGTTTGTAGCAATCCTGCACCACCTGCAGCAGACAAATTGGGTGCTCACAGCCCCACAGCACCTCTGCCAGACAGCTGAGGGGGAGGACAGTTTCAGCAGCAAAACAAAAAATCTTTCTAGACCAAAACAGTCCACAAATTATGACAGACCCAAATTGTCACTTCCAGACAAAAAAACTGTCCACAAATGATGACAGACCCAAATTTGTCAGCAGTCTTTCTAATGCCTTAGCCATCTTGAGTAGAGAAAAATCACTTTTTCTACTAAACTAACTACTATCACAACTATCTTCAATTCTATGTCCCTGCTGAGTAACACCCTTATGTTATAAAATATGTTATAACGATTTATAGAAAATTGCTGCAACATAAAAATTAGTATTTGTAAAACTCCTTCCCATGGTATTCTTTTATCAATTCCCTCTTATTTATCATTGTACCTTATATTTTTACCTGTGCACAAGAGAACAAGCAAAGACACGACTGATACATTCTACATTCACAGAAACTTGAAGTAACTGTAAAAATCTAGCAGTTTTCTGAAATTGAAACATTCAAAAGAAGTGATTTGGTTATCACAGAGTTGACCAGGCTACTGTCAGATCTTCAGTCTGGTGCCCTGAGACCCAAACACCTCAGCATCCCATCTGCTGGGCTGATCAGAGTTGAGAGTACAAAGAGCCTGGCATCCAACCCTCAGCTGCCCGTCAGTCTGGGCTCCCAGGTTCTGGGACAGCCAAACCCACAGGTGGCACATCCCAGGGAATCTGTGCCGGGAAGACCGTGGGGGTCAGATCTCTAGCACATTTACCAGAGAATTAAAACAACTTGGATTTTTCTCCTGAATCAACCCCAAATCACATTTCAAAGTACTGTCTGTGAAATGGAATCCTACATCTCTGCAAATCTCATAAATTGTGTTATTAACAGCAAAAAAAGATGGTATATACAGTTTTTAGTAGATCATCATGAAACACACACCCCCCACCCCCCAACCCCAGGTATTTCAAAGCTTTTATTTAATGTTAGAGTAAAAGATATATATAAAATGTTTTCTCAACATAAATGGATAGAAGAAAATCAATACTTTACAAATGCAAAGAACCTTCCATCTTACTATTATAGGCACTCTTGGATTTAGCCTACATACCTTAAGGTACTTGACAAATTTCACTTGGCTGCAGGAATGAGTTATACAGAACTAAAACTGATTTATCCAATATGACACAGGAAGTCTTGAGAAGAGTCAAGCTAAGAGTCCAGATCTTCAGAATTCCCATCCTATGACTAATCCATGCATTTGCTGTCACTCTGTATTTCTTTACATGGGCTGCAAGGCTTGGAATTTATGCAAAGTGAGTGGAGATATGCTAGGTTGTGTTCCCTTTACTGTCAGAGAAGACAGTGTTGGAAATTCTTTGGTAGGCTGTATAAGAAGTAATGGATTGCTCTTTGCTAATCAAGATGTCAGCTGACAGGGCACCTTTTCATCCACTGCAGTTCCAACATCAATTTACAAAACCATAGTTTATACTAGGAATTGCCAAAATCATTAAAAAGAGAGTTTTCATAACCTGACACATGACACAGGCACTTTCAGTAGTAAGCAATGTCTGAAGTCAGTAATAAACACTGGAATATTTTATGTGTTCTCTGTTACTTTAGCTGAGTCAAACAGATATTTGAAGTGCATGCTATGATCTCTCGAGATGAAGGAATTGCATAACTCCCAAAGATGAAAAAGGGGAATATTCTATAAGACCTGAATGTGTTTGCAATGCTAGCAGTTCAACAAAAAAGCAATAGAATGCAAGTCTGGTGTTCTGGTACAAGGATGAAGAAGTTGCTCTTGAGTACTTTGCTATTCTCCACACAATAAAGACAAGATTATACTGTTAGTGGTTTTTGGCTTTTGAATTCAAAAGGGTCTTTATCAGGAAGCAACAGGAACCAGCCTGGCAGCTCTGAACACTGAATTCCTTTGCAGAACAGCTTCTTCCACACACTCCTGCCAACGTGTGCCTTCAATGCCAGGCAGTGAATGGCCATAGAGACCAGAGTATCTCTCTGCCTGGAGGTGTTCTCTCTGCATCAGAGGTGAGGAAGATCTTCAGAGAGAAATGTGAGCTGTAGTGCCGCTGCTCAGACTTCTCTGAACATAAAAAATGGACATCAGTCTCCAGGGTTGTCAGCCTACCGCTCAAGCTGGCATTAAACTCACTTTTTAAAAGAACATACTGCTGATTGATGGAAGAGTTTAATAAGGGCAAAACGAAGACTCTGGATGACCTAAACTTGTGAAAAGAACAGAGGACACGTTGTTCTTTTTCAAGACTTCAGAGTCTAAAAGACTAATAGCAAATGGATGAAAGCAAGGAATACACCAAAGGATGTTATCAATGTTTTTTGGTGCCATGAAGTTTCAGTAATAAGTGAGATGTCTAAGCTTGCATGAAAACAACAAAAGGGAAAACTTTAAAAACTGTAAGGAGAGATGCTTGTGTGAAGTTTGAGTATCTAATTCTATCTTTTATCAAAGCCTACAATGCTTTTCCCAAGGAGAAGTTATGGCTAGTCTAAGTACTTCAGATTTCTGCAGTATAAGAAACAGGATCAGTTTTTTTATAAAATAATAATCTATAAGGTGATTTGTGACTTGATTTAGTAAAGCATGTTTTTATTGCACAGTCAAAAGAAAATTCTTGAGTTGTGGTCATACACAACTTGCTAAAGCCTTACAAATAGAAAAGATGGATTTCTAAGTTTCTAAGATGTTGAAGAGTGATGGAAAAGAAAGAGCGATAGTGAAGTTATCTGAAAAATAGCTGGCAAATTTTAAAGTATCAGAAGCTATAAAAGTAGAAGCAATTCCAGCACAGAGGAGTAATGGGAAGGGGAAGAATAAGGGTTTTTTTAAAAGAACAGCAACTGCCTTTACTTTGTGGCTAATCTGGAGATGAGAAAAATTATCAGTTCTTACAGGTCTGTGCTTCTAATAAAGAAGCTATGAGACTGTCTAACATCACTGGTGAAATCTTCTACTTTGATAAAATTTTAAATGAAAAAAACAGACCAAACTAAAATCTCAGTTTCCATTAAACCACGTTAAACATGATTCCTATGGTCTCTTCTTGTTAAGATCATTAAATTAATTATTAAATTTCATCATAGTGTCTAAAAGTGCTGATAATCATAAATGAGAAGACTAGGAACAGAAGCAGATTTGATATGATGTTAAAACTATAAAGCCTCTCCAAAGATTGTCAAGGATAGTCCTTTTTCAGGTACCTGACATTTCTCTATATTTTTTCTTCTTATGATTGCATCATAATAGCACTTACTGGGTGGAGTGAATGGTGAGCTGCATGCTTCTTGCTGTGCTTACAAATAGGAAGACAGAGCTGGTATACTAGAGAGCTTATCCATTAAGTAGGTAAGAAGTATGAGGAAGAAAATCTCAAAGGATTAAAGCCTGAGATGCTTAATCCTCCCTTTTTGCTCAACATATGACTCCAGGATAGTTCATGTACACTAGGAAGATTCTGAGATCTAGAGATGTAAATGGCTAGGTGTATGTACTTTGTTTCTAATTAATTGTAAAATTCATTTCAAATATTGCAATTTCCTTTTGAAATGTATGAAATATGTTAAAACCTCAATGGGAAAATCACTTTAATAAAATGCATTATGCCATTCATACACAACTCTAATTTTGTAGTTAATGCAGTCTCCCTAGCTGTCTCCATGTAATCTCCCCAATATGTCCCCATGAGACATTTCTAAGTGCTCTCAGCCTGTGCTTTAGTAAGCAGGTAATAGCAAAAGAAGAGACTCAAGAATGGGATCAACAAAGTTTACTATTATGCACTGTTAGCTATTGCCTGTTAGCTATTGCAACACTAAGTTAGGTTTAAGAGGAGAAGTAATGTTTTTGAGCAAAAGCTAATTTCTGGAGGTCAAAACAGACAGAAGAGCTCCACTTTTTTTTCTGTTAAGAGAATGAAACACTTGAGAGGTTTATGAGTCAGTGGAGGATGACAGATACAAATCTTTAAATGGCTTTATTTTTTTTTTTTTGTTCTGGAGGAGGCAGCAGAGGCAAAAATATACTAGTGCTTCCCTGTTATACAGAGGTAACAACCATAGCCTTGTATCAAAGATTCTCTCTTATTGCTGCAAAGGGATTTTGGCTAAAGTCAAAGCAAGTTCATTTTGTTTAAATTTCCACATGATACTGAAATCTGATTCTGAAAAATACCAGATCATTCTAATTCAAATATGTGTCAAATTAAACTTATTGATACTAATGTAGCAAAAAATAGCCCACTCTGTCAAATCCATATGTCTTGAGCTTCTAATGTATTTTAAAATTATTTTTCTTTTTTTTTTTCCCTTTCTTTTCACTTGAACTAGTTTGTTGAATGTTTCAAGTTTCATGGGTGCTGTGCTCAGTCTTTAAGTCCCTAGGTGTGCACAGGCATGCAGAGGTTTTTAAAGAACTTCAGCGCCGGTAGGCTGGCTGCAGAGAAAAACTGCTTGGTTACAGAACTCTGAGTTATAGATTATGGAGACATCTTCATCTGTGGGACAACAGGCTTCATTGTTTGATGCAAAGCTGGAAGTACGAAATGGAGGGATAAAGGAGAAATGGAGTGAAAAAAGAAGCAATGGCAGGATAAAAGCTACTTTCTTCTCTTAGAATATGAATAAATGCTTGCCTTTG
Organism: Chloebia gouldiae; assembly: GCA_003676055.1. Taxonomy (NCBI): domain Eukaryota; kingdom Metazoa; phylum Chordata; class Aves; order Passeriformes; family Passeridae; genus Chloebia; species Chloebia gouldiae. The sequence goes on from QUSF01000004.1 coordinate 35,625,779, forward strand.
CATTCTAAGGGTTACTGAAATATAGCAATTTAAAGCCATGAGTTCTTTGCTGCATTGATGCCTGTCTGAGAGGTCCTGGCATTAGTGGAATTTACTGATATCCAGAAATATGTAAAGAAGATTTAACTACAGGAAATAACTGCTGTAAAATAAATTTTTTGTTCCAGCTGAAGCAGTAGAGACCTGCTTTTTGATCTGGTGATAGATATTGTGCTAAAGTGGCCAGCTAATAATGTTTTGTACAGGTGTCTACTGAATGTAACCTGCAGCAGATCAGATCTGGGAGTACATGGATGTACAGAGCTATAGTACACAAAGAAATTTGGCTCTTTGTTGCACATGAATGTCTGGAAAAGACAAACCTTAACAATGCATTCTCCAGGAGTTCAAAGCAATAGATATTCACCTTTCAACTCCAAGATCCTCAAATGACGTCTCAGTATACCCAGGAATTTCAACATGTACATTATCTCTCCTTCACCTGTGGGAAGCACCTTGCATTTTGCAGTACCTCCCTGTAAAGAACTTTAACAGTCCTTCCCACTTTGTCCTGGGACACACCTGGAGGAGTTCAGGGGCTTGAGAATGGTCTGTAAGGGGTGATAGGGCCAGCATGTGACCTGCAGCACTGAAAGACTCCTTATGCTTCTCAAGTGTCAATGCATATTTGCTGACATTTAAAAATGAGCCTTTTTATAATGGAGGGTTCATTTCAAAACTACAAGGAAATAAAGATTCTTTAGAAACAGGGGATACTGGAAGAAATCTGCATTACCAATGACAGAACGCACTACAGTTATTCTGATGCAAGTTCTCCTCCTTTGCAATTTTTTGCCCCTCTCTCTGTGCCACAAAATCAGAGACAATAAATCTGCATTCTCTGCATTAGATGGTTTCACTGCTTTCTCCAGAGATTTTCTTCTACAGTATAAATCCTGTATAATGTGTTAAGATTAGCAAAGTTTCTTAACAGACTGTTCTAGTGGCACATTTATTAATACTATATGTAATGAAGATTCAAATGTGTAGTAATTATAGTATCTTTTTATTTGGCATAAGAAAAAAGGGACTCCCCTCCCTAACAAAATGCACATGAACAAGTTTAGAGTGTTGGCCTATTGCCTTCAAGGATGAATATTATATCCAAATAGTCTTTAAACATATACTGGAAGTTTATAAACTTCAGTTAACTGTGCTCTCATTCACAGAATGAAAAAAACCCACATCTATTATTTGTTTCTGATGCAAGAAAATAATAAAAAGAATAATAAAAATCTGCCTGCTACCTAGCAGGGAGGCAGAATTCCTGCAGTGATGCTAGACAACCCTGGAGGAAGAAAGCACTGACTTGGAACAGTCCTTTCAAAAATGGTGTTACAGCACAATCCCACCAGTACTTTCAAATCTGTCACAGCTTTCTAAAGCCACTATGTGACTTGTCTATGACAGCACAAAAATAAGCAGTGACAGATAGGAACTCTTCATTTAAGAACATCAGGATATAATGATATTCTGAATGATAGCAAAGATGCAGCCAGTATGCAGAAGTTACCATATCTTTGCTTATGCAGCTGTTATGTAGGAATGCAATTGAAATTCTTTATTGGAAGAATCAGAAGAGTTATTTTGCACATCTTGTCAGGGAGAAATAAGGCTCACCCACAGAGACTTGTTCAGATTTAGGAGATGATAAATTTTAGGGCATATATGCAAACCTTCAGGTTGCTTTAGCATTTTAAAGGCAAGTTTTCACACAAGTCTTAGAAGTGAGTAACAGCCATCTTCTGATGGGTTGTTAGTGCCATCACTTTGCTAGATGAAAGAAGAATTGCATTCTCCAAACTGAAGCGAGAGATGTTGGAATATTTGATTATGGAAAAGTGTGGGCAAGGCCTTCTCTGGGACTGGCGCAATCCCTTGTCTAAAGGGGAAAATGCTCACAGAGCATCTTTCAATGAGTTTACATCCAGGATACTATATCCTCTCAGTTCTGGTTTCTGTCCTGTTGGGATAGTCCTTTGTTCTAAGGTGAAGAGTATATTTTCATGCACAGAACATACTGTTTATACCTACAGTATAGCTCAATAACTGTTAATTTACAGGTTTCCATAATATATCTGCCACTAACAAACAGACACTTAGAGACATAGTATTACCCAGTTTGCTCCAATATTTATGCTAACAATATACCATCTGAGTAAGGAAGTTCAAAGGAAGATTTCCTTCCCTAGCACTAATAAAAATAACTCACGGTTTTCAAACTTTTAGTCATTCAATATTTAAATACTCAAGGAAAAAGAAAAAAACCCAAACCATGCTTTGTGACTTATCTGGAGTGCTTACAGGTCCAGAAAAGCTATATGATCACACATGTTGGATTTTAGATGTAGTATCCTTATGACAGCCATAACTGCTAAGAGGCTTCTCAGAGCCTCCATACACTGATGAAGATGATCCAGTAGTTTTATTAAATATTTTTCTCAGAGACTGAGTCTATCTAATCTTCTGGTAAACTTCTACTCCCTTTCTCTGTTTTTCACAGTGATTGTCATGGTATCTGACTACTCTGCATTTCACTTAACCTAGATTTTAACTCTTTATTTCATATGAATTGAATGTTGTGTGATATTTTAAATGGGTTGTAGAATGCATCACATTTTAACCAAGAGATTCTGTCTTGAAAAATTAATTCTAATAACTTTTTTTTTAAAGCTCCTACGCTGATAGGTCACATCTGGGAAAGGAAATGCCTCATAAAATCAATGAGTTTCTGATCTGTTGCCTACTCCTCTGCTAAGGTCACCGCTGCCTGACTGCTGATCATCTGATGGAGATAACACAATGTCAATGGGTATCTCCAAGGGGAAAACAAAAACCCCATAACAGCCCACTTTTTAACCTGCTGTCTGTAAAAGGTATTATTTTTTCTCTAGAAACTTGTCCTCAGTAGAACAGGTACAATCTTCGAGGTCATTAAACTGAATTTAGGTAAACAGCTTCAGGGACTGTGAGCTCCTTGTCACTGTTCTTTCTGGTAAAACTTTCTGCTATGAAAATTCCCACCAACCCTTTAAGGACATTGCAGAGGATGTACATTTGGCTAGTAAGAGCTGATCCTAGACTGTTAATCCTGCATGTTTCTGACAAAATTTGCCCTTTGGTGGTCACACTGTAAACAACGTATATCATATCCTTTCCAATCAGAGGAAACAGCAAGCTCTTCCCATACTGGCCCTTTCCCAAAGCTGTTTTTCAAAGTGGTCATTCATTCTTCATTTGCACATCCAAGCCCACACAGTTTAAACAATTTCCAAAAAGACAGAAGCTACTTACTAAACCTTTTGATCTTGGGCTAATTTTAAACCTACTCCAGCTGAAATATTTACTGCATGTCTTCATCATAAATTATGTCATATTCAAAAAGTGAAAATCCTCATTTCAGCATCATCATCTCAAGTGGAAAAAACTGCAAGTCCTCCAACAGAAAATTAGGGAACATTTGTTCTGTCTGTAACAGCTCAAGTGTGCAGCAATTTTTTCCCTGGCACAGATGTATTTAGTCTTGCTAGCTGGTGAAACTATTGTAGCTATTCTGCTGTGTCCCTGAAGCCAGGCATCCTATGGCTACAAATGACTGTATTATTTAATCATGAAAAGACAAGACTTTGAATAAGAGAAAGCATTTCTAAAAGAAAAGTTACCAAGAACTCTGGGATCTGACTGCATAATTCAATCTCATTCCATTTTTTGAATGAAAATGGAATGCTGCTGAAATGATGTATTCATGCCTTGGGAATACACTCAACGAACACTGAAGTGCAATGATGCACTTTTTTTTCAGCCTTGGATAAAAATCAGCTTTGTCTATAAGAGTACAGGAAGATATGCTCTCTGAGCATTTCACAAACATTAATCACTTCATTGGAAAGATATGCACATTGTCCTTCATTTGCAAAGTAGGTAGGTACTTAGCATTGCTTCCAGCATTGGGCTGCATCTGAAATTCTTTCATGGGGTTTGATTTTCAGTAAGCATTTGCTATTTTCTCCTGCAAAATATGTTTGGTAAAATACCTCTATGGAAACACTCAGTTTTAGAATGTAAAAGACATCAAATCATCAGGCATGTATGCACTTTTATATTGAATGCTCATGTAAATGCAAGACACAGCTTTTGTAATTTACCCACAAGTGACTCAAAAATAAAAGACCTGGTGAAATTCTGATGAGGTTTAAGCAACAAATACATATTGTAACTAAATACTAGATGGCACTTTGGGTGTACTTCATTTCTTCTTGCCCTTTACATTTCCTTTCATCCATATCTGATTTTTTAACTTCAGTTTTAGCAAGTCATGTTTTGACCTGTTCAGTTGCTGAGAGTAAAACCAGCTAAAAGTAAATACACTTTATAACAGTCTAAAAAAGCAAGAGATTTAGGAAACATGGCAAGCACAGGAAAGTAATTTAAAAGTATAGCAGCAATGCAAATATGGGAACTTTATCAAAAATAAAGTAAAATTAAGTCTTATATCTTTAAAAATTAGAAAATGCTACTTTTTTGCTGTCCCTGAAAGGCAAAAATATTCCTTTAAATTGGAACTAGTAAGGAAACTTCACTTCTGGATTACTTTTTGAGATGTGAACAGATGTGGTTCTGCTGCATGCTTAACCTTGTATGCCTGTGTAAGTTCACACAAATGACTGAGTCCTTGCTACAGGAGATTAAAATAACCTAAGGTTAATGTTTAATCACATTAAACACTAACTACACCTTTCACTACACCTTTCAATTAACGTCTCTTTGCTGTTTTTCCCTCCCGTTGACAGTGGTTATCATAGCTTGTTCATAGCTCATTATTGACAAGGAGATTAAATGTTGTCCAAGGATATAGAAAGTGGCAATCTGTACACTAGGGCTGAGGCAGATAATATCCAGTTTGACACCTGACTGCAGGAGCTGATTCCAGAGCAAGCTCTGCTTTGGTCTCTGTAGGTGTCACCAGTGTTGTAGAAGAAAACATGCAGCCCAGCTATGGGAACACTTCCTCCAGGAGCAATGGACTCAGTATTGAATTGGACACTTTACAATGAAGAGTTAAAATATTCTGGCCCTCACCTTTTACGACATTCTATATATAAAATGGCATAAATTTTCACATTAACTGTTAATTTTGTCTTTGGTTTTTAAGACCAAAACCTCAAGCATATCTTGAGGTGAATGGAAAGGATACCACATGCCTATAGTAGTGTATTGCCACATTTTAAGTGCTATCACACTGATTTATATATGATCACAGAGAATTATAGATCCAGTTAGACCTGTGGCAAACAGGCTGCATAGTGAACAATATCATACAGTCTCATTGACCAATTCTTGAAAAAAATCAGGAGTCAGCTGCTTTGAAGTTTTACTTTGATCTCACTGAGACCTACAACCTGGCTTGTAGCCAAAGAAAGGGAGACTCCACAAATGAAAAACTGAGCACCAGAATTTTAGAGTAGTATCCAGAACACAGACATAGGAAAGCTGAGATTGCTAGGAAGTCAAATTTCATTTTATAATCACACTGGGTGATACCACACAAGACATATGAATAAATTTTTATGGTGGTGAATCCCATGTTATGATTTGAACCTCCTATTAAGATTAGCCAATAATTCTAAATAGCTTCCTGAGGTCACACCATTCACTGCACATTTAAGGTCCAAAAGGAAAGACATGCAGGTAAGCAGACTAGTCAGGCATGAACTCAGACAAGCTTCATCTTTAAACTGTGATTGGATATAAAACAAGAACATTTTCATCCCTGTCTTCAATCACATTCTTCAACAATGTTTAAAAATTATCCTCAGTTCACTACTACAATTATCACTCTGATTTCCTTCATGAGGTCTCAGATTTTTAGCTCCTCATCTGAGGTAACTGTGTGGCCCAAGGTTGGGGGTGATCCACTGCTATACCTTCCCTCTCTCTTTGAAGCCTCTAGGATGTTATTTTGCCCAACTACTTCAAAAGAAAATCAATAGGTCCTCATGGACTTAATGCTTGCAGTTTCATAATTTTGCTGACAAAAATTCCTTATCTTGCAACAGAAAGAAAATATTATGATTTTTCTCATTATATGCACACTATATGAAAAGAACTTTATGTACTTTTACAAAGTTACCTATTCTTTATCCTAAATTGAAGTCCCTATGATAACACACTTCTTTTTGCTCCTTTATAGGCTAGATCTCCAGACAGAGCTTCCTTTTGCCCTTCTCTTGTTCCTCCTTCCCTTCCCTTTGTTCCTCCCTCCCTCCCTCTCGGCATAATTTATCGACATGGGCTGTCTGACATTTCATTGTGATGATTACCTCTGGGAAGGAGACTTGATTATTAACAGGTCAGCTGGACTCTTTATACTTTAAAGAGCAAAGTTTCCCTCTCTTCCCAACACACCCTCAGTTTAAGGATACCTAACTTAATACTTTGACTCTTTGCAAAGAGATCACAGAATATTCTGAGCTGGAAGGGATCCATCAGGATCATCAAGTCCATCTGTTAAGTGAATAGTCTATGCAGGTATCAAACCCATGACCTTGGTGCTCCTAGCACCATGCTTTAACCAACTGAGTTCACTGATGTGTTGAAAAGGGGTTTACTAGCAGCTACATCAGGTATTATGACAGATAAATTGATATCAAACATTAAATGTTCTGGAATACCATTTTGTTTCGTGAGTTAAATACCCAAGGCTAAATCAGAATAGCACACCTGTACCTTTGTTTTTCATGTGTAAAACAGAACTGTACCTCTCTTCACAGAGCTGATATAAATATTAATGTCTTTCCCAAGAACTATGACACAGCATTATGAAGAAAATTGATTGGCCTTTAATTCTACATTCAGTGAAAGTATTAGATGGCATTTAGTAAATAAAGCATGGGAGTCTGTGCAATAAAAGCTGAAGATGAAAGGCACTATTGAACAGCTACCATTCAGTAAGTACTACCCAATTGGTGCACTAAATGAGGCAGGATACCCACGGGAAACATTTGATCTTGTAATTAAAGACTATCAGAAAGGCATATGCAGAGGGGATCTGAATAAAGGTTGCACGGGAAACATTAATTCTGGAGTTTCCTAGCTTCAAAGTGTTAGATTTTTCAACTTAATTTATTTTTAATGTCATTTTAAGGAAATACGTAATATATATGATATTTGCAGACATTTATACTAAACTGTGCTTCACTCACAGCTTCTGAGGGGAGGAATTTTATTGTCAAGGGCATCAGTGAATGGTAAAATATCTTTGAAATCACAAAGGAGAGTGACATACCCTAAGCAGACATACTGAACATTGCCAGAATAACAATAAGATGTAAGAGTGCTGAGGCCCATTCTACAAGTGCAGCTGTTAAAAGAAAAGTTTTTTTCTTGTGAAAAGACCCATTACTCAACAAATTTTAGGAGTAGGCACTGGAAAATATATGAATGAGAATGACCTTGTTTTGACAGGGAAGGAGAAAAGGCCTCATCAAATCTGAAAGATCTCTTTCAAGATCACATCTCAGCGCTGTCTCAATCCACTTCTGCCCCGGGGTAGCTCACTGTTACACATGTTGCTGTTGTCTCTGCTATGGGGTTGGACTTTGTCTTAAGTAAATGTGGAAAGGCTTGCAGCCAAGGACTCTGACTACTAACTAAGGAAGACTTTGCTTAGGATCACTGACGTGGCTCCTCTCAGAGGTTCTCTGAAGGTGGTGGTGTCACAGTCTGAGGGAAATCTATCTGGTTCAGTTTGACCCAGAGGTTCAGCTCAGCTGCCAAACTGATGTTAAAGGCTTCTGCTATGCAGAATCTGGAAATAGATTATAATGTGAATAATCATATTCAGTATGATTATTATTTTACTGAACCATGACATAAAAGCATCATTTATGATTCTATCCTATTGGTTTGACCACTATACTTTTCCATGTCCAGAAGTCAGCCTTGCCAGCAGGAACTCATCTCAAAATCTCAGTGATACTGATAAAGCTATGTGCAGATAAAGTTATACAATGCCATAGATTTTGGACTTGCCTACAAAGGGTGTAGTGCAACCTACATCATGGTCACTTCTCCTGGAACATGCACCCACTGTCAAGGAAAGTCATAGAATCAAACATCCCCATCCAAACATTCTAGAGAGAGCCCTGCATTGTACTAGCCCTGTCTTGCTTCACTGTTGGGATCACACTATTTATACAAAGAAAGAGGAAGTAGCTTCAATGTAGAACTGAGGTTATCTACTAATAGTACATCAGAGTAAGTGTCTTAGGAGCATGTTGCATTATGTGGGCACATCAGTATGTTTAGGAGGGGGCTGTCTCCAAAATGGTTCCCTGCTTCATGCAAACAGCTCGGACTGCTTTTGTCTGCAGTCAGAGGCACCTTCCATCATAAAAAGTCATTTAGCCAGCTGAAAATATGCCTTTAAGTAGTTGTGATTAATTTAAAAAAAATGTTTAGCAGTAACAGCTGAGAGACTTGTACACCATAAATTCCAGTTCAAATTCTACAAATCTGTATATTATGATGTGCAAAATCTAAGTGTTCATCACATTCTTCCCACTCTATGATATATATCTACAAGGTACAACTGGCAAATAATGCAGAGTTGATCATTATGTAAATGAACAAATTTTTACGTCAGCAAATCAACAGAGACTACAGTTCTAGTCTCCTTGTGAATAATATTATTATTTATTTCTTCAAACTTCTACACTGAGAAATGAAAAGAAATACCTTAACACTACATATTCACAAGTATTTTTAAAACTTCAGCATTTCTGTTCTATACACAGCATAGTTTGTGAGTTTATCAGTTTATTTTCCTTAAAGTCAACTAAATGGCAAGAAATCTTGTCTGATCTTTCTAGTAAACACAACTGCAGACACAGGGACAGTTTTATAGTGTAAATAACAGTCAGATTAAATTGCCACGATAAAAACTTTCTACTCATGATCAGTGGATGCTGCTTTTCTAGAATGTATTTGCATTTTGACATTGCAAAAGCAGAATATATGTTTTTGTTCTTGTTGCTCTTGAATATATAAAGAACACAGCCCAGCAGCTAAATCAAGATAAAAGACATCAGTATTCTCTTTTCCCTGGGATATATCAACCATCATTAGGAATGCAGACAGTAAAAAGGCAATTTGGGACTCTGAGAGCAGGTTGCAAAAATAATTTACAGTTGTGTTCACTGTTGGCATAATACTAAATCACATCAAGACTCTTCATTTGTTCAGCCTCCATTCAGTATCATATTAAAAACAAGTCTTTCCATTGGTATTTTTATTGTTTTTTGCAAATAGGATATTTTCTTCTAGAGGTCTAATGTGCCAATAGAGACATCTCTGCACAGCTACCAATTAGTTACTTACGTTGTAACGATAGACATTACAAATCAGGCACAATGTGGAATGAAAGGAACTTATTACAGCATTTGTCAGGCAAAGTTGCTTCTCCTTCCTTTTCAATTATATGCAGGAGCAGTTCAATCAATGCTCATATATTAAATTTACTGCCAGTTTTAATTACTGAAAATCTAGGACAAACACACTGAAGTCTTACGTATTTACATATTTTACATACATTTTCTTTCTGGAATATTTTTCAACTGAGTGCTATCTCAAAGGGCTTCATAAACCGTAAGTTAATCAGGAGAGCCACATGTAGAAGTTAATACTGTTGCCCCTTTCTGTGAGTAGTCTGTACTTAAATAAATAATTTTTCTAGCATCTCAGAGTGAAGATGTGGTGTGTACAAAGTAAAGCTACCTTCTGTTCCATTCAGCTATGATCTGACAGATAAATACTTGTTGAGATATAACTTCAAAATAAGATTACCTTTGGTTATGCTATGATTCTCCTCTATTTAGACAAATACTTTCCCTCTTTGCTAGATTCCCTAGTTTCTTCTTCCATAAGCCAGAGACTGCTGTCACTGAGCTGTCTTTTCACTGCTGCTGCACTGCTATGCAACTCTCCAATCACTCAAAAACAAAAGGTCTGTCTCAGCCTTTGTCCTGTCCTTGGCACGAATCTGATCTTTATATTATGAAATATGTATACTAACCTTCTTTTTTTATACTGCTTATTTTCAAGCTCTTTAACTCTGAATTCTTATTTTCAAGCTCTGTATCTCTGTAACCCTGGGTTCCAGACAGGGAAGAAATACCTAACCAGTGCAGGCATGAGCCATTTCACCAAGATTTCAAGCTTGTCTTTTCAAAGTAGTTTGGATCAGTAAATAACTCCCTCTCTGAAAACATTGAAAAAAGTTCTTGATTAGTAAATTTTAATATTCTTCTTCCTAATGCCTTTGGAAGGTTAGTACTCTTAAAAAGAGACAGAGAGAGAGAAAAAAAAACACCCTTTAGCAAAAAGAGAAGTATTTTAATCTGGATTCCAAAGAATCTCTAATCCTCTGAATTTTCAGGTGCTTCTCTGAAGTGCCCTCAGATTCTGTCTGGGTCACAGGCTGCTCTCTTGGCTTTGAGACCCCAGTTTTTTCTCTGGTGGTAGAGCTCACAGATTATTTCCACATTACTCACTACCGCAGTGACGTGCTTCTGTCCGTCAAAGCAAGGTTTTTACAGTGTCGTAACAGTGCTGAGAACTAATTTCCTCTGAACTGCAAATCTGAAAAGAGGCTATGATGGCTTGTGGCACCCTGTCAAATACTGTAAATTGTTCTCACAGCGCCGTATTTCAAAGCTGATGGCAGTGTAAACTTATGGGTGGGTACGGTTGGAAGGTAACACCCACAGTGAGATTGTGTGGTATCAAATCTGCTCTCTGTCAAGGAGGTCAGAAAAAATTGGCTCACTTCAAGAAACAGAATATTTTTTCTTTCAGGTCTTGGGAACCAGGCTAGATTCCAAATCCTGTGTGTGTTAATTCCATTTTGTGTGTTACTGACTGATGATATGTGAGAATGGAAGAAACATGAAAGAAGAAACATTTGCTCACCTATATTTGTGTTGTCTTGACAGGGAAAGAAAAAGGAAGTTTTTGTCTCTATTAAACGTTATTGATGACTGGCACTGAATCTGTGCCATTCTTTTTGTGAAGTTCTGTGGATTTTATTACAAAAAACCCCAGTAATGCTTCAAAACAAATAGAATATAACTATTAAAAAATGCTTTGATTAAAAAAATAGAAATATTTTCTATTTAATAATGAAGTTATGAAAACCTATATGATAATTTAATTTATTGCTGTATTAAAAGCATTATTTGAAATACTAATAGAAAATGTAGTATGCCTGCTATCATAGTGTTAATGCATATTAAATTACCAAGATGGTAGAAGTAAATTGTCACATTGCAAACTTTCATTTCATTGACTTGAGGACTCAATCAAACTTGCTGCAACCTCTTCCTATGGTACAGAAGAGAAGCCATTATTCAAAAAATTTATTTTAATTACAGATTCCATTTAAGGGAAGAAATATGGACAGACAGACTTGATAAAAAGGTAAAAATTTTGTTTCCTAATCTACCCATGAATACAATCTGGGTATAAAAAGGAAAAGATGAACTAGTTTTAGAAAGATAAAGGATTTGGTGATAAGAAAAATTCTCTTTGATGCATTAATAATAAGTGTTTTTTCTTTTCTATTAGAGATCTTTCTTGGTGGTTTGGAAAGGCTTGCATGAGGTCAGGCCTAAAGTAAATTTGCTTAGATTTAGAAGAAAATAAAAAATAAATCCAAGGTTTTGGTTGTTTTTCAAATTTCTTTCAGCTTGCCATAATTTTTAAGACAATCATTACATAATAAATAAAAAACTAGAATAATTTTTAAAAATTGATGTGATAATTAAGGACTTTAATGGCCATAGACTCAGCTGTCTAAATTATCTGCATTATGCTTTCCATGCCCTCCTGCATCAGTAAAGACAAATTCCATATACAAGAAATGCCCTATAGAACATTGGAAATTATACATATGCATATATATATATATATATATATATATATATATGCGTACATATATATACATATAGGTTTTCCTATTTTATATATATATGTGTATATATAAAAAATAGGAAAGAAATGGAATGCACCAGTGGAAATAGAATTTAAGAAGTATGAAGCAAATTATCCACTCACTGATTTGAATAATGATCAAAATCCTATCATTTCAATCTCTTTGAATTAATTCAGTCTGCATAAAAAGCACAATAAAACAAAGAAAAGCATTGATGTACAGATCACCTCAAGGACTTCTAACAGCTTATAGCATGTTAGCTTTGTAAGAAGCTTAGCAAGTGAATTTTGTGGAAGCCTTGAGTATCCAAGGGATTATTGGCCTGAGGGGATGAACCAATTATAAGAACACAAGAGATGGCAGCATGTTTTTCTTCTCTGGCTGTGTGGATCCCAAAAGATGGTTTATGATAATTCTCCATTGTGCCTTTTCCTCTTTCCCTTTCCATAAAATGCAGGCCTAGTAGTAAGTGTGAAAAGGTTTTTTTGACAGCAAACATAGCAAAATGAAACATGCCTAGCAGACACAAAAGATTGGGTGCATGAGGAAATTAAAATTGTCAGTGTGTCCATTGCCCATCAGTCTCACAATATAGTTATTCATTTTCTAAGGTAAGTGCATAGAATATTTCAATGAATTAAGGAGAAAGACCTGAACGATGTTTTGATTGCAGCTTAATCAATAGCATCAGGAAATACTGTGCTTAAATTATGAATATATTCATATTTACTGAAGCAAAGGATTGTGAAAGATACCCTGGATGAAAAGCTGAAAAATTAATTTCTATAATTCTATTTATCTCAACCCTGTTAATTATAGAGAGGGTATAGGCAATTTCATTTAGCAGCATAGTACAATTTAAGTATGTCCTATAACACTTTGAATACAGTCAGCATTATTTATAAAACCAGCCTATGCCCTTATTTAATGATTTGGCAGTCGTGCTAAACCATTGAACTTTTTAGTGAATGGTGTTAGCTGAATGTCAATACATACATATGATTGCCTTTCATCTGAACAGAGAAATGGTAATTAGGATTTCCATTGACTTTCTGACAGAGGCGAAGCTGAATTAAAGCCTATTTATAAATATTTTAATATCATAAAACAGCCTGAGAGCATTCAATTTGAGCAGCACTGTAAATATGGCCTTCATTATGTAAAGGTTGGCCATTTAATAACAATATGCAAATATCTTTGCGAGAGAACTTGGTTTTGTTTTTTCCCTTTGTTTTTTAGACACAGTGTTTCTCCCACTAGGAGAAGTGTATAGACAACCCTACTATCACTTTCATTGTTTATTTGTATGTATAGAACTTATTTATAATTTCCAGCTGAATCAAAAACTTATACTCCTGGCAGGTTTTTTCATTAAAGCTTCTATTAAAACTTAGTGTCATGGGAATATTCATTATTTACAAGTCAAAGTCTAGTAGAAGAAGCAGAAATTCAGTCATTTTTTAGCCTGTATGAACTGCTGCAAACTCCACTGACTGTAGATAAGTATCCATCCCATAAATCCAGATTCTTGCTCATGCTAGAATTTAATTAATTTTGTCTGTTTCTAGATCAAGCTGATCAGCTTGCTCCAAAGGGTGACTTGCTGTGGCCATAAGTAAGTGACTTTATTTTGGAATTGGATTTTCTGCCCAAAAATGTCTGAAAACACCTAGCTTATTCATGTGTTCCTTTTTTTTTTTTTTTTAAACAGGAATTCCAATAATGTTAGGATGACAGAGAGACAGCAAAAATGAAATCAGAATTTGAATGAATTTTAACACACAGAGGCAGGTGAGATTGCTAGTAAACCAAAAAGGTGCAAGATGTAAAACTGTCATGATAAGCGGAGGAGGCAGACCCCACCAAATAATATTCCTGCTCACCTGTAGAACCCCAGCAAGGTTAAAGCCTATGCTCTGCAATGAAATCAAGAACATTCTGACAGTTTTACTGCTAGTAAGTTATAGAGCTTCAGGGTTTTGTGTGTAACCGTCTTCCTATTCAGAGAGTTCTGTGTGTTTTGCCTCTCTTTTGCAAGGTCATTTCATCCTTCATCATCAACTTGTGGTAGATTTTCAAAAATTAAATTCCTGTTTTGACCATTATACATAGAATCTCTTTAACTTATCTTTCTGAATTTATGCAACATTGACACAAATTTGCTATCTTCCTACTTGTTCTGAAGCTTGTTGCATTAGCTGAAATCATATAAGACAATTCATTGATCAGTAAGCAATCTGTTTACAATGCCAGGGATTGTTTTCGACCCAATTTTTTGTATAGGGGTCAAAAAAAAAAAAAAAAAAAAAGAAGCACAAAACTTGCTCTGTATGCTCTGAAAAATAAGCACAGACAACTGACTTTGCAAAAGCTTCTGAGCAAGAATCACCTCAAGGAGTCAGAGAGGAGAGATGGAAATGACCAAAGTGATGGAGAAGTTCCCTTTATCTCAATAAGATTTCCTAGCATGTCCATCACTGAAGACAATTACACCTGCAGAACGGTAGCTCAAAAATATTAGGAACAGTTGAACTGGAAGAACGCCACAAGGTACCACTTCACCATTAACTAGTGTACCAGCAAAACAATTTTACACCTCACTTTTTACTTACTGATAATGTAGTACCATTCTGGGTCACAGAGGAAAATCCCAAGTTGTTCAGTTCCTCTGTGGCGAGCATGCAGCTGCTTGCCAAGGAAAAGTGAGACTTTCACTGCCTGTCCAGGGAGACACTGCAAACCTAGCATTTCATAGAGTATCCTGTAGGATAGCCATAGGTTTAAATATCAGTGCTGTATGGATGGAGAGAGATTTCTTTACTCAGTTACTCCTACTTCAACCAGGCAGCTCTCTAGAATAGTTTGCCTGCTTTAGTAAAAAACTTGGAGGTCACTTAAATCTTTGAAAATGGGTATTAGCTGGAATGTCTTCAGCAAAGAAAACACAATATTAAGCACTACTTATATCAGCAGTTTTGTGCTTGTGAACACAAAACATCTTGTTTATGTAAACATCTGCTTAAACACAAATCGAGAAATCATGCTTTAAGGTAGCTCTCTGTATTCTTCTACAAGAGCTGATCTTTATAATGAAGTTAATTTTAATAGGCTGTCTACAACTGCTCAGATAATCAAGGAAAATGAAAAATAATATTGGGTGAAATACTTTAAGATTCCACTTATGGCTTCTAGGTGTTTGCGTTCTGTCACACTTGAATGGCATTTTCCTTGGAAGAAATATCTGCTTTTTATTAAATCTGAAGGAAGGACACTACTTACCAAATGGAAAAGTTGTCTTCTAAGACTACTTTGGCTTAGCTGTGCTTACTTTATGAGAATTGACAACATAATGGATTTCCAATAAGGACACATACTTGGAAAAAATGCCATTGTCCATGTCCAGTCCAAAAGCCAAATAGTGGGAGATAAGCAGTTGTCATGCTATTAGAAGGACGAAATTCTAATTTTTCCTAGAAAATTAATATAATTGTAAAGAGTACAAGCTGTGACAGTGTTAACTGAAGAACAAGGGGAGTTTCAAAGCTATTTCTTTAATTCCAGTCAGGATAAGACTTTGGTTTATACCTCCTGGGTGTCCCCACTTACTGCCCTTTTATTTATAGCTCATTAAATGGCTTCCTGTCAGACTGAGGAAGACAGACAATGTGCTCTAGAAGAATATCTACTGGACTTCAGCTACTAATGGGTACTTAGGCTACCAGAAAAAAAGTAGATACAAGTAGTCTGAAATGGAATTGCAGCTAAGGGAATAGTGCTGGTAAGGGAATAGAATTTCAATAGTGTTTATTGTCATTATATTGTTAATGCTTAATATTTATTACTGTAGTAGTATCCACTCCTGTTGTACCACCCTATTTGCTAACATAGTGGTATCTAATTCTCTAATTGGCAGCTTCTCCAAATGCTTGTTTCATGTTGATCAAAGATACACAAGACACACTGAAAAAGAGTTTATGGTCTTGTCCATAGGAAAAGCCTTTGGGGAGTTTATTGAGAAATATAAGATCTAGAAAAATCTTTAAAACTGTTGTCACTATTTTGGTGAGTTACTTTTTATTTTAGTTCTCACAAGCAGAGGCAACAAAGAGGAGAACAAAAGGCCAGTCATGTATCACTTTCTTTCCGTGACCAGGTAGAAAGAAGATTTCTGAGCACTCTCGTCAATGGCACATATTCATTTGCTGCTTCTCTCTAATCATAATACCATTTGTCATGAAAGCACATGTATAAAAGCTAGGTTTTAACTATAGGTAGAATTTTCAAAGAACAGTGGCTGTACTCTGGGAAGACAGAAAGTATCTATCTTCCACTAAAATTATGTAAAAAAATTTTCATGTCAAGACTAACAAGGGTCAAAAGGCAAGACGTTAATCCACTCTTACCATGGTCGCTAGTCTGTAGTGAGAAATGAGCACATTAGATCATTCCTATGTGAACTTTTTATTTTCTCTGGCTGAAGTTGACAAGCAGACACATGATATTATTAGATGTGGGTCATTAAAGAGCGCTAATGACCACCTGTAGCTAAGGCTACCTGTAGGAAAGGCTAGGGATGGGATACCATGCCTCAGCATCAGGCTAAGTGCAGTGTAAAGCTTGGCTACCCACTCCAGTCTCAGAAGGTACAAAATTACTAATGCACCATCACAGATATTAAAGCTTGCTCCAAATAAAGCCTAATTGTCTTTTTGAGCCTACATAGCACAATTTCTGCAACCTTAGCCAAGTACTATAAAGGTATTGTTAAGGCAACCTATGATCTCAGAATTTATGACTGAGTAATAATCCATATACACATATCAGCTTTTAATTTTGAAAACTGAAGTTTTATTGTGCTCTTTTAAATTGATTCAGGAGTTTGCTTCCTTTAATTGTATTATTGCAACTCCTTTCCCTTCACAAGATAAACTTGTAATTTAAAGTTGGAATCTCCACACCATTTAATAAGACCCAGAGGGGAGAATACATTATTATGAAAACTATTATCTATTGATTGCATTAAAATTCTGTTAATGACAGAATTTTTAAAATACCCTACATATTGTATGGACTCAGATCCCTGGTAATTACCTTCATCTTGTAATAAAGCTGTGAGAAACTGGCAAAATATACAAAACAAGCAGGATAGGTGAGTGTGTTGGACAGAGAATATGAGTAGGTATGGTTAAAAACAAGTAGGAAGTATAGAATCCTTAAATATTCAGCTGTAGCAGTAGCAACAGCTTTTCCATGAGTTTCAGATGACCTGTCAACAGAGGAGCTTCAATTTCCTGAACTGAGGCATAAGATGCCAACCCAAATTGTCCCTTGAGATGTATTTTACTCATTGCAGTGACATAGTATAGAGAAGGTAAGGGATTATATTATCTGAGAAATGGGTTATTGTTTCTGAACTTTAGAAAATATCTGGTCTCCCTTTGTACTCACAGGCAATTTAAATTCCAAAAATAGAAGGTAAAAGTGACCAGTACATGAGAGTCTTAATTGGTGGCTGACTGAAAAGGTAGAAAATGTGTAGATGAATCAGAGTGATTCAGACAAGAGAAGAAGTCAATGTGACTGGTCTGGAGACACACCATTCCTGAAGTAATAAATAAATAATAATTAAAAAAAAAATCACCCAGGACCTATCTATCTTGCCTATTTGGTGATAAACAGGGTGAAAACAGTGCAACCACAAGTTTGGTCATCTCTGAAAAAGATCCCACCACTTCCTGTTTTCTTTTCCTGAGTGCTAGATTTGCATCAGAGAGCTTTAGTATTGTCTGTATGAACTTGTGAAACTCAGAAGGGTCCTCCAAGATATGTACATCCTGGAACTATTGGTTTGTGTTTGTGTCAAAGAAAAAGGGAGAGGGATAGTGGTATATTTATTTTTCTTGTAATCAAAAGATACAATAGCTTATGACAAGGTCTATTATCCCCTGGAAGGAAAAGGAAACAAGGAAATGCCTTTATGCTGCAACAAAAGCTAAATCATTTCAACTGTCAGCCTCCATTAAGACATGCTGAGCAGGGACAGTGATTGCTAAGCCAATTTGTCCATCAGTTTTTGAAAAGTGCTAGCAAATATAAATAAAGAAATAGAGATGAATGTATTTCTATAGGCATTATTATGGTTGATTTCCATAGATATAAGCCACCCCTGCTGATAACTTTCATGTCATTTTGGAGATCAGTGCTAGGAGCAAAATGCAGCTCTGCTCCAGGATGCTGAGAAACAAAAAGTAGTGTTTTTTAAATGCTAATGAGATTTGAAGAATGCCCCTTCATCCCTGGAGATTTATTGTTCAAAGGACAACATCAGTCACTTTCCCGAGGCAGTGAATAGGTTTGATTTATGCATGTCTATCATCTCTAAATTAGGCAACCTGCATTAATAGAATTTCAAATCTTGGTTATTTTACTGTATCCTGAACGTTCTCAATGCAATCCGAAGTCTCTTTCCATATGGTACTGAAGCAGTCTGCCTGCTTATGGAAGACGGTAGAAGCCTGAGAGAGAATCACTTTGGGCTGATGATTTGCAGCAGGTTCTCAGCAAGCCCGTCCCACTGAGAAATGCAGCCAGTAGAATATCTCCAATGTCCATGCTTCACAGATTGGGTGTTAGGCTGAGAATTCATAGGGCTATATGGCAGAGTGTGATGGGTTTGGCTGGGGCAGAGTTAATTTTCTCCACAGTGACTGGCGTGGGGCTGTGTTTTGGACTTGAGCTGAACACAGAGATATATTTATGAATATCTGAGCAGAGCTCACACAGAGCCAAGGCCTTTTCTGCTTGGTTGCTGGCTGGGGTTGAACCATGACACAGAAAATTAATCTGTTCTAAAAAGAGGGAATTACTTTTCTTGTCCAAGATGAAAAGGTATGCTTTTTTTTTTAAATAATAGATGGGAATTTGCGGATTTGCATCTTGCATTCACTCCCATATCTAGTCTCAGCTTCAATTAGAGCAGGTAGCATAGTTTGTTTGCCTGAGGTAGCTACAGATCATACTATCTACCTGTTCACTATTTTTTTTATTACATACTTCATCAAGGTGGGTCAAAGTACTTTTTGAAACTGTCAAGATAATTTGACTCTGAATTCTTCTCTTGGAAATGCAGGGATGTATGGAGATGAAGAAAAAGAGAAGAAAATATGAAAAGAATGTTCTTCCAAGGCTTGCAAATAGTGGTGGATGGGTGTAAGGGCTAGGCCATGACAAGAGAAAACTTTAGACAAGGTCAGTGATACATTAGCTTGCTGAGTTACAGGGATAACACCTGGACTTGATTTTTGCACAGGACAGCAAATACTCAATAGCAAATAGAATATAGCAAATAGAAGAAAGCCCAAGCACTCCCCAGAGAGCTGCCTGATGGATGTCAGCTAGGCCTCCAAATATCTTTCTTTTACTGTCATCTGTATGACGGGGAGAGTAACAAGTATGATAAAGTCATGTTTAAACTCCTTAGGAGTCTAACTCCTTATGTTAGTCACATTTTAACTATTCTTTAATCAGAAATCTTATAATTCCTCTTTTTAGTTCTGTGTTTGTTTCTGGCTTCACTAAAGGGATTTTTTTCTTCAAATTATTAGAAATTGAATGTTAACAAACAATAATAGCAGGAAAAAGAACTCATAAATATGGGACACATCTTTCAGTAATATCAATTAGCAGCACTAGGTTCACTGAAATCAATGTGAATTCAGTCATTGACTTCAAGAGCACTAAAAGGCCACCAAGGATGTTTTAGATGGAGATATGAAAGGAAACCTGGAGAGATTTTCAGGCAAAAGTTTTCTTTTGTTTTTAGCAATCTTGCTGGTTTCCATAGGGATTTCTAATGAGAAGAAATAAATTGAACTACTCAGCTTGGGTCATAGAGGATAAGAACATATAATCAATTTAAAACAAATTAAAAAATCAGGTATCATCTATAACTGTGCTTCTTCTTTTTGATAGGTAAAAGAGAATTTGGAGTCCTAAGAAAAGTCAAAATACTGTTAAAATTTACAGACATCAGATATGGAAATTCATTAACTTCTGGAAATGCTTTAAAATCTAAAATGTGCTCTGTATCGCTATTCAGTTTGTATTTCTTGTTTCAGGGACTCATTCTCTGACCTTTGAACAAGTATGCTTTCTGATGATTTTATATCTCTGTACCTGCACAGAGCCACCATTATTCACAGCTTTGTAACTCTCATTAGTAAGAAAGCAGGTAATATCTGTATAATCAGTTGAGAGGGCAACAAATTCCTGATTACATCATGTTCTACCAATTCAGACCAGCATGTACTTAAGTTTTGCTGTACAGAGAATTTAATGAAGAAAAGATCCTAGCATAAGCTTCCTTTCCTGGAAATTGGTATTTTGAACAGTTACCTGCTTTATCAAGAGCCTAAATTGTGACTCATTGGCATTTTTAAGGTGAACTCTTAAACAAAATGACAACTGGCTTTCACAAGAAAGAGTCTTCACATGCAGACCTGTACTCCTTCCTTCATCAGCCAAACTTAACAAAACAGTGATTATAAACACAACATGGATTGGCCTGTAACTGTAGAGGTTTAACTCTATGACTGATATAATTAGGGTCAGGAATGCCTGGGAGTGTCTCCCAAAGCAGCAAGGTTATGGTGTCACATGGTGGTGAGATCCTTCATTGTGGTTAAGAACACCCTGGGGCTTGGTGTTCTCAATCTCTATAGACTGCGTCATTTCAGCTTTTCACTGCAAGGATTTTGGACCTAATGCCTTTTATTTTGCTGTTTGTATATAACCATGCAAGGTGCATTCCCATCAGATCACAGTGTGGATTCCTGTGATACCTGTCCCACTTGTGACTACTATTTCCCAAGAGAGAGTGGCACCACAGAAGGCCCTTGAGGTAATTGGAGTTTTCAAGGCCCCAGATTATACTGAGAGGGTTTTTGTTTGTCTCTCTATACTTCTGTAAGTCTCTAAAGACTCTGGCATGTATAAGGGAAGTCTTGTTTTCAGTTTTCCGCTCAATAAAAGGTCAGCAAAGCACAGGTGAAGCTTTCAGATACAGAAATATTTTTGTTATTCTTTTGAACAACATATTTCCTTACTTGAAAGTGTATTCACTTCCATGCTTACATCACATTTCTCCTAGGAATGTGATATTTGGAACTTACTGTCCATAATTTTAAATTGGCCTACATATGCCTTTAGTTTTGATGAAATGTCTGAAGAATGTCTAAAATAGACCTTTAAAATACATAGTTATTCCAATTTGACTGCCAAGATTTAACATGAAATAAAAAATTCTGGTGACGATGAGTCCCAGAGTTTATAAACCTTAGGAAAAAAAGATTTATGTAGAAAGCCCAGTGGTTTAGGATTTCCAAGAGCCATTCTCAGCCCATGCTTTGGCAGCAAATTTAACTTCCCCATATCCACAAGGTGTGGAGAACCTCCTTCTTGATTACTGTGACAGAACAGCACTTTGCAAACAGCATTTGATCCTTGAAATGCTCAGGAGCAAATCCTCCTCCTGATATCTTTGGAAGTGGTTAGATTCACTGAGGAGAGTGACCCATCAGCCTTCACTTTCCCCAAGAGCATGATCTGGGCAGCTGAGAGGAGCACACAGCATTCTGCATAGTTCTGTCAAATCCTGAGCTATCAGATATTCTATGGAAAGTGAGCAGAAGGAGCATATTTCTGAGATACTGAAGCACTTTTTGTGGAATAGACCTAGTAAGAACCCCTGGGCACTGCTGTTGTGCCATTAGCTACATGTGGATAATGGAGAAAAGCTATATGTAAAGTAAAAATAATTCCATCATAACACCTGATACAAGAGCCTACAAGCTCCACTAACATAAGAGAGAAGAAAAACATTTTTATTGAGAGTTGATAGAGTGCTTGACTTGCATAATCACCTTGTTACCATTTTCCTCTGCAACCAAACCAACAAGAAGATATTGTAGTTATAAAAATTACGCATACAGACATGAAATCCTTTACCTGACTTTCTAAGATAAATACACAGGTGCATCTAGAAAAAGACTGTAGACAAATGAAGAACAGATATATCGAGATATTCTATAGATGGTTGAATAGAATGAAAGGTAAAAATTGTTACAGAAATGTTTGGACATCTTAAAACAACAAACAGTTCAATATGATTTATTTAGTCAGGTAGACTAAAATTCACTAGTATAATAACAGAACCATTTGTCTTAGCAAGTATCTTGTTATTGGTGATCAATAATGTAGCTGAGATGACTGATGGCTTTGTTTTCCTGTGGTGCCTCAGCCAGACTAAATTATTTATTTGACATGCTACCTCTTGGCAAATGCTAGGTAACAGTGATAAGAAATTTGCATGCCTCTGAATGAATGTGAGATATTCTTCAAACTTTTGGTGAATGACATATGGCTGTAGTTTGAGGCACAGTTTTGCTGACCAGATATGCTTTTATCTCCTGGCATGAATAGCAATGGAGACATCAGAATGAAACCCAAGAGGCTACTTTTTTTAGTTGTTGCTATACATGACAGAGGAGAAAATGATGGTATATTCAAAAATATCCAGAATTTGGATTCCTCTGAATACTCCTGCCTCAGTTTGCCAGGATCCTTAAGTTGTTAGTGACAATTTTAATTACCTTGAGACAGGTAAAAATATAAAAATAATAAAAGAGAATAAAAACTTATTAGCAGGACAAAGTCTCCTAAGCTCACTAAGCTCATTATTACTGCCCCTGACAGTGGATAGCGAGGGAAGATGAGTTGAAGAATGAATGTAAGAGCATAGCCAGTTCAGAACAGTATTTTGCCCTTTTGCATTTTGCCATTTCTGTGTTATCTGTTCTCCAAACTGTAGTGTTCTTTTATTAAATATATATAAGCCTTTCAATTACTCCAGGCATCCTTACTCTTCTCTGTGCTGCTGTGTTACAGTGTATTCAAGATATGGTGATCTAAACTGCACTCAAGTTATATATGGAAAAGGATTTACACATGGTTTAACAATATTAAGTTTTCCTCTTTATGTTTTCTTAATACATAAGTCATAATAAAATTTTTTTCTTTTTACATTTAATCCTATTTTATAGCTAATTTTAAACACTGGCTGGGCATGAAGCTGATACTTCCAAAAATCTATCTGCAATAATTCCAGTGTCTCTTCCCTAAGTGTTAAGAAAAATGATAGTTTAGAGACAGTCATTGTGCATTGCTTTCTCCTTACACATTACTTTTGGTTTTTTTTCCATTTAGCTTAATTTGCTGAGTTATAAACCAGTTGCTTAGTATCACAAGACCCTTCTACAAAACTCAATTGTCTGGCCTAATGTGCTGGTACCAGCCTGGAAAATGTGCTGCACTGCAGCCCTCAAGTCCTGCAGCAGCCCTCAAGTCCTGCAGCAGGGCTTGGCATTTGTTTGGCTCTGCCAGGACACCTATGGCTCAGTGCTGGAGGATGGAAGAGGGGTTTTGTTCTTTTGTAATTCACAGCTGAGGAACACCACACTGACTTTCCACTGCAATTTTTCCAGTATTAGAAACCAATTTTGGTGCTGGCCAGTTTTGTGATACATAGCTTCCAGTATCTTTGGTCTTGAGATCTATAGTGCAGCAAGATGAATCTCTTGAGTGCTGGAAAAAAACTGTGCTGTGTCTTGCTGTGAATCTTACATAGCAGCTAGCAGCACTCCGAAACTTTAGTTTATTGTACCTATTCAGAGAAAATTAGTGTGCTTTGAAGAGGTAAGGCGGAATGGATGATTACATATGCTGCTGAAAACTATTAGTTCTCATTTGCTTAACACCATTTCCTAACTCACAGCTCTAAAACTTTTCACAGGACCTTTAAAGTACAATCAGTTTTCCTTGGCTATTTCCTAATAATTCAAACGGAGTGCAGAACCTGACATGCAATCAGGCTAATACAGGTCGATATCCATTTTCTTTCAGTTAAATAGGAATTCTAACACAGTGATACCAGCTATGGAATCTCAAACAGCTACTGTATATCTATCTGTCTGTCTGCTGAACAAGCAGGGTGAGGACTGGCTCAGTTGCCTTTAGTCATGCTGAATAACCACTGTAACTCACTAGGTAAAACAAAGCTTATCACCACTAATTAAGACAACACTAGTTTGAGAATCATTCAACCTCATCCATATCCTTTTCATTTACATTTAATTCACAAATATAAGACTTAAACAGTTTACAAATTTGGTGTGATCTCACTTGGGAAAGTGGAGAGGAGAAGATATTCTTCTCTAACTGGAAGAATTAAAAACCCAGCTTGTGAGATCAAAACCAAGCCCTACATAAAATACCCACAAAAAATCCTGAAAAAAAATTACCCATTTACGTGCAGAAGTATCTTCTTCTCTGTTTTTAACAACATACAGTAATGGAAGTTGATGGCTAGAATCTGCAAACCAATTCTGCACCCAGCTGAAATTGCCACAAAATCTTAGGATGCCATGAGGGAAGGAACTGTAGGAAACTTGCCTAAAGACCATGGCTAGATATTTGTGAATAGAATTCTGAGATGTCCAGGACTTAATTTTACATGTCATCCAAAAAATGCCACAGCCCTCCCAGATGATAGACCAAATTATTCATGCATACACTTAATTACCCATATGACATTTCACAAACATTTTTCTGCACTGGCTGGTTATGATAGCCTGAATTCTGAGTTTTTAATGTTGCTATGATGCAGTCATTGAAACAAATTAGGGGCAGAAAATAATTAATAATTGCTTCATTTTTTTTACAACTAAGATAGTTTTTGCTTTGGTAACTGTTTTCAAGGCTGAGTGACTGAGATTTTGCTGATGCATCACTTCATAGAGGTGAATAATCTACCTGAAAGTAACTGAGTTAATTCTGCTGGATCATGGATTACAGGACATGGCTAAAATGATTAAATTTGATTTGTTTCTTGGTCTCAAAGTATGATTTGCTTGTGTTTGGAAAGAAGATGAGTGATAGAGACCAAAAAGGATAAAAAGACACATGGCAGAGAAAATAAGATGAATGGTGGACTACATATAAAACTCCTACAAACAGCTGCACAGACAACATGAAATCCATAAAGATGAAACTCAGAGAGGATTTCCATCAGATCATGGTGTGCTTTATAGTCATACTCACCTGGCCCCTTTTCATTCTATTTCACTGCAGGTGAGTGAAGGAGCTATGACATAGTTGCATATAAAGAAGTAATTGGCTGTGAACACATAGACAGCTTTAGGCTCTCGAGATATTAAACAAACACCTATGAAAATCCTATGGGATTGCTCAACACATAGTTGACTAGAAGAGAGTGATGTCTAATCCAAGAACTATGAACCCCAGTACAACTAACTCTTGTGAATCTTTAGTTGTCATGATTACCAAGGCATGTGTCGGAGGGACACATTATTTACCATGGGTGAGAATACTAAGACTTGACTCTTAAACATATACAGTATATAGTCATAGTGTATTATTGTACTAGGGTAGATTCAGCATTTTTCCATAACTTTAATTATGTTCGTTTATTATTTGAAAACAAACAAGGTTGGTCTTGCTTAGAGGAGTTTTTCTTCCTTCTTTCTCTCTTGCTTCCATGCTGTTGTAATCCAAACCCTTTTTTATGCCAGTTTCTGTATTAAACTGAGCTCTTGTATTAGGCTCAATACAATTTGCACCGAAAATGAGACTTACTGTCCCCTATGGTTTGGGTCATGTGAAGGATAACATCTCCTGGAAGAACTGTGTGAATTTTACCTATGGAAATAATGAGGGGGGGGAAAGTTTAAAAGAGTTTCATTAATTTGCATCCCTAAAGGTGAAGAGTTAGGCACAGTTGAGAATTAGAGAGTTAATGTGATTCTTAAAGCTACATGGGATGATTTGGTGTGTCACTGAATTATGGCAGCCTATATCCATGTAAAAAAATGTATCTCTAAGGAAAAGATACGGAAAGTCAAGGACAATTTCCAGAGGTACCACCAATATCCCTGAAGTTCAGTGTGGGTTTTAAATAAATACAAAATATTCCGAGCAGAAATGCAGCTGAGAAAGAACAGATTGGAATAAAAACATACAGGGGCCCTGAAACCACAGAAAACTTCTGCAGATTGTTAGGGGAGAGAAAGTGGATACACCTCCACCACGTTTTTAATGGTTTAAAATCTTTTACAATGACATCATAGTTTCATTTGCATTGCATATAAGATGGAAGATCAATGCATTGGCATCAGTGATTGTGACAAATCTTTACACACAGGCACAGCCTCCTGCAAAGAATTTTGCACTATTGAAAATTCTGGAAATTATATATAGAACAGTTCTTGCCCTCCCAGAGATTATCTGTGGAGCCACAGGCTGCTTTACGCAGACAATTTTCTGGGGATAGGCACAACTACAGATCTCATGTCAGCTGAAAAATGAATTAAAAAAAAAAACCTATCTACATGAAATTCTGTATGCAGCAACAGGTTATTCTTAATGAAATGATGTTCATCTGAAGGATTGCTAAGGATCTAATAACTGTCCTGTCTATCCTGATAAATGCCTAACCAGAACTCCTCCTTCCTGACCTCTGAAAACAGCCTGTTTTTTGTGATACTACCATCTTCAGAAAGATCCATTATTCATGTGCTTGAATATTGTATAGGCTGGCAAGGTAGAACCTAGAATACTTCCAGTCTTGCATTTGTGTTGGGCATAGATAACCTGAGAATCCAGTGCAAGAGATCAGTAGAAAATCTGGACTGGGCTGCAGTGTGCTAAAGGATGTGTTCTACACTTTTTTTTTTCCTGTTGCAACAGGAGAAAAACTAATCATCCTGTCCACCAACAGCACAGGTAATAGTACAAATGCAAACTGAGGAAAGCAACACCTTGATTTTAGCATGTCCATACAATATATACAAATATTTGACAGGACCCACTGGGAGACATGCAAGCTGCATCAGAGTTTACTTTGGCATGAAAGAGTAACTCAAGACACAAAATGATTTGGTGATAAGGGTGCTAAAAAAAGGGGCTCACACCTTGTCTTAATCTTTTCAACTGTTTAGCAGCTAGGTTTTTTACTGGCAGCTGTCTTGCAATCTCTACTATGATCTATTTTGCTCTAGAAGGACAGGCAGAGTACAAACTACCATCCCTGTGCCGTTCTCTGAGCTCAGCATCTTAAATTCACTGATCTGCAGTAATATGCAGTAGAGAAAGCTTTAGTATTTGTCAAAATATCATAGCTAATCTAATGTAAGAGGTAACTATATTATTTGCCAAAATACTGATTCTTTTTAAATACTACACCACTGGACTAATATTCAGTGCCTGCAACTTCACCTTGTGTTCTGGGTTAAAAACAAAATTTTTTGTTACCTTTTTAAAAATTGTCTTCTTAATTTTCAATAGGTTTATTTTTATTTTTATTTTTTTTTGTGAATCTGTAGCAAAAATAATTAGAAGCACTGGAATTGCCTCCTTTGCACAGCTCATTGCATCAGAATTTTCTCTTAATCTTTGCCTTGCCACTACAATTTTGTTTGTCATCTCATGCATGAAATGGGCACTTTGCATGAAACATATACTTGCAGTATCTATTATTTTATTTTTGTCCTTTGTGTTATTTTAGTGCCCACTGTGTCTTTCCACAGATGGAAAAATCCCCAGTGTCTTTATTTTAATAATTTTATAAAAGTTGCTGATATGATTAACCTGTTTAAGTTTAGACCAAGGATATTCTGAAGTCTGTGATATATGTCTGGAAATAGATTATTCAGACACTTATTTCAGATACTGGATTGTCTGTACCTGTACAGCTCCATTTGCTTTGAAGGGGAGCATTGGAGACACCTGAGCGATTAAAGTAGTCCAAGGCCTTTCTACCATGCACACTATGCAGCTTTGGAGGTGGAGAAAAAAGAATAGAACCTGGATGTGAGCAAGTTTATTTATCAGAATTATAATTCTTCTTTAGTTCTCATTTTTAATAGAATATCTGTGACAATTACACTGTTTACAAAAGTAAACGTTTGTTAAAATCTAGTTAAGGGAAAGACTCGGGAGAATTACCATCTCCCTGATGCTTCAGCAAGCTGTACTCCTGCCCTGAGCTAGGAGAACTAGCAGTTCTACTGCTCCACTATTGCTGGGTCTGTGACATCAGTCAGTGCATTTCATTTTTTTTTGCCAGAGAACTCAGCCTGTCATTTCACTCTGAGACACTGAGAGCCTACATTTGTGTGATATTGTGCTGCGGTTTTAAAAGAGGAACTGCTAGATGAAGTGGCTAAAAGTGATCTCAAAAAGAGGATTCATTTGGGTCATTACACTGTGACAGGCACTGTGGGCCAAACCAATGCCATCAAAGGTGAAAAACAAATGGATTAGTCGAGTGCCCTTTGCATCCATAACCATCATACCAGATGTCAACAGCTCTATATTTAAGCTGAAGCATCTTGGATACAGTTTCTTCCAGTTCCTGGAACGACATACAGTGTCTCCTCTAGCAGATTTTAACAAAACCTCTTGGGACTCAGAGCATCTTTTTTTTTTTTTTCTTTTCAGTCCATATCCTTATAAAGCAGGGAACATTCCTCCTGCATCTTTCAAATCAATACCAAGGCAGCAGGGTGATCTGCATACAAATCAACTTGCAAATTTACACCCTGTCTGACTTGGCCAACAGGATTAAAAATCATTCATGAAACAACAGCTCCCTGTAATCACATCCAGGCAGATTTCAATAATAACTCAGGCATATAAAAGCCTCTTCATTTCATATGTATTAAAAATAGTTCCTTCTCATTTTCTACCTTTTCCTTGGATGGTAACTTCCCATTTTCTTGAAAGCTTTCTGCTCTTGTTTTATCATCCATTCTCCAAAACCCCCATCTACTTAGTGACTGGAAAGATTTTTCCTATCAATCAAAATAAAAGTCAATTGTTTATTCCCCAATCTGATAGCAGATAGGACTTGTTAAAAAACCTGAGTCATCATCACTTCACCGCATATCAGTGGCAGCCACTGTCACCAAATTGCCACTAAATTTTGATGTACAATGAGCCTGGTAGTTACAATTCTACTCTCCATGAACAGTTGTCTACTTCAGAAAAGCCACCGTTATCCTATTTAACATCTTACAAGCAATATTCAATCTTTAGTAGGCAAAGCAGTTAGGCTTCCTCACTAGACTGCTTTGATTTCTGCTTCAGATTATGATGTGACTGTGTAATTAAATATAGTGCCTGCTGTCTATTATTACACTGCACTTTTTTCTGGTTCACAGATTCATCTTGGTACAGTTTCATTTGCAGTTATTGTGGAAATAGAGCAAAGCAAAGGGATTTTTCTGTAAATTGAAACAATATCTAAATGCAAAATACTGTACTCCATCCTGCAGTGCCTTTTGTCCAGGAGAGCTGAGACAGAAGTCAGGAGCTGTGAACAATTTTTGTCTTTCAGTGACAGGGCTGTGAAAGACCGATTCCAGTCGGAGTTCTTGATCGCCTCATGGGGACGATCTGTCATCATTTGTCAGGGGTGATTCCTGCGTTCACAGCTTTAGAAAGAGTAGTTACTGACTGCAGGTATAATAGGATGCATGAGTTTAGAGGGCAAAGCAAGGTTTTTGGCAAACATACTTAATAATCACTGCAGAATGAATTCAGTCTGAAGTGCCTGAAATCTCCTCATGTCTTTTTAGTTACTTAACCATTTCAGCACTCAGAGCACAGATCTAAAATTCAGCCCAAGCTGCCCCCAAAATGAAATAATATAAAAAGCTAATGTGTATTAATTTTTGTCCCATTACTTTCTTTTATAAAAGCTTAGTTATCAATTAAGCAATCTGGAAAAGCATTACTTGTAATAATTTTTCTTTTACTCATTTTTTATTAGGGGGGAAACAAATTGGCAATCCCAGGAGAAAATATGTGAGAAGAGGCAAATACACTGAGATGCTGAGAATGAGACTCTAGCTCAAACCAGTCACCTTCTACACAGCACTGGGGATCAGCACAGTGGTTTGGTTTCCCTTGTGCACATAGTAAAACTGGCCTTGGCATTCATCATATATAATGTGCAACAGGCACAATGCCTGTGCTACTTGAGTGTTTTATGAAGAATATATCTTACAAACATCCAAATTCAAAGCAGCTTGAAACAGTGAAATGGGTATGAAAGCAACTACCAAGTGGTTTCTTTTCCATTTTTATATATTGCTGCCTGCTGGCAGAGAGGAAGAGTTTCTCAGCCATGCCACTACTTCCATTGTCATTACTTAATAATGCCATTATTTGTTTTTGCTGCTTCCACAGTGAGCAGCTGGGATGCAGCAGTCATGGGAAGAGGAGAGTGGGCTGTGTAAGCTGAGAGCTGTGGTGAGTGAATTGCTCAGGGCTGCCAGAGTGATGGTCTGTAGAGAGGGAGTACAGTAATTACTGGTGCTGCTGGGAAGGAATACTCCATGCAACATTACTACCTCTAAATGTCATCCAATGCTACTGCTGGCATCAGGAATCAATTCCGAGGCTGACAAAAGGCACTGCAAAGTAAACAGCTGGAATGTGACTATTTGCTGCTCTCAACAGTCTGCTATCCTCACCCACAGCCTGCTTTGCTCATGTCTTTGGCCTGGGGCTCACAAGACCCCATATGATGAATCCACCCCTACTCAGTGAATTAGCAGCGGCAAGGAACAGCATCTGATTGACTTAGTAGACAGTACATGGTTTTAGTAAATTAAAACTATGAAGAATGCTTTAATGATAAAATGGATCTGGCTTGAGGAGCTATGTCACAAATAGAGTCCTAGGCTTGCAGATCTTAGAGGGACCAGGATCTGGGGTGCGGAAATCATAGAAGAGTTTCAGTGTAGTTTGGCAGCAATGTGGAAGGGAAAAATCAGACAGTACTAACTGAAGTACTGACTTCCTGTGTTTGATGGAATAATAAAATTATTTCTATGTTAATATGTCCTGCAACACCTTTAGTTCTTTTGCTTTATAGAATAACCCTTTAAATCATAACTATGCTGTTAGAATCAAAATAGAAAGCAGGTAGGTCTGCTTAATGCATGGCCCTAGAACTTGCCTGTTCAGAAAAGGACCTCAACAGAGGCAATCACAAACTTCCTGTTAATGAGGTTGTAGTACTTCATTTTGATTTTCTGACTCTAGCTATCAATTTAAACGGACTCCTTATGTACTGAGCTCACTTGAAAACAAACTAGAAAGTCTCTTCAAGGAAATTTGGTTTTTTTGCACCCAAGCAACTACTTTTCATGTTTTCAACACATGTTCTTTATATATTTGCATGTTCAAAACACACAACCAGACTGACTCTCATGACCAAGCTATATTTGCCTAATATAATTTTTTCTCATAAAAAAGGGCTGTGGCTATAATTACATTATGGCAAACTGAAATTCAGTGCTGATAGTGCTTTCACATGTGCACTAAGACCACCTATCCATTATGTAAGGTAGGACAAACAACACACAGCAACTTCCTGCTGCTACATTTATACTTTTTGGAAATGGTGAAGACGAGAGGTAATGCAGAAATGCAAAGTGCTTTCTACTGTGCAGGTCTGTGGATTCACATAGCCACATTACCTTGGCCTTTAATTGAGATCTCCTTTCACTGGTAGAGCTGGAGGCAGAACTTTTGGGATGGTGAACCTGAGAAACTATGAAATATTGCAAACTCTTCTTGAGAACTGTCTCTGCTAATAAATCTTGATAAATTCTATGGGCATTGAAACTTGATTACTAGAGTAGCACCTGGCATTTGGCCCATGCCAAATAGCAGTTTCCCAAATTATTCCTGTGC
Organism: Chloebia gouldiae; assembly: GCA_003676055.1. NCBI lineage: Eukaryota > Metazoa > Chordata > Aves > Passeriformes > Passeridae > Chloebia > Chloebia gouldiae. Next base: position 35,657,646 of record QUSF01000004.1, read on the forward strand.
TTTGCTTATTCTCAATAAGCAGTTTGCATGCAGCACCCTGTTTCAGAAGCTCACAGAATAGACCGGCATAGGTATGGCACATCCTTTGCCAGTTGGCATCAGTATCTGGGAATGTTCCTGCTCACATTACATTTACTGCCATAAGATGTAGCTAGAATGCCTGATGCACAGGGTGTGTTAATGAGGGACTGCAGCCTTCCTGGTCCCTTGGCAGTTCTGCACCTGTTTAAAAGCAAGCACTGTGCATCATAAAAGAGAAATCGTAAAGAAAACAAGGCATGGAAATGAAATGATTTCTAAACTATTTGGCTTGCACTGCTTAATAAACTCGGTTTTGGAATATCTGCTTTGGTGCTCATTTTCTGGCTAGGGAGATGTAAACATGCAATCCAGTCTCTTTGGGAACACATGTCATAAGACATTAAGGAGGCAACTGGACAAATGCCAAGAAATATCTATAGGACTTTGACAGATATGCCAAATAGCAAACATCACACTTGCTAGTCATTTTCCCTTGAGTCATCCTGTAATTAGGCTGTGAAATTTTGTGCCACTGCTAACGGCTGTGCCCACCTCCTCAGCTACAGCCAGGCAGTGAAAGGAGGGAAATGTTGCTTATGTCCTCCCCATCCTGGACTACTGCTAAGCTCTAAAATATCACCTGCTGACAAGGTGGGCCAAGCCTGACAGACACAGGGACTGGTGCTTGACATTGGAAACTCAGTCTAATTCAGAGTGATACAGAAATGGTGGCTATCACAGGAGAAAATATTAACATTGAGAAAATATTAAGACACTGGATGGAGTATGCCAAGGTGAGATTTGGCATGCAGGTCACCAGCCTGACTGCACCTGTTTAGAACCTCCTGAAGGCTGCTTCAAACGGCATTCCCAAAAAGCCAATACAATCATATGTTGTTTAAGACTAAATCCTATCAGTATTGTGGCACAAAGATCCCAATTCCCCACTACTTTGTCTATATCAGTCTATGGTCTTGACTATGACAATGACTAAGACAATGACTAAGAGCATTTTCTTGACTATGACAATGAGGCATGACTTTGGTCATACCATAACTTCATCCCCTCCCCTATTACAGTAGAAACTCTGAGATAGGAATCTGGGAATGAAATGCATTACTGACAAAACAAGCAGATGAAGTAAACGGGATAGAATGTCTCTATTTCAGAGTGGCAGTTACTTATGATACCTGCAGTGTGCATCAATGAACTGAAGAGAAATGCTTTACAAAAGTTATTTAGATTTGGTAATATGAGACCACTTGATGATTACCACTGGGAGAGATGTGCTTAGACCTGCGGTGTGTCTATAATGTCTTTCCAGAGGAATAAAAAGCACTGATGCCATAGACTTAAGCATTAGAATCTACATGATCCTATTAACTCCCAAGAGAGAAAAAATTGATAAAATGTTGCCATTAGGATGCTTTTCCTTAAGTACTTTGCAAGACCACAATTTACATGTGATAGTAAAATAAAAAAAAAAACAACATTGATTTATACAGAGATTTTATCACTTTGAGCTAGATGTGTATAAATCAGCACAGTTCTCCTATAAAATATCACAAGGTAATAGTATCTCTGGTGTAAAAGCTATCTTAGTGCCATGTAAGAAACCAGGATAAATTCAGATTTCTGATTAAAACAGCAGTTGGTATTAAGTATATAGGGAAATTTGTAAAGAATTTTTCTGATGGAGTGTTGGAAGTACTAATTTGTATGAAGACTATGCATTACTAATTTATATCAAGATTATGCATACTGCATAATCCTCTTTCTTTCTTGTGAGGCTAACACAAAACTGATTGTTGGACAGGTGCTTTCAGGAGAGTAAGTCAATGTCCTAGATAAGGAAATCCCTCAAACATCACCTGGTCAGGTGTATTCTAGCCTTGACTATTATGAACAAGTGGTTAAGATCACTTAACGAATCACCAGCAAGTTATAGTAAAAATCAGATTTAACACCAAGCAACAGTATGACAGAGTTCATTGGCCAGGATCACTCTACTGCTTACTAGGTGGTTAAGGCATGCCAAGAAAAAAAAGAGCTTCAAACAAAATCCAAGTAGATCAATCCAAACTGAAATTAACCAAGAACTGTCAGTATGTGTGTGTGTGACAAAAGGATAGGAATGGCAAGGATAAAAAGAAATATGGCCTAAAGGCTTAACAGCACTCAAACATAACAAAATTTAACTTACAACTTAACAATTTAGCAAAGAAACAAGACTTTACCAGTGTTTAACTTAGCTGACAACTTGTTTTCAGGCCTGACTTAGATATCCAAAGTACTCAAACCTCTAAGAGAGCAGCGTTTCTCCCATATCTGCCATAGCATCTGCATCCTTGTATGCACACAGACATAGAGTCAGTGCAAGGTACCTGTGACAAAGCACCCTGGAAGGCAGTGAAATGCTCCCCTTGGATGTCCTTGTGTCTCCTGAAGGGGCCAAGGGCTGGGCCTCGAGGAGTGGGGGTTTCAGACCGGGATCCATCATCCTTCAGCAGCCTCTGAGAGCAGCGAACAGGAGCTCGCTGCTCCAGGAGCTGCGCCCTCGTGGCCAGGTGGCTCATCCCCCTCACTGCAGCCAGGACCGCTCCAAGGGCCTCCTTTTGGATGGTCCTCCCTGGCCACAGTTTGGGAAAGTCTTGCCTTTCAGGCAAGAAAATAGTTTGCAAGGCTGTTCATAATAAAAAAGGCAGCAGCAGTTTCTGGGAGCAGACGCTGCTCCTGAGGAGAGGCTGAGCCCGGGTGCCGCTCGTCAAGGCTGAGCCCTAATGAGCGTTTCTGAGATCCTGGTGCGGTCTGGAAATGGGGCTGAGGGAATACTTCACATTGACAGTGGGCTCCTTAGCCTCTGATTACTTTTTCATACCATAGAAAATCTGAGATCTGATATTGCACCTTGTCTGTGTTACAGGGTGCTGGAGAAACCTGTGTCCTGTCTTCCTCACAAATCAGACTGACAGAGCAGTAGAGGCAGATGAAAGAGCTGGTACAGGCATATCACAACTGAAGTATCACGTTTCAACCCTCTGGATGTGGGTAACACAGCACACATACCACTCTCCCTGATTGTTTGAAATATATGCCTTTAAGTCCTGTGTTGCATGTAGATAACATCAATTTGCCTGTGACTTTCAGGGAATCCTACTGCTGTCTGCAGGATTGTGAGAGAGAAATCCACTGGGTACAGCGCTCATTGGCAATTCTAAAAAACCCCACTGGTTTTGAACCCTACCCACTGTAGAGATTAAATTGGTGCAGTATGGCCAGACAACTGCAGCTGACAGACGGGACATACTGTTTCAGTATCCATAACACTATTCTTGATACACACTGTGCTATCCTAAGTGCAAAGTCACTCAATCTTATGCAAGACAGTCGTCAGGTGAGTGGAATAAAGGATACCTGAATTATGACTTTCTCTGATGCTACATTAAATAGGGGCAAATGGGCAATATTTAATCTTATAAAAGTCAGCTACTCTTTATGTGACTGGGCAGTATGTTCCTTTGCAGAGCACTAGAAATCTTTAAATAAAAAGCACTACCCAATGGTAATTTCCCCAATATAATGGCATACTCATGTCCAAGATAACATTAGATTAGTAAGTTTCTTGGCCATTTCTCTCTGTACTTTGAATGAATCAGTTAGGCTTATATTAATATTTGGTTATACACAGAAGATATGATAATATATGTATTTAGTCATCAAGTTATTAGAGTGAGAATGAAAGACAAATTGAAATATTCAGCATTTTTGTATATGAGAAACACAGACATTGCCACATGCATCCCTGAGCACAGTCATGTTGCTGTTACAGAAATATTGGATCTGAGAAGAAGTGATGTCATAACATCTGCACTTATAAAAGCTGGATTTAAAACTCTAACTTATTCCAAAATTTACTTGTTTAGGTTAGTCCATAACACAACTGTAGTGGCTGTGTTAGGATAATTATATCTCCAAAATCTCTCTATAAATAATAAAGAAAAATAAAATCCTATATAGGGTGATATATAAAGTAATTTAGGCTACTTTTACCTTTTCACTAATCATAGAAGAAATCTCTGGCTATAAAGGTTTTTACCAGGCTTTAATTCTATGATGATTTAAATAGAGATAAGTTTATATCCCTGGAAAATTACTTCCTTCTTCTCCTGTGTTCAAGCTATGATGCTCATGTGCCCCTCTGGTGAACGTGTTTAATGAATGAAACAAGGAGAAAACTGTTTGTAGAAAAAAAAAAAGCAAGCAAGCAAACAAACAAACAAACACAAAAAACCCCCAAAACAACCCAAAAAGTAGCTTTCCATAAGTTTCATTCCCTGTATTGAATAACTTTGCAATATGAACTCAGGACTTGGTCTGGCCGTAGAGATTAGTCAAGTGTGATTGTCTGGAGATAAGAACACAGATCTGGGACTAAGGACAGGATCATGCCAGGCTAACTTACATCTGCTTTTCACTAGAAATTTCTGGATCTAAATAGAAAACAGAGACTGTGCACTGGAATTAAAAACAAAAGATGCCATGGAAATTCAGGAGCTATAGATACCTAGAGAATTTTAGGCCTAATTTTGGCCTTGGCTGTAGTTATTCTTGTGAGCAAAGACAAGCATTTCTTTGTATCCAGATTTCTGCAAGACAAGTGCAGACTGAGTTCAAAACATTGTCATATCAGGATGGAAACTGTGTCTAATTAATTCCCTTGGTACTGTAGGATAATTTTCCATTGCATACTCAACAGTATTATGTTCAATTGTGAATTCTAAGTAATCTATCTTTTTGTGTGTGTGGTTTTTGTAAGAAATTTTTCCACAGCTCCAAACCACTGCTGATGGAAATTCTTTGAATGAGCCTTTATTTTCCTTAATTTATTCTTAATTTTTCTATTTACTACTTTATCAAAAGTGGCAGGCAAATTGATGGGAGATAATGAAATTTTAGCAAGATTTTATCTTCCCTAGAGGGAATGGTAGCATGCAAGTCTAGCTACTTAATAAATCAAAGCAAAGTACTGCTCTAGGTTTGCCAACACAATGCTCCTTGCTCACCAGCTCTCAAGAGCAAACAAGCTCTGTAGCTGGAAATGTGTTGGAAGTGTAAACTTCTCATAGCACAGCTGCACTGTCTTAGGAATGGGAGCTGTGTCTCAAGACCAGACTCCCCAGGGCTTCCATGCCAGCTCACGTCTGGAGGAAGTCGTATGGCTGGCAGGCTGCAGATGAGGCAATGCCTGAACTCCAACCTGGAGGTTTGAACTCCAACCCAGGCAAGCAAGTTGAGTCACTTGGCACAGTGAATTGAAGCCACAATCAGTCAGACATAAAAATGAAGTTCTACAAATGACTTCTAGATGAGAGGAAGAGTCTGAAATGTGTTACTTGCAACCTATCCTCAAGGTTAAGGAGAGCTAATAGACACTTGTAAGCTGCAATTGTGTCAATAAAGTATTTCCCGGGGTAGATCATCAACTGACTCAGCAGATAAGAATTTAAAACTTCCTTTATTTGCAAGAATAAGCAGCAACACAGCCATTATCACACTAAATTATGTTTTTACTGGATCTTTTTCAATTAAGCACATTTTCAGCAAGTCCATTCCATTTTGCATGATAATACTCCTTAGTGCATATGTTATGGAATGTGTGGGAAGAAAGAGAACCAGCAGTTTCAACCTCACCTCATCAAAGCTTTCAGTAATATCTAGTAATGGCTTACTCTGCTACAGTGTCTCTTATCACGAGGGCATTGAAGCCACTTAAAAAAGCAGAGAGAGAAAATTACATCACTTTTCACCAAAATGCTGCCACTTCTGAGGACAAACACTCAAGTGACAAACAGAAGAATGATGGCAAATGAAGAATGCTTTCTGCCATGAAAAGCAGAAATAATGGAAACTAAATACAGCAGCTCATCATGAAGACCATTTAAGACACTACCCTTCCCTCTATCAGTGGGAAAATTCCATTAGTATTTAATAACCACAGAATATTAGGGGGGTTCTTGATTTTACTTTCGAATTGAAAATTACTCCTGGCAGCACAATGCCTCATAAAAAAATACTGGTGACCTCATTATTATTAATTTGGAGTGCAAATTATTATTTTATACTGCAGAACTACATCATGCAGACCTCTTAAATTTCACTAGAGGTTTCCATCTAACTACTGACCCATATTGTGACATCTGAAAAAATTGTAGACTAAGGCAACATAATAATAATGCTACTTGACACTTTACATCTTTAAATAACTATGAAAATGTTAATTAATTTCCACAACAGCCTAGGGAGCAAACATTTTCATACTGATTTTACAGATTAAGGGGATGAAACATAATGTGTGGACATGACTTCTCTAAGGCAATCTATCAAATAAGTGTCAGATGTGGGACTAGAACTCAAAGATTCATCAGGCTTTTAAACAACGGTGCCTGGGGCAGCCACTTATTTATTTATTAAAAATAGCTTAAACCATTTACAGATTCTATTTAATATGCTATTGTACTGTGTATTGGTTATTTACAATAAAAGCTGATTATGAGGATCTGTTTTGTTTCATTTATACAAATACTTTTTTTTATATTTCAGCTGCAACTTTAATATTCTTATTCATCATAATAGATGTGTCAAATTTGTCTTTCTTTCCACTCTTTGGCTGGTTCTTTTCTTAAGGATTTTTCATTTTTATAAAAGCAGATCCTATCCTTTTGGCCTGTTGTTTAGTTTTTTAAATTTTATTATTACTTTGTAACAGTAGAGAGAAAAGAATTGGATGCATATTTTTAAAAATTATTATCATCCTAAATCTTCTGTAACCAAGAGCTTCAGGGTCTTTTGGAAAGCTTTTTAGTACACCAAAACAAAGGCTCAGAAATATAGCAACTTGTCCAATAGATCAACTCAATGACCAAAATGAAAAGTATTTGAGCAGATAACAAACCTCATTTACCAAGCCAATACATCTCAAAATTCATATTAAATACAAGGACAGAAAATAGATTAGACAGACATGCTACCTTACTGCACAAGATATTTAGTCTGATAAAAGTTTTTAGCCTGGGATAGTCAAGGAGCAAGTCCCAAAGATGAGGAGACCTCTTCTTCCTCTGATTGATCTTCTCCCTTCCAGAGTATCTGAGGTCTGTTCTAACAGAACTAACAGATGTTTTGCTCATGCTAAGCACATCTAAGAAAACACACTTTGTAATACAGAAGGCAAATGAACCACTTCCAAAATAAGCACTATTCTTTTCAGTCAGTGTCCCAGTTTTGTCAGTCTTAAGACCCTGAATACACTTGAGAGCCAAGAGTGTAGAATTCTCCTGACAGCATTAGGCCCATATAAAATCAATCTGTTTCATTTTCTCTTATTTAGAAAAGAAGCTCTTCAGCTCCATCCTGCAGAGCATTCACTCATCTATGCCTAAACAGTGCATTTCACTTCCAGCTCACAAGAATTCATTTCATTCACCATTTGAAGACTGATCCAGCTGAATTGAAAGCTATATATTTTCCTGTGAAAGTGAAATAAAGAATTTCTGTAAAGTCCTTTGGAAGGAATTCTGATAGGAATCTGATTAGGAGTCCCACTCCAGATTTTCTAGAACTGTGTATATTTTAATTCTGTTATAGCCACCAACACACAATAGTGTGTTCTTTGCACTTGTTTGTGGCAAATATCAGTGCCAGTTGTTTGGTTGTTGGCATGGTGTTTCAGAAGGTGACCAGGATTCTAGCAGGAAAACAGGCTTCAAAGGGTGTTCCAGTGCAAAAAGGAGAAAGTGAGGAAAAAGTAAAAGGAGACCAGTAAGAAGAGTGTTTGCCACTGTTTCTGTTCACCTCTTTAAAAGGTGGTGAGCTCTTCGGCCCAAATGTAGTCAAGCCAGAGGACAGAAATCATCTTCCAAATCCAGCGTAACCCAGATGATTGGAATCTGACACCAGTGTAGAAATCCCATGCTCTTCAGGCTAGTGCTGCTACAGCTACACCTAGCTACTACCTCTCAGAGAGAGAACATCCAAACATTCCTCTTGGAAGACATAGTACTGGACCACAAAAACACTAAGGTGCTGCTAGCCTGTGACAGTTAGCTACACCTACCTTCATTTTATTATGATGATGAACTCTACTAAATCTTAAACTAACATCCAGACAAAAACCTTTTTTTATAAGAACAGCCCCAAAATCTGGATCCTTCTCTACTGTCCTCAAAGATTGCTGATGTTTCTTATAATATCCACACTCTGTGAGCTGAGTGAAATCCTGTCTGTACAATCAGGGTGATATCATAGCCACAGCAATTCCAGAAGAATGGATATAATGACAACCGGTTTCTGCTAAAGCAGTTTTCTGTGCCCTTAGCAGTCATTAATTTTCAGTGGAGGAAGCTTTTCACTGACGTCCTTCCTCATAGTAGGATTCCTGCTTCTCAGCAGTCTTCACATAAAGAATGTCTTCTCCCCACTTCTATTCACCCATACAGAAATATGTCTCTTGCTCCACAGATATCTAACTAGAAAGCTCATATAAGGTTTTCAGCCTACCCCAGAACATCCTATAGTTAAGAAACATACAATTTATTCCATCCACGTGAAGTGATCCAAGGAAGCAGACAGTGCCATTTTTTGCTTAGAGAAACCTTTGGAATACCATGCAGGCTAAATTATGGACATTTTAAAGATTTCTCAATTACTATTGTACATGAAAGGATGACAATACTGATTTCATATAAGATGTGGAGGGTCTGTCTTGGTGAAAACTCTGACCATTGTAGAACTAGGTAAATCAAGAGCTAGGGGAGCTGGCACAGCATGCATTTGCTTGAACTACAGCTGTAGTTAAAAATTGATACCTAGAAATTATTCCAGCTGGTCACCATCTCTATAGCACGAGTCAAACCAGTCCTTCTTGCTGAGACTTCCACAGGAAACTAACCTCCTTAATAGACCTGTACTCATCTCCCTCTTAAAACAGTATCCATTTTCCTTCTCCCCTCACTGGTACTGAGGACTACCAAGGCAGCATTAAAATATGGGATTCCTTCTCTCTTCTGACAAGCAGAGTGTGTCAAAGACCATAACATAAGCCTTGAAGAAGGCATCATGCTATGTCTTATTCATGTCTCCATTAACACACACACAGCTGATGATGCTCTGACATCCTCTAGAAATGCTTTCTTGAAAAGACCTTTTCTTTGCAGTATCTGTTCAATATCATACTCTGTTTCCTACACTTTTCTATGGTGTGGTTATGTACTCCTTGCTGTAATAAAAAGCCATAATTTTTCACATTTGTGGTGGCTACTCTTCATATCAATATCATGTAATATAATGGGAATCCACAGAATGACAGACTGTGCAAATGTACATCAGTCTCAGTACAGAGAACTGTCTGAAGAAGCAATGAGCTTTGGGTGCTTTAGGTTTCATACTTAATTAAATGAATTCTTCAGAACTGGAAACAGACCTTTTTTTTTAAATTGTTTTGGTTTGTGCTTTTCTAAAGGTTTGTTTCAGAGAAAGTTGGGTCAGAGCATTAGTCACTGCTGTCAGCTTCTGTCATCTTTGTTCCCCTGCGACAGGATCTGAAGGCCTGTGTGCAGTCGTACCTATCTCTGTCCTGAACATGCATCAGTGGTTACCTGAAAGGCTGTGGATGAGAAACTGCCATCTCCCCTTGAGTAATTGTAACAAGGCAGGAGGACACTGTGTGCACTGGTTTGACAAAGGATTAACCTGTTTCCTCTACTGTAAAGTTGTAATGGGCTCATTCATTACTCACAGAGCATCATGACATGTCACATGTTAGGCAATGATGACTCTGGTTCATTCCAGGAGGTGAATGGTTAGGACAGAAGGGATGGGAGCCAGACAGGAGTGCTTGAGGAGGAGGGCTAAGTTAGATAATAATAATTAATGCTGATATAAACTGGGATGACAATTAACTGATTTTAAGCGGTGTTTTAGGGCTTTCAGAGTGCTATGAAAACATTAATTAACCTTCACAATTACCATTCTGAGATGGGTAAATATCCACCAGTACACTATGATTTGCCCAAGAAATCCATGTGATTTGAGACAGCAAGCAAGAAAAAAAAATCTCTGGTTGTGATATGCATGTAAAATAAATATGCATGCAATATTGAAGCTGTGCAAAAGTCATTCAACCCCATGGTGTATGTGTTCACCATGCTGTTAATGGCTGTGGTTTTGGGGGCTGTCTGTCACACAGAATGGAGCCCTGGAGCAGTGGTGGGGTGATGCTGGTTGGGACAAGCAGCTCCCCCAGCACATTGTCTCCACTCTAGCACAGGCAGGCAGCACGTGTGACTGCCCACACTCCACTCTGGCAGCCTCTCCATGTCAGGAGCCTGGCCCATTTCCCTATGCTTAAAATTTAATCAGAGATTTTACTGCTCATCAACAGCTTAACGGGAGCAGTTAGAACTCTAAAACTTTGCATATTTTGGCTTAATTACCACTAACAGACAGATGCCACTTTCAAGCACTCTCCCTTCCCAGCCCTTACTCCCTGCAGCTGCTCAAACCTGGAACATAAATTCATTGGTTAAATAACCGATAAGAGGCAAAATGATTAGGGATTAATAGGAAAGACAGAAATCTCCTTATTTCTCTTTGATGTTTTAATTTTGGTTATCTCTGCTAAATTGCAGTCTGTACCTCCCATTTGGCAAGATAACAACTCCTCTTATCCCTCCTTTAAAGCAACAAGTAAATGGAGACAATATAGAATGACAAAGATCTTGAAGTGTCAGGGCTCACTGCTACTGTGTGATTCCTGTGTATAAGCAACAGTGGAATTCAAACACAGTAAGGGAACAGCTCCTGATGCCCCTTCTCTGGATGGACCGTTTCCATTTGTTCCTTTTTTGGGTGCTAGGTTTCTCCTTTGATAGGAAAAGTAGAGCAGTAAATAAGCAAATAGTTGTTTTAAATACAAGTGAAAATGTCATGGTGATCCAGGAACAAGAATTAAAGTGCTCATGAATGATTATGGCTGTTCCTGGGACAAAGAAGATGTATTTATGTGGGACAGACATTAATCTCCTACTTTGTGATTTCTCATTACTTCTAGAAAATCACATTTTAAGTGCACTTGTGTTAACTAAAAAAATAAGGAAATTGGTACATTGAAACAGGAGCCCAATGCTCCACTTTTAAAGTTCTCCTGAAGGAATGAATCCTGTCTGCACTTTTTGTTTTGTGGAACTGGATATTCTCACTAAGGATTAAAGGTTCTGGAAGGCAGAGCCTAGGATGCTCTTTGGTGTAACTTATTTATAAGGTAACTTGTGAGGTTAAACTAGATCTTAGATTGAATGTCTGCACTGATATCTGCTTTTCTCAAAACAATAGTTTTGGATAGAGAAGATTGTAGTGAGCTCATAAGAAAAATACTAAGTGAAAAGCCATTTCTCTATTAGCACATGGGTGGATGCATAAGCAAACACAGATTCAGGATTTATCAGTGTCTATTGAAAATTTATCATTACCTCCTAGAAAACAAGGTTCATACTTTCAATGATTTTTTAAAGAAATTATGCCACTTAGAGGAAGAGGTTCTTTTATGTCCATAAACTACCTTGGGGAGAACGGAAAGAAAAAAACCAAAAAACTCAAAGAAACACTCAGCCATGAAACCCAGTAGAACTTTCAACCAAATCACAGACAAAACCTGATTCCCAATCCATATGAGCCTACAATCTTGCAAAAAATATTTTCTTGCAACTGTTTTTTTTTGCCTTGGCAGAAACCTGAGAGAATCGAGAATGAAGTTTGTTCTATCTGTTCTGCCTGACATTTTGCGTATGTGGAAGAAAATAGACAGCAGAAATTCAGGATTAACAACCCATGAAGAGCTCATTAGTACATCGTGGGACAGATCCTGGATTCCACCATGCTGCATTTGTTTCACCTCACTAACTCAAGAGAGAAGATACTGCTTGCATCTTGCCAGTGCAGCAAAAGTGGCTTTCTGCACTTATTCACCTGCCTGATTTGAGGGACACCTTGAGGGAAGGGGAAAGTCTCAGATGAAAATAGCCCTCATGCTGTCCCGTGTTGATGTGTAAGCAGCAATGAGTCAGCAAATAGAGGTCCAGTAGATGGTGCTCAAGACTGCAGCAGAATCCTAGGATTTGTAAGGGTGCACTTCAAATGGTTTTTACTGTACCGCTCTTTCATCCACCTCTTATCCAGCCACCTCCCACTTCCACAAGGCTTTCAAAAGGGCTTCTCAGAGCTCCCAGACTTTAGAGGCACCCCAAGACTGGTCTTTACTTTGACAGAGTCACCCTAAATCTGACTAAAATTAAAAAAAAAAAAACAAAGAGTTTTTCAGATTATGTAGTCCCAGTAAGGATCGAAGACAAAAGAGGATCTTAGTATTTTTAACTTCTAATAGCTCAAGATTTCAGAGAAAGGCCTAGGTTTTACACAGTAATATTTAACAACCATTTTGTGTCTATTTTTCTACTTTTCTGGATTTTTCTCTGCTCATTGCAAACATATTTTTAGAAGCAGTAAGACAATCTTTGTTCTTTACTCACCATGGCAACTGGTGGCTACACCAGCTTTACAGCTCTCTTTTCAAAACATGGTAAGGCTGACTAAAGGTGTAGTAGAAGTCTGTATTTCAGAGCAAAATGATCTTTGGCATAATTGTTTGTCTCATTGGATAGAGAAGAGTTTGGTTTTGTTCTTTGAGTGATCAAGAGATCTGGGTTCATCTGGTAATGCCACAGACTTACCTTGACCAAGTTATTCAATCTATGTATGGTTCCTTCATTCCTGTTTGTCATGGGAGACACTTCCCTACCTTTCAGGTTGCTGGAAAACTGGACTTGTTAATGCATGTGAAGATTTATACAACTACAATTACAGAAGCACTTAAAATGTCACAATACATTTGTATACCTATCCAACTGATATCAGGTAAACACATCCTTTGATAGAAAGGACATAGGAAAGTTTAAGTATTTCAACATACCTGTGATATCACAAAAAGTTATTAATTTCCAAATATTTCATCTCCAGAATATTCTCCCTTCAATGAACAATACAGCCTGTGAATTCTGCAGCAATTACTTGTTCTTCTGCAAAGCATTCTTGGGAGTTTTATTTTTAGATATGGGAATTAAATGACTCAATTTTCCCTCTTGTTGTCTCCTATCTCAGCAAGCAATAAAATGTCAGCACTGTGGTAGGTAATGGGAAGGAAAAACACCTCTATTGACTGAATAGAGTTATAGCTGAATATTTTCATGAACATTCTACCGGTGCCTTAAGCACAATAAACACTGCAGGTAAAAGATATCAGAGATAACAAAAAATGAACTGAATACAAATGAAATCATTCATTGGATAGCAAAATACCACAATTCATAAGGGAGAGCATTTTAAGCTTCAGCTAGTTACTGCACTTTATTTTTTTCAAACTACTTTTGACAGGTTCAGATAGAAGATGAATACAATATCCAACAAAAAATAAGGTATGCTGAAGTAATCTACTCCAGTCACTGAACTTTAATAATGAATTATAGGGATTGAAAATTGTTGTACAATGTTTCCCAATTTAGGTAAGGAATATAATTAGAATTAAAGAGGTGAATTATAGCTCATGTTCTGAGTGTTGAGCTTGGAATACAGGAGGGATCATCAGAACATTTTTCATTGCTTTAAATAAAGCTGGAGTTTCCATAACCCAAGGCTGTGGTTTAAACCTATCCAGCAACTCAGTTGCTCACTCCCTCCTGGTGGGATGCAGGAATGAGAAGAGTAAAAGAAAGAAAACTCATGGTTTGATATAAAGACAGTTCAATAGGTAAAGCAAAAGCCACACACACAAGCGAAAGAAAACAAGGTATTCACTGCTTCCCATGGGCAGACAGGTGTTCAGCAATCCCCAGGACTGCAGGGCTCCACCACTCCTAATAGTTACTGGGGAAAACAAATGACATCTCCCTGAAAGTCCCTTCCTTTTTGTTCTTCCCTCAACTTTATATGCTGAGCATGACACAATACAGTCGTCTGTAATATCCCTTTGGTCACTTGGGCTCAGCTTTCTGGCTGTGTCCCCCCCTCCCAGCTCCTTGTGCAGCCCAAGCCTGCTCACTGGTGGGATGAGGTGAGAGGCAGAAAAGGCCTTTACTGTGTGGGAGTGCTGCTCAGCAGTAACAAAAACAGTCTCTAATACCAGCTACTATGAGGAAAATTAACTCTGTCCCAGCTGAACGAGAACACCAAGCCAGACTAACTGAGCCTCCAAGTAGTGTGGCAGGCTGAAAAAGTAGGTTCACCTAGGGCTTCTGATCATATGTCAAGAATGTTGAACGTTTATATATATAAAATTATCTTGATGCCCTACTTTTGGTAAGTCCGGCCTCTCCTTAACACTTTGTAATCTACTTTTTCTCATGCTCCTTTCCACCTGGCTGTGAAGATAGCAGCAAAGATAGCAGCAAAATTCCCTTGAGCCTTTTCTCCAAGAGTTATATAGGAACATGTGCTTTCTCTGTCTAGTTCTCAGCTCTCAAACTGCTTCAAAGAATTCAGAGCATCTTGCAGGAACTTCCAGCTAGTCACCTATGTCTTTCATCATATCTGCAAGCCCTTTGGTTTGACCATGCAGATTACATGTCTAGCCTCCCTTTGAAAGTTACCTAGATGGAAAGCAGACCCTGTCCTTAGAGTCAGAGTCGATGAGGTATGTCAAGAGCTTTGAAATTTTTTTATCTAAAAGTCTGACCTAACCTTTTTTCTTTCTTTCATGAGCTTCAATTTAAGATCAGAATAGAGCTTTCCATATCTCTGATGGCATATATATTACACATATACCTAATATATTACCTATGTTACATATTTTAGATATTACATATCTATATATCTATATGTCTATAGCTGTATGCTCATCAGGTCCTCTGATGAAGTTGAGAAACAATTTATCCAGACAATATAAAATGCAAGAATTTCATATGGGGCACATCTAATGGCACTAGTAACTCTTTTCCCCAAAGGCTGCATGCAGTCAGGCTGCTGGATGGCTTCATTGAACTCAGCTAGGCTCTATGTTCATGATCAAAAGAGTAAGAAAAAATAGCTAGGAGGAATCACCAAAGATTGCCTGGTGAGTTAATAAGGATCCTGATCACACAGCAGGGATGATAGGGGGGTAGGGGGGCTGTGCAAGTCTGCACAGCTTCTGCCTTCCAACTGAGTTGTACTCATGGAGTGTGTAATTAATTGTTACTGTTCATTTATTTGTACAAATCAATGAATTTGCAAGTGAGTGCCACCCAGTGACAATCTAACAATTGACATGAGACAGCAAAGTTTCCTTCTGAATAGTAAAAGGATATCCATCTCATTTTTTATTCTTTCAGGTCTGCCCAGACTTGCTCCAGTCTTCTTAGGCTGCAGAGGAGTCTTCTTCCCCAGAGGAGCTGTTTATGTCCCATTCCTGGAAGTGCTCAAGGCCAGGTTGGATGGGGCTTTGAGCAGTCTGACCTAGTAGAAGGTTTCCCTGTCCAGGTAATTAAATCTGAATCCAAGGACAAAGTTGTGCGTTTCTTTGATGTGATATCAATGAAAAATACTGTGTAAATAAAAACATAGGCATTGTTGATTGCCCTGGTTTGAGACAAATTAGGAGGATTTATCAATGTTGTCTTTTCTGATTTGGACCTCAGGCTCTTTATCCTTTACAAACTTTTCCTTTTCCTTACATTACTATCCTATCTTAATGGAGCATAGCGTTGACTTTGCATAGACAGAGACTTTTGGTAGATTCTGTTTCTACTTCTATGGGATTTTTTTTTCAAATGACTTTGAATGAACTTCAAGATTAAATGAGCCAGAATTCTCTTCTCCATCCCTAAAATTTTAGTTATTAATCATCCTATTTACAGTTGTTTTAAACATAGGTTATGATCTAACTTGGAGTTCATTGTATAAATGGGAAGAGCTGTTTTGTGTGTGTGTGTGTGTGTGTGTGTGTGTGTGTGTGTGTAAGCACACATGCAGAAGTTTAGGAAGCTGTGAAATTTCCATGTCCTTCAGTGCAACTTTCTCATGCTGAAGCAGCAGTTTTCTGCAAAAGATATGCCTAGTTTAAAACAAAATCTCATTTCAGTCTTCCTTAACTTAGGTTGAGAATATTCATGTCTCCTTCTGAATTACTTGCTGATGAGGCCTGAGGTTTTTCATTTATCTGAGCCTCTGCTCCCTCTCTGTAAAAGGCAGGAACAAAGAGCCTTGCCTTTCTGCATCAGGTGCTTGAGTGTTTGTGTACTGAATCAATCATCCAGAAGTTGGGAGCTGTAACTGAGATGAAATGGGAAACTGAGGGAGGATTAGTTCACGAGGCTGCTGGAAATGAAGGTGAAGATTCCTTTCCAAAGATGCACAATTAGACACAGCAATTAAAGAAACTGTTAAGGGAAGCACCTTTGACATATGCACAGAGAATGCTGCTTCCTAGAATATTGTATGACTCATGAGTCAGTGTTCAAGAAGCTTTTCCCTCTTGCAGAGCAATGAGTTTGTTATCAGCTTGCACATCTCCTAAAATATATTATACTGTGTAAAATTAATACATGCTGCCTTTTTTATTACAACTCACTATTGATTCTGGCTTATTTATAGCATATGAAAATAAAATGCTGTGGACTGTGTCCTATATGTAATTACTTCCAAAGCCTTTTATCAGTGCAGAAAACCTAGCTGTTAGAGAAGCTGTGGGTACATTTCCTTTAGGGAAAATATAATCACTTTTTATTCCATTCCAAACCTAATTCTTGCACTATATTCTCACTGTAAATTGAGATGACAGACAGGAGCTGAAAGATTGTCAGAGCAGCTGCCATAATTTGCTGATTTCCAGCAATAAATGTTCACCTGAAACACAGTCCACAGACTTAAACTGAAGGGGCCACATGCAGGAAAAAAGGGAGGAATTCTGCAGTGATGGTAGAGAGGAGCAATAAATCTCACATGACAAAGAAACAGGAAAATAATGACTTTTTCTGTAATGTTTGCTCTTTGCTTTTGTATCGATTATTAGGTCTCAACCTCTTATGTATGTTCCTATAGTTTTAATATCCTTAATGTGCTCCCCATGCATTCACTAAATTGCTTTTCTGATTCACTTTCACCTCACACCACCTGTATGTAAGCAATAGCTGAACATTTGCAGAGCTAACCCTGCTGTCATTTTACTGGACTGCCACTAATCTGCATTTCTTTCCTGTATCACATTGGGTCCTGATTAAGGTCCATTCTCCAATACATATAGAGATTAGACCTATAGGAAGTCAGGTTCTTCATGGACGGTATTTGGATTTAATCTTGGGAATGGGACTACTTTTCTGAAGTGACAGGAAGATTGTGGGGGGATACAATTTGGAGAATCAAAGCCTTTTTTCCTTCTCTTTTCTTGGAAGAGATGGATCAACATTTGTGTTTCTAATTAAAAGATTTAGAGCAAATTTTGCACTATCAGGTTGCTATTTATTTTAACTTGGACATCTGCTGATATTTGCTGGGCAGTCCTGATAAGGAAAAACCAGCCTTGATCCAGGAGTCAAGAATTACTAAAAGTTAATTGTGTTTTGATGGCAGCATTGTTTATCAGCAGCAGATAAGCACAATCCTTTTTCTCTGGATGTAGGACTACCGCATGTAGGACTACCATCCTAAACATGCTGGAAATAGGCATTTTAGTGGCTTCTCAGAACAGGTCATAGTTTTGATATGATATCTATTTGAGATTAAAACTAAAAGTTCCCAACTGAGAATTAGCAGCAGTGAATGATCTATGCTGAATCAAACAGCATCTTCCAATTAAGAAGTTCCAAAATGTTATGAATTAAGTTTTCCAGACAATCTGGAAAAATGATGTGACATCAATTTATGCTTTTGGTGTTGTCTAGAGAAACAGAAAACATTTGGAAAATCCTTTAACATGCGAAGTTAAAGAAAGATACTGCAGTAAACATAGTCACCACTGCTTTCAAAGATACTACATAAGGAAAGCAAGCCAAAATACTTTTCTGTCCCCCAAGACCACTGCCTAGAGGCTGTAATAACTAAACTAGTTTTTTTTTTCCTTATCTACAGCAAAAAAACTTATGCTCTGTATAATTACAGCTCAGGCTTTTCTAAAGACTGAAGCATCTTTACTACTTTCATTTGTCCTCTAATCTTTGTCTTGGCTGAGTAAGACAGTGAAATTGGTATCTCCCTTTTTTATTTCTTTGCTTGCATATTTCTTGTTTTGTTTTATTAAAATGAATTAAAGAAAAGGGCGCAGTGAGGGCGCTTTTACCCTCTCCCCTCAGTAGAGTTCTATTGCTTTTGTACATCTAATTCCACTCATATTTGCAATCAGTTGCAACTTTTAGGCAATGGCATTAATGACATGTAGGCCAGAAGTTTAGTAAATTGAGGTATATTCTTTTCTGTATTATCAAATACCTATAGAAATCTGTTTTATAAATAGACATCTTCTGTATCTTGTTTTATAGACAAGAAACCACTAGAGATGAATGTACAGGTCAAAGCCTAGTAACGTTTCTCAAAAAGGCTGTCCCACTAAACTCATACTTTGAATTATACTAAGACTCCCCAACTCAATTCATTTGTCAGCTAATAGTAATCTGTTTCTTCAAAGATAAATTTTTTTATACTACTAAGCAGCTTATAAAGCACTTTGAATGTCTCCAACTATTTCAAGGAATTTGTATTTTATATTGCTAGCTTTTTTAGAATTTCTTTTAAAAGGTTTGTGTGGGCAGTATTCTTTTATATTTCTTCCTCTAGCTTTCTCTGACTTTTTCTTACTAGTGCTGTTAAGAAATTGATTCTTATTTATTACGGACTTATACTAAGAGGAAAAATGGCACAAAATAGATCATCATGTGATGCTAGTTTCCTTCCTTTTCTATAAGCTTCTTTGAAGATGCAAATAAATCTATCTAAATTCTACCTTTAACAATTGTCAAGTTGTTTCTTTGATGGCTGAAGAATCTCTAGAATAGTCATTGTTCCATTTTTACAGAGAAAGAACAGCCTCAAATCTAAATCCTTGAGGACGTCCATGATTGGAGTGAAGAAAAAGAACCATTTGTTTTCATCGTGCTTGAAAAATACATCAGATGGGTGCAGCTTTCTTTAAAAAGAAAATCTAGAAGAAACGAAGTTTTGCATTTAACAAAGTTTATGCATCTTTCACCAGCATAAATAGATTTTTTTTATCACATATCTCAGAGTTGTTCTAGTTGACATTAACCAACCAGAATAATTGCCTCAATTGTATTATCTAATATGAAGCCTGCTTCCTGATTTCCTTACATAACATTTGAGATACTATTATAGTACTCCTCCTCAAATGGACAGTAAATGAGACCTGGTTAACAACAATCCTTTGAGAAACAAAGGATTGTGCATTCAGATAAAGAATGGCTAACTAAGATTAAAACAGTAAAGAGTCCAAACTCATTTCATATATTGCACACATATGTATACATATTTAAAAAACAAAATGAAAAAAAAGCCAACCCATAAAATATGTCCTCACTTTACCTCTTTTACCTTTAGAAAGGGGTTATGCTTCAAAAGATCTACACTTTGATTGTCAGAACACGTTGCTTTCCCTTCCATAGTTGATCTGTTTGCTGGCATAGTTATGAAATTAGGATATTGAAATCAATGTAGTTTTTTATTCATTTCAGCCTGTGTGTGTAAATCAACTACATTTCAATACTTATTCACATAATCACAATTTACAGTCAAAATGTGCTGGTATAGGGTTTCATTAGTACTCAACAGCTGTAACCTAGAGTGAAGTCAGATCCTAGTGTAAATCATCCTTTTTTTTCTCAGTATATAAATGGTGTTAAATAGGTGTCTTCCCTATAGACATGTTTTAAATCCGCTACATATAGAGAAATATCTGAAATATCTGAAATATTTATACTGAAATCTGGATTAAAAAACGATCATTGTTCAAATCAAAGGGACTCTAAAGTAATATGGGAAAAGGTTTGTGATAGATGCCTAGAAATGACCTTGACAGATATTTAAAATCTCTGTTTCAGGAGACAGAGAAATAGGAATGCAGCAGTTGTTAACAGATGTCTTCAGAAGATGTAAGGAACAAAGAAGAATGTGTATTCTTAAGATATGATCAATGTTACCACTTCCTTTAGGAAGAGTATATTTGACAGATATATAATTGGTGAGCTGCAATATTAATGCAAAGATAATGACTGATTAATAAGGGTTAGATACAAAAAAATGAAGCAATTTCACCTTGTACATCAAGGATGTTTACTAGAGACATGATAAAAGTCTTTGGGAGTCAAAAAAAAAAGGGTCTTGAAACAGTGGGGTACGATAGATCAGTAAACCAAGATAGTATTATAGATGAGGCCTTCTGTGGCTACTTAAAATGTTATCTATAGCAAAATATTGTATGATAACAAGAGATTTCAAATACACATATTTAGCCTGGGAAAGAAAAAATGGCAGGATAGAAGATGGAGGTAGGATATTTACTAAATTTAATAAAAGAATTTCCTTGGGGCTATTCAGAGCACCTCAATTTGAGCTATTATTGCTTTGTCCAGAAATCTACATACAAGTGATTCAACAACTTCTTAAGCTGTTCTAATAATTTTTTGTCTATAAAGGAAGGGATATGTGAAGGTAGGATTAAGTTCAAGTGAAAAAGATAAAGTGATTTTATTTTCCAGCCACAAGGAACGGATGGAAAGCAAAATGTAAACTTTAAGAAACTGTCTGGGTCTGAATCACTTCAGGGTGAAAGCTAAATGAAAGATAAACTATAAGCAATAGATTTTTATGTTTGGTGTTTTTATGCTTTCTCTTCAGAAGTTGACTCATGCTGCTGAATTTTACAATAAATAACCTGAGGCTGAAACAGTCTCAAATTTTTAACTGTTATCTGATAACTCATGCAAGGCAGATAAGGCATCAGAAGCCTAGAAAGGACACATCTTTAAGCAAGAAAAAGAAAGCTCAGCGACATAGCCAGCAGCTTAATCTCAAGTTCATAAAGTACTTGAATAAATAATCAAAAATTAGTATTTATGTACATGCGAATTTTTGTCAGGAGGTGAATGACAGCAAGTAGTGAATACACTAAATCACACTTATGCACAATGTCTAAAAAGATAGTAGGATTTAAGGGTAAGAAGAATGTACCAGAATTTACACAAGTAGACTTCAGTGTTAGAGAGCAGTGTGTGACTGTATTCTATCTTGTCTAGTATGTTGTACCTGAGTGAGTGACTAGAAAAAATCCTTATTTCAATTTGTACATAGTACTGCATCATGACAACAATCAGATAACGCTTCAAAACTTTCCTGACATACTGGGGAAATGGTCTGAAATAACAGAATGCAGTTTAACACAGCAAAGTGCAAATTGCCACATTAATACACTCAGTCTAAACCAACAATCCTAAACTCTTGGTGAGGTCAATGAAGAAATCAGGTATATTTTCTGGGAAGGTTAGCTCCTTCAAATTAGTTCATATAATGGCTATTTAATATACCCATGTCCACAAAACCCTACTCTCAGATAACTTTCCTGGCTTTTAGAGAAGTGTTTTTTAAAAAATGGATCATTTACAATTAGGTACTAAATAGAAAAGTCTGGATTTGTAGTCTAGTGGCTGGTGACTTGCAAGTAATAGAAATATAGGGAGTGCTTAACTCCAGTCTGTCATAATTTCTTTTTTTCTGTTGGCTGAAATATTCCTCTAAACAAAACCACTGAGGACAACACTGCTCTCTCTTTCCCTTTACTTCCCTGTTAGCACTGTGCTTAGAAGGAGTGCAAACATTTAAATTCCATTTCACTGGTCTGTCACCTGCCACTGTTCTGTATTTTTAACAGTGCAGAATTTTCCATAGTGCTTGCATATCCCAGGCATATGTAGGTGATATTTTTCTATGCCAGTGTTCTGGCTGTTTGAAGTAGCAGGAGCCAGTAGCAGGCATTCTTTGTACATGGGACAGCCCTGCATGAATTGCATGCTGAATATTAGCAGTTGCAGACATAAATTGCTGTGTTAGTTACATGGAAAATGCACATTTTTATTTTTGATACTGCTTCTGTTTTTAGAATACGCCAAGACATGATGATAGAAAGACAGCACAGGACTACTTATGATAAAGTATTAGTGGAAGAAGGATTCTTGTATCCTGTAAAGAACAGCTAGTACCCTGTATGCTCACAGTTTTATTTGTGTTATCCAAGCTGTTTAACTATTTTTAGTATACTGGAAATTTTCTTTTTGTTTTTCTTAAAAAACAAACATACCCTGAAAACAAATCCTGTCTGATCTTAAAATACCTCTACAGTCATGAACTAGTGACCAGCATTTTGGATTTGTTTTCAGAGACAAATCTGAAAACTCCTAAGGTGCAATTTCAGACACCCCTATACACAGGAAATTAATCACAACTATGCCATTTTATTTGCAATGATTTGTTCTGAGGACATATAAAAATACATTTAAAAAAAGCTCAGAGAATGAATTCTAGAGTTTCTTATGGTAAAAACAAACCTTTAGTGGTATGAAAGGTGACATATCTTGCATTGCAGCAATTTAATACATGCCCAGACTACTTTTCAGAAAAAAGCATGAAATAGATTATGAGCTGACTAAAATTATGGTAAAAAACTGCTACACTATTTAAAACTAAATTACATTTATTTCTGTTTTCGCTATTGTACTGTGAAATAAACAGGGATTTTTCTAGATCCATGCCTTCAGTGTCAGTGAGCACAGTTGGGGAACACAGCAAGGCTAAATGTCACACCATCTGGAACTTGAAAGTGATTTTGGCTACAAATTCAGATTTTTGTATCTTGTGTTCATAAATCAAAATTTGACCAATGAATGCTTTAAAATCTTTTTGCCCTTCTATTACTTTGATTTTATCAATTCCCAAAGGCGATCCAATTTAGGTACTAAAAATGCAAACGAATTGAAAATTGGGATGTCCTTTGCATAAATGTATCATATATAGATAATATATACTATAAGCAGCATTTGATTTAATAGTATGGGGGGCAACCACTGATTTTTTTCCTGCTGGTGTAAATGAATTCAATTGAATGGCTGTCATCATTGTCATTGACAATCAATGTTGATTTATAGCAATTTATTGACCTGGGCATTTTATGCTAACACTGACAGGCTTCCAATACAAATCAATGAAACTCAGTCATGCATTTCATTATAAACTTATTCGTTATTTCATACTACTCTGAAGCCTACTAATAGATTAAAATATTGGGGAAAGATTCTAATGAAAATGTTTTCTAAAATGGAAAGCTGTTTTTTTTATGCTCAAGGTCAGTTCTCAGGTTTGTAATTTACCCAAAAAGAACAGTGCTCAAATGAAGGGCTAGACTTTACCTATAGGTTATTGCTTTGTTTATTTTTTCCAGGACAAAATAATTCTGTTGAAATACTATGCTATGAGTGTTGCACATTTCACTGTCCTACTGAAAAAAAAAAATCAAAAAATCCATGAAAAATGAGATCATTAGCTCATTTTAGTTCTTTCCAAGATGGCTTGGTGCTATATACAAAAGTATATTATAGTAAATAAAGGCGTGCATTCAGTAAGTCTCAAAAATACCACTGTAAAGCCAGCACAAGTAAAATTTGCACAACTCCAGCTCTTACTTACAACTTTACTTACTTATCTGAATGAGACCTAAGAAAGGTTCCTGTTTTAAACCAAACAGGAATATTTACACAATTTCTCATAAAATTTGCCTCACCTCTTGTTCACTTCCACCATATCCACTTTTTTGCAGCTATTCCCATGGTCCCTCAGTGACTTCAGGAGGGGACTTCTATCCAGCATTAGCCAGTGCTAATGTAGCTGGAAAACTCCAAACGAAAAATCCTGTTCTGCCATCAGCTCCCTTAACACTTGTGGGGGAATCCCTTAGGGTATGCCTGCAACATACAGTCAAGTACTGCATGGATATGGGAAACTGTGAAATGTTCACACAGCATTGCTTAGTGAGGAGGAGAGTCATGAGATCTGAAAGCAGTCTGACCACATTTGACATTGCTATGCCAGACTCATAAGTTCAGTCTTTCATCACAGCAGTGTATTTGTTCAGAGGCTGTGCTGAAACCGTACTGCTTCTGGTTTGGAAGCAGCCTTGAGCATTGCTGTCTCAAGGAGGAATACTTTACACTCCACTGCATTGTGCAGACATGCCAGCAGTCTGCCTGAACCTTGAAATCCTACCTGTAAAGCAGGGACGATGATTTGACCTATAAAACATACAGATACAGTAAGTAATACATTTTGACAGTATTGTAAAGTTTCCCTAGAGCTCAGTGTAGTGATGAGGGCCAGATGAATAATGCAGATGTTTGAGCACTCATGCAAAACTGCACAATCCTTACATTTGTTTCCTCAGTTAGTGGATATTTTTGAAAGTATCACCGATTTTCCCTTATTCTAAGGTGAGGTGAGGTCAGCAAAGGTGTCACATCCCTGAGGGCACTCAAAAGTCTAACATCTATGAACAGTGTCAGGTGGGACCTCTATCCACCCTCCATCTTTGCTGTTGTCAGGACCAGGGGCTCTGTTTCAAGTCACGACTTCCCTTCCTTGGGTTGTGCTGTGGAGGTGCTTGTTTCCAGTTCTGCCTGCATCCCTCAGCCTCACAGCACAGCCATCCCTGCAGACTTGCCAGCACTGCCCAGAGGAAGCAAAGTCTTGCCATGCCTGGGGCTGTTGTGGGGTCTACCTGTGCCTGGCTCAGCCCCACAGGACTGGAGCAGCTGGTGAGCACACCGGGGCTCGCCTTGCCTCCTGCCCTGACCCCCTAATCACAGACAGATCAGCTCTTGCTGCTCCCTGGCAAGTACTAGATTGGAGAAACCTTGGCCCTCCTGCTGTCCTTTTGGGACCAGAACAGGACATACCCTCCTCTGCTGTCAAGCACAGCTCTGCTGCATTTTTCTCAACTGGCTGCTTCTGCCCAGTTTTGACCAGCAGCCTTGTGCTACCACTCTGGAACACTGAATGGTTAAGAAATAGGTTAACATGAATGATAATAGGAGGTTGGAGCTGAGTTATTCTTACTCCCAGACCCTGATGTCACGATTTAGAAGTTAATGCCCCTATTAATATTCTCAGTTTTCTGAAAAGCCAGAATTATTCCTTTATGTAGTTAGAAAGGTGGGGCACTGGAGAGACTGATAATATGGTGAGGAAGAGAGCAACAGCCTCCTGACTTTAGAGACAAGTAGAGATTTCAGCAAAACCAGTAGACATTGAATTATGAGTCTACTGGAGGACACAGGCATTAGCCTGCTCAGGCTGTATGGAGATAAGGTACTTGCCATCTCTTGTTTCAGCAGCTGACTTTCAATGATACTGGTGAATGCTTAACTGGGCTAATTTTGCTGTGTGCTAAATACTGAGCACTTGTACTGAGTTTTACATCTTCAAGGAGCTTTTTGGATACAAATTAACTGATATGATTTTGATAACAAGAAAGATGAAGAGAAAAGGATTAGAAAGATCAGAATAATATCAGCAGCGGTGTATGACTGTACCACATGTTTTTCTGATTTAGTCTCAAAGACCAGGTAAAACATAACACTGATAAGAAAAGTCTGTCAGTTTTTCAAGTTAGTTCTTGTTGATAGGATCTGAAGAAATGAAGGTGAGAAAGAAATATAATAGAATTTCTACCATGCTCTAAGAGAGTACTTTTGAAAAAGATGCCAAAGGACTTAAGATATTTATAAAAGTGATGGGAATTTTATTCTTGGTGACTGAAGACCCCAAATTACCCACAGAAGAATATGGTATAAAATCACATGGTACATTACTAACAATTAGTTTTCCTTTGTGTATTTTTCTTAGAAGTCACACATTCCTTTATTAATTTTCTGTTTCATATGAAACTACCAATGACAGTGGCTTGGGATTAGACTGAGACTGTCTAAATACTCCTCACAGTTCATCAAGGTAACATCTGCTACATCTGCTCTGAATCCCATATCAATAATCAAGAGGTAAAATTTTGTGTCCATCTATTTCTGCTGTCCTGTGTTGTTACAGATGGGAGAAGATAAGTGTTAGTGAGGGAGATTTGCTTGCTAGTTGTTTACCCATCTGTATAACTTCTCTTAGTGACTATTCCTTCTGTTTTAAGGCAATTACCTGTATTTGCATGCACCCATAAACTTTTCCATAAGATAAATTTGATGTCAAAAGCTGGGATTTACAGCTCTGGATGAAGAAACTCTTTCTTAACAGGTTCTCTATTGTTTTATAGGTCAATTGAATCCATACTAATTGCACCAGTGATTTTTAGTGGAGCCCATGCTGTTGGTGCAAACAATGTCACAATCTGATGTAGAACCATTGCCAGAAACTCCCAGGGATTCTGCTGTCATATCTTTCTCTGCCCTGACTCTCATCTGATATATCACTAAAACCATACACTTAGTGCATACAGCTACTGCAACATTAACTCTTCCCAGTTAGACAGCAGTTCAGTTTCCCCATCTCATGTTTTATGTCAACTTAAAAGTTAGAACATGAGTTAAAAGCATAGAAATAATAATTACATCTTATTTTCCCTCTCCCTGGAACAGATAATTTAATTTGTAATGAAAGTGCTTGCACTTTAAAAGTGCTTTGATCATGTTATATATGTGATCCTTCCAGCATCTCTACAAGGTACTGATTTACTTTGTTTACTAATTTTGTACATCAAGAGACTGACAAAATTGGATGCCTTTCCCGTAGCCTCACAAAAGAAAAGGGTATGTATTGGGGGTCATGTTAAAATGAATACTTAAGCTTCCAGAGCCAGTGACATTACAAAGTAAGTCTGAATCAAAAATAAGGAATTTTTTTCCCTTTAAAGAAATTTTGCACTGTTTCTCTATAAAGCTGCTTAAGAGGTATGTAGCTTCTTCTTTCCTAGTCTTTGGCTATTCTAGCATTTCTTCTGTTAAAACTCCTGGATTTCTTTGAAATGGAAATGTTCAAATTGTGGTAAATTCAGCAATATTCTCTCTCTTGTCTTCTCTGTTGTAACACTCTGTTTAAACTAAGTCTCATTCAAAGGCAGAAATCTCATCCACTAAATTCAGAGGACACTTATCTGAAGGTCTGTAGGGTACATATTCTTTGAATGAAGATATACATGATTTATTTGGTAGATAATCCGGGAGGACAGGATGTCTACTCACTATTTCACAGCAGAATCTCAAACTTTGTTTCTCTTCTTCCTTTAAACAATCCATGCTAAGATTCCAACTCCAGAAACCAAAACAACTTCTTGTCTTTCCTTTAAGAAGCTGTGCATGGGGTACTGAAATATGGCCAGTGATTCACCATAAGAAAGAGTTCCTTTCAACATTCTCTGTAATGATCCAGTCCTTGTCATTGTCTGGCTTCTCTGTCAGAGAGATTTAGTGCAACAATCTTACAGTTCTTTGACCAAAGTCTAGGCATAAACCTTCTAGTTTGTTGCATGAAAGAATTACTCTGTTGTAAATGAGCTATGAATAAATGTGCTAAAGGAAAGCATCACTTTTTGTGAGTTCATATAGTATACAATAAAAACATATAGTTCCCCAGTTATAAAATCTATTGAAGTTTTTCAACAGTCCCATATTTTTAACATGTCTTCTCAACTGTGAGCAGCTGCCTCTACATATGTTTCTTGATTTTTATGCCCACATTACAATGGCATTGAAGCACTCCTGGCTGTGCAGGCACATTTTTTATCCACCTCCAGCCTTCTGTTGCTGGGAAGGTAAATGAATTTGATAGAAGAGAAATGGGGGCATGAGGATAATATAGAATATGTGGCACAAAATCTCTGATGGAGGTGAGGAGGATTAAAACCTGGATATTTCGAAGCTGAACTATGGCACGTATGAAGCATTCACTCAAATATATTCAATCTGTCAGGTCTGCTTTACAAGAAGGCTCCTTTATACTTCATGATAGGGCCACAATTTTATATAGAGGCTTTGATATGGAATTCTCAAGATAACGAAATCGAGTTTCTATAAATGAATGCTGCTTCTGTCATGGCTGGAGCATAGCAAGAATAGAACTCTGCTTTGTAGTGGAGTATGTAGGGATACAAGGGCATCCTCTTTTCAACAGTGAGGAATCTGGGGGCACCAATGGTGCACTTCAAAGGGTCCTCCCTACTGTAAGTGCCATTAGAGTGAAAATAGTACTTTTCAGGTCTCATTCACACATCTTTTTAGTAAATTGATTTGGTATTGACTGGAGTGTTTTTTTCAGATTGTTGTGTAAAGAACAAAAGTTGCAACAGTTTAGGACTGGAAGTGAAGGCATACAGTCAGCTGCAGGAGCAAATGCACAAAATGTAATTAGTTAATGAAATTTGATTTGCAGAGTTTTGTAACAGTGTTCTTTTTCTTTTTAAATGAGACGTATTGAATAGCCTGCATAGTTTCACAGGCAACGTTGGCATAATATGAAAATGTGTCTCTAAATTATTGTCTTTCAGCCCTCCTAATGTTTTCAAGTTTCCTATTGACTGACCTTACTTAATTTGTAAACTTTGATCTTTTAAGAGAATAGAGTCAGCATGCCATGATGTATCTGAGAGTAATACCTAAAAAAAGGCTTCATTTAAGAAAATAATCAGTGTAATTATTTATGGTGTTGTACAAAACCTGGCTAAAATTACAATGCAATTTCAGTTACTTCTTAATGTTTCTCTAGGCTCTGCAAAAAAAAAAAAAAAATCTGATTAATACTTCTGAACCTCTATAAACACTAAACACACTTGGTCCCTCATGACTTAACCATGCCAGTAAGAGCTAAAGTAAAGAACTTTCCTGGTGCTATCTACCATGAAGGCAAATTTAGGGCTTTGTCTAGTTTATTTTTAAACAACTCTTTAAAGAACAGAGGT
This sequence comes from Chloebia gouldiae, assembly GCA_003676055.1. Taxonomy (NCBI): domain Eukaryota; kingdom Metazoa; phylum Chordata; class Aves; order Passeriformes; family Passeridae; genus Chloebia; species Chloebia gouldiae. Next base: position 35,686,690 of record QUSF01000004.1, read on the forward strand.
TTTACACATTTCTTCTTTAAGACAGTCAGAACCTAATAAATATCTCTGATAGGAAGTACCTTTTAGTCCAGCCCAAAACTGTATAGCTACCATCTGCTTAGACAAAGAGAGAAAAAGAGGAGTGGAGTGCTCTTATGTCTCTCTGAGCATCAGGTAAGTAGACTTGCTTTCTTGTACTCTTAAAGTTATCACAACGTCTTGCAAAGTGTCAAGAGAAAGCAGCATTTACTCCACCAGCAGAATAGGCCCCAACAGTTCTTATGGTGAGCATACAACTATTATCTTCCAGCAAACAGACAACTTTTGGTAAGCTTATTCAGAGACAGGGAAAGGTTAATTTTGCCACATCAAGTCTGTCACTGGATTGCATATGATACAGGGAGTAAGAACTCTTGGTGAATTTATATTCCCAAATCAGAACAGCACGTTTTCTGACACGTTTTATTGCTCCTCAGAATGAGGGTCTCATGTGAATCCTGCATTAACAAGATTTTGAGCTAAGAGTGAGGAACCTCAGCATTTCTCTCCTGTGCTGCTTTCCTTTGCTTAACCTTGTCTATGTGTGAAATTTCAAAAGCTCATCTGAATTTCAGGTTGATGACATCTACTAGACTGAAATTACATCTTGTCATTGGGTATGGATGGATAGAGACACAGCGGGTGGTACAAAGCATATACAGCACTAGGAGTTGCTATTAGTCTAAGAAATTTTCTGCTCAAGTTCTGTGGCTGAGTGCCTCCCTCTTTATGCTTGTGAAATAATAGAAAACAGCCATAGACCAGCACAGATTCATTATGGCAGTCTCTTGTGGGAGTAGACTTTTTTTTTTTGTCTAGTAACAGAGCTCATTCCTTCTTAGAGGAGCCCTATGCAAGGTTTGAATAATGAAAACACATCCAGATGTCTTTGCCAATCTTTGCTGTGTGTTTATCTTAAAAGGAGTTACGAATAAAATGAATTAAGGGAAGGAAAAAAAATAAATAGCACAAGAATCCCATTTAAGTTACTGCTATTGAATCTCATCTAAGCTAAGTAGTGCAGTAATTAAAGCAGTATTTACAATGCTATAAAGACAAAGCTAATTACTGAGAAATATGAGATGGATGATGCTTTTTCTTAGGGAAACTAGTGAAGAATCAGGCCAGAGCAATAAATCCTTCAACAACCTCATTTGTTAATTATGTTCATAATCCTCTTGCTTGTAATGATCATCTAATTTATTACCACCAAACAGGAGAGTAATGTGAGGTGAAACAACTGAGGCAGTCAAGTGAGTCAAGTTTGTAAGGACTGACTAACCTTTTGTGCTGTGTGCAGGAGCCAGGGCTGTGGAACAGTGATTTTGTGTATTGACTTGTGCCAAGACAGTTGAGACTGAAGCAGAATCTGTCAAAAGGCAGAGGCTTCATCTTAAATAAAGCTGTGAGTTGCAGATATTAATGGGGATCTTCCTAGGAGACCTCTCTACCACAATTTAAAATCTTGGGCTTCCTAGTTATTCTGAATTTAAGACTTTCAGGGAGGACAAATGAACCAGATTTTTCTATCAAGCAAACTGGAAGAAACTATTTTAAGTATATAACTAGCCCTTAATTAAGTATGGTACATTGCTTTTCAAAAAACACACCAAATGAATTCAGAACTTACATACTGCTTTCCATTCTCTGAAGGAGTCACTTGGCTGTGAGTGTGAAAGAAAAATTTGGGAAACTTATTTTCTGGTATACCTGTTTTTTCAAAATAAGTGAACAAGTTCCTCTCTTAATGGGTTCTTAACCAGGTAGGTAGAAGCAAAGGTCACCATAGAGTTAATTAACTACTTCAAATATTAAAAAAGTAGGAGGGAATGGGCAATGTTGATAATAGAAAGAGGTCACCCAATAGAGTCTTTCTATGTCATGTACCCTTTGGCAATTAAAATACAAGAGAAAAGGCAGATTTTCTCTCAGAGAGCTTGCAAGTCTGATGTTGAGCCTTTATTGTCCAAGACAGAGTTTCCTAAGATGACTGTTAAGTGAATTGAACTGCAGGTGGAGACTATTACAATCCCATACAGATGTTATCTTAAATCCCAAAAGCAACTTTGCTGCATCAGTGTGGCTTTGCCTGTAGACCATTGTCTACACTGTCCTGCACATTGGCTGAAATTCACTTGTGAAGGTGCAATGCCATGGTGGCATGGTTATGTAGCATTTGATGGCGATCTGTGGCAGCACAGGACCCCTGTACCAATTCCCACTATGCTTAAATCAGACAGATCTTGAGAGAACAGAAGGCAGAGGTGCCCATATCTGGAAACCAGTGTGACCACCTGAGAACTACTAGTACATATTTAAATCTCTGTAAAAATCTAAAATGTAAAAGGAAACACAGGGCAAACTAGGAGGCCAACTATGAAGAAATCAAAATATATCTCCAGAAAGATGGTATGGAGTCATGCTTTTGAAACTCCTGAACAAAACACGGAGCTGGTTTGTTATCAGTCACTGTCCCTGAGCCCCAAATTCTTCAGGTACATGTTATAGCTCTCAGCCACATTATTGAGGAAAGCTTGGAGCCAGTGAGAATTGCCTGCAAATGTGAGGCTGAGTAGGACCTGCTGGTCACAGAGAGCATCTGGCACAGTGCTAGGAGAACAGGTAAGGGTGGGAACAAATAGAAACAGAATTAAAATAATTTTTACAGGTCTGAGAGCTGAATGACTGATTCTTTCCCTGAGCTGTGCAGACATACCAGGGTAATAAAATATATTTTCTAGACATGACATGCCAGCAGTGAATCACCAATGGTGATGACTGTTTTATTCTTTCTGCTTTCTAAGCCCCACAACATTATTACCCTTTTGCACTGCCAGATATTAAAATCATATTAATGATCAGGAACTGTGTTAAACTGTCTGAAAATGAAATAATATGGTAGCACATTTGAAGGTTAGAGAGAGCCCTTGGGTGTAATTCACTAAACTGTAATCTACCTGCCTGCTACTCTGCAGATGAAGCAGGAAGCATTGTTTGTGGGAAACCAATTACCAACAAGATATACACTCCCCTATCCCCAGACATGCACACAAAGAGCACTCTGTGCATCTCAAGCTGCTGTTGAAGCTGGACACCTGGAAAGGGATAGTCATCTGTGCACAAACAGTATAAGACACAACTTCTCCATTGCAGTCTTCTGTAGCACAGCTATGAAGAGAAACATGTTGCTCCACTTACATGCAAATGTATGTGGGAGAGGGAAGAAAACCCATTGTCTAATGATCAAAGAATTAATTAGAGATACAGTCCATTTCCACAGCAAAATAGATAGTTACCAGGAGCAGTTTAGGGCTCCTTGAGAGGTGATTGAAATCCCCTAGCAGGAAATAGTTTAGTGAAGGTAACAAGACTCTTGGCCAATTCTGTCTATTGGTGTTTGTAAAAAGAGATGTCTGTGCCCCTGCCCTTACATTAATGAAGCAAGTTTAATTACTGTTTAAACTTACTCTTCTCTACAACACAGGTGAGCCATTAATCCAGATTCCAAAGAAAATATAAATCAATCAATCCCTTATGGAAGAGTTGTACTGTGATAGACGTGCCATAAATCATGTAGAAATGTCATGCCCAAACCCTTTCTGAATTTCTATAACCTAATTTTATCCTCTCCAAAATGAAGAATGCCTTATCTGGCAGACAAACAACTTTATTAATTATGTTTATAACACAACTGAAATGAAAATGTTTCTCTTGAATTTAAGTTTGTTCTAAAAGGGTCAAATAATTTTTTATTTGATTTTGAGGACATGGTAGAGGGAAAAGGCAAGGAAGGGAGAAAACCACTGGAATATTTTCGCCCATATCTTGAGGGATTTTTTAAGCTCCTGCTTCTTCATGGTTCTGTAAAACTGAGTGACAAAATCTGTAAGAATAAAAGATTTTGTAAATAAGAGTATTTTAGAGAAATCTTGGTGCTATGCACAGACTCTTATTTGGTCTCACTGCCAAAGGATCACAAGTCCTACAGATGCTATGCATCAATGAACTTGCTACTGCCTTACTGATCTGGAAGCAACTACATGGTGTTTTCTCAGTGACGGTTAAAATGACAGGAATATTCATTATCATCTTATTTTTCTAATGTGGAAATATGAAGGTTTGAAATACTTTGCCCTGCAATGAAATCAACTACAGAGAAAGGACAGGACATCTGAGGTTTATTGTAGAATTCATAGGCAAAAAAGGCAAACTTTCTGAGGGAGTAGTGAGAGGGACCTTCCCTATACTGCATATATACAAACTTGACAGGAATGACTTCTATGTGTTATTTGATGTAAATTATCTAGACAAAGAACATCATCAACTGTCAGGATTACTTCCAGTTGTAGAGTCAATGCAAGTAACACATGAACATTTGTGATTAAAACTCAGGGCACAGTACTTCAGTAAAATGATTTGTTAGTTAATTGTGGCAATTCTTTATGTGTTAGAACAGCATTTTAACTTCACTTTTCTCTGTCCATCCAAGTGCCAGCCAGACATGATCTTCTACAAATGCACTCAGGTATTCATGGATAATTGCTAAAATAGACAATGATGCACAGGTTTCTGCACTTGTATTAGTCTGTTTGGCATTATTGGTATCTCTTTGGTACTACTTACTGAGAAAATATATATTTTTCTGAGTGAAAGATATTGAGAAAAAGCTTTTTCAGGCTGAGCTGCAACTTGTATTGTTTAATATGTCTGTCAAATCTGTCAAATCCTCAATGCTCATATCTTCTCTGTTTCTCCACTACAATTGACTCACAATGGTAAGCAAAAATTGCAGATAATTCTAGCAGCACTCTGTTAATCACAGAAATTCTTGATTATTGTGTAGCTGCTATGTTGGATGCCACAACCCACTCATCTAGCCTTCTTTCCTTCCTAGGAAAAAAACATTTATCTACTATTTCCACTTCTTGAACCATGGGAAGCTTCTGCAAATCTGGAGGTATTAAATGACAGTTACATTTTCCCTGCTAATAGAAGATTGTGGTATTATGGTCATGCTAAGCAGAGATTGAGCGAAATGTCTTAAAAAATTGAAGTGTATAACTTTTTAATGAGGAAGCACAAGTCATTATATACTGCAAGTGAGAGTCACCTGCAGTTAATAAAATGCAAGGTTTATGTGCACTGAGACAAGGATATACATTGTTCTCTTCTCTACAATGTATATTTTGTGAAATCTCTGTGAGATGGCATGCACTGCTTAGTGGATGTCATATATTTTTTGTGTTCAATAATCTCAAAATACATTCAAACACTTTAAAAAAAGTTCTTCTAAAAGGTAAAATTTGTATTTCCTAGTTGAAAATGATAATTTTAAGTCTGGCTTCATGTAAATCCAATGAGAAAAAGAATTACTGTGCTTTCCTGTTTCATGCAGATCATTGAACTAAATACTGAAGTACTGCTTCAGATATTGTTTGGGTGTTAATTGGGCTAAGCTTTGGCTGAGGTCTCTGGGAGATTAAAACCCCAGTTCTCAAAATATAATCTAATTGCAAGTATACAGCAAATGGATAGTCTCAAAAGTATTTGTAAGATAGGTGCCAGAGAATCAGCTTATGTGCTTGATTTCTGCTTCATTTCCTACTGTTCAATGTCATGCTCCAGTTAACTGTGGAAAGATTATTAATATATGAAAACAGTTCTTAGTTAGAGTGATATTGATAAGTCATTCCAATTCATGAAGGATCATTTGTGATACAACAGAATTTGCATATTAGGTTCAGCAACCTAAAATGCCTCACATGATCTCCAGGACTGAGGTAAATAAACTTACATTTTGGCAAAAACCTGACATTTGGTATATGCTTTCCAGTCAGAATAAGGGTCCTGGGAGAGACTTGCTTACACCATGTGAGAGCATCTCTGGCCAGCGGGGTCTTAGGCAGCAGTGAAAAGGTCTCAGGGACATTTAGTTTCCCACTCTGCCACCAACAGACCCAACAGTGAGGAGGCTGGTGGAATAAAACTGCAATGCATGTAGAGAAAAACCCCATCATTTATTAGATCAAGGACCCATTCTAGCTAATAGCAGCCTGGCATCCTTTTGAATGAGACATATCTCTTCTGCCTTTGAAATCATAGCGTGATGCTGTTTTCTGCAATCACCAGAGTAATCACACTATTTGACATAAACTCTCCCAATATTTCTGCTGCATTCAGGATTCTGTTTTTTCCCCTTTTCAGAATGGTTGATTGGCAGACACAGCTCAATAGTTGCTGCATTGCACTTTGTAGTAGCTGCTTTTCAACAGTGTCTGTTCAGCAGTTACTTCAGACATATATACATCATTTACTTTATTGTGAGCAATTGGTATCTTTTGGAATGATGGTGACATGATAAATCTGAGTTTCACTACATGGATATTTGAGTGAGAGCTGTCCTGCCTTTTGAACATTTCATTTTATGCTGCTTCTCCTATAATTATCAACCAATACTTTTCTAATTGCATTTTGCTTTTAACAAAAATGACTATAAAATAGATAGAAATTATCCATGCCAAATTACTGTTTTTACTGCATTCCTCTTTATAATTGCTTCTTCTGTGGGAACATAACTTAGAGGATTTTTATGTTGCTTTGAAATTCTAGGTCTTTCTGATTTGAAATTAAAAAATGGAGAGCTCCCCTTCCTGTTTAGTTCAATTTTGGGACTGGCTCAAGGCTCTGTTGAGCTCTTCAGCATTCAGCCTCAGCATTCATAAGGTTGGGACTTTGGTGTAAAAGCTCCTCCAAACATAAATGTCACTCCATCTCCCTGAAATCGTACTTGTAATCCATGAGTTATGTCAAATACCTAATACTATGTCTCCCTTGTGAGTCAGTGTTAATAGAGCATGATTCCAAAAAAAAAAAAGAAATCATTTTTCTATCAGATGCTTAGGACAAAAAGAAAAACTACATGGAGAGAGGCCTAAATAGAGTCCTGTGTGCCTGCTGTCCTGAATCTGTTGTGTTTACCAGCTGCCAAAGAAACGATAATGAAAAATAGTTACTGACTGTTCCTCTGAGTCAGTAAGTTTATCGTTCCTCCCAGCAGGAGAGTGAACCTCACAGGTTTTGCAGGTAATATCTGCAAATGAAAGCAGACATGCTGCAAACTCCCCTTCACCCCTGTGTTTGAAAGAGGTTCTGGAAGGCATTCACAGCCCAGTTGGCCATCCTGTACCAGCACTGTCATGCTGGTGCCACGTGACCTGTAACATCTGTTCCTTCACCAATTAGACCACTTCTAAAGGATAAATTAAAAACAATTCTAATTAAACACTATAATGGAACTATCAATCTATGTTACTGAGGCAGAACAAGGATGTAATTAGTTATTGATACAAAAAGATTTGTTTAAACTGGTTTGGTTTGCTGTCAGCCAGCATAGGCTTTTAGTGATCTTATACAGAACCTGAAAATAGCCACCATTTTATCTTTCTTTTAAGCAAAAGATACACACAGGAGCAGACTTGTAAACTACTCAGTCAGTCATTCCATGCTCCTCACTATTTTAGGCAAGAGATTTGCACATTTACTTTAATACTATATCTTTTGACTGGCAACGCACTGCTTCCACTATTCAGATGATCTATTTAACATTTTTTGTATAAGCAGCCTTTTCCTTAAATATCTGAAAACCTGGAGAAGAATTCTTTACGTTTCAACATTTGCCAACCATTGCTACCTCTGTCACCAGACAAAATGGTGTTTTAAACTCAGAAAAATTTCTGCACAATCAGATTTAAAAGGAGAGTGTAGAGAAAACATGATGACTGTATATGAAATGTAAGAGGATGTGGGAAGTTTTATCTGAATGGGAAATGAATATGAATGTCTCTTCATTTAACACAGAATTGGGTGTGGTTTTTTTTGTAGGGGTTAACTGTGATAAATGCACAAAGTGCAAGCTTACTACAAGATTGCATTGATCAAAATAAGATGTATTATTAAAAATAAATTGGAAATAGCTGAAAGTGAGATGGATTTAGTAAACTAATCTTGCATTTTATTCCATTTTCTTTTAATGGTTTTAATTTGTTTTCCTTCACTGCTTGCTCTATAGGTGTCCATGACCTTATGGTAAGAGTAGTCCCTATGGTTACCCAAATCATATTGTTTGGACTCTGTCTTAAACAGAATCAATTGTGCCTATTCCTCAGGTATTGTACTAATTTTGTTATCATAGATATTTATAAAGCTACCACATATGCACCATTTTTAAATGTGTGCCTTCTTCATACATCTACAGCTCTCACAAAAGGCTGAACTGTTCATCAAGGAAAGAAGCAGAGAAATTCTTCCAGGAGTCTACTGGAATTAGTTTGTAATCCCTGCTGTAATTTGCATCTTCTCATCTACTTCTCCTTCCCAGACAACAGAAGTAAGTTCTAGCGGAACAAATATGTAGATATTACAGTAGAGTAGCAACTTCATCTGAGTTCTTCTAACCTGTGAATAGTACCTTTTCCCCAAATTAATTTTATTAGAGGATTAAATAAAAGGAGAGTGTAATCTGATAGTAGTTTGTTTCTCAGTAAATCTAAAAATCTAGTAAAAAATATTTTTAAAAGTATAATAGTTTTGTGTTTTGGTGTAGATTTTATTCAAGATTCTGTTTGGCAGGTTATAAGAAGCCTAATATAAGGCTTCTTATTAGGCTTCTTTTATAAGAAGCCTAATAAAAAACTGGACATTTATAAAATAAAAATATAAAACTCTTTTTGAATAGCTAGGGGAAATGGCTTGTAAAATGGATGCAGACGGGGTTATTCTGTTCCAATATAAGTACACCTCTACTGAGATGAACACTGTACTCAGTCATGTTCTTAATAGAAAGCAAAGCTAGCACCAGGTCTCTGCTGCATAGAATTTTTCATCTGCTACCAGAAAACAATTAAGTCTTTGTACAACATGAAGGCTTATTAAAAAACACTCTTCCATCAACCTGCATTTAATCTATTAAATAAAGACCAAACTCTTTTCCACATACTTACCTCTGTCAATCCGAAGGAGAATTGCAAGTAATATAAGAGAGCATTTAATTTCCAACCATAATTTAGGCACAGAATCTTAGTTATAATCCACATATAAGAAGACAGTGAATGACAGATATATCATGCTAAATTTGTGGCATATCACCAGCCTGTTTGCTGGTGTTCATCTATAAAACTGTCATATTGTGACCACTCTGGCTACAGACTGCTTAGGCCTGATTTAAAAAAACTGATTTAAAAAAAAAAAGAAACTCTACTGAGTAAAAGGCTGTTGTTACATTTTTAAAGTCAATTCTACTGCTCAATATATTGGTTAACCCACAATTGTTCTAGTCTGTTGTGGGAACAATAGCATTTGCTAACACATTAAAAGAGCAGCATGTCTCTGTTGCAAGGTTAACAAAGACCCTACTCTGCTGTATTTTTCATTTTGTTTTGCACTCCCTTCAGTGAGGCTTAACTCAACCTGTGAAGAAACACTGAAGTAAAAACCATCTATATATGGTTTAGATCTAAACAAAGATTTATGGCCTTATCATTGCTTTTATAATCTAATTCTCTGAAGTTCATTCTTGCTTCTTCTAGCCTCCTTTTTGAAGAGTAAAAGGAAAATATTATAATTTTATTCTATAAGACTTAAGGCTATGATGAGAGGTGCTAAAGAATAAACAACCAGTTAATGCATCTGAGATATCATTTGTTTTATTCATACAAATGCATTTGTGCAATAAAAACTGTGCTTTTCCCTGCCTATTAGAGAATAGTTTGTAGAGCACAATAGGCTCTCAAAATAACTGTGGAAACAGAATTTAAGTTCCTTTCTTTTTATTCAGTTTCTGGGTATAATCTGTTATAAGATTACTTTCAAACTTATAGTTGTACTTGGAGACAAGAAAATAAAGGCTCTGTTACAAATTACTACAGAGGGAAGTGTTTGATGGGAGAAGAACTTATGGCTTCTTTTTGTCATTCACATTGCATTTTAAGGCCCAGAATCACCAATCAGCATTTCTAGTGAGTAGGAAACGCTGCTTTACATGAGTGTAGACCAATTTTTAAGCTTTGGGAGAACAGCACACCACATACATGACACCACATTTGTCACAACATACAAGAAAACCAGGCCAAAACATATCAGTAGAAGCAAGTTAAACATGCAAGTCACGTGGGCATAACTGTATGGCTAGTTAGCTGTATCTTCATACTGCCTAGGAAGGTAAGAGGAATCATTGTCCAAAATAAATGTGAGTTAACTCAGCTGCTCTCTATTGGCATAGATTATATCTTAAACCCATCACCATTCAAATTGCATTTCACTAGCAAAAAATTTTCATCCATCCAGAAAGTATTTGGATTTTATAAGGAATTTCTCCCAGGTGTTGTGCCATTGCATGGCATTCATCACGAGTTCCACCAAAAGCAGCGAAAAGTGAATATTCAGAAGGTAAATGTTTCTGAGCAGATGTGCAATTCATAGGGATGAGTATTTTGGTGAATGTTTGGATATAATGAAAGCAGCAACAGAAATTTGTATGAAATTATAAATAGAATTTCCCTCAGTACCAAGAAAAAACATGTTTTAATTCAATAGCTAATTTGCCACAAAACAAAATTAGATAAATTCAATTACTAAACCAGAAACACCATGTACAGTGATATACAAACATTTTAGGGAAGGGATCATTTTCTATAAAGTAAATATCCCTTTGTGTTGATGGTGGCCTTTGAAAGAAAAAAAGTCCTGTTAATTCTGGATATTGGAACCAAGTATAGGGTTTCTGTTTTTGGAAACATTGAGGATATACAGCTCTAGGAAAACAGTCCTCCCTTGTTAGAATAGAAAATAAGTTTCAAGTTCTGTTCCTCTACTGACTTGTAAAACTGTAGAAGATGGAATACACCATGGGACCCACTGGGGACTTTGCTGGTGTTGGCAACCAGCTTCCATTATCACATTCCTCTCTAGTTTTGCCACTGTTGCAGACTAAATCAAGAAAGGCTAATATTTTAGAAAGGTGCTATTCCTGAATGTCCTGGGTCTTTTGTAAATGAAAACAGTTCTCCTTGGATAAATAAAGGTTTATTATCTATTTTTTGGTTTTTTTTTTTTTTTTTAATTTCAGGTTTGTTTTTTTTTTGGTACTGGAATATTTTCATTAACTTCTGTGTGACTGACACATAACTTCAGAGAATCTATGAAATGACCTGATGACTCTCACAAGGCATGGAAAATGGCACCATAGAGGCCTGGTAAAGTGTACTGTGATAAGTGCCTATAGCAGTCCCATGAGCTGTGCTCATGCAACTATTATTTACTGCAAATCAATAACATGGTTGGAACATTAAAGGACATAGATGAAGTGATAGCACTTGCTACAATAAGGTTAGAGCTGAAAAGCCAACTGATTATGTTGCAGAACCAGAATGTAGGGGGTAACCAGAAGAGAAACTTAGTGCAGATTGGTACCATTCATTTTCTTGAGATAGTGTCACATTAGTAATTAGCTGGCTAGATTAGCTAGATAAGTAGAATTTAATTATTTGGCTGTTAAGAGGACTGTACATAGTAGAATTTTTAAGTAGGAGTTCAAATTATGTATTAAAGGCATATTTTTAATAATTACTTAACAATTAATAAACTATTAATAGATACCAAAACCTAGTTATAGACAGGAATATTGGGGCTCTAGATTTCCAGTTGGAAACAAACCAGATTATCATAAGCCATAGTTCCAAGCAGTGAGCTTTCGATCAATTGAATAAGCATCCTGTTTGCTAACACACTGGAGTTTTGCTTTGGTAACTTTCTATATACTTTGTAATGACTTACAAGGGAAAGATAATACATTTTAGTCCATAAACCTGAGTGAGAATAGAGTGTAGTGGCGATTTGGACTGATCAGAGACTTTTTTTATTAAGGGTCATTTACCAAGAACTGCAGGTGTAGCCTCTATACTATTCTCTCCCCTGGAAAGAACACCCAGAGATGCAAACACCAGAGCAAAACTGGGCTGCAAAGCTACCAAGAGTAATGCTGAGTTATGATTCCCTTATGATGTTGTGATATTCCTCTGTTATGCTTTCCTGTAGAATAAATGGGAATTCATGTCATAAATCCATGGCAATTTGGCATTCAATGCTCATTCATGGTTCAGAAGTCTATTCTGGGAAGGTGATTTGCTGTCATAATACAAAGTGTGCAGTGGAGTTACGTACTACTCCTGCCTACTTAAAGCATTATCTAAGCCTCAGTGAAGTGATTGGATGTATTTACACTATATTAAAAAAGTAAATGGATGAGGTCCTCCTGTTCCTGTAAATTTCAGTATATGAACAGACTGATAGGACTGTGATTTAATTTCTCATTAATTAGTGAAGTCTTTTTGTTAACACATCTATCTCTCCCTTGACAGAGCAATGAGGAAGGCATGAATTCTGTTCTTGAGCTGTCTATGAAGGATCAGGCCTCTTAGACTGGAAATGATCTGGAAGATCATTTCCAAGTACTTTGGTGTTTCATTAACATTTTGGCTTATAGTCAGGAGATTTTCAAGAACATCAGCCTGCTTCTATTATGTGGTGTCTTTGTTATATAATGATATGTGATTAAAATGGAACTCTTGTAAAATATAGCATATAATTTCATGAACAGGATGTTGCTTTATATTTTTTCACTTTTTTTTTTACAATTCTGAAAGAGGATGTGTCCTGATTTGGGCTGCAACTGCAATTTTCCTGTAAACTAGGGACAGTTGGCCAGGAGGTACCAACCACTGTTTGGGGTTGGGCTGGGCAGTGGTCAGTGGTTGGTGAGCAGTTGTCTTGTGCTTCACTCATTTTCTTTGTGTTTTATTCCTATTTCCTTTTTTTTTTTTTCTTTTCATCATCATTATTATTAAATTTTAATTTATTTCAGTGTTTAGACAGTTCTTATCTCAGCCCATGGATTTTACCTTTTTCTGGTTCTCTTTGCCATCCCACTGGGCATGGGGGAGTGAAAGAGTTGCTGTGTGGTAATTAGTTGCCAGTTGAGGTTAAACCATGACAGAATGTTATAACTTTACTGCTATTTATTGTGACTGTCAGAGTGTCTTAGATGCTTCATCTCAGATCTAGATCCCGTTGCTTTATGCAATGTAAAAGGGCTGAGTACTATTTTGCACTCCTTGACATCTAGTACTGTGTTCACCATTTAATTTCCTCCATATGGCACACTTGAAATGGCTGTTTCCTGATACTTTTTAAAGTAACTTCTTAATGTATAATTTGCTTTGGATAAATTACTTGTGTAAATAGCAATATATAAGTGACAAAGGAAAAAGACCATATAATTAATTGATTTTTGAGATGCTTTCCAGATTATTCATAAAATAAAGGTGCAAAGTCGGTTTAATTGCAACATTGGGTTCTACTTGGTGCTCCTACCCATTCACAGTATGGAAGTAAGTTAATTTTAATCTAGTATACATCTTTAAAAAAACCCACAAAAACAGAATGCACGTCACATTGAAGCACATACCAATTCTTCCAAGAAAGAAAAACAATTCTCTGCTTCTTTCAGTGTGGTTACTTCTGACTGTCTCTGCAGTAATTACAGATCAGATCAGCTAGTTGCAGAAGATAGGGCACTACATTTCCTTTAATTCTTATTTTAAAAGGAAATCTTCTGCAAAAAATATAACTTGCCCTCAAATGAATGGAAAGTAAAAGGCTGAATGTTTTTTTGAAAAATGCTTCTCTTTCTTTGCCATCACATTTCTGATATGTAAAATATATCCCTGCAGAGCACAGAACAGAAGAGCCTGCAAAGTTCTCTGTAGGAGATTCTGTGCCAAGGGTTTGAGGGTTTTTGTGCAGACTGGTAAAATCTGGGCAGATAAATCTAAGTGGGAGCTATGGGACATAACTGAGTTAGCAAACATATGGGTTTGGCAAAGAAAAACAGGTTACTTAATTATATGGGAGAGAGGGTTTATCACAAAGGGTTAGAATAAGGTTCTCACCAAAAAAATGGTTTTGGTCAAAGATGTAGTGCTTGAATTATTTAACTGGTCTTGATGAACATGTGATAGTGCATTGGAAATGAACTGAGTATCTCCTCAAATTTCTGAATGGCTTAATTCTCTCCTCAGCTAGATGAGGAACATTTATTGCTACCTGGATGTTCCCAAAAGAAAGGTCCTGTTATCCCTTATTTATTAAAACTCTTTAACTTAGAAGAACAGAAGAAATGTATTCAATATAAACAGTTCAGTGTAAATATTTCTGTATCATCTGGAAATGAGAGGAAAAGCTAATTATTTTTAATGTGAAACTTCCAAGCAGAGCACTCTATCTCATTTCTTTTTAATTACATTAATACCTAAATCCCACACAAACCAAGAATATAAATAGAAGCAATATTATGGTATATTAAAATCGATATTGGTTATTGGGAATAAAAATGCTTTATGAGAAATAATAACAACCCTTTAGGATCCCTAAGCGAAAAAACATTGTAATAAAACTAGAATAAATTACTACAATCTAATCACCTTTTAAATAACTAAAATTTTTTAGTGGAATTTATGATGTCAGAAGAGCTGTTGCTTTTAAGCACAGAGCAAACAGCTGCTGCTGCTGCTGCATGCAGTTAGAGCATGCGGGAGCTGTGTTGACAATCTGCCCTCCTGTTAACTCTTCCTTGACTCGTTTCTCTCTCTGAACCATTTTTTCACACTTTTGCTTTATCTTGTGCCTTCTACCTCTGTCTGTCCAATTCAAGATTGCCCCTAACAGCCTGTGAAGAGTGGGGAAGTTCATTGGATCAGCTGTCCTAGAAGTGGCCTTTTATCTTGTTTGTGCTAATAAATTAGGAGGATTAGACAATACATTGCCCTTTATAGTATGTATCTTGCAGTCTTGCCCTTCTTCTGTAGAAGGAAGCCCAGAATGTCTTATTTTGAATAGTGTATTACTTTTCTTCAATATCTTTTAGAAAAGACAAATACGTTAGAAAAGACAAATTTAATAATTAAACCTTGCATTTTATCTGGGAAAAATGAGATTTTTGATAGCCATTTGCTGCTGGGACAGTTCAATGACAACTTTACACTAACTTCCAAGGCAATTTCATCTGCACACATGAACTTTCCTATCACTGAGGGGGGTTCAAAGTCCAAACTGTCATTCCTGCTCAAATTTCAGATATGCCAGGTCCAGACAATTAAATGGTTCTAGGGGAAGGTGTGACTTTGAACTCAATTCACTATTTTATAGTGAGAAATTTTAGTGAGAAGAGGACAAACCTGATGTGCATTCAGTAGCCTGTGTTGCTAGGGAGACGTATTATAATACAGTGTTAGGAATACAAGTGCACAAAGGCATCGTGCCTTGGTCATCCTGTCATGCAATGAAGACATGAGAAAAGTATAAACATGAAAATCCCATTTCTCACCCATTCTAATGTGACTGTTTGATATCTGTTTAGTAGATATGAGCCCTTTTGTTCCACAGACCTCTCATTAGTTGCTAAATAAATGTTGATCCAAAATAACTTTTTAAAATCAAGTATGAATTATTTTTTTCCCTCTAGTACTTTTAACAGCTGAGAGATAAGAGCTGGCTACTGTACAATGTTATGGCAGAGGAAGAGCCTATCCTTGAATAAGTTCATCTGAAATGAAAGCTGGCAGTAAAGCACTTGAGTTACTTAATGCCACCTCGCCCATCTTCACTGTAACCACTGAGGCCTAAAGAAAAAGCTGTGGAGAGTGTCAATGTGATGTTTGAAATACTGATATTGCAGGGCATTTTGCCTTACATACTTATGACAGCTTTGCTGAAGTGATGGAATTCTGAAAGAGTAATCTGTATTATTTATAGCAAGAGAGATCTTTGTTATTTTTACTGACATGTTATGGGACAAATTGAATATTCAGTAGACCTGGTGTTTACTTTCAGTTACAGTCTCTGCTGACAGGACCAAAAACTTATCTGTGGCTGCAAAAATGATGCATTTCTAGTTTGTTTCCTGGCTATACTCTTTGTACCTATGCATGCTTAAGTACACCAGCGAAATGTGGGAGAACTGAAGAGGTGTGCCCTCTTCATACATTAATATCAGGAACTACTGACTACCTCTGGAAGCCTCATCTAACCATATCCCAGTCTGGTGAGGTGCTGTAGGGGAATGTGTCCACAGCATGCAAACAACACTAGGTCAGCAGGCTAAAGGCTCACCCAGTTAGCACTGGGACTACACTCAGCCTGGTGTTGTTCATCTACAGTTTATCTTATGAGCAGTCATAGCTCAACAAAATGAACATCTTAAGCAATAGCAGACAATTTCCTGGTTTTGAAGAGTCTTGCTTTTTTCAGAAATATGATTGAGTCCAATTACATAAGAACAGATTAAAAACCACACCAGTCTGAGGAGAATTTGAAAGGGAAAATTCCTGTGTAGGTAATATTTATGTTCTACATATACTTCCCTCAGGTTTGTTTTGTCCCTCAACAAAGTGAATCCAAACAGGCTGCACCACAGCATCCCAATCTGTAATTCCCAGATAGTAATCCAGCCTTGGAAAGAACAGGAAATATTCTTTACCACTGGTTTAAATTCATCCATTTACTTGAGCAGGGGGTCACAGACACATCTCAGATGATGCAATGCAGATTTAGTGATGCAGTGAAGTTTGGCGATAGATCCACAAGTAGACCCCTCATATCACTATAGGCAGACTGTTTATGTTTCAAGCTGCAGTCAGAATGACACCACTGAATGGCATTGCCAAAACTGGATCCATGACCAACAGATACTTTGAGCAAGCTAGTGACATCTTGAATTGGTTCAGATGTCATTGTTTTGCATTAAATACATATGATTTCATGCTTACATGTTTCGGATATTATTGATTTAATGAACCAACAATTTCAATAGTAGGTAATAATCCTGGATCTGGAAGGAGGCATGTGTGGGTGTCTATTATTTAGACAAATAATTAAATATGTTATATTAAATATACCAGTCCATCACATATGAAAATGTGGAGATCAGGCTCATTTCTGCACCTGATATAACAAGCTTCTCCTCATGGACATTTTTCCACCTTCTCTGAGAGTATGAGATACATAGTCATTGTCCCTGAAGATCTGCATGCATTCATTAATTCATTCATTCACTCATTTATTCATCATAATCCTGTGCATTTCTGAACTACATATTTATTTTGATGTATATGATATACTCAGTATGTTTTATGAAAAGCAGGGGCTAAAAAGAATTTTTAAAAAAACCCTGCAAGAAGGGTCAATGCATTGTAATTTCTTAAATTCCAAATTATATTTCCTTTTTTTTTTTCTAGAGAAGAAAATATGTTTGAAGAACCCACACCAGAAAATTTACCCATTACAAGAGTGTTACTGCTGTCTGGCTGCATAGAACAAAACTCAAATCAAGGTATTTGACTTGGACAAAGTGTTGTTGGACATAAATGAGATTACATGAACATGTTCCATGGTTCTATAAAAATTCTATTTCTGGGCAATCAATTTGCACTTGGAAGCTCCCAGGTCTATTTTTGAGCAAGAACTGAGTCTCATTTTGTTAACTTTTCTTCTTCTTGTGAGAAAGATAGGAAAAGGGAAAATTAGTACCTTGAAGATACAATGACCTTCACACTAAAGATTACTCATAATATAATTTAAATTGTTGATGACTTTCATAATTGTCTTTTTGGTTTTATATAGTTTGCAATTCCTTTACTATAAAACATTATTCCCTTCCTCACCTTAGATGCTTCATTACAGATAATACTGCACGTTAATTCTCAAATACTACATTAGTTCTGTGCCATTTTGGTGCTCAGTTTGGGTTCACTGAGTTTGTAATTGGGAATCTCCTGTATTTTTCCAACAGTTGAAGACAGCATATCATATTCTGGAAGGCTGTTGAGGCTATTTTCATTTGATTCATCTATAACTATGAAGTATTTACCTTAGGTCAACACCCTTAGCAGCAAAATTACCCTCTTACTACTCTTTTTTTCTATTCTTATCTTTGCTAATTGAAAGATAATTTCCATCTGAAAATTGTTCCATATTGTGCCTAAGAAGAATTGAATGTTCAGCCTGTGAAGTGTGCACTAGTTTATTAAAACAGTGTTTACAGCATCACTTAATAATTTCAACATGACAAATCCATCTCCAAATAATTGAAAAAGTAGGGTGAGAATTTATAAAAAATAGGGTGAGAATTTATAATATGTTCTGCTTTTTGTGAAAGAAAATCCCTCTGACCAGTCTTTGCTATGACTTCTTTATTATGCCCTTATCTTCAGTGTTCATCAGAGGGCATTTTGATGCTATCCACCTCTTAGAATTGATGCTTGATTTTGCAGCCTAGATTTTCAAGTTAAATTACATTGATCTTTTCTTTGACTCCTTGTGTTAAAAATTATCCTAAGTGGTTTTATCATAGTGACCCAGGAAGGTTTAAATTTGAAATGAATGATCAAGGGTTCAGCTTTAGTCCCTGTCAAATTAGGAATTATAGTGAAAATTTTCCAATAGTGTCCCTGTGTGCTGGAAAAATCTTTTGGATGACACCTTGTCAAAATCCCCACTTTATTCTTGCTAATTTTATGTTAAGTTGCTGTCTGCTAGAAACAAGTTTAATCACAGCTGGAGATCAAGCCGAGGTATATTTCAGAACACCCAAGCAACCCTTCAGAGCTGTCACACTTCTGCCTCTGCCCCACATGGGCAGGGGACAAGCTCCAGGTCCTGCTGGTGGCAGATGCTCCAGTACAGCCTGCATGGGCTGCTGCAGTCAGAGGCACAGGCTGCCTCAGTGACAGCAGGACGTGACTGACAGTCGCATCAGCCAGCCTGCAGAGATCATGGCTTGCCTGGGTGAGTTCAGAATGCCCTTCTGGAGTGCACATGCCAACAGCCTGAGCCAGGAGCAGCGCTGGGGTCAGGGAGACCCAGCCTGTAATTTCACCTGGCCACTCAGAAGACATTGGGGATGCAGGAGATGTAAGGTCAAAAGGATGCTTCTTAATTCTTCTTTTAATGTGGGCAGCCAGGGGTTTACTTCTGTGGTGAAGTCTAACCACATTCTCTCTTCCCAGTCAAAACTCAATAGACCAGGTTGCTGAGAGCCCCATCCAACCTGACCTTAAATGTTCCCAGGGATGGAGCATCTACCACCTCACTGTAAAAAAAATTCCCCCTTTCATCAAGGAAGATCCTTCCTTATATCTAGTTTCTAAGATTACAAATTTATCAGTTCTATGAATGATAATCCAAGTTTCACCAATTCACCAATTCTACTCTCAATGTACCTAAAGGAATCAGAACTTCTCTCCTTTTTTTCTACTTATCTTATTCCCTATCCATTGTCCAAAACTTAATTGAAAACTTTCTTTACTACATATGTTTCTAAAGGTCTTTCAATACCAGCTTCCCAGAGAAGAAAGAAAAATTATCTAGAATAAGTACCAAGTCTTGTAGTTGACGCAAAAGTATCTATGCCTGCTTTGCCTCAGGAGGCATTTTTCTCATGTGAGGTCAATGTATCTTTTCTGCTGTATTTTTGACATTTGTTATATGCCAAGCCAGCATTTGTAGCATTATTATTCTTCATTAAAAGTTTTTACCATTTTGTTTTAGTTTTTCAGTCCCTTAATGACCTACAAGATCCTTTTTCAT
Source organism: Chloebia gouldiae (assembly GCA_003676055.1). Taxonomy (NCBI): domain Eukaryota; kingdom Metazoa; phylum Chordata; class Aves; order Passeriformes; family Passeridae; genus Chloebia; species Chloebia gouldiae. Next base: position 35,706,403 of record QUSF01000004.1, read on the forward strand.
TAGTTTCCTCCAGTAAGTAGTGTAGCATGATAAAAGTAATGTATCATATAGGGATGGAGTTTGATTTCAGAAACAGGCAACCAATCTGTGCTAATAGCTTGCATTATCTACTGAAGGTTTCCAACCTGACCTGTTGTTTTTGAATCGCAGTTCAAATTGGCATCTTTCCATGTGGGTATTTTCAGCTAAGTATGAATTTCTCACCTCTGTTTCTTTTTCTTGTTTGTGAGGATGGTATTGATGATGACCTCAGAGTTATTAGGATTTATCCATGTAGCTCTCTGCATTAACTCCAGGGTATACTTTTCCCTACACTTTCCTCTGCTTTGGAATTTTTTGGGTTTTTTAGTCTTTAACCCAACACCTCTTCCTCTCCCTCAAGACTTGCCAGGATTCTCTAGATGCTGGCTCCCAGATAAAAATATCACTGAATCTTATTAATCTCAATAGCATAAAAATATTTTATATTTTACAGAAAAACTCACATTCTGAAGCAAACCAAAATAACAGTCTTCACTAAGCTCCTAATCAGAAACTATTTTGAAAAAATACACTGATGGGAAAAGGGCAGAGGCTTAAGTGTCTTTTTTAGGCAGCTGTTTGGCATCAGCCATATGGCCTAAATTTTATTCCTTGCATGGTTATTGAGACATGTTTTCTTTCTTACATATTTATTCAGTACTCTTGGGTCTCTGCACAATCAGAGCATTCTGTTAGATTCTTCCTTGGCATTAATAATTTCTCTGCTGGTTTGTCTATTTCTTAGTCAAAAAAACTCTTTAGTTTCTCTCAGCCCTCAACTTTCAGGCAGAGAAAACTCAGGACAGAAATGGTACATTGGGGGTGCTTTTCTGGCTTTACTCTGTTATGTTATTAAGAGAATTCCTATGCTCTGGAAGCCAACCTCCAGCTCATCTGCAATTGTTTGCAGCTAAACTCTACACTGTGCTTATTGCATAACAGGGGTCAACTGGCCGCTGTATGCCTAAGTTTTTACTTTTATTTTCTTACTGCTGGGTCCTTTCAGCACCATCTTGTTTCTGGCCACATAGTGTGCATGTCTTCAGGGTCAAAACCTCCTAAAGACTTAATTTTGTGACATTTCTCCCTGGTACCCAGTGATAGGATGTGCATGAATGGCTCAAAGCTACACCATGGTTGGTTTAGGTATTAGCAAATATTTTTTTTACTGAGAGGATGGTCAAACACTAGAACAGGCTTCCCAGAGAGGTGAGCAGTGCCCCAAGCCTGCTAGTGTTTGGAAAATGTCTTTAACAATATGCTTTAACTTTTGGCCAGGCAATTGGACTAAAATATCTTTGTAGGTCCCTTCCAACTGAATCTATTCTATTCTATTCTAATTTCATTCTAAATAAGGAAGTAAATAAATACTTCTTGCTTTTATAATGAAATAAATACTCATCATGAGAAGAACTTCTCTGGAGCAACAAGAAAAAGCTTCACACATCAAGTGAGCTAGTTAGTGACAGAAATCATACAATCCATTAAAGGTCTTCTAGAAGCCTATTGCTTGTTGATACAGTTTCAAGGCTCTTGTCACTATATTCCAGACAAATTCAGCTCTAAAAATTCCAATAGCTCTGTGTTTCTATTCAGTATAATTCTCTTTACAATTTATTTTCTTCAGATGCAATGCAGTATTTAGGACAAATTAACCCAAAAAATACAAATTTAGCTGCTTTTACATAGCAGTGCTTGGGTTCCTACAGGCATTCTCCAAATATTGGTATTTGGGGCCATACGATTTATGCATATTATTCACAATATTATACAAATTATGCTGTTTCGCTGGGAGGGAGAAGAGCACACAAGATGTTCTTCTAAAGAAAAATAAAGGATTAGAGACTTTCATGATGCAGAGTCATCATGCTCCTCAAAGCTCTCAAAGCTCTCAAAATTAAATTAGAATTTAGAAGAAAAATATGAGAAGCTATTTCCCAGTGTTCATGTATTTCAAGATGTTCTTTTCCTTTCACCTTTTGTATTCTCCATCTTCTCCTACGGTTGTTAAATGACTTCCTGATCTCTAATTTTGACCCTACTCTAAAGTGCATGCTCCTAATTCTGTACTATTATTCCTGGATGATTAACTGGCTTGTCAAATAAATCACTATGAGCACTCAGCTACCATTATTAATCTATTAATCACTTTAGCAAAGAAGATGTTAATGCTATTCTGTCACCTTCAGACAATTCTAGAACTGAAACAGGTTGCGGACTTGAGCTTGCATTCCAATGTAAATCTGCACATGCACACCAGCAACAATACAAAACACAGATTGTTGATAATTCAGCATTTTTGTAGCAAGATAGACTGGAACCAGGCCAGCAATAGTACATGACAGTAAGATCTATTTTACAAAAAAGGCACTATTGCATGCTTGTCTGCCAATGATAACATCATCAAAACTGATGGTGAGAAATGGGGGTCATGGTGTGTGGTAAGTATAAAATGTACTTACCACAATGGTGTCATTTAATGCCACCAGGATGAGCAAAGTCTAAGAGCAATGGCCATTGGCACTCCCACAATATCATCACATCAGAGGGATGGCTCTGAAAGGGACCTGTTTCACCTTTCTGAGATAGGTCATCTTGTCTTGTATCTTTCAGCTCTGGGTGCCTCAAGGCTTCTTTCAGTTGTTTTCCTCAAGTTTCTTCCTTGTTCTAATCTCTACTTAAGTCCTGCTGTTCCCTTGATGCCTGTTTAAGAACTGCATCAACCCTTGGCTTTTCTACTCTTCATATTCCCAATCCATCCCCATTAAGGCTTATTCACAATTAGAATGTTACAAATATTAATGAACTACTTCTTCTACTTTACCTTAAAACTAACCAAAACACTCAGAAATAGATTCACCTCCTCTTCCCCAAAAGAATTTAGGCTTTATTGTTATGTTAAATGTATTCAGAGATAAGGAAGGGAAATTACATGTTACACTATATTCACAGGAAATCAATTGACTTATGGCATTGAGAGGGATTTACATTGTAGAGAGATGGAGAATTTCAAATTATAGACTTTGTTTTCATTCAACATCTTCTCTCAATTACGCTATCTGAGTCTGAGGATTTTGAATGACAAAATGGCTACTCAGATTTAGACAGGTTTAAATGACATCAGGTTTAGGATCTTTGTTTCTTTTGTCTATCTAACAAATTACACTTTTACAAGGAAGATTACACATTTGGTCTATTTCCTGTAGGAACAAAAGACGTATTGCTTTGATTAATTTTTATAACCCTTCCTAAGAACAATACATATTTCTTTTTTTATACTTAGGCTGACTTTTTACCGATCTCAAGAGAGTGTGAGAAGTTCCAGAACAGAGATGTTGAGAAAGACATTTCTGAAGGACTGCATCTTTTTCCACTGAACAGCATTAACTTTGTTATTGCATAAAGAAAAAGTAGTTCTATTGATTCTCAGTAACTTTTTCATCATCTGTGAATAAAAACATAACTAACTGAAACAAAAGCCATATTTTATGACTAGTAATGAATGGGTCCTTTTACTTGGCTCCACTCTTTAGCGAATGGAGTACTAGGAACTGACAAATTGAAATTAAATTAATAGTATGACCACATTATATTTGGATTCTTCAGTCTCTGGTTTGGGTCTCCTATGGTAGAAAGAGATCCAAGTTCAAGAGATTGAATACAGCATTCATTTTATTTAAAAGCTGAGACACTCAACTTCTCTAATAATTAAGGCTGGGACAAAATATATTGCATTTACAGTTTCAGGCTTTGCCTTTTTTTTGTATTTGTTTCTACCAAAAACTTGTGCCCAGCTCAAAGCACCAGCAGGACAGCATTAGAAATGCATAGGTTTTGCTGAGGCAATTTTATTAGCAGGCATTGAAAGAACAGAATTGCTGGGAGTCAGCAGAAGGTCTCAGAAAGTCCTCTCTAGGACCTCTTCTAAACACTTCTTGGGTCATGGCAGATAGTTTCCTCTGCCTACAGAGCACACAATATGTTAAGAATCCCTCAGCTTTTGAGATGCAGAATTTGGTTCACTGTATGCCTCATGTATGGCAGACCAAGTGCAAGTATCTTGCTGGCAATTCAGAAACAGTAGCCACACAAATAAAAAGCCTCCTTCAGGTCAAATAAACCATAAATAAGCTCCAAGGACAAAGGTCTATTTTGAAGACTGATAGCAGAGTCCTATAGGGAGGGGGATGCTAAGAGTTGTGTGCATTGTTCTTTTCTAGAGACGTCTTCAGAACAATTCATTTAGGCTAATAACATGAAGCAAAGCAATGGCAAACTAGTACTTCATTTGCTTGAGGACAGGTAACTTCAACTTTCCTTTATCTTGTGCATTTCATCAGAAGGTTTGATGGACATTGTTTTCTTTGTAGGAACTTTGGCTCATTCAATATCCAGACTGAGTGCAGAACTTTACAGATTCAGCATTACACATGCTTCTGAGGTTTTCTTCCATAAAAATTCTTGATTTATCTACTGGAAAAAAATGTTCCTTTTGTAATATTTCTACATTTTGTATTAGGTATATGAGATACCAATCCAAGTACTGGTGTGTCTACTGGAGTATCTTCCACACGCCAAGGCTTTCAGCCATGTGCTCTGACCTCAGGCTGTAGAGCAGGAAACAATATCTTGAATTCTCTAGACCCTTCTCTTCTCTCTTACATAGCCAGAAAAGTTCTGAGGATTTCTTGTACTAAGGGCACATATTACACATGCTGAAGCTGCATGCATTCTATGCTAAGAGCTGAGTGTCCACACACAGCAAATCACCTCAAAGTCATTGCCAAAGTATTCAGTGATCTGATTCAGTGACCTGAGAGTTTTTTCAGTTGCTAACTGAATAAGGTAAACATATTTTCATATAAGAAAGCTGCCATCTTAAGTATCAGCTGAGCCATTGTCCAACAGAACTTGTAAAAGCCACAATTGAATAACTTTTTTAAAAAATGAACATTCTAGAAATAAAGTCATAATAGTATAATAATAAAGTAAGAAGATTAGCTGAGAATAGAAACAATGAAAAGGAAAACAAGTTGGTCCATTAGGAATTATAAAATATCCTGAGTAGAGGTGCTTTAGAACATATACAGAAGGGACTTTGTGGGAAAACTACAACTTTTTTTTTTTTTTTAAAGTGGATCAATTCCTTTTTTCCTACTGAAGTTAATTTTAAAAAAATATTTTTATTAGCAATATTGGTAAGAAATTAATTATAAACAGTAATTGCTGGGGTTAGATTTTTGCACTTATTGTTAACCCAACATATTAAAAATATTAGGATACATAAATCATTACCGTGGAAAATGGGGCTAGAGATGAACTCACTACATAACCTCATTACTATTCCATGTCTTAAAGCAGAATCAATGAGAGCTTAAACATTCCTGGGTAGCAACCTGTCCAGTTTGCTCTTAAAAACCTTCACTGGTGGAAAATCACAAGCTCTCTAGAAAGATTGTCCTACTACTTAACTATCATTACAGCAGAAGGGTTCCTTAATGTTTAACCTCAATCTCCCCAGCTGCAATTTTAATCCCATAAAGCTAGTTTAAAAATCATGAGATTTAAAAAGTAATATCCCTTGGGATCCTAATATTATTTGCCTTCTAGTGTTTGATCCTTTCAGATTAACCTTTCCAAATGTCTCCTAGCAGCCATGAGAACTTGAAGCTTATTTTCTGAAAAGAAAAATGAAAGTTGGATTTCTTATAAAATAATAAAACTCTGTAAACTGTGATTTCAAGGGGAAAAAAATCCCACCCAAAATTGCAGGGCTTGTAATAAACATACAAGAGCAAGAGCAAAAAACTGTCTGAGAGAAATACATAATGAGTGGCGTGCCATATTCTGTTAGTCTGTCATAATTAGGTATGCATTTATACAAATTAATACAAATTTAAGGCCTGCTTTCAGAAATTCCTTAGACTGATGAAAATAAAGAGAGCATTGTTAAAGTCAGTGAAATGTAAGCTGATGTAAAGTATAGATCTCATCCTTAAGAATGCAAAGTTGTGGGGTTTCTTTTGTAAAAGAATGACTTTTTGGAATGATTTCTATGAACTGTTTCCACTAAAAGAAATGCTGGACAGAAATAAGCATGCTGTGCTTATTTAAGTATTATAGACCGTATCAGCTGGAATAAGCAAATTTGGAGCTAGATTAATTTTTGAAAGCATTTCTAATGTTAACTAATGTGTGTTCCTGAAACTTATTAGACAGCATTAATACAAAGAGGTAATATAGTTTGGCTACATCTCTAGGAAGTTAGACATTTAAGTTTGTTCTCAGTGCAACTAATTGCAACTTTAATTTTCTATAAGTAAGGGAGAAAAAAAAAATAAAAAATCAGGTCTAGCACTGATAATGTGCAATTTTTAACCTAATTAGAGGGCAGCATCTCTCAATCCTGCATTCATTGTATTGTTGGGGAAAAAATGAACAATGTAGTTGTGCATTTCTCTGCTTTTAGCAATCCTTCAGATCATCGGTGTAGTGCTCTTTATTTTCTTTATCTGACATAGGACTGAAGATGCAAGGCTGTATGACTTTTAGATGTGCTTATACCTTCCTATGCCAAAACTACTTTCTTTTGTATTTGCAGATGTGAGTACACTGGTGCTAGTACTAATGCCTGACTTGGGAATTGGATTACTGCAATACACTGTGCATGGAAATAAAGTATAAATCATATTAGAAGGAGAGCTGATGCAGGAGACAGTGAGCTGAAACATGGGTGCTGTTTGTCAAATGCAATCCAAATGATTGGCTCTGACCTACAGAGACTCTTGTGACTTCAAATCTAAAGACCAACAGGACTTTGCAGTAATGTCACAGGTGCAATCAGCAACCATGATAAAGTGCCCTGGTTTTAAAGGATCTTCCATCAATGAGTCCTCAGGGATTCACCCTGACTATCACCTACCCATCCACTGATCTTCAGGATAAAGTGCAAGCCACTTTTTTTGCCATACAGCAGTTGTCACTAGGGTGTAGCAAATGGAGAAGCTAAAATGAAGTAATAGACTAGAAAGTGGAAGTGTTTGTCTAGTTCTGCCACAGGCATATTTGGAGGAGGCACTTTCCTTCCTTGTGCCTCTATTTTCCTACTCTAATTTATCTGTGCAGCTAAAACAAAACATGTGAACAGCTACAGCTATTTTTTTTTTTTACTTTTAGATTGGCTACAACAAAAAGAGTTGGATAGACAATCTTTAGAGTTATTATTCATTGAATGAACCTTGATGCTCTTTTGCCCCAATATCTTATCCTTAAAATACATCCTCCTCCAAATATGAAGCTAATACAGCAAGAAGGATACTGGGTTACAGACTGACTTTATAAACTTTGATAGACATGTTGGACAACTGGAACATCTGGTCTGATGCAGTTTCCATAATACATCCTCCCATCTTTTGACAGTCAATAATCCAAATAATCATAGAATGGTTTGGGTTGGAAGGGACCTTAAAGATCATGCAGTTCTGAACTCCCTGCCATGGGCAGAGATGACACCCACTAGTCCAGGTTGCTTAAAGCCCCATTGAACCTAACATTAAACTCTTCCAGGGATGGAGCACCAAGTTTTCAAGACAATCTGTTCCAATGCCTCACCATCCTCACAGTGAAGAATTTATTTTAAATATTTAATTTAAACTTTTCCTCTTTCAATTTAAAGCCATTCCCCCTTGTTCTATCCCATAAAATGCCCCAATTTGACTTTCTTGTAGGATATTTTTAGGCTGCTCTATGGTCTCCCCAGAGCCTTTTCTTCTCCAGGCTGAACCTGAACTCTATCAGCCTGTCTTGACAGGGAAGGTGTCCCAGCCCTCTGGTCATTGCTGTGGCTGTCTTCTGGTCTTACTCCAACAGGTCTACATCATTGTTCTGGGGGCCCAAAAGGTGGACACAGTACTTCAGGTGAGGTGGAGTGGAAGGGGGGAATCTTCTCCCAAGGGCTCCAAGTGCCAGGGCCTGAACTGAAATGGTTCTGTGATTTTTGCTCTTTGACTAAACGCAGTTCTGTGATCCTGTTTTGGAAACATTCCTGCTTTTGGTTTTCATTATGCTCTCAGAAAGAAAAGCACAATAGATGTTGGCATCCCCTTGTGCTGCTTGGGGCTGGAGAAGAATTCATTGTTTTCACAGTGCCTGGTAAGGGGTTGTATTTTGGACTTTTTCAGGTCTCATTTTGTGTTATAATAATCACTCACTTTTCATGAAGACATACACCTCTGCCAAAGGCCCAACACAGAGAGCATGTAATGTGAACATCTGTGCTCTTTATCAGAGGCCTAGCACAGGAATATGCTGGAAAGCAGATTTGATTGCTACTATGGCGCTCTGTCTCTCACATCTACTCGGTAGCTTATGTGAGAGTAATGGCTTAAAGTAATAAAGACAGTGCCTGTCTCCCTGTGTGGCTGACCCTTCCTTAGCTGTGAATCAAAGAATCACCAGGAAAGCATAACCCAAACAAAGCCACATGCTCAAAGCAGAAGATTTTGATTGATTTTAATGAAAAGTTCTAAATGTTTCTTTTCTGTTGTTAGCATGCCTCTGACCTATACCACATAGTAAAAAAAAGAAAAAACTCAGGCCATTGCAGGCCACTAAAAGAGAAGTCTTGTTATGATGAATTTATTAATCAACCAATTTCATTAATTGTCATTTTGCTAGAGATATCAATTTAAAATCAGACATTAATACATTTCAGAATTGTATAATGTTATATTAATGGTATGATGTGATATGATACGATATAATATGATTTATTATAATAGTAATAAGGAACTATCAGGGTGGAATGTCTCCCAGGAACTGTGATCTGTTTTCGTATTAAAATAAATAAACCCAGATATTCTTACAATAATATTTCTTGTTTACCTTGTGAAGCAATGGAAAATATGACCAGGACTTATGCTTTGCCTCTCATAAAAATATGGCAGAGACCAACTTCTGTGACACAAAAAAACCAGAAAAACATTAGTCTGGAAAAACCCCCAACAGAGAAGTGAAACCCATTCTCTGCTGAAGCTATTAAAAATAGTGAGGCAAAACCTGACGTAGACCAACCTCCTACTGTACAGGCACACTCCATTTGTAGTGAGAAATAGCCCAATTATGCTCCATTTCAGCATGCAGAAAAATGATCCAGCCAGGTAACCACAGATAATAAATCCAACATGAATGAATGGTCCCAGTGCCATTGGTTGCTAGACCGAAGGAACTCAGCCCAAAAGAAAACTAATAGTTTTAGCACATACTGAGGAGAGATCCAAGACATTGGTGCAGCATGATTATGCCCCAGTTCAAACCCCATTACTGAGAGAAACAAAAGAAAAAGAATTTAATTTCTTGGTAAATATGTAACACAAACAGAGAAGCTCCTATGTAGCATGGGTAGACAGGAGAAGCCCCCCTAATCTATTTGTTGACAAATCCTTCAGAGCTCAAAATCACAGCTGGGCAATGGGGTCAAAAGAAAGCCCCCTAAAAGGGCTTCCAGTTCTCAGTTTTCCCAAGTACCTGTATGTGACTAGCAGAAAGGTAAACTGAGCTAATAAAGCAGTTCACATCCTAATACATACACAGCAGTTACATTTCTGTATGTAGAAGCTACACTTTCAGCTATTGATCTCAACAATCATCCAGCTGCCTTCCACCAGGTAGGAGCTGAAGTATCAGCTGGCTTCTCTTCAAGGATAAAAACTTCCTAAAATGAATAGCAAAATAAAGGATGCCAAAGGTTTTATGATATGATGGAAGAAAGGCTATTCAGTATATTTCTATCTTTCTTATACAGTTTGTCAGTCACTGGTGTGAGGGATTCTCTTACTATTTTGAAGATGCTTTCCCGCCTAAATATTCTTTTCTGAAAAGGAACATAATATGAAGTTTGAATCAGAAAATGCTTCATAGTCATATACCTTGTGATTTAAGATTGCCTCCACTTAATGGAGAAGAAAAAGCCTGAAGAAATAATAAATGCTGTAGTGCAGAGCAGTATTGAATTAGACCCTGTAATTCCCAGTCCTGCAGCAAACCATGCTCAGCAGAGGCACATTGCAGACAGTATAGCAAACGCTGAAGAGATTAGAATTTTGTTAAAGGAGCAGAGACATAATTCTTTATCAAGTCCCAAAATTTACATAAAGAACTGTGACCAGGTGATAGATTCTGGAAAGCACAGGACAAGTGAGAAAACTCTAAAGGCTTCTCCTGTTTGATGCGGGTCTTGCAGCTGAGTGACAGGAGATGACCTAATGCATTGATGGTTGTGGACCTTTTGCTGTATATCTGAGAGAGACAGAAATAGAATGAGACACAAAAAAAGCCTGTCTGCTGCATGCTGATCAGGTAGACAGAGGGGATCTGATGTTTCTCTTTAAGCCTAATATTTCTGAGGGGACACATTTCAGATCTCCTATGACCCCCTGGAGGCACACTGGCATTTCTGGTTACACACTCATCATTACACTTAGTTTCTGCCTTAGCATAGCAATTACTGCAGTACACCAAATGTTACCAAGAACTTTATCAGAGTGTTTGAAAATGTGAAAACTTTACCACGTATGCTGGCAGTACCAACAGTGGACATGCACACGTATGGGGAACTGGAATGTCATAGAACCAAGTGTGCTGGAATAGTTTATTTGGACATAATTTTGCCCCTGAGCATTTAGTAAGAAATTCTAGTTCTCTTTTGCTGTAAAGTGAAACAAACTGCAATCCAGGCTATTGTACAGACTTTTGAAATATGCTATATATAATAGAAAGCAATGTATTGCTGATGACCTCTCTCTGTAGCATTTCCACTGAAGGCAGGCAAAAAGTGCTGCCTTTTTCTTTCCACTTTATTTAAAATGGACACTAGAGATTTTACTTTTGCAAACTGCAATGAAAATGCCTCTTGATTATTCCATCATTACGCTGTTCTCATGTATGCAGTAGAAAAGAATAACTTCTAAATTACTAAGTGTCTTAGCTCATAAAATTTCACTGTGTAAATATACTGTTTTCCATGCTACTCCTGTTGGGAACTATATAGATTATTCTGATAAACTAGGTGGATGTCCTTCTATACACTATGATAACATATTGCATCACTGTCACACTGTGGCTACTGTTATCTACTGATTTGGACTTTCAGCTTCCTAAAAGGAACCACAAAGAGAAGGTTTCTCTTCCTTCAGGAGTGGAAAAGCTCATTAGCCAGAGGAAAGGCACCAATAGTCAAGACAGTGCAGGCAATATTTCAGGTGGAGATCCCAATATGAACTATTTGTCTGGTAAAAAAAAGGAATGTTCTTCAAGCAGATGAGTATTCCAGCAGAATCCCAGATAAACAACTTTATTTCACCTTTGACATTTCACATTCAGGGTTCCACTTTGTAATTTGTTTTTGATGTGCTGCGAATTTGGCCCTTATAATGTTAGTTATATCACACATTTGACAATTTATGTGGAGCTACTCAACAAGAAAACCAAACATACCACAAAATGTGATGAACTGTCTAAGATTATCTACATAATGTTGTGTTGTTTTGCTGTTCTACATAGTGAAAAATTTTGGTAATGAGAATTATTCTTAAGGTTTCCAGAAATACTATTTCAATCAGATTTTAAAAAATTATATAATAAAGGAGCCATATCGTTCTGCAGATATGTATCCTCTGGGTTCAGATATTTTCTCACTACTTGCTTTGGATGAACTTTGAAGTTCTTATTTTTGCAAAATGCGCTTTTCTATTTCACATAAATTGTATTTTTACTGGAATAAAACTATGTTCCACATGTATTTTTAAAATACCTAGACCAAAAAATCTTTTCAATTTGAATCTACCACAAAAAAAGTCTAGAGTTTTTCTATTGACTGACAGCTAGAGTATTTCAAAAGAATCAAAAGCAGGCTGAATACCTTTAAAATTAAATATATTGTTTTTTCCAGTCATTCATTGTGATTTTTGGGAGACTTCCAAATACCACCCTGATGCCACTGTGTATGTCTCTCTCAGTGGCACAGTTTGACTCAATTATCCTTACTCCAAAATCGTTTGATATGAGCTGTGATAATTGGACTTGTTTATGCTGCATTAATCTAGGAGGCTACAGATCAAAACTGCCAGAGTGTGAGATTGAGCTGACTTGGAAGAAATGAATTCTACAAGACCAGCTGCCAAAATTGCTGTAGAAACAGGAATAGAGACTATGAATATGCCCTGTCTGATTTTTTTCTTTCTCACAAGGCAGAAACTCATGTCACAGAGTCAGTCATGTTGATTCATGTCTAACCACGTCAGTGTTCTTTTTTCTCATTGTGTTTTGTTTACAAACTGACTGAGGTGCTTACGGTACAGTCTAGGACCAGAGGCTCTGAAAGGCACTGCTGTGGGCTTGGCAGAACCTGGTTCCTGGTGAGGTAAAAGGCCTTTGACATGCTCCAGAGTCCAGGTAACACTTGGAGCTGAGGGATGTTATTGTCACCTGGGCTGCAGAGCTCAGTTTTCCCTCTCTATGAAACCAATAGTGTCTGGCATCACAAGGCCAGAGAGAAGGAAGATCCATCTTCATCCCAGCGCTCATTGCACCTGATGATAAGAGATTGCCCAAGATGTGGGTGGCTTTTGGACAACTTCTGCACTTGCAAAGGTTGTGGCTGCAGTTAACTAGATTCCAGGGATCCTACAGAACACAAAATGCTGCAAACAGCTGTATCTCTGTAATTAAATTACTCCCTTTGGTTGTTAAAAATTAGGAAATTATACCTTTGGTCAACATGTTAAGCATATTTACCTGAATTTCATGGAAAACTGAAATATTTAAGTATATTTGGGGTTGAGCTTCCAAAGCATTAGGAAAGAAAACCCAGCTCTTTTGGGTAGTGGAAGAAAGAAGGGAATTATTGTCTTAGATGACAAAAATCAGCATTTGGGTAAGTGTTGCCTTTACAAAATCAACAACCACTACAAGCCTCTGGAACCTCTTCTTTTTCTCCCATATGGATTAATATGTATGCATTCTACCTTAAAAAATGCTACAATAGTTCTTTCTGTTTTGCATTGCCTAAAATTGTTTGTCCTTTTTCATTTTCCTTTCTTCACTTTCAGGTAGTGTGAAGCTGTTGGATTGAATACCTGGAAGCAGTAAGACACACACAGGCAAAACTGAAAAGGCTTTTTTGACATGGCAAATGAATGAGTAACCTTATGGTTGGAATATGAACACCTATATTTGGGAAAATACTGGTTGGGTTAGACTGTCAAATCATACTTTAATTGAACGCACTCTTATTTTTCACAGCAGTGTTAGACATGACATAGTACATGAAGGGCATTTAGTGGAAGTGCTGTTAAAATTATTCCTTTGGGGAAGTCATGTGGGAGAGCAGTGATATCTTAAAAAAGACAACTCATTTGTAGTCAGCTGGGGCCTAGCAACTCAACATCAGATGGGGCTGTAAGATTTCTGGATGAATACTTAAGATCAAATGTTAATAAATCCAAACAAGGGCATTATAGTATCTTTGATGAAGTAAATCCCCATTTATAATAGAATACAGAAGTTTCACTCATGAACATACATAAAAAGCAGATAAATCCTCACTGTACTATTATAGGAATGGAGCCCAGAGAGTAATTTTGTTAATATCCTGAGCTGGAAAAAGTTTGAACTCACACTAAGTTTTATTGGCCTAGGATACCAAAGAGTCTATGAGTCCTAAGAATTTCAGCTGTTTTAACGTTTGATCAATTTATCCTTAATTTTTAAAAAAATTATTTAGTGCCACTACCAAGTGTCTGTTCCTATTCTTCTCACTTTTTCATTGTTTTTTTTTTCCCCTTTCATTGGTCCTCTACATTCCTCCTCAATTTAAAAAATAATAAAACCAAAACAATTATAGGTAAGCAAAATAAATTTGGGAAATCCCTCATAGCAGAATTAAAATTAAGGAAACAAAATAATTTTTTTTTGTGAGGAGGATAGATTTTAGAAGAATTTTCATGTAGAAACTATAGAAGAAAAATTAAAGTATGAAACAGAATGGCCAAGGGGCAGGTGAGCTAAGGGAGCCTACAGGAGATATGGAGCTGGCTGCCTCTGTGAAGAGCTCCTTCACCATAAAAATATTTGGGTGACTTTTTTTGCAAATTAGCCTAGTAACAATTTTCCAGTGTACCTCCAGAATTCCCAGAGAGATTAAAGATTACTTCATTTGGCCTACAATATCCTCCCTATCAGTTATCTCTAAGGCCTTTTCCCCAGAGTTAATGTGTTTTCTCACAGGACGGAGCTCATGTGGGTAGTTAGTGCTGGTCAGAAGAAAGATTTAAACAAGCCACTTCGAAAGACAAAACCTTATAAAGTAGTTAAATCTAATGTAGGACTTTTAATAACATTGATAGGACAGCACTGCCTGAAGTCTGAGAAAGGAAAAAACGGGTTCATTTCAGTTGAATATTTTACACTTGTGGAATCTAGCCTTCCTGTGGATAAAAGATTTAATATTGTTAATGCTACACTTTTTGTGTTGTGGTTGACTTCTTGACAATACAAAAGTCTAATTTTCTTTTCTCTCTCCTCATATGGGCCTAATTAAATCTGTTTCCCCAGGAGACTGAAGTACACACCTTATTATTTTTTTCAAAAATGAAACTTGAAGGATTCATCAAACTGTGTCTGGGTCTGTGTTCCTTGACCAGCCCTAAAATATTTTTCTCTGTCTGGAAACAACACTATTTTATTTCTGCATATCTATGTTTATTTATCTGTACAATGGCGTGCAAGAATGAATTCAGAAATGTGCATTCCAGACTGAACAGAAAGCTATCAATGAACTTTGCAAACAGACTTTTTGACAAGAGGAGAAAGCACTTTGCCTGCATTTACACTCAGTTAAAGTTGCTTTAGTGTGATTTAACATTCTACTAACAGACAGTAATTTGTACAAGAAGTCCTCTTCATCCTTTGACCTTTGGATTATTTGGTATTGCTCTGACAAGATAGCCATTTGAAGTGAGTTCGTCTGGGTCCTCCATTGTACATCTTCTGGATAAATCTCCAATTCAGTGTGGTAATTAAAAGGTTAATGCAGGATGATTCTGAAAGGTTTTGTCGGAACAGAACACTTAGGGTACCTCTCCTTTTTTTTTGTATTGCCTTGTCTACAGATGTCCAGCCTGCTCAGCTTCTCTTCCATTACAAAGCCTTGACCTGGCAACCTGTCAAGAGAACTTGGTCTGAAAGGGCAAAGGATGTGTCGTAGGTTGTAACTTCTGCAGTGTTTGCTAGCGGGGTGCCACATATGTGTTCGGATCTAGGACCATCTCACATCTGGGATCGCGCTGTAATATCCTTCGAATCTGGAATTTATGGCAATAGATGGCAGTGTTGGACTGAAAACTTTGGCTGGCAAGGAAGGTGACTTCAGGGTCCTGCTGATGGCACCCCCTGGCTCTGCTGCAAGAAGAGTGAACCTCTTCTCTGCTGTGTGCACGCCCCTGTCCCCCTCTGCCGGGGCTGGGAGGCTGCTCTGCACCCCTCCCGGGGCTCAGTGCCCACCCCAGGGCTGCATCGGTGGAGAAATAGGCTCCTCACTTCTCCTCTCTCCTTTTGATCTTTTGTTTGCAATCTGATGATTAATAGCTCCAGGTGAGTAATAACAAAAGAGAAAAGTTATTTGTATGTGCTGCTGTTATTGAATAGCAGACAGACTAAATGCTGCATGATGCTGAGTTTTCCAAATGAGAGTATTTACTCGAGTTTTCTTCCCTCTCTTGTGTGTGTATTGTTTTTTATGCCGGTAGAGAGACTTCATTAATCAATAGGTTTTACAAGGGACTATGTATTTTAGCAGCAAATTGTCAGTTACAATTCTTTGCTGCTTAGTTTGTCCTCCAGCACTGTTTACTTCATTGTTCCCTATTAATCAAAGCAGCAGAGGTGAGGACAGCTAGGAAAACTTGCGCTGGATGTTTCTGTTCATTCATTTATTCTGTGATTTGTTATTCTGCCCATCTCTCAGAATCTTCCTGCGCTTACTCAAGTGGATCTATGTCATCATCCCCAGGGTTACAAGAAGAAAGCGCTGATTTTTAATTTCTACTGAGCTGAAGTCTCAGTTTTTTAAGCTACAACAATGAAAGCCTCTATTTTGCAGTTTTGAGTGGTTCTGCACCAAGATGTTAAAAATTGAAGCTCACAGCCCCCTCAAAGGCAGGTCAACCTTGCCTAATTTGGCAGCTGAAGCAGTAAGTCATGGATTTTAAATGTCTTGTCCAAGGTCACGCTGCTCCTCAGTAGTGGAACAGGGACTAGGACACAGAATCATCACCTCTCAATTTTGTTTCTTCTCCTCTTTACCCAGATTTAGTCACCAGACTGCGCTAGAAAAACTGATTTTCCAGTACAATTAAATCTTAAAAACTGCAAGCAGAATTCTGTTTCAAATCCCACTGATAAAAACACTCATTGAGCATTGCTGATAAACTACATTTCCCAATTGGAAAGACTGTATTTCCCTCAAAATTTCTCCCTGTACAAGGAAGTCTATATGTAGACCTCAGTGGTTTCTTTGCACTCTTACTGCCTTTCCAGATACTTTATTTCACTTTCAAATGTTTCTTTCACTTCCAAATAACGACGCTGTAGATGAAGAAGCTTCATTAATGTAATATGGAGGTAGTTCAGATTCTTGAAACAGAATAGTCATGCCAAAACTTCCTAGGATTTAGGCTCTCAGTATTTGGAAACCTGGCAAAATGCAAGAGTTTTGATGAAGAAGAAACTGGTAAAATATCTTTCAGTTTATCAAGAATGCAATAATTGTACAGCAGTAATTTTGCTGCCATTGTTATTTCTTTCTTGACTTTTTGCAATGGTCTCACTCCTGGAGAACAGAGGAAATATAACAGCATATTGTAACAGTCCATTTGGAAATTGCTTTGATATGTAGCCTGTGAAAAATGTCTGGGCTCCTGTGATGTTATTGCTCTCCAAGTCGACTAGAAATAGATTGAACAGGGAGAACTGGTAGAAAGATTCAAATGCATGATGGTGGAGAGAGACTTATGGTGTCACAAGAAAGTGTTTTGATGAAAGCTACCATAGGCAGAGTTATCATTAAGGTCGGTGTGGAAGGATTAGAATGACTGAGAGAAATACATATATATACCTGTGAATTTATTGAAATTTGAAAATTAATATTTTCACTCATACTTCAGTCAACTTTTTCTGCATCTGAGACCTCCATTTTTCCACATAAAATTATGTGAAACAATCACTGCTGCATGATGTTTTTCAATTTGTCACAAAATAAGCAGCATAAATATTTGTGGTCAAGCAGAGATTAACAAAATTTAAATGATATCAAAATGTTCTCCTATTTAACAAATTCAGATCAAGATCTTCTGTCACGCAAGCCCTGACAAGAGGAAAAAAAATTCTCTGTTTGGTGTATTAGTTATTAAAAATTACTTGCTCAGTTTTTAATCCTGGGATGAAGATCTACCAACATGGCTTGATCTTTATCAAGACTGTATCAAGACAATGACTGTAAATGTTTGGGAAAGGGGAAAAAAAGGGGTAAAGGAGGTCATTGTGGATTCATTCAGCTTGCTGGAAAAAGTAGATCAAAGGATAATGACCAAAATGTTCTCTCTCTGTGTAGAAGTTAGAGGTTTCGGGGAAATGTGTTAGGAAAGAAAGGAAGAAGATGAATGAAAATGAAAAATATTCAAAAAAGGATCAAATAAATAAGGTGTGTCTAATGTGTCTGATCTACTGAGTTGCCTTTAGAAATGACATTTGATGATGCACCAAAGAAAATGAAAGATGAAATCACAATCTGAAATTAAATGTTTAATTCTTTAGGAAAACTAGGAAATATTTATTTTCCCATTTCCCTAAAACAGCTGTCCACTGAAGTCCTGTGGAGTAGTGGGTCCCTGAAAAAATTTTGCCTGTCTTCATGGCCAGAGTGGTCATTTGGATTTGGACAGTAAAATCTACCCAAAATATCCTTTACCACTGAAGTCAGCAGGAGGACAGGAGCCGCAATATTTGTTTCAGTGTCACATTCCAGTTTTTCTGTCTCCTTTTCAGCAATGATAAGTAATGGATGCATCAGAGACACAGGATCGTAGAATGATTTAGATTGGAAGGGACATTACAAATAATCTTGTTCTAATCCCACTGCAGTGGGCAGGGGCACCTGGTTGCTCGCAGCCCCATCTATCTTTAAACATTTCCAGGGATGGGACATCCACAACTTCTCTGGACAAGCTGTTCTAGTTCCACAGCATCCTCGTGGTGAAGGATACTAGTTCAGGCACTGCACACTACAGTACATGTATATAGTGCAAAATTCTGCTCTATTCTGGGTCTAGATAAAAATAGAATTTTGTCCCAAAGTGTGCAGCTTGAAATTTATAAAATTAATTGAAGCACTAAGCTATTAATCCATTTTTACCCCAATTTTTTGAAATGTAATGGTAAATATGCACTGATTCTCTATACTTGCTATGGGGGTACTTATTAAAAAAATAATCAAATGTGTATGTTTGTAGGCTGGCCTGAGGTCTTTGAGATTCAGAACATTGTAAAGCTTTCTGCCATAACTGAATTAGAGGATAAGAATAATAAAATGGATATAAAGTTGCAGAGCGGTAGAGAAACCAAGAAGAAAAATGGGATTTTGCACAGTCTAGGCAGGACCAGGCAGCCTGAGCATGACTGCAACAGTATATTAAATTTCATAGTAAATTTGGAAATATTGTTTTCTCTGTTATCTTGTATCAGGAACTCTCTCAGTTTCCCCAACACTGCAATGTTGTTCAATTAGTGAATTGCTTTTTGTGAAGAGTTCTGGTAAATGGGAAGTGCTTCATATTGGCAGTCAAGGCTACAGAATAATCATCTAGGAGATTTTTCTGAAGGTCACATTGATTTAGTCATTTGCAGCCAAATTGGACAAAGCAGAGGAGATTGTTTTGTCAGCAACAGTCCTGCACTAGGATGAAATTCAGCCATACACAGAGGATCAGAACAAAACTGAAGCAATCAAATCATGTTTGGAGATGCTAAAGGGAATCTAAGTGAGGCACAAGAATTATGTGGAACTTTCATGATGTTCACAAATATTGTAGGGGAACATAGCCAACACCTAAACTGGAACTATTGACTATTTTCTTTCTTTATCTGTATCAATTATGGTAATATTAGAGGGTACAGTTATTGGATAACACTTACTGCAGGAAGATAAAAGACATCTAAAATCACTATTGAGCAGAAAATAAAGTTTTGCATTCAATCTTACAATGTAATCAGTTGATGTCTCCACTGAAAAATGCCTGGCTCTGCTGTGTGTTCTATGTTATATTCCATTGTGTCTCGTCTTACTGTCTGTCTCTTTATGGACAGGTGTTGTGAGGTGAAAGGTGAGAGCAGATATACAAAGGGAACAATGATTCAGGTTTGCAAGTGTAATTTCTGGCTTGATCCCCATTTTTTTTGTGGGTAAATTATATGATTTGTGCTTCTACCTTACACCCACTGAATGAAATGTGCTTTTTCCAAAGTTTATTTCCTTCTAGTCAGTACTGAGATATACTAGAGCAGATTTTGTTTTTCACTGGTCTGTACATGTGCCAATAGCTTGAAGTCCCAGTGTGAATGCTGAGTGATTCAGTTCATAAAACACCTAGAAAAGCCCTGTAACATTGTTTAGGGGCATTTTTTTGGCCTGACATAAGAACTCATAAGAATTGCATCAGAAACTATTACATATTACCAATGATAATGTATTTTTCCAGAAAAGAGAATGAGGACACTGCCTCTTTAAAAGTGAAGCTAATTCTATGGAAAATCCAGCATTTTCTCCAAGAATAAAGAATAAGATAAAGTTGAAATGGTCAGAAATCTTAGTAAAGAAGAAATCAACACCTATGAAATCAGCAGTTTTCAAAATAATGATTTTTTTTCCTGTTTTGAAAAGAATCACTTTGAAAACATTAGTAGTCAGTAAACTCCTGTTTGATTAAGTATGATTATTTCTGATTTCACAAACAAAGAAACAAAAACCTTGACTTTCACTGATATCACAGGACAATGCTACTTTTTATGCGGGGAAGAGCCCATCACTCCCCAGCTTGACTCCAAAAAAAGTCTCAGAGGCACAGAGATCCATATGTGAGAAAAGAAAACTGTGGAATTTATGTTTCATGAAATTAGCCTAACTATAACTTCTGACTTTGGGGTCAATCAGCTGCTAGCAACATTTCATAATTCCAATGCTTCTTTGGTTGTAGAGTTCACCTTTGACAGCATTTTTGCCAACTGAAATACCAAGAGAGACTAAAACTGGGCCTGAAGTACCCCAGGAGTGTCTGCTTTCTGAGTGAATTTAGAGGATTCTGTGTCATAAGCTGAGCCAGTGAGGTTTTGAAGATTGAGTAATCCTTCTTAGCCTTGTATCCTGCAGGGAAAGGGGCTTGGAACAACATCTAACAGCTCACACAAATGAAAAGACTCACTCAAAGGCAAAGCTGTTCACTCAAGTAGGTGTTTTTTTTCTGAAGTTCTACACTGGCTCTTATGACTTTACTAGTAGAACAGAAATAGTTATATTAGGATATCTAAATCACACTCCCCATGCTGGTCCTCTTTAAATTATATAGAAATTCTTGAAAGATGAATGCATCTTAATGAAATATATAGTATTTTCAAGCACTGAAATCCAAGAAAATAAAAGTAATACATTACAAATATGACTGGAGAAGAACACAAAATGAAAATTTTGAGCTAGCATTATTATATTTTACAGCTCAGATTCAAAATCTGCAGATTTCTGCAGATGAGGTGAACAATTCTGACGTGTGCTTGAGATGCATTGGGTTTGTACATGCTTATGCTTCTCTCTTCCTCTCCATGATTTCTTGTCTTAATTACATACAGGATTTTCCTCTTTGTCATATGTAAGGATAGAAAAAGTTCCGTCTCAGGAGCTCCTAGTTTTTATTGGTGTTGTACTTCAGGTTCGGGTTTGGTTCTGAGAAGAAGTAAGAACAGTCATGAAGTTCCTGATAGAAGAAAAATTTCAGAGCTTCAGAGGTAAGACAAAAATTTTGGTTCTTTCCATTTTCACACCATTTCCCTTAAATGTGTGGGGAATTCTTCTTCAGGAGGTGTATTATTGGTTGTTAGTGCTCTGGTATAAGAATTAGATAAAATGAAAGCCTGCCTTCAGGCCTCCTGCTTCTGAAAGAACATATTAATATTTTGCTCTCAAAAATACAATTATCAATAGAATGCTTATTAAAGATACACATGGTTAAAGACTTGCTGGTAAACCTTTTACTTTAAAAATTGTGATTTTGAATGATATGTACCTTAGATTATCATTAAAAAAAAGTTTAAAAATCCAAACCCAAACATCCAATTTCAGAACCTTCTGTTTTAATGTCTAAACTATTTTTATTTTACAATAATTTTCAACTGAATGTTATGCTGACTATTGTACATTGCTGCCAAAAAGCTAGCAAAAAAAAAATTCAGATTGCATGAAAGAAATAGTTTCCAATTATCTCCTCATAAAGAAGAGGAAGTGGCACCATATCAATGCTCCTTATAAAGAGCTGTTCAGCCATCTAAAAGATTTAACATTATTATTAATATTAGTAGCCATAAGCCAGACTTTTATTAATTTTAAAATGAGGAGAATTATATATTTTTGAGAATTGCTGAAAGTAGCTAAACAAACAACCTAACAGCCTAGCAAAATAAATGTGGCTGAGGTTTACCAGAGGTATCTGAAAATGTATCAATATGCCAGAATTGCAAGAGAAAACACCAAAAATGAGAAAGCAGTAGAAAACTGACAGTTTGGAAAATATTCAGTGTTTGTTTCTTAATATGAAAATATTTAAGAACTGTCTTTTTTTTTCTTTGTGTTGTATTTGTGTTTTAAGGACTTTTCATCATAGAAATTTCCCTATTTTGCATCAGAAAAATGCTTAATGGTCTCTTCTGTATAAAACACAGTGCAGCACTCTGATGAGGATTCATCATTGTGTAAGGAAAATTTCGAGAACAGAATTCAAGGGCAGCTGAAATTGAAATCCAAATGCTGTGAGCTTCATCTCAGATATGTTAAAAAGTTCCTCTGTGTGAAACAGTGCTGTGTTTGTCCTTGAAGCATCATGTCTGGCTGTGTTCTTACAGGCTCTCTAAACACAGGAGGAAAATACTGTGGTGGCCAGCCAAAAATGGCCCTTGGTGCAAGAGAGAAATTGAACAGCTCAGGAAAACACTTCATTCTGAATAAAAAAAAATTGTAGAGAGTAAAAATATTTGCAGAAAATAATATCTACCAAATAAAGCAGATAGGTTTCTTCAGGTCACCTTTCTGGCATTTTTCTTATCCATTATGAAATAGCTTGTAATTTTAAAAATTCTTTTTGCAATCAAAGAATTGTTGAGAAGTTTTATTGTCAGATGATCATCAAAGCATTTCAGCCATCTAGAAAGAAATTAATATTTCCATCTTTTTAATATAATTTTCCCTGAGAGCTGAAAATATTCACAGAGGTTTACCTGATTCTGCAGTTTCTAGGAGCCTTGGATTTCATTTTACTGTTTGTAAAAATATGTCATCAAACCCTGGTTTTAGCCTTGCATTTTAAAAAGTAGATGCAGTTTGTCTTCTGCCAGCAAACCCTGATACAGAGTCTCATATCAAAGCAAAGGAAAGCAAAAATTACTGAATTTGCCACTTGCTACTTTCTAAGATTCAAGAAAGGCTATTTACTGAAAACAAGAACAAAACATATTCAGGAATAAATAAATGAAGAGTGTTGTTCTTAATTTGTAAGATGAAATTTAAAGGGATTGAATTGTGTTTAAAACTACTGAGTGTTTCAGAGGTAAATGTCATTGCTTCTGCTGGAGTTTTCTTAGCACTTTCTTCACAGTTTGATGTCTGTTTAGTACAATGGATGTTTAATTACCTGTAGAGGCTGACAATCACTGGCAATCAACCAGTGCAATATCACTGGATGATTTTTTTTCCCACATTGAAAATGCATCAGTATTTCAATTAAATCTACTGGGGAAAAAACTGTCAGGTAAATGTTTGCAAATATGTTCTTGTTTTTGTACATTCTAGTAAGTAAATGGTATGAAATCCCACCTGCTAATCCTCAATCCTTCTCTTTATAACCACAATTACGCCTTTCTGAAGCCTCATAAACATGTCCATCCCAAACTTTCAGCCTGTGCTTGCAAGTGTAGGACCAAACTTCCACCAATTCTTGTAGAAAATGTTGATAAAAATACTGCATCTTTAATAGCAAAATTGGCAATTGCTATCAGCTAAGTTTCTTTGCCAAAAATTAACTGCAATATAGCTAAAAAAAAGTGGCATATATTCACAACAATATATTGTAATTGGAAATACATGCTGAGGAAGGAATATCTTGATTATGTTGAAAGTTCCCACATTTCTGCACAGCCGTTGTAATTGTCATACTCCTATTACCCTGAATGTACCTGACTGCTGCATTTCCATTAAATCAGGCATTAAAAAAATCTCATTTAATAGCAGAAACATGTCTTGAAATTTAAATAGAATATCTTGATGCTCATTTGCAAGTAAACTTTGTTAGATAATTTGTTAGCAACTACGCATAAGGTCTGTAGATAAGAATAACCTAACTATATTTGTTTGCACATTCTACAAGGAGCTGGATATTCATATTTAAATTTTAAAATTAATTAGAAATCAGATGTAGTACATCACATCTTCAAATGTAGAAGTTTACAACAGTCCATAAGGGCATTAACTATTTATATACATAATTTTATAGAATGAGCAAACAAGGCCAAAAGAATCCTGCTTTAAACATGACTTCTGATGAACTCTGGGCTCTCACATCAATTTATTTTCTTTTTGTGCTTGACCCCATTAATTGGCAAGATGAGTTTTTTTGAATGAAATCTCAAGTCATAGCTAGTATGTGTGAGACAGGGGTTGACGTTCAGTTCTTCTAATGGTTCATTCAGAGGAAAAAGTTAGGCTCCTGTCATTCAGCATATAAAGTTTAAATTTCTGTTTTTCCTATAATAAAGAATGCACAGTTTTAACTAAGCAGGAGAAAGGGATTTATAAACATCCGATGAAGAAAAGACATTCCGACCCTTATTAGTATCCCCAGAAACACATTATTGTGCCCAAGGGAACTACAAAGAATGTGTGCCTCACTTAATAAAGCTCCTGATTAAGTACTGTGAATAAAATTAAGTATGCATACAATTTCTCTTTCACCTGCTTTTGAAAGTACATGAGATTTCCTACCAATGTCCAGAGCAAGTTTACACTGTGTATGTTTTAGATAAAAAAGCTCTGATTTAAGATGTATATACAACATTGTTTGTGTCTTTGTTTTAAAAAGAAGTGTGTTTGGAAAGAAGGCTGAATCATGGCACAAAGAAGAATAATTGCTGTTGGTTTTATACTGCTTCTTACAAGTGACATCACCCTCTTCCACTGAGCCTGCAGAAAGCATAATTCCCCTCCACTGTGAAAATGAAAGTGGAGTCTCAGACACCAGAGAAACCTGTTCTAAATATATCTTGTTAAAACAGTGCATATTGGTTTTAGATGTGCATGCACATGTTTCTTTTCCTCTTAACAGTCTTGTAGTTTTTCTACAAGTATGATGTAGAAACTCTTGCTAAGTATTTACAGCACTTTATTTTATGGCAATATTTTTTAACTGGGATCTTTCCATGCCTAATTACTTAATGACTAAGAAAAGAAACATTACACAAGCCAAGTAAGAAGCAGTTTGGATAGACTTACAAGTAAAAAGTAAGTAGGTCTACTCTTGATGTATGTTTGCAGCAGGGCAGTCACTGAGATCCATTTGATCTTGTGAAATTTTGAAAGCAGCAGCTACTAAGATGAGCTTAGTAAAGCAGATGTCTCTGTCTCAACACTCTCTGCAAGAAAAACTTAATGATTTGACCAAGTTAATCTAAGAGCTCTCTGGCAGCAATCTTTGATTTTTTTCCTGTCACGTTTGGCTTCTTGAAGCACAAGAGAGTGCTCCATCTGTAAGTAGCACAAGTGTGGATTTTACCCAGAAATTTACAACTTAGAATTATTCGTCTTTGTAATAAACACTTTCCTGGGTGGTGGTGGTGTTGGTGGTGTTCAGGGAGGAAGAAGAGAGATAGGGAGTAAGGTGGGAAATCAAATTGTTAATTTGATTAACATTCTTGCAGATAGCTAGAAACTGGAAGCACACAACAGCCTTAAGTGTAACTACTTAGAAGTAATTTATTTGTCTGTAGTGTATTCATTAAAGGTTGTAGGAATCTCCAGGGCAGAGCTCTTCTCTTTTTTTTTTTTTTTTTTTTTTAAATTTTTATTTTTAAAGATGAGATCAGTTTAGGGAATTAGCTAATATGAGAGGACTTGATCTGTTTATCTTCATATACTGAGTACCATTGCTTTCTGTGAGCAGTGTCAGTGATGCATGATGCTTGAACTAAATGTCACTTTGGCTGAGGCCATATGTCTCAGACTAGACATTTAGAGATATAATTCTCCCATTTGCTTGTACAGTAAAAAAAGAATATATCTACATAGACATAAATGACAGATTAATGTTAAAATGTGAGTGCTGGTTATCCTGGTCATTATTGTCAAATTTGTAACTTGTATGGTGAGAGTAAAGATGTTGGGCTCAATTCCAAACTTTTATACCAGTAAAGACTGTTTGTAGAATTTCAGCTGTCTGAATTTAGTGAAAGAACTATCTCTGTGTACACTTTAGTTGTTTAGTATTTACTTCTATCAAGACTATGTTCTCAAACACATCACTGATTTCATGTAGATTTTTAACTAGATTGAAGGTTCTCTCTTCACTTGAGTACTCTGAGTGAGGATGTTAATTTGTTCCTTCCTGAGAAAGAATGTCCTGCATGATTTAAGACACAGATGCCTAGGAGATATACCCCTTGGACTCAAATCTTTTTTCCTTTTGGCAGGAGAAGGCTCAAACATGCTCATTTAGCTCTGCAGTATTTTCTTACCCAAAATTGCTTTCCCAGCAGTCTGTGAGCCTCTGGGAAAGAAGAGGTGGAACTCTCTGAAACCTGATGAGAAGATGCTCAAACTTCCCAGTCTCCAGGAATGCCATCTATAGTAGACCAGGCTCTGCAGCCCAGGTTTGCATGACCTTTCAATTGTGACTTCTGTAGCTGAGGGTGTGAAAGGAACTTTAAATTATCCTGGAATTCAGGTTATGCTTACAGAGTTGAACAAACCCCAGAGGAGGCTTTTTAAAACTCTTATACCATCCTTTTTTATCCCTTTTAACTGAGTGAAATGAGAAAATATTAATTTAGCCCTTAGATAATCCTCTGGCAAATAATGCAATTTTAAAGTTGTACTGATGACTACACCCACAAACGCTAGGTACTGCACCAGCATAAGAATGAAAGCCTTTCACACCTTCTCACTGCAAATGAAAGCAAACTTGAATGAAAGACTAGGGGTTATTTGCCCAGTTTGTCTCAGTCTACCACTAAATTTACATAAAACACATTTCCTGAAAATCCATGTATTCACTGGACTGTTCACTTTTAGTTTTCTAATTTACATCACATTTCAGAGAGAGAGAGAGAATTATTTCCACATGATACACTGGTACAGCCCCTCTGTGTAAATACAGAGCCTCCACCTGAGCTTGCATAAATGTGCTCACCTGTGGTTGCTGTCAGTCTGTGGGAAAGCGTGTACAAGCACTTAGTGACCACTAATCACCTCCACTGATTTGTGGAGATGTTTAGAGTCAGGAGGTAGTATCTTAATCTGATGACAAATGATAGCCCAGGGAGAAAAGGCAGAGACTTTTCTGCCTAAGCACAAGGGCTGACATAATATCCATAAATCCTATTGTGTTTTGTTCCCGATGACGCCTGCCCACCACCATCAATATTAACCTTGTTCTCATTTTACATTATCTTTAATATAGCTCAGGGATTATAGAGGTGCTCAAGTACAGATGGGACACATAATGAAATGCTATTTTTTTATTTTTGAGTCATTTAGGACAAAGAGAACAGCATAATTTTGGTGGTTTTGTTCAAACAACCACAGGAGAGGTTAGAAAGAAAGGGTGATCCCTGATTATAAAAATCTTTGGAAAACTTTAAATCATCTTCCTCTGATTGATCTAATCATTATTGTAAAAAGAGACTACTGAGTTACTGTTTCTATAACAATGTTATGTCAGTATGAGTCACAAAGAGGAAGAGTCAGGAGGAAGAAGGTTCTGAGTATGCAACAGTTCGAGCCTTGCCTTGAACAGTGTAGAATGGCATTTATAAATACATACATACAAATAAGTTAAAACACTATAACACTCACAGCTTTTAATTCCAAAATTAAACAATCCAAAATACATGGGAGGTTCTCAATGACAAATGCTTTTCTTCTAATTTGCCTATTTCTTATCTTCCTTACCTATTCAGAGATAAAGACAACTGGACATGAGAATAAGGAAGAACAGTAGACTCTATTTATGTATTGCAGAAAACTTTCACATATAAAAATAAACAACAAAATTAACAGACCCATCAAAGCTTTGTGAAAAAACACAAATCAGGAAAAAACCAATATGATCTGGCACTACTTTTTTAAACCTGTGTGAATTTCCCTCTGAAACCAAGAGAATTTTCAGTTTCTCATCATAATGATACTTCATTGCCTGGGACTTGCAATAAGGACTTTGTGTCCACTGCTGGCTATTGATAACATACAGTCTGTGCCCAAAATCACAGGTGGACATAAATGACCAGTGTAAAATCCTGTTACTATTTCTCTTTGAAAGAAAAGATTTCATTTTTCTGTCATTAGTCATCAACCTTGCAACAAAAACTGAATGCAAGTCTTAATGTTGTGATTCATTTTTCCAGTCAGATCAAGAAAGAAATAAACCTGCAACTAAAAGTGTGAAAATATTGAATTGTGTTCCTTGGAGTAGTTAAACTTCTTCTGAGGAAACAACTAGAAGAAAAAAATTTCTATGTTAGATCAAGGTCTGGCTGAATAAAAAGAGTTGCTTTCTATTAAAAATCAAGATCTTTCTGTGGGTGATTGAATATATATATGGAAAGGAAAATATATGGGCAAGTGTTTGAGAAATTTTCAAACTCTACTTTTTAAATTTATTTCTTTGGGACAGACTTTAGTGCTCAAAGTTTCTTAGCCATTTGGAACTTGATTCTAAAGCATTTTATTCTTGTCTTATCTGTATATGTTAGCAGTACCACTGCTGTCGATTGGTACTAGGTATGTGGTGTAAGATGCATTTCCAGCTCTGTTCAGCATGATACAAAGTTATTGTTAAAAATCCAGCATTGATCCACTGTAATTGAATCTCAGATAACATAGCCACTGGATCAGTGGTTGACATTTTGGTGATTGCCCTAAAACTCTAGCACAGAGAAATATGTTGTTCTCTAAGTGTATCTCATACACTACAGTCCTTGCCTTTATATAACTGAGATTTTTATTTCATTCAATTATGTACAGACCTTTAGAAGTATTAATGCTACATGCAAGAGTGACACACAGTTTTACCACTGCTCAGAACATCTATGGTCCACCTAACTATGTTACTCAGAAATATTTTTGGAAAGAAAACTATTTCATGGTTTTAAGGGTGTTTATGGATGTTGATTTTCTCCTTGTACTTGGCACTGGTGAGGCTACACTGCGAGTGCTGTGCCCAGTTTTGGGCCCCTCACAACAAGAAAGACACTGAGGTGCTGGAGCACATCCAGAGAAGGGCAGTGGAGCTGGGGAAGGGTCTGGAGCTCAAGCATTATGAGAAGCAGCTGAGGGAGCTGAAGTTGGAGAAAAGTTGGAGTTGTAGATTCTCTCTACAACTACTTGTTTCAAATCCTTCAATTCTTCTACTCTGGTTATATTTTAAAGTGTACCCACTGATTTCACAGACATTAATAATTCTGTCATTTATGACCAGAACACCTAAAACAGGTGATAAAATCTCATGTATCAGTGTGTATTTACAGGTGAACTGTGGTCAGTTGAAGAAAAATGACCTTTCATTAGAGCATAAGATAGAAGACACTATTGCCAGTGGCAACGAAAGAAACCTAATATTTGATAGTTCAGTGGCAGGATAACAGACAAGAACTTAAATATTCCAAGTGTTAACTAAAGAACTGAGTTCTAATAAAATGCCAGTCTTAGCCAATGTTATGTTCTAGTGACTGGGAAAATGAAGAAGCAAATCAAAAACTTTAATTATCCATTCAGTTCTACCTGCATAAATTTTCATTTCATTTGTTCTATCCCTTTATCACAACAAGCAAAGAAAAAAATGAGCAAAAAAAGCCAACAAGGACCATCAAATAATTGGGGTAATGGGGGTAATACCCTGTAAGCATGAGATGTTTGTGATTGTGCTACTCCTTCCAGCCAAAGCATCTGCCTTAAAATACTGAAGCACTACAGAGTAGAGGAATTCTGGTGCTAAACAGTTCCAGTGACTATTTTTCCTATTTCCTCTGGATGGATTTTCAGTTCTGGTAATTGAAATAATGATACTGTTGTTATGATCCTCCACTTAACAGAACCTCACAAGATATGGGAGTTTTTATGGTCATCTGTCTTGTTTTGTCAGAATAGATTGCAAAATATTCTTCAAGGTTTGTAGGGTAGAAAGCAGGATGCAAAATATTTTCATCTTTTTAGATATCACTTAGATAACATTTGCACCCACTGAGGGGCAGAACTAAAATAAAACTAAAACAAAGACTTAAAATATAACATCTCTCTCTCTCTCTACTTCTGAAACTACACCGTCTGATGAGATATGACACCAATGTCTGCTAATATTGTCTGAGGAGCAATTTCCAGTAACAGTAATAGATTCATCTTGACAACATGTTATTCAACGCCAAAAACATGCTCTTGGCTTTGTCTGGAGGGATCTTTCTGCTGTTTTGGGGCAACAGCACCAGAGAGAGAGAGAGTCAGGGTTAAAGTGGGTGTAAATGTGTTTAGCAGGCTGATCTGGATGGTCTGTCTGTCCTGTTAATTCTCCCATTGCTTCAACCGACTGGAAAAGTTAGTCTCAGGTGATGTGAAAATCCCTGTGCACACAACATTCATTAAATATAGAGAAAAAGTGGACATAGCAATACAAATGTGTTCCCACATGTGGTGAATAGAAAGGAATAATCCCTCCCCTCAAACTACAGTCTTGCTAAACCCGCTTGGTATGTGGCCTTCTTTGTCTAAGTCACTCCTAACTCAAACTCAGCCTTTTCTTCCTGAGCAACCCTCTGCACATTTCTGCACAGCTGCTTTATAGCAACTTGCCTGTTGCTTTTTGCCTGTTGCTTACACCCCATGTACAGGATTCTGCACTTGGTTTTTATGGGCTTTGTGTAGTTCCTGTCAGCCCATGACTCCAGTCTCTTGAGGTCTCCGAGTAGCTGCTGTACACTCCAGTGCATTAACAACTGCCCACAATTCATGGACTTGCTGATGGTACATCCATCTCAGCACCAAGATGAGTAAAAAAGATGATAAACACTCTCAGTTCCAGTAGTGACCCCTGAGAAATGCCAATAGTAATGAGCTACCAGCTGGTAAGGGAAGTAGCTGGCACAACAAGCGGAGAATCAATCCATAATTCCTTGTAAAACAGGGATTGTGCCAATAGAAATCTTGAAGTTTAAGAAGGAAAAGTGGAAAATTATGTGTTCAGGATAACCCACTGCAACACTATGGGCTGAGAAACAACTGGCTGAGTATCAGCCCTGCTGTAAAAGAATGTGGGGCTGATGGCAAACATAGGGTTAAATATCAATCAATGCTGCAGTCTTGTCTGAGTAAAGGAAACCACACACCAGACTATGAGAGGACTTTATGTGATGTGGGGATGTTAGGGGATTGTATGGAACTCCTATGGACTACATGCCTGTAACACAAAGGGACAGCATAGCAAGGAGACCAGAGGAAAATATCAGCTTTCTCCACTCAGCATCACTGGTGCCATACCTGAAATACTGTGGCTACTTTTGGCTCTCCACCGCAGAAGGGATGTGGAGATATGGAGAGATTAGTTCCAAAGACAATGAAGCCCAACTCTTCTCACTAAAACCAGCATAAAGAGGTGCAAAAGCCACTTATCATTTATGCACAATTAGAATAGATGCCGGGGGGAAAGAAATAATCGGAAAGCTGGATTGCAAGGGGAGAAACTACCTAGAGAGGATGCATAATTTCCATTCTTGAGATTTTCAAGGCCCTGCTGAACAAGGTCATTGCTAACCTGATCTAGAGCTTTACATGAGTAGTCAAAATCTAAAACCTATCAGGGGTCACTTTGAAACAGAATTTCTGCAAGCATTTAATTTTCATAATTAAGGAATTATGAAAATATGCTTTCCTTCTTAGTGTTCATTACCATAAACTCAGCAAATCGTAAAGTTCTAATGGGGCTTTCTCAATCTCATAGTAATCTTGCAATTTTGTAGGGCATTGTGGTTTAATTTCAGATGGCAGCTAAGTGGCTAAGACACAGCCTCTCTCCCTGATAGATATACACACCCTGGTGGGAAGGGGGGGGGGGGGGGAATGATCAGAAAGAAGATAAAACCTATGGATTTTGATAAGAACTGTTTAATAAAGGAAATAGAATATATACATAATGAGCCCACCTGGGTGGTGGCTGAAATCTTTTTGAGCTGTACTCAATCAGGGACAGAGATCAAGTAGCTACCTCTTGTTATGCCTCATCCTCCTTTTCTACTGATGGTCCTGCTTCATCCACATTTATTAAACAAGCTGTCTTTCATTGTCACTTTTTCTTGCAACAATTGCAGGGCAATTGATACTGGCATGGGCTGGTTCTCTTGTTCAGTGCAGGGCCTGTCAGGGCTGGAGTAGCCACAGTGTCTGCTGCAGGACATGCAGTAGCTGCAGTGTCTGTCACTGTGTTTTCAGATACAGAGACCTTATTTTCCCCTGAGGGTATTGAATAGTATTGAAGAAGGCTTGGTGGGCATAGGTCAGGTCCCAGCACCTTGCAGTAATTTCTGTCTCTCTGGAATTGCCAGAGTGACAGCATACTTTTTTCCAAATATTTTACTGTTTTTTTTCAGATTCTGGACTTTTTCAGGGGAAGAGTTCCAAAAATTGGAAGGCATCCAGCCCTAAGCATGTGCCTATTCTATCCCTTGTAGACTACCACTCATAGTTACCCAATCTAGGGCAGATTGCTAGGTGATATTCTCAACCAGTTGTTAAACCTTAGAAAAGCTCTGGAACTCATTCAGCAAAGCATCTTAGTTCCTAGCAAAAGGTTCATGTTGGTTTCAATAACTCAATGATATTAAGGAATTTCCAAGTTCTCAAATGGTGCTTCCCCTTTCCCACTAAGCTTGTGGGAATGTCTCCTTCACAGGCTGAGCCTCTGAGGAGAAAAGCTTAAAATAATTATTAATAGTTGCGGATTGTAATTATTAATAGTTGCAGATTGATGTCCCCCAAAATATTGAGACCACAGCAATGCTGGGTGCAAATACCAGACTAATTTCATTACCAGCTGTTCTATCACATCATAAGTCAGTGTTACAAAGTACAACAACATGATAACCTTAGCCCTGTTCCCACTGGTGGCAAATTCCAACGGGGAACATACGCTGTAAAAAAGAAATAAGAAAATTAACTCTATCCCAGCCTAAACTAGGACAAGATTGCACTAACCTTCAAGGAGTCCTCAAAATAGTTGAAGCAATATCTGCTTCTTAGGAATGTAAGAAAAAGACAGATTTCTTTGCTCATTTCATCTAATCCTTGTTATCATAGGCAACCATGTAATGACTATAATTGACAGATTTGCTGCATTTATGAACTGAAGATACTATACTGAAATTCTCCCAGGTGCAAGATTGAAGTCTTCAGGATCACTGAGACAGGAGCACAGTTCACAGAAAGTAATATTCTGTTCTTAAGATTCTGCCTGCCTCCTAAATCTGATGGATTTGCTTTTTGTTCCTACTCACATAGAAAACATTCTAATTAAAAAACTTTGGGGTAGTTTTATTTGGTTTATTCATTGGGAGTTTGGTTTCAAACAAAGGTTTCCCCAGGAAAATAGATTCCTTTTGCCATTATACAGTGGCTACTTGCTCCTTTGCTTTCCAAAGAGATGTTTCAGTATCTTGGAAAGCCATTAATTCTTCCAACATTTTCAGGCATTTCTAAAAGCAAAGTGTCATAAGTGAATGTCTTCTGCTAGAGCTGAATACGAGCAATATACCTAGTTTCCAGAAAATCTCAGAATTTAGAACCCAGATCTTAGTCCTGATTTGACCTTCACAAATGACTTTTTCATTTTAGTATTCAACAGCAACAGAGTCCCTGTGGTGAATACTGTGTACTTGGAGATAATTTATTATATTTTTTATCTGACGTTCAGTGTTTTGATATCTCATTTTACATGAAAATTCAATGACTTAGTTAACTGACTTAGTGCTACAAGTAGTTCAATGTAAAAAGTTCATCTGTATACAAACGTAACAAAGTTTTTACTGCAGGAATCCAAATGTATATGCTATTTACCATGAAGCAAACCAACAATTCCAGTTCCTCATTTATATGAAAACAGAAATACAACATAAAATTTGAGTTTTGTATGCCACTTAGGTTTTCAAGTGACAGATAAAATGGGAAAACAGAAAGACAAAATAGATTCTTCTGCTAATAATTTCACAGCAAGTTTTGCCACAGGAATACCAGATTTACATATTTGATTTAAACTCAAAACAAAACAGGAAGAGAGGGAAGCATTTTTTACAAAATAAAATAAAAATAATATGCAGTTTTCTCTCTAACCTCTGGATGTTCACTGACTCCCCCAAACTGTGAAAATTCCTGAGAAAAAAAAATCTATCAAAATATAGGTAAAGTATCTCAAGAGAGTGACTAATCACTGCTGCTATGCCCTTCAGATAGTTACTACAGATAGGTGATTAGCAAGTAGAATACAAGGCTAATAAAACCCGTGTTATTTATTCTGCAGTGCAGTTCTTTCTGGGGCAGGTTTTCTTACAAGATTGATTAGTCTATTTATTGTGCAAACTTGAAAAATGCAAAATGATTAGACACAGCAATTTTTTTAAATCCTGCTTTTTACATCAGCAGTGCTGTGGTCCTTCTGATATTGCCTGTGCTAGTGTGAAAGTTGAAGTTCAGCCACAAGCATGGAAAAATATCTTGAAGGGCATTTTGACTGCATTATAATGAGGGCTGGAAAAAAAAATAAAATAAAGCTTTCTGCCTTCACAGTGACTCACTAAGTTTACAAGGAAAGTATTACATGAGGGGAAAGAAGACTGCTTAATGCACAGAATATTGCTATGTAGATCAACTACAATGCCCTTTGCTCCCCAGCCTGCTCAAACTGAAGAGAGTGACAAAACTGTCTGTATTTGTAAACTCTATCTGAGAATGGAATTTCTCTGAAGTGATTATTTAAAATAGTGGGGACTGCCTTAATTTTTGACCATTTTGATCTTCACAGGTGCTTATGCTGACATAATGTGGTGCTCTGTTTTCTTTTCACACCTAAGGGTCAGCTGGCTATACTGGGTTTTGACTCCCAAGAAGTTTTCTTTTAAAAAGTAGGACTCCTGTATGACCATGTTTGTGACAGCAACTAGCAAGGGCCTGGTTACAGCTGTTCTGTATCCAGACTAATGAAACAAACTAATGCAGTCCTACCCGGAAGCTAGATTAAAATTCTCATCAAATAATCAACCTCGGAAATTCTACTGATACTGGCGATTCAGGGTCAGAAGTTGGTCAACAGAGAGATGAACAAAGTGCTTTTCACCTCCTTTGTTTCTTTTTTGGCCTATTTGGGGAATAAATTCTTAAAAATGCCATAAGGACAATCTGCCTTCCAGGCCTGTCACTCTTCTCAAGACAGAAATTTCAGTATTAACAATACCTCCAAAGCAGAGTCAAGAAGCAAACCATAGGGAAAATGTACTACTTGTACTTTCACTGGTATGTTTTCTACCTAAAACCTAACCTTGGAGGAAATAAGAAATTAATTCTTTGCTCATTCCTGGAAGACAGAGGAGCTGAGACCTGAAATGTGCCTTAAAAATGATTAATGGATTAATGTTCCTTACAATTGTTACATCTAAGCACCCAAGATTTAGTGAAATGATTAAATGAAAGAGAAATACTGGGCCCTGTACAACATCCAGCTTTTCAGAGGACTTGTGTGTGTCTATATCAGGAGGGAAAGGGCACAGTCTAGAAGACTCCTTTCACAGATTTCTCAATAAAAGGTTGTTGAAAGGTGTACAAGCTTATTACATTTATTCTGCTCTATCATCTCTCAGGACAGAGAGGTGAATCTTTCACACGCATTTGTAGAAATAAGTGTAGCAGAGTTGAGCAGGTCTTGGAGTATTAATTTTGATCTAAAGGCATGAAGATGTCTTACAGTAAGCAATAGCATAGTCTGGCACTCTCCAGCACCTCTTTCCAGCTCCATTTAGTATAATAGGCCCTGCTGATCAAATTATTTCCATAATGATGCAGAGAGAGAAAGATGAGGAAATGCCATGACTTGACTGAATCTGATCCCACACAGACAGACCAACGCTGTAAGCACACAAATGGAGTTGGTCCAAATGGAGGTTTAATAATTTCTGATGGCTCAAGGCTGGGAGTTGACTTCACTTAACAATGGTGAAGATAACAGGACCAAAGTCCTGTGTGCTGTCCCATTCACTTATACAGCAGCAGAAGATAAATCTATTGGCATTGCAATGCAACGCCTGCTCAGGGGACCCAAACATTTGACATCCAATTCTGTGAGAATTTTAGAGGGCAGGAACACATACTAGTACTTAGTGCACAAGTAGGATAATGAGCTCCATGGTGGTTTCAGCTGTGCCAGTCCCTTTTTGCATTCTCTGACCTTTTAACTTTCCCCGTTGATACTCAGCTTTTCACAGGTACGGTGAGAACCTTGGAAGAGTACAGCTACAGCCAAGTATACAGCATTTTACTCATGAAGATTCAAATCTTCCTTTCAGAGATGGATAATAAAGTAAATTTCTTTCAGTAAACCAAGCAAAATCTCTTGAAAATACAGTTTGATAGGAATTTACATCTTGCTTGATGATTCATTTGAGAGATGAAAGCTTTTTTTTATTATAGGAAAAATGAACTTAAAACTACTGAAGAATAAATTCTAAAAGCCTCAGTTCATGCTTTCCGCTTCTTGAGCTCTAGAAAATAAATATTCTGAACACTTGTTTTATCAGGGCCTCTTAAATGGAATAATTTAAGGGAAAAACAAACAGCAATTGTATGATTGTAAAGAGAAATTAGCATTTTGCTCAAAAGGAATAGCAATTAGCAATGATGACATTGTGATTTATACTAATTGAGATTAAGTCAGACAAAATGGCAACATTAGTAATCATTTGAAGTACTGTATTACTCATTATACTGCACTTTGTAAACATCTCTCTTGAAATTAAACAGTAATTAGTAGCATTTTAGTAATTTAATTCACTGTAATTAGGATTTAAGAGAAACTACAGCACTACTGCTGGAAGCCTTTAAGGTTTTGAATTGAAGGAATGGTGGGGTTTCTTCAATGAGCTTTTAGTGGTGGCTCATTTTCTGTGGTCCACAGAGAGAAATGATGTTATTGGAAGTAATATGAAGGTATTCATCTGAGTTACCTTGGAATGGACATATTTATCAGTCTTAATCCAGTGCTGTGAGATCACTGGCTCAGAGAGGGGTTAGTAGGGTTACAGAGCCACGTCTGTATCTTGATTTAAAGTCAGTCTTTACAATGAATAAGTAAAATTGTTACTTTCAAGGGGAACTAACTACGTCCAATGCAAAACAAGTTGTCATCTAAGCACAACATGTGGTATGAAATTGTCCTTCTTATATAGATTCCAGTAAAAGGAGACACTTGGGCCGCATATCCACCAAGTGCTTTCGTCTCTGAAGGTAAGGTATGTCTGCAGAATTACCCTTCTAAATGATAAAAGGACACATTTGTAGAAAATGCAGCTTATTTGACACCATCTAGTGTGAGCAGTCAGCTGGCTCAAGGAAGGTGTGAAGCCTTTACCCTACCTAATGTATCCTGTGAACCTTCATAGGACTTCCTGTAGGATGTGCTTAAAGACAGTATATTAAAGAAAACCCCTTAATATAAAGGGGCTGAGAAAACAAATGGTGTAATTCTAACACACAAAACCAACCTCATCTGTGCACAAGGAAAGTGGGATAACACAGAAAGTCTGGTTACCAACAATGGCTCCAGCACTATAGGAATACTGATCGAGGAATCCAAAGCAGGAGCTTGAAATTCCAGTGCTGCACATCCAGCTCAGACCTTTTGGTTTAAGGAGACAAATGTTTTGTTTTTCTCACTCTTGCCTGATGTACCTATTACAGCGGTGCTAAATAATTTAGCACCTACCGGGATACAAAACTGACTCACTCCTCTGAGTCATACACAAGAGGGAATGTGAGTTCAGGATTTGAAAACTGAGATTTTAACAGGTCTCATTATTGTGACTGAATACCTGAACAACCAAGAAGTTGTTTAACAGGGTTGACCTTCTTTCTGTCACACTAAATATTATATAAGAAGCTCTAAATCAGTTTCTCTTAAAATAATGAAATATATAATCTGAGCCTAAACTGTAACCAAATATACTAAAAGTATACTGTCATCTCAATTACATTAAATACCATCATGAAAATTAAAACTGCTTCTAGGATTGTGAAAAGATAAAAGTGCTGAAAATCTGTGACAGTTCTGACTCTCCTCACGGGAGTGTTCAAAATGACTCAAAATAAGATTCAGTTCCACTGTATTCATTACAAAATAATCACAATAAGGAAACTACAGTGGTAACTGTTTTCTGGTTAGAAATTAAAAAATGAAAATAGTGCCTGGGACACTGATCTAAAGTATACTTACCATATTTCTATTTATATTATTTATATTTCTATTTATTTCTATTTCTATTATTTCTATTTCTATTTCTATTTCTATTTATATTTATATATTTATATTTATATTATTTATATTTATATTTACTTAGTGAAGCACTGTAATTTCTTATACCAAAAAAAACACATCATGGTAAATGTCTCTGATAAAAGTAACAGACAAATTACCCCCCCCCATAAAAGGATTTTTTTTTCTCACAGATGAGTTGCAGTAAAAGAACAGCAGAACAGCACAAGACAGGGTGGAGGAAGAAGGTGAGTGCCTGTCAAGCTGAAGTATTTTTAAGGTGATTTCTAAATGAAAAAATGGATTTTATCAGAAAGTTCTTATTATATTTGAAGCTGTACAACCAAAGTGGCAAGCCCAGAAAATTATTCTAAGAACTGATATTCATTTTTTCTATACCAACTAAGTTGTTTTAATTTTCAAAAAGTCATCTGCAAGTGTTACTACTAGTGATTTACTTTTCACTACCCTTTTATAGGCTTTTGTTCATTTCCTTTGACCAAATCTTCCTGGATTTGTTCCATCTC
Source organism: Chloebia gouldiae (assembly GCA_003676055.1). Lineage (NCBI taxonomy): Eukaryota > Metazoa > Chordata > Aves > Passeriformes > Passeridae > Chloebia > Chloebia gouldiae. The sequence continues at coordinate 35,745,074 of QUSF01000004.1, forward strand.
TCAGACTCCATGCCTCCTTTAGGCAATCCTTACCTCATTTTCCTTTTTAGACATTTCTTCAGTGTATCTTTAGGCAAAGGACAGAATGGAAGGAAAAGGGTCTAATCTGTGAAGCTCCCACTGCCATCACAACCTCATGCTGGTCTCATGTTAGATGTGAGCCCTTTTTATACTTATCTCTTTATTGTTTATTTGCAGAATTTTATATTTTTAAATCTACCTAATCCTGTAGTTTGATTCCACAGTTAGAAAACTGCTCCTGGATACCTTGTCATCTATTTAAAATGTCATTTGGGCAGAATCAGGTTCTTAAATAATAGTTGGTCCAACATTTTAGTTATACCAAAAGGAAAGTGATGAAAGGATCAGTAGTCTGACATTTATTTTTCTGCCTGGATTGTGTCTGATCCCTGCAGAAACCTGGCATATGTTAACAACGATAGGTTTCACTGCCATCCTCTGGGATTATTTTGGTTATTTTGGTTTTTAGGCATGAAAGACTGTCCCTCCATCAAGGGACATTCTTCCATTTATGGCAGGTCTTCCTGCTGTCACTGGAAAAGTTGTGAGAAGTTGACCTAGAGTGTTTTACACATGCCTGCAGGATTCTGTAGGAAGCAGGAAGGCTGCATTGCAGCTCAGGTTATTGTAAATGAGTATATTTAAATGTTTCTGAACTAATTTACTGTTAGAGGCTCCTTCTATCACTGCATTCTCCCAGAAAAAAAGGACTATTAGGAATTTTTCAATCCCCACAGACAAGATAGAGCTTGAGTGGGCTGACTATATATCAAACTTACATAAACAGTTTTGTCCTGATTTTAATATTGTTGTATTACACCTAAAAATGGAGACTGATTTATACACACCGTCCACACTATTTATTATTTTGCCTCCTTTTCTGTGTTATCAAATTAATTTTTGACCTACCTTAGATGCTTATTTTTTACCTTTTTGTTTTCTCCACTGTGTTCAGTTCCCATCCATCACCTGAATCTACTAGATGGAACACAAACTTTACAATTTGAAATCAAGCTACCCCATCCACCATGTTTATGTACTTTCAGAATCAGATAAAATTAATCAATCTGTTTTCTCTGTGTAAAAGAACTGTTATTCTTCCTGATTCTCCTAAAAGATTGTTGTTCCCAAAGAGTTACAAAATCTGTGGACCTTGCTCTTATGAATAGTAAACAAACTATCACACACCACCAAGTTGCAACCAGCTTTGGAAAGGAAATTCACTCAGTGACAGCTGGAATCTCTCTCTTTGTTAATGTGTGCTTTACCTATCAGTGAAAATGTGCAGATCTGTAGCTGGAGGTTCTTGTATAGAAACATGATGCCAGGAAGACAAAAGCTTTATGCTTCATCAGGGTCATTCCACAGGATAAAGAATTTGATAGTTAGCATATTGATAGTGCATTGGAATTAATGAAGGCTAACATGCCGCTTGAATTGACATCATTTATTCCTGTAATCACTAGTGATTCTACTGTCCAGACTACTCTACTACTTCCTCAAGCTTCATTTACAAACTTCCTTTCTTCTGCACAGGTAGTTTCTTTTCTCTTTTTCCGTCCTTTGCTAAAGACAATAATCATTGCCAACTTACTATCTAAATAATGAATATAGAGGAGGATGGGCCCCAGCTCGATCAGGGATTTAATTGTCTTTAAATCAACTATCTGTTTCCTCCACAAGAACTGCACTTTTATAATTGTCACAATGCCAATTAACCGAGGGTTCAACTCTTCTCTGGTGCTGGTGGGTAAAAGTGCCAAACCCATTCAGCAGCTGCCAAATATGCACAAACACACAGAGAGCTAATAAATACTCTGGTCAATGATACTGGAATACTGGGAATTCACTTAAGAAGATGCAGATAAATGGCATAATATGAGGGTTTGGGAATCTCTCTTTAACAAGATGATGTTTCTGTTATTTTTAAAAACAAATTAATAGCTGATGTTGATAGTTTTGTGAGGGGTATTAATGTCCCCATTACATTCCACTACTTTTATACATATTTCCCCTTCCGTAGGAAAAGTTCTTTATATTAAATCTGCCTGTTTTTAAATAAGAAGAGATAGATACATCTCCTAAGTCAGGAATATTTTTAGGTCAGCATTGCTTTACTTCTGTCAAGGAAAAAATGGTGCCATCTATATTTAATTCTATACACTTGTCTCATTTGGTTTGACATGAACAAGGCTCCCCTGACAACAACTGCTAGAAGGAGACTGGGTAGGATTCTTCCCATGTCACTTTCCAAGAGACTCCCCAAAAAAGTCAACCCTATCTTGAAAAAGGAGCTCTAAATACTCCTTGAGAAGGATATATGTATGACAGATTTTTAAGCAAAAATAAGGGAGTGGGCTGGATTTGATAAATACTCCCTCCCAAGACCTAAACTACTATTCTAAGATTGTAGTTATTTCTTTAGAACAGCTAGTGTCATGAGACTTCCATTATACTAAACTTTTTTGTTGTTACCTTTAAAATTTATTTTTAGTCTACTGAACACAGCATAATTGCTCTGCAATTAAAGTGATAAAAATTGTAAACCAGGCAATTAACCTTATGACTAGAGAAGTGTATATTCAGTACAAGTAACAAAACATGTTAGTTCAGAATAATGACACTGCCATGTACTGAGTATGGCACTCATGAGATGGTGATGAATTCACTTTTGCAGTTAACCTCCCTGTTACATGAGTTAGCTGCAATTACCAATATAAAATCATCCATTACATATTTGCTTTGCAGTTCAAGAGAAAGAATATCTCATATCAGGGACACAGTGTTGCATCTTGACTTATCTAGTAAAGCCAAATAATATCATTCTATAGGCAACAGAAAAAGCATCCCCTTTCTGGGAATATTTTTAAGACCTTGCCACAGCTTTGAAGATTACATGTCTGTGTTTATGTCTTAAAATTTCAATACTGACAAATAAGTGGACAGTGTGTACTATTTCCATAGTGAGATTATCAGCCCAGATCTCAGGGTGAAGGATAGATAGCTTAGTCAAAGCTTTGCCTTGGCTTAGCTGCCTGACATGAAAACATATCAGAAAAATGAATGAATTTTCTCTTCTTCCATTCACAAAAATTCAAAGCAGAAAGAATATATGCATATTGAAATTCCAGATGGATAGTAGCACAAAAAATCAGCTACTGAACCCTGGCTAAACTATGTGCTTCAGGAGATAATAATTTTATTATTTCTGTATTAATTTCCTCTCTTCTTTTATGCCAAAAAACAGCATGGAAAAGCTGCAAGAATTTCTCCTGTGTCACAGAAATTAGATCTTGAAGCTTACAGTTGGATATGAGCCCTATTGTACAGTGCAAGGTTGAAGAAGTAACAGTACAAAAGTATCAAGAGGTTCTGCAAAAAATCTGGCCTACTGTTGTAATGTTCTGGTATTACCTGTAAACTCTATGTGATTTTTAGCTTAAAAAAATATCTGTCCATTGCTTGAATAGAACTACTGATACAAATACACCACAACTGTAGCTGTTGACTTTTCCACCCCATTCCCAAATCAAAATCTCATGTATTAGGGAGCTGTGTTTGATTTATTGTCATAATGAGAAACCCAAACTGAAAATATATAATTCTATTTTGTCTCTCTAAGATCCCTCAGTAGTTTTATTTTCTCAATTCCTAGACTGAAGTATTCATGAAGTTACTACATGCTGTTGCACGGTTTCATCCTTCACTATTAGCAACTCTTTTCTAGTCATGAGAAAAAACTCTATTTTATTCTTTTAATGTAAAACACAACAAGAAAGTAATCTTAGCTGGTAGAACACACTATTTTCCAAAAGAACTGTCCTGTTTTTCTCTTGAGGAAGCAGAGACACAGACTTATGAAATAAATTTCCAAAATTTTCAGGAACATTAATAATATTAAGGAAGAGAAGTCCCTCTCTCTTGAGCTGAAGGGCAATGTTTATTGTAGCGTTCTTTATAAAGGTATAATATAAAATATTATTTTCAAAAGCAGGAGCACATGTATACAATTTAGGCAAGATAAAATATTTAAGAAAAATAGAATCTCGCCAAGTCCTGAATCCTCCCTCTCTGGCCCATGGCTAATGATTGTAGCAACATGCAAAGACAGTTACTCATTTTGCATCAAGTACTCTGTGCTTTTAATAGTGAAATTTATTTCAAAGATGTTCAATTCTCTAATAATCTAAGAACCTGAAGGAAATTAATGATTAATGTAGTTTCTTTTATTCACAATTAAGATCAGAGCAGGAAGAATCTTTTATTTCTCACAGACAACTCCTCGATCCTGTAATTAAACTTTTTCTGCTAATCTTTACAATCACAAAACAGGCCACTGAAAACAACCTTTAACTAAGGTATTTAGTCCCTTCATGTTATAGGTTTCCACCAGGTCTTTTAAAAGATGTAAATAAAAAATGCATTATACAATAAGTAACTGGTAATGGCAGAAAGCCTATGAGGATTAAGCACAGATAAAATCAATAAGTGGTAAATTTGAAAATATAACTGTTGTCATGAGGTGTACATAGTTCCCCAGAGATTCAAGTTAATAGGAAAAAAAAGTAGAAATTTTAGATGGGGAATTATGAGACAGATGGTAAAAGGGAAAAGTAGGTCACAAACTTTTAAGTTGCATAGGTGATTAAAATAATACTGTGGGAATTATGTCAGAGGAAGCATAGTCCCAGAAACAAACACTTAAGAAGTAGTAAGAAACTAGTGCATTGGAAGGCAAAGGTTTAAAAGAATAAATGCAAAGAGGAAACCCTTCCAGGATGGATTCTCTGGATTTCAGTGGAATGCAAAGTCCGAAAATGACTTTTTTTTATCTATTTAGCTCTTCTCCAGTTTTCCCAGGAATTAAAAGGGCAACTTCAGACAGTCAACTGATGGACAACTCCTTAGAAGCCCAGCAGGAGGCAGAGGAAAAGGTTAGAATAAGATAAGAAGTCATTTTCATGTCTTAATGTGCTATGATAAAAAGATGCAGATACTGAATAGAAGCTCTTCAAAGAATGAATTGAAAGACTTTCAAACAAGTAAATCAGAGGGGAAAAAAAATTCAAACTATTCCTAAAGAAACTTTTTTCTTGAGAAAATATGACAATTGGAAAGCACCAAATCTCCTTGCAATCTTCTCCTTAACACTGTAGAACTTTCTTAAGTCTGAAATTTAGTTGTTTGGAAGAGGTTTTTTCCAGGCAGCTAGAAGAGACTACCTTACCCCTCTCCCTGGAGTTCCACTTATTCACTTCTACTTTGTCACCTTTGATTTATCACCTGCTAAAATGGAGGAAGAATGGAATGCAGTCCAGAATCAATACAAGTTTCTTGCTGAGAGGCAATAGAGGAACATTTTGGAGAACAAATGCCATTTGTGTTAGAATTGTTTGCATATTGCAAAATACATTTACATAGTGACAATGCATTTAAAACTGTAGTAAAAGATTGTAAAATACAGCAAAACAATTCTTAAAATCAGGGAGATTTTATGAAATCTATAACATAAAAGGAAGGTATTGTGTGGGTATTTTTAGAAAACATTTTCTAGTGCTTTATTTGTATCTGTAGTTAAGCTGTGAGAACCATAGATGTATTTTTCAGTGAAAGCTTTATAGGACTTATTGTGGTAAAAGAACAGCAAAAGTACAAAGTTTAAAATCTCTCTTCACTGATTTTCCTCCCATCACTTGCAATGCTATGTCTTTTTTAGGTCAACACCTACATGGACTCTCCATTAGTAGCAACATCAAGATTTAGCGTCCCTCCTCTACTATGCATTCTACTCCAATTAAGTCTTCTCACATCTTTATACTTCCAAAAATAGAAGAAAATATACAATTTAATCTTTTTTCTTCAAAGTTCTTTCATGTAATACTATCTACAGAATTCCCATGTTTCCCTAGGCTTTCCCTTACCTTTTACATTTGAAAACATTTTGTAAAGTCTATCACCTTCAATAATGTCAGAATCAGGCTGAGGAATGGTTTCAGTTTGTTTGTCAGCTACGTGGACTCTTAGTTAATTTTCTTTTCCAACCAATCCTTTACATACAAAATATAATAAAGTCATTCCAGTTTTGTCCTCTTCGTTCTCTTTTTCTCTAAGCTACCTCCCATGCAATTATTTCCAGATCACAAGAATTTCAGAAGAGTGGTCTCTATAACTTTGCCAGTAGTTCTGGGCATACTAGAAGTGCTTATACATTAATAAAAAGGAAATAGAACTCCAATCTTCTTACAAAACTGAGAATATATGTATGTTTTAATCCCTTCTCCAGAGAGATAGTAAGAAACCAGGATTGAACTAAGCATCATTAAAGTCTCAGGGGATTTATTAGCCAGAATGTATCCATGTTTGGGTGCATATATACACATATGGATGATTCCCAGACATTTCTACACAGATGTGGTTTTTGAAGAAATAGAAATAATAGAAATCTATATGGTAGTGGCTAAAGCACAAGAGACTTCACAGACAAATTGCTAAGTCCTGATGGAGGGGAAGCACTATGATGTACATGCATAGAAGAACTCAGGAGGAGCTACAGTAGCAGTTTGTATTATCTTTTCTGTGTGATATCCTATGGCATTTAACAGGAACAGAGAGAGATCAAGACATTCCAAGGTTAGAGGACTAATTGAAGCAGGGAACAAAATCTACTTGCAAAGTATCTTTTTAGCCCTGAAACTTTATTTCTAATTTTGAATAGAAAAGCTTCTTAGTGGGCTGAATATTGTCTCTGTCAGAAAATCTGTGATACTTGCACTCTCATCCACTGCATGGATGAAAAAAATGAAAGAAAAAAAAGAAAGTCCTTACATACAAGCAGCATAAAGCATAAGAATTTTAAATTCTAGAATACAACTTATGAAGAATTTTAACAAAAGAAGCTATAAAAGGTAATATCTCTATTATTCAAAAGCTCTATACTAAGAAACTTCCTTAATATTGAAGGCTTTTAACAAGTAAGACCTTTGCTTTGAAGTGCTCAGACAGCCATCCTACAGCTCAACATGTTATAAGAGATAGTCTCATCTGACAATATACTCATATTTCAAAGGCCATGCCACAATACTAGTTCTCAATCAACTGGATGTACTATCTGATGTGGACCAGAGGAAAGTTTTAAAGTCTACAATAAACTGACAGTCATTAGAAATCTAATCTTAAATCATAACCTGCTTTGAGTGGCTAAGGGGCAACTGATCCTTTAAGATTCTTGAAATTAAAATAAAAAAAATTAAAATGTTTTTCATTAGTACTTCTCAATCCAAACCCCAAGAACTTTCAGTTTCTGTTTCTTCAGATCTGAAAAAACTTTCACTCCTTTCAAGAAATTATGTTAAAAATGTATTTCACCTAATGATTATGTCTCTTTGAGATTTAACATGATGAATGTATGAAAAGACTCAAAATCACAGAATCTTAGAACCACAGAACTGTAGAATCATAGAATGGCTTGGATGAGAAGGGACCTTGAAGACCATCTAGTCATAACTGTCCTGCCAGGGACACCTTTCACTAGATCAGGTTTCTCTGAGTGATGTTCAGCCTGGCCTTGAACACTCACAGTGGTGGGGTGTCCACAACTCTGGGCAACCTGTCCCAGTGCCTCACCCTCCTCAGAGTAAAGGATTTCTCCCTAATTTCTAATCTAAACCTACCCTCTTTCAAAGAGGGTAGTTTGAAACCATTCCCCCTTGTCCTGTCACTCCATGCCCTTGTAGAATGCCCCACTCCATCTTGTAGGCTCCCTTCAGGTACTGGAAGGTCACAGTTTTGATAGTTTCAATTAGTTCTCATCTTCCATATATACAGAACAGACAAGTTTTATGCATTAATTTTATTCTGTGACTTAAGTAATTAAAATCCACCAGGATCACCAAAACTCCTTATACTGAAATTTTATCATTCTGTGCTTGATTCATTGTGTTGAAAATACCTAGTCTTCCCAGTCCTTAAGTCAAAATACCTTAAAACCATCTGATTTATTCTTGCTTCATTCATATGTTTCTGGCTAAACAAAGTATGTCTCCAGCTAAGGTAAGATATTGCTAACAACACTTATTATGTGACCAGGTTCATTTATATATTCTCTTATCTTTCAAGATATAAGAAAAAATCTAATTCCTTTGACATTGCTAATAATATATAAATAGCTGAGCATTATTTCTAACTTGGACATAGTCTCTACTGAGTAATAATCTGATGGAAACTTACAAAGCTACATTTTCTTCCTCATTCAAAGTCCCCAAAGAACACACAAATAGAATTATTCTTCATTCTCAGATAAATCTATAAAGATTACTTAGCCAGAATGACAAAACTAGTCTGCTGAACCAACTCTGAGTGACTACTTGTTTATTTCTCTTAATTCTGATGCTTTACTTCAGTGGTTGGATTTTGAGAAATAATTATTTTTAGAGATTTCATTTTATCTGACACACAGGATTTGAAGTTTAAATTAGGCTAAACATCTTTCCAACAGTAGCTTCTAATTGGTACTTCCAGTATCTACCATATATCCTTTGTCCTCTTCCTCAAAATGGAAAAAACATGTTATCTTTTTACTTTTCAGGATAATATCTGTATTTTTAATATTCTACCAAATCAGGAAATCTGAAAGAAATAATATATTTGTAATTTCCTGGAAAAAAACAAATAGAGTTTTGAGTCACACTCTTGATTTTTTTAATGTTTCATTGTGAATTTTTTTTTAAACTTTTGTCTTTGTTTTTTTTTTTTTAACAAAAGTCAGTGATTTTCAACCAGTTGAAAAAACAGATTCCACGATTGAAAAAAATCCTTTACAGAAATTTGCCAGTGTAAATAAAAACCTGATATTCGTTCAAGAATCTCATGTGGCCCTCATTTCAGAGCTAGATTTCTTCTATATTAGTAAATGCAATTGGTTAGTTTATAAAATCTTGCCAATGAGTAGGCTGTGGTGCACAAGAATCTGGGAGGAGATACAACCAGCATAGTTAACCACAGCTGACCAAAGGGTTATTCCTTATCATATGATTTCATGTCCAGCAATAAAAGCCAGGGAAAAGGAGGAAGTAAGAGACTTTTGGAGTTATTGCTTTTGTCTTCACCAGTAACCATTGCACACGGATGTAGCCCTGCTTTCTTTGGAAATGATTAAACATTTTGATGAGATGTAGTGAACTAATCCCTCATTTTTCTTTGCCTTTTTTGGTAGTTTTTATTTTGCCTATTGCACTGTCTTTAGCTCAACACACCAGTTTGTTCTTACTTTTACCCTTATGCTTCTCTTCACCTTCCCACTGAAGGGAGGAGCAAATGAATGTGTGGGGCTTAGCTGCCTCCTGGGCTTAACCCACAACAGAAGTTCTTTTAAAAGGAGTACAGCAGTTTAACATCTCAGTAAACAGTGGAACCAGTATTGGATTGGACCCGAGCAAAGTAAAGCAAGTTCTTCCTAAAAATGATCAATAGTGAAATACTCTATATTAACATATAAATGGTAATTTTTATGATTCAAAGTTAACAAGCAATAAAAGGAATGAAATGGTTTAGCTACCTTGCAGAAAATGCAGCAGATTAGAAGCAGAATTCAAATTTTTTAGAAAATCTGTGTATTAAAGTAATACATCTACTATGCATTATGCTGTTCTTGAAAACAGAAGAGCTATCAACATACTTGTTATGTTCTGAACAATTATTCTTACTGTGAATCATGAATACTGTGATTAGATTTCTCACCAATAACTCAAAAATGTGCAGGCTATTTACACCTTAAAAATGGAGATCTTTCTTAATGTTAGTGCCTCCCTTCATCAGTTTAGTTAAACAATAAGGTTTGACTTCACAGATATGCAGTTTGCCTGTCTTTACAGTATTAACTAAGAATTTTGATGCTTTCTTTATAATGTCTCTGGCTAAAGACCCAGGTTATCTTCATTGGAATTCCTGCCAGGATTTCTTCATAAAATACTCCATAACAAGAAAATTTAAAAATTAAGTGTTCTTTGGGGATCTCATAGTCTCCAAGTCCTTGTTAAATTGCCATTTATACAATATGCTTCCTAACCACCAGGGTCACTTTGCTGTGAAGGTACATCACAAAGGGAAAGCAGTAAATCTCAGTGAATATTTCACAGCCCTCTCTGGCAATTAAAATTTTAAATGGCATCTTCTCTGCATAGCCAATAAAATGAGAATCAGAAGGCAACTGCAGGATAGCCCAGATAAAATGAACCCACTGCTGTCTCATAATATTTCACATTGAGAGAAAGAACACATACTAAACTGAAAAATAATATACATTGTTATGGCACCTCACTGATCAGCAACAAAAACTTCTGTGGAATTCTACTGACTCATAGGGCAAAATACTTGCAGGAGCTAATTTCAAATACACTGAATATCTTTATCATCTAAGCATTTAGAGAATGAAAATCCATTTTCTTTCTCTCTGTTTGAGAAATGCAGTCTGTTGCCAAGGATCCGCTCTTTAACTGTGAAAGGCCTTCATTGAATTCAGTCTGGACAATTTCTTCAGCGCTTCCCTATTCCATTAAACTGGGAACAGGATTATATGGTATTTCCAGCCAATTTTAGAAGTTTTCAATCCACTGCTCATGCTAACACTTTTTGCAGGAACATCTTCAGTGAGTGAGGCTAGACTTGCAGAAGCTGGAGGGTTGAATGTATTTTGGAAAATTATTTTTGCTCCTTGTATTTTGGATACTTAAAAATGCTGCAGAGAGCTGTGTCAGTGCACCTCTCTGTTTCAGTGCAAACACAAGAAAGTCCAAAAATATACCCAAGAATTTTATATGTAGATACTTCTCAAATACTGGGTAATTATCCTAATGTTGCTGAAACCTAGAGCTATTTTAAATTACATTTTGAAAAATGGGGAAACTAGGGAGGGAATTCTGGAAATGGTTCAGTGAGGGTAAAAAACAAGGCACTGTCACATATATGTGGATGAATATAGGATTTTTATTACACAAAAGTCTTTACTGGTAAAGTCACGGATTAACTCTTTAAGCTGTTAGTGATGACCCTCCACTTGTTACTTATTCCAGGTATAATATTTAAAATTTTGTATATAGGGTCATTTATTAACTCCTGTCACTGAATGCTATCTTGCTACAACTCTAGTCCATATGAAATAATAAAAACCAGTTATTTACCAAGTGAGAACTGGAAGAAGTTAAGAAGTTAAAAATTTGCTTTTTATAATAAAAGTTAAAAAAATAAGTAAATAAGTAAGACTGTATCATGTCACTATAGGACACGTGAAAGCACAACGTGAGCCGCAGCTATTGCAAAGGTGAAAAAGAGGAAGTTTATTTTCTGACTCCAGCATTTATACTTTTCCAAAGGTGACAGTGAATTGGAGGGTGAATGTGCCACTTCTCCAATGACATTGGACAAACTACCAGTACATCAAATTTCTCCGCCTCTATGGAGGAATTCAAAACAATAGATTGTTTACAGAAAGTTGTGTGAGAAAGTTCTCTACAAGAATGTAAACTCAGAAGGCTTTAGAAAATCTTAAGAATCAGGGCAACATCATCAGAATTACCAGCATGTGTCTTGACAGTCTTAATGGACCTTAAAAACAAAGATCACTGATCTATAAACATAAAAGATGTTAAGAATTATTAAATATCCTGATGGGATACTTTCTTAGCTCACTTACAAATTGTGCATCGCCCAAAATAAACTTGTATACTTAAACAAATCCATTAAATCATCAAAACATGTTAATTTTAAAATGCTCAATTAAAATTTGGGTTTCATAGATTATTTTTTATAGCAATCTTGTGTTCCAGAGATTCGCAGCCTTCTTTAAAATTTCACTTAATGGTGTAATAAGGGGTCACCTTTTGGCATGGAAAAAAAAATACCCAACACTATCAAGGTTAAGAAATAATCAAGAAAGCTCCATAATTTTTAAATACAGATAACATTAATGAATCTTGAGTCTTCCCATCTGTTACTATTGTGGAAAGCTCCATCATGGATGTGAAGAAGAGGAATAAGATGCTGCATTGTGTCTCTGAGCAGACAGAAGTTACTCAAGACTTGAATGCTGGAAAACTAAGTCCTATAGGAACTTGCAGCTGGCAGAAATTTGTTGGGAGGTGAAAATGAAACACAACTTTCTTATATGACTCTACAATACATTGAATTCTGGTACTGCATATTACACTCATAATTTATTGCATATAGGGACTGTGGATGCCCCAGCCCTAGAAGAGTTTAAGGCCAGGCTAGATGAAGCTCTGAGGAACCTGGTCTTGGGAAAGGTGTCCACGGAAGGACACCGTTGGAACTAGGTGATCTTTAAAGTCCCTTTCAACCCAGGCCATTCTATGATTTGGTGTTTCTATGATATGTGCTCCTAGCAGTGATGATTTTTGCCATATTTTTGAAAAGCAATCAAGCACTTACATTAAAAATCAAGAAACAATGTAATGAAGTTATGTTTTTCATTTAATCTTTATGATGGCAAGCACCTGTGACTTTAAATCCTATGTAAAGTCATTTTCGATTCAGCACACTCCAAACAGAAGAAAAGGGAACACAAATTCAGATAAAAGATATTCTAGTTTTTACAGTTTTGTCTCAAAGGATTAATGACACCTATTTATAAGTGTAATACATATCTTGGTATCTTTGAAAACCAGAGATAACACAACAGATGCACTTGAACTTAATGTGTGTTTCAAACTGCAGAGCAAAGACAGGCTGCAGAGAAGAGATGTGTGCTGTGTGGATAGGAGTGATAGAGGTGGTAGAAGCTTAAGTGTAATGAAAAATGATATTTCTCTGTAGTCTTTTTCTTCATACAGTAAATCTTGCAGAGTGCTGAAAAGAACAGTTCCAAAAGTCTTGAAATAAAGAAAAAATAGAAATGCTCAAAGTGGCAGGATATTTCACAGTAGAGATAATGAAGGTTTTCTTTTAAAATTATGCTTCATGCAGTGAAGTTTCACTCATCTGCATACCAAGTCCTGCAGACTCTGAACTGTCAACATTTGCTGATCTAACAGACACCAGGAACACAGGAGATGAATTTCAATGCAGTTGTCAAATCACAGTAGTTCAGCACTCTTGCAAAATTGGGTCAACTGTTTTGACCCTTCATTATTGAACAACTCATTATGCTTGTAGTTACAAAAAAAAAAAAAAGAATAAAAATGAAAAACTTGGTAAAAATCAGGAAATTCAATTTTTCTTCATTTTAACCCCAAAAGAGTAGGGTTCAAAGGATTATGCAAACCAAGTGACAGGCTGACACATGCAGAGGCTATTCCTCAATTGTGCTCTGTGCTTTTCCTTTATGCCTTCTCCCTGAGTACATGGATGCTCCACAGCAAAGTAAAAGTTAATTAAAGGCTAATCAAATGTTTCTAGGGCAGCCCTTTCTCTTTCTCTTTCCAGCAGCCTGCTGGTGTGATGTATGAGTGGGTAATAAATCTTCTAGGGAACAGCATTGCTTGGAAAGAATGCAGCTGAGTTTGTTCTGGTGATGTTTCATTGACTAGTTATTGACACTTAGAGATTAACTCTCATATAAATAACCCAGGTTTATTCTTGTGCACTGGACATTTAACAATAACCTCTTCATGTGCTTTAATGCAGCAGGCTAAGTTCTTGGAGCTTAGGGAAAGATGTCAGAAAAGACTCCCAGGAAATACTTTAGTTCTTCTTTAGTTATCTTTGTATAGAATATGGCAAAAACTTTCTGGCAAAAATGACCTCCTCTTCAAAGGTGAAAAAACTCAAACATTTATTCTGACACTATAGGCTATTGTGCTTTTGCAATATCCTGAGATTTACTAGTTGATTTTAACAATTACACCAATAAATAGTTTTCATCTTTTTTTCTTCTTTTTTTCCCCTCTTCACCTTTGTAAAGCAAGACTCTAGAAATTGCTCTACCTCTCCATTCCCCAGTGGCAGCTCCGACAATAAATTCATTTATCTAAATTTCATACCATCATGGTTATGACTGTGTTAAACACAGTGTCCAGTCTCACAGCCTGACACTTGGGAATCATAAATGCACCATCTCCAAGGAGGAAGCAAAGGCTATCATTGCCATTTAGTGTGACATTAAGTTAGCTGAAGTTGCTCCTGTGTGAAAACATTATCTTTTGGGAATACCCAAGAACAGTTAGAGAGAGAGGGAAGAATTTCTTTGCAAAATGGTTAATCATTACTGCTTATGCTTGCCTTTGAGAATTTGAACACATAATTTGGTAATTAGCAGATTTAATTGCTTTCTGACACTGAGGATTAAGTAGCCTGCCCTGCTCTCCACTCCCAGAGCCATGAGTGTGCCTGTTGCCAAGGTCAGTCGAGTTCATTTTGGAACTATTTCTCATCTATTTCCCTCTTATGAAGTGGGGACTCCAGGATGCCTAAGAACAGAGCACATATCAAGGCCCCATTTTCTCTCTACAGCAAACAATTTCAAGATAATCATACCCACTTATTTTACTTTGGAAGCTATTACTTATATTAAGATATTAACTAACAAAGTTTACAAAATTTTCTGTGTTCAATAGCTTTTTTTCTGACACAGTGGCAACAAGAATGATTACAGGAAACTTGACAGCATCACTTAATTATAGAATCAGAAAGCAGAATTCAGCTGCAGTGTTAAGTCATATGACTTCATGTGGATTGTTTAACTTTTCTTTAGTTTCTCAAGGCAGGTACAATTATTTTAACTTCTATTTACCCTATTATTTATAAACATTTGCATGTTGTTTTCATCAGTCCTGAAGATGCTAGAAGCTGAAAGAAAAATGCCGGGATTTTGTATGCTTTCTGTGAATTTCTGTGGTTGACTTATTGAAATGAAATTCCTTATTGCAGCAATTATACTCACAGGTATGCCCATGTGCCATTTCATATTACCTGACACACACATTGGAGTTTAATACTCACCAAGCTCCTTACAATAAATGAATGTCAATACGATGTCAAATTATACTATTACAAGGATTATTATCCATACCATGAAACATATGGAGATATTATCAAAACACAAAACATTGAAATAAATGCTTTCCACTGGAACAAGACAGCACAGATTTTTAAATTTAACTCTCCAAAACCCAGTTTGATTTTGCACTAGAGAAACGTCCAAAGGGTTTGTTATCTCAGTGAATAATCTGAAGCGGCATAGTCAAAAAAACAAGGAAAATATTCTTGGATGACTGACTGAAAGGTAAAATTAGAGCAATTACTTTTTTGTTTTAATCCTTTTTTTTCAAATATGGAGAAGTGATTGCACTCTGGAATTTTTAAGGAAGCTTGTGGATGGTGAAAATTTAGATAGATTTGGAAAGCAAACAAATTAATAGACAAAATATTAATCTTGAAGTTCTAGACACAAAATCTTTACCTCTAGCTGCTGAAGTCCTCAAATGATACACTGCTGGATTCTGGAAGAATATTCAAATTGTTCCTTCTCTTGTTGCTTTAATTTTTATGCTCTTTCCAGGTTACTGTAGATTATTTTGTTCAAAGAATGCTCATTTAAATGGGCCTGACTATTTTCTTGCAAATTACCTGGAAAAGAATACGAATTCTAAGGTGATTACCTTGCTCGTGGCACTTTCATAATAATATAGATGAGGATTATTGTCACAGAATGATATACTTTATAAAACTCAATGAGTGATAAAATAAAAAATACACTTAGTGTAGATAAATATAAAAAACAGTAAAAAAGATATTTATTTTCATATATAAAATGATGGTTTCAGAGCTGGCCATTACCACTCAGGACTGAGATTATGGAGTTATGGCTCACAGCTCTGTAAAAGCATCAGTTCAGTATGTAGCAGTTGTAAAAAAGCAATACAATGTTAGAAATCATTAATAAAGAAATAGATAACAAAACATGGCTTAACAACTTCTTGGATATTGAGTGTATAACACAGTAAATAAAGCTTTTACTAACTTGTTCTCATATCATCATGGAGGACAGGACACATAATTAGATGATGCATTGACTTTTCCCAGTACTTCTCCACATTTTTGATGTTATCTTTGGATATTCAGATTAATCCACATGCAGAATTATTTAGATTAACTTCAAAGAGCAATCAATAAAAGCATAAGTCACCATTGTAATCATTAATGTACTCAAGAAATAATGAACCTTTTAAATATCCAATAGAAATTTTGGCCCTGTGCATGCTGTTTAATTAATGGTACCTTGACCTTAAATTCATCAGTCTTATGCCAGACTAGGCCCCTGACAATATAATGCAACAGCTCTTCATGTGAGACTTTTAGAACTGATGAGTTCAGGCGTCTTAACTACCTGGTTCTTGTGACTATCCACGTTGACACAACTGTTGAAAAAATTTTGCTTTAGAACAACCACCTCTGCAAAATGTCATCCTCATGACAGGAACAGCAGCACGTGGCCAGTGTTGCACCGGTGAAAATGAAGGTTTCTGGCTAGAGTTTGCCTCATAGCTTCCATGAGCTTGCATTTTGACAGCTCTTTACCAGTGTCCACGCTCTTCTAACTTAAAGCCAGTTTTCAAGCTAATATTGCACTTGGAATAATCAGATAAAGACTTTTGTGCAAGCTTGACTGTGAGTTAACCTGATAGCACAGCTGTATTCTTTATAACCAGTAACAAGATTGCATTTATTTTGATGAACTCGTGGTTTAAGTCATAGATACAAACCTGCAGTTATATCCCAAAAACCCCTTGGTCATTAATAATGGAAGGTTTTTCCTTTCATTTCAGACACTGTCAGACATATGGTCTGATTCAAGATATTCTTGTCTGTGAAATATGAAGACATATTCCTTCTCTACCACAACCACCTACATACAATTGCCTCTAACAGGGCAGAAGAGAACACTGGAAGAAAAATATTATGCAGAGCATTCGGAGACTCAACTGATGCCAGAAAACAATAAGTGTTTGGTTCCAACACTTATTTCATACTAACATGCTTAAGGATGTTGATTTTGTCAAGAAATGGATGATTTGATGCAATGCCTTTGATGTTAACAATTATTTTTTATTTGATCTCATAATAGCCAAAGAACTTAACATTTCAATTTCTTACATGCAATTTGGTTTATAATTCCTTCATTATTATTCTGATAATTGCTTTCATCTTACTACCTTCTTCACCTTGAGCTAATGTGACATTGCAGTACTATGGGAAATCAATGTGGCAAAACATTCTCATGCTACCACAACAATATTGATTTAGGCACAAAGACTAAATATCAGATAATAGAATGGACAAACAGATTAAAAGAAAAAAAAAAAGTGTGTTTTTGGATGGCTAATAAGTTGCTTTTAAAAATGGGTGTAGTCTGTTGGGTAGAAAAAGGCTTGTTTATTAAGTGCATGAAAGCTGAATAAAGCTTACCTCAGGCATAAATAGCAGTAGCCTTGCATCTGAACATGACAACACACTTTGGGTTTAACCAAGATGACCAAATGGAAATACCAGATCAAATGACATCATGCTCAGTATGTAAAGTTTGGAGAAAAAGGAAAAAGATAGGATGCTTTGAGTAGGGTGATTGTCTTGCCAAATGCACTGTGATTTCAATGAGGATTATTTGGGCAAACTTCGATGCATTTCCCTGCATTTCTTGTCATCCATTCACTTCTATGGTTTTCACTTTGGTTCTAAATCCTCCCCATTTTTTTTGTGGTAATATTTCTTTCTTTAAAGTCTTCTCCTCACTATTTCCTAATAGTATTATATATCTATAATATATATATTTATATACTATTATTATATATGGTATTATTATATATATTTCTATAGTATTGTTGGATAAGATAGAATTCCATGCTGACATAAACTTTAAGTTTGAATAGTTAATTTAATTAGCAATTAATTTCTATAGGTCTGCAGATAGTACAAGTAGCAGAAGTTTATATTTCTTCAACTGATTAATGTGCTATAAACATATGAGAGGGAAGGTGTTCCCCTTTCATGTACAAAGCAAAAGGAGTGTCTTGTTTCCTGAAGTACAACTTTCTGACAAATTCATTATTAGAATATTATTTAAAAAACACATCAGTCTTTAAAAATGCTGCTGCCATATTTGTTATTATTCATTGGTTTAATGAATTGCTATTTGTGGCAAGCACATTTCTCTCACTCTCAGGATTTTTCCTAGAGGTGCACAGAGAGAAATGGAAGAGAAAACAATTTCTATTTCTACTCTTTGTTTTTGCTATGTGGAATGTGTTTGGAGACTTGTTTACCTGGAGTGAGTGCTTGATTGGATTCTGGTGAGGATTGTTTGAGCCTGATGGCCAATCCAATCCACCTGGGGCTGGACTCGCTCGAGAGGGTCATGAGTTAGTTAGATCAGAGATAGAGTAGGAGAAAGTAGTATGTAGTTTTAGTATCCTCCTTTTATATAGTATATTAATGTATTTTACCATAATTATAATAAAGAAATAATTCAGCCTTCTGAACTGAGTCAGACATCGTCACTTCTTCCCACTGGGTTCACCTGCATCCACAACAGCCATTCCCTTCTACTTCTTCTCTTGCCCTGATTTAGAAGTCTATTTATTTATTTTTCCTGTTGGTATATAGAGAGAATAAATTTACATAGTTCATCTTTAAGTGCAATAGCAGTCTTCCTCATGACAAGAAACAAGCTTTCCTCATTAGGTTTTGACTTTTAAAATTAATTTGAGATAAAGTTTGAACAGCAGTATAAGTTCTTGGACAGTTCTGATTTTAAAAAAGTAGAAAAAGGCGCATCCTATATTTAGGAGTTTTGGCATTGCTCTTTTTTGCAATTAATGACACCCTTCATCTCTTGTCAAGTGTTTATCATAGGAGGCAGACAAAAGAATGAAAATAATGAAAGGAAGAAGTGGGGAAAAACAAACCACTCCCCATAAATTTTAAGTTTCTTTGGACAAACAGGGAAATTTAAGGATACCATTTGTTCTGCTTTCTTCAAATGAAACAGAGATAAGGAGAATTACAGTATGACAAGAATCTCTACCAGCTTAGCTTTAGAACAAATATTTTTTATTCATATGTTTTGTATTGGTCTTTACTGTTCGCACATTAAGGCTGGCTATGTAGTGCATCTTTTTTTTTTTAAAAAAATCAGGATATCTATTTGGATAGATATCCTGATTCATTTCAATCTCCTGTGCTGAAAAAAAGAAAAAGACATAGATGAAAGGTAAGGAATAAAATCTGGTTGATGGGTTATTTTAACTTTCCAGTACTCCTATGGTACTGTAATATTGCAATTCTTTTCTTTTTTTCTTTATTATGCAGGTAATTTCCTAATTAGTATAACCCTCTTTTGAAAACACACCACCAAAAAAAGCATCTCCCAAGGCGCACTTTATCCCACTTCAGACAAATGTCTTGATTTTCAGCATTTAGTATAAATAAATAACCTTAGCGTGTTCTCAGCAGTTAAGCAATCAAAAATGTTTTCCTTTTATCTTAGTAGCATATGGTGCCTTTAGGCCACAGAAAATTATGAGTCAAAAAAGGGTATTAGATATTTTCTTAATGTGGAAAATAGTAAAAGTAAGAAGACTTCTAGAAAGTCATAAAAGCAGGCCTGTTCATGAAAAAACCTCCGAACACAAATGGTGCCCTGTGTGAGGAAAACTGTCAATAGTAACTACTACTGGACTTGACTTACATTCTTTGCCTAGACTAGATCTTTTACACCATTAAAATTGCTGTGGTGTAAAATAGCAACACTTAAAGCCAACAAGAGAGGTGCTTCAAACAAGCAAAAATAAATACACATTACAGTAGAGCTATGTAACACAAGGTAGTTAATAAGCAACAAAATTTAGAGGCTTTCTTTTTAGAGTGTTTAGAGAGGGGGAAATGTGAGAAATAGCAAAGGTAAGAAGATTTCCAGGAAGCAGGCCTTAGAAATTGAAAGAACAGAAAACTCAGAACTAGCTGCAGCTGCAAAGTCTGAAAGTAGAAAAGGTTCAATATTACAGCAAGCAAAGACATGAAACAATAGCTTGAGGTTTAGGCTTGGCTAAGATAGACCTTAAGACTGCAGAAAAATATGCTTAGCAAGATAGTAGAAGGTTTTAAGCTTAATAATGAAGTATTTAGTGGAAAAGCAGACAAGCAAGCATTGCATGAAACAGGTGTATGTGTTCTTTTAGTAATTGGCTAGAACAATTGTCTGTAAGCTTTAGCAATATGCTATTGGCTAGAAAGTTTTTAAAATGCTCTGTAACAAAGACATCTTTGGCTGCTGGTAGTTGTATGTGAGCTTTTGCCATCTTTCTATTGTCTCAACAATGTAATGAGACTGATGCTGCAATAAAAGCTCAAGGAAGATATCCCAGCAGTCCTGTCCCGTTCGTGAAAAAACCTCCAAACACACTTCCTACTAGAGAATTCAAGTACCCCAGAGTGAGGCCTGCTTAGAGCCATGAATGAGACTGGGCTCAAAAATGACAGAGATGTTTCCATAATATGTGCTCTATCAAAATCCTACCTTGTATATAGACTCTGAATGACCATATATGTGCAACAAAATTGTAACAAACCTTTGGTCTGATCTAATGTACAGAAGTGGCTCCTGCAGGTCTAAGCCTGCAAGAATTTGAGCTATACAAATATAATATGATGTACTGAATATGTTCTTATTAATAATTTTTTAACTGTGAACTTGACAACAGTGATTGTTCTTTACTGATATTGAGCATTCTCTTTTTGCCAAGAATACCTGGAGAGCACAAATTCCTTCTTTGGCATCTTTGTACTTTGGTACTTGGGCTTGCCACATCTTAAATAACCTCTCATGTGCTTTGAGAACATGTGCATGCCTTTTCACAAATCACAAGGAGCACTAAAATTTAAAGCTGTCACCTTAGGAACTCTCCAATGGGTTTTTAATCAGGGTAATTGCCAGCACACAGAACCCATCAGAAGAACTATGGCACCAAAGTGCATTAGAGAGAGTGGAAATCTGTCAGTCAGGAACTTGGCTGTAAAAACTTCTAGATCAATGCATTTGTTCAGATAGGCAGGACCTGATGCACCAAAGGCAAAGATGTACCAAATGTAATCATTAAACATTTCTCCTGAAAAAAAACCAAACAAACCAAAAAACAACAACAACAAAAAACCAACAAAAAACAAAACAACACAACAAAAATAAAAACCAACCTAGAGTAAGAGATAGCCACTCTGAGTAGAGTTTCATCTGAGATACTTGCATCTTTAGTCCCATTAAAGGGCTAAAAGATTAGTTGTAATATTTTCCCTGTTATATGATAAACTGGGAAATGGAAAAATCAAGCGATTACTGATATTTTTTTCTCATGTTAATCCACTTTTCCAACCTTCATAGCACAGAAATGGCAGCTTTTTCCCCCAGCAGCCCAGGTTCAAAAATGGATTAGAGACAAAGCAGCAGAGTTAAGAACTCAAAGCATCAAAACAGAGCATTTACCAACTACATCCCTGTGACCTTGCTCCTCACAGAATGCAAGTCTGTTTATTATATGTCTCGGATATGAGCACAGAATGTATACTTTACTCAAAATCAACAGTGTGACCTGTGAAAAACAATTTCTGTTATCAGGGACCAAAAGGCAGAGGTTTGTTTTTTTTTATATTTTGTAGTGAAATATTAAGCTAAAATTCACGTGTCGGGATAAATATAGGGGTGAGGCCCTGTGTCTCAGCAGCCACTAAACCTAATAAGTTCTCTCTGATAAGTAGCTGTCTCAAGAGATTAACAAAGCTAGAGCAGCAGAGGATCTGCAGATATATTTCTATCAGATATTTGATACACAACTAGAAAGCAGGATAAAGGGATAATATTAATATAATCAACAATCTAATTTTCTCACTTAATACCAACACTTCTGGTTAAAGCTTGAAAAAGATTGCTTTTCTGAAGCACAAATCAAACCTTTCCAATTATTTAAAGTACACACTAATTTCTGTCACTTATTTAAGTGTCTCTTCCCTGGCAGGTAACTATATGCTTTTAGAACTATATCTGTTGTACAGAAGAACTTGTTTTTTTGCCTCTGACTGTGGTGATCTCTTAACTTTCCGCCGACTGCCAAATCCAAAGACAAGGGAATGTAGAGCTATCTGTTTTCAATGAAAGATACTTTGTAAAGAGCAGAGAACATTTAACATCTATGTTAGCAGCCTTGCCAAATAAGTTTACTACATCCTCTTTTACATGTAACCTTAGTTTACTGAGAGTAGGAGAATCAGGGAGAGAAATCAATGCCTGAAAGTAAAGGAAGAGTCTCCCTTCTCAGGATTTTGTAATGATATCGAGTATCATATATAAGTTGTAAGGTGTAAAGGACATAATTTTTTAGTCTTTATGCAGCATTAATGAAAATTAACTAATAAAAAATAAGTGCAGAAGAGCTAAGAGCTTAAAAATGAATAGAGAATTGCCTAAACTGAAATCTAATATACATCCCTTATTTTTAGAAAGTTTCCTAAATAAGATTTAATTTAAGATATCAGTGTGTGTACTTGATCTTATTCATTTCATATAGTATGATCCTGTATGTCAGGACAGAACCCCCTGGCACAGATCAACATTTCTTTATATTCTAAACTGCTTGAGGACACACACAAAGACCTCACACAACTGCCTGATGTAAATGCTACTGCTCATGTTGTGGTACTTGCATAGCTGGAGGCAGAGTTTGACAGTAATGGTCTGGATGATAAACATTAATGTTTTCACTCTGATTCAAGCTGCTGAAGGTGTTCAGATCTCCTGGGATCTGTATTATATCAGAAGAGTCTATAATGTCTGTGTAAGAGGCATATACATTGTCTGGTGACAGAAGATGATTCTGGCTTTAGTAACTTGCCAGTAATACCATGAACGGGAATCCAATACAGATGAGCAGAGGTTAGCAGAGTAAAAGCACCAGCCTTCACATTAAGCCTTAGAGACCTGCTCAAGTGATGCAATTAGACCCTTGGGTATATTCAGAAGAATTAGAGAAATCCATTCCATGTCTCCATTATACTCAGAAGTTATGCAGTCTTTTTTGGGTAACATTTTTCTCTGCAATCATTTATGAGATAACATCAATGAATAAGATGGGTCAAAAGCATTTACACCACCAGTAAAATAGAAAAGCATCCTTTTTCACCTACAATTGGGCACTGTGTAGCTATATCTAATTTGCCCAATTTCCAATGCTTGAGCTAAATAGGACAATTTAAAGGTGAGACTGCTGCAGTGAAAAATGGGGTTTTTTGAACTAGAAATTGCCATAACCCGAGGGTAATGAAATGCATTCTTCAGAGCTATCCAAGCTAAAATAGCACCCTTGTCACAGATATTCTCCAAAAACATAGGCAAATTGACAGAGGCAAGTATTGTTTTCCAACTTTTCTCCATAGTTAGAACAGGTTCATGGCTAAGGTAAGAGGGAAAGTAACTGTGAAAGTATGAAGTAACATTTTTAGCATGATCAGCCCTGCTTGATAAGCAGGGTGAAAAGCAAGATTCTTTTCACTACATGCCTGCCATCAAATGCCTTTCAGCATTTTTAGCTGCAGAAGAATTCCTTTTTTTGGCAGGCTTGCTCCATTTTGTTGTCTGTGCCAGCTGGCTCTAGTAACCATGTGGATTGGACAGCATGAACAGCCAGTATTTCCACATCTTCCTTTTCTAGGAGATCTTCTGTCCCTGGAAAGTCACCAGGGTGATTTTATTCTGCTAGAAGGCCAACATATACTGCAAAAGAACGTAGGAGAAAAGCAGCTGCATGATAAGAGAGCTGCATAACTCAAGTTTTAAATGCCTGTTTCAGAAATCTATGGGTCTTGGTCTATGTCACACAGTCTAAAGAGTGATGACTTAACACCTGGTGATAAGTAAATATCTGTAACTGGCAGATCTTCAGCTACCTCTATAGGAAGTTAATGGCAGAACAATCACCCTGCTCCTAGCATAAAGGGAACAGTACTTTTGATGATTATTCCATGCATAAAGATGTTTCTGTCTCATTGCATGGATCAGACTGATTTTTACTAGTTAGTTATTAGCTGTTTTTAATAAGAAGGTTGATAGGGAGGTTCAAAATTGCTTTCCCCCTGATTATTTAGACTCTGTCTTAGGCTATAAGAATTCAGTAGTTTCCCTAAGAATGCATTTGCCATTCCCTTTCTCCTCTCTTTGCAATACAAATCTGTCCCTATAAAACACTGCATAATTCCAATGGTAGACCATTGTGGGAATTTACCAGCCTCCTGGCAATTTAGCAAGTAAATTAGTGACTCAAAGACACTTAAAGCTTGTTAAACAAAACCTTAAAATTTGTACAGTTAAAATTTTAAGTCCATATAATCAGTCTCCCAACAATCTCAGCACATGCAAGACTCACAATGCATCCTGTGAAAGTCAATATACTCTATCATTTGCCTAGAGCATCTCAAATAAATACACAGTTGTTACAGCTGTTAGTAGCTGGGCTCTAAAATTGGAAACTTCCTCCTTCACAGGTGGAAAATCATGGATATCTCAGCATTTGCCCAGCTATTCACTGAGCTTCATCACTTAGCACCTTGTGGTTCTTAGAGGGCTGAAGCTGTATGATAACATCTGAATAAGAACTACATATATATATATATACACACACATATATATATATATATACACACACATGTGCATAGGGAAAGACTATCTGGGGAGCCAAAACCTCTGTTTGAATTATACCTGGTTGGTAGTTCTAACCAAAGTCCTTTCAGTAGCAGATCCCTTGACTATATTTCACTGAATGTGACAACCACATATCTTATCCTCTTGCCAAGATTTTTCTGTGGTGTGGAATGCAAGAGGGTAAACAAGAACCTCTTCAATAAAAATGACAATGTCCTTAATATACAGGCTTAGAAAACAGCACATCTCACTTCTGTATGTCCAAGTGGGTCTATAAATGTAGGATATTTCAGATAGACTGAGAAATGGTAGTGTTTAATATTCCATAGCTAAACTGCCTGATATCAAGGTAAATCTCTTCATCATTATTATTCTGCATAGTGTTTAGTTCCTGAAGTTTTTGCCCCATTAGGAATAGATTGGAAATACAGAACAAGAACCATGGCCAAGGAGAAAAACTAAAGAACAATTTGATTTTCTACAGTGTGCTCAAACAGGAAGATCCTTATTGTGGTCTCATGAAACTATCAGCTTTTCTCTTTATGCTACTCCATCTTCCACTTCTCCACTTGCACATTTTGTCCCTCATAAGAGGAAAAATCAGTTTCTTCAAAATGATTGCAATCTCTTGTATCATCTCAGATAAGTTACTAGCAGCAGGTAGAAAAGCAAAGTGTTGTAAAATGACTTGCCCGTGTTTTGTAAAATAAAATTTGTCAGGGAAGGATGTACTTAGAGTCTGCTTAGGGTTTTTTTTTTTTCACTACCTGTTCTCTTGCCACTCAGTCTCTCACATTTGCAGAAAACAAGTGCTTACCAAAGGTACTTCCAGGACTCCTGCTCTTCTTTCCTGAAGCATTAGAAGGAAGAGAGAATATTCTTGAGCAAGAACTCTGGCCTTGCTCTTTGTTTCCACCTCTGTCTAAATGTGCTTCCATGTCTCAGCCATATGAGGAATTTTCTCAGCATATCTAATAATAGCAAAATAAACTCTTTGTCAGAGCATTTTGGAGACTCTACCTTCTTCCCCATTGCTTTATGAAATTTGGCTTACTGAGCAAATGAAAGTAAATACCCTGGCTATCCTGAAAGTATCTCGGTCCTGTGCTGTAACAATTCAAAAACTGTCTATTAAATATTCTAGTCTGATTTAATTCAGAACTTTTAAGTGAAGCAAATAAAGTGAAGTGAGTAGACCAAACATTCCCTTCTCCCATTAAAACTGTGTTTGCGAGCGCCAAAGATTGCTATCCTTCCTTTAGCAACACATAGACATGATAGAGGAGGAGATAGAATAATTTAATTGAGCACTGGTTAAGTAAGATAAAGTCAGGATTAGCTGTCATGAATCTCTAGTTTAGATTTATAAGCAAGAAACAGGAAAAAGAAATATGTACTTGGTAAGAATCTTCCCAGAAACTTTGAGATATTTATTGGGTGTTTGGGAAGCTGGTGTTTTGTACATCTGCTTTGGTTTTAATAATCTAGTATTTTAGGAATTTAATTTTCTTCTTCTCAGCCATCACAGCTTCTGTGTAGAGTTTTACTCCAATTGTGGTTTCTCGCTCCTTTCTTTTTTCAGAAAAACAGTAGTAAACCTGAAATGTAAATTGGGAAAAGACCACAGCATATGTTGCAATTGAGACAGCCACAATACACAGAGTATCACCATACAATACCAGAGAGCTTCACCTGCACAAAAAAAACATCACACCACTTCAGAAGGCTCCAGGCATCTGCCCTTCTTGTTCTTCAGCCCAGCCTTTTATCCCCCTCATGTTCATGCAGTGCCCCTGTGTGCCCTCTGTGCCCTTTGGTGGTTGCTCAGTGCCCCTGGGCACTCCCTGGCTCATTGCTGTCAGTGCTGCTCACCTGCTGCTCACAGCTGTGCCCACTGGGGATGAGGCTTGGCTGCAGCTCCACTCCCAGTGACCACAAACTGTGTGCCTACAAGAGAATGGCCTCCTTCAGTAGTTGGTATTGATTATTGGGATTTCTATTCTATAAACAAGCATATTTGTATTTTTCTGTATTACACCTTACATCCCCATGTCTTCTGATTTTTGTAGTTATACCTTTAAGAGCTTTTCATGCTTGGAAGCATGGCAGTTCTTTCCCAGTGTACGCAATAACATTTCAGAGGTATTCAAAGCATCTGTTTGACAGAAAGAAGAGAAGAAACATAAAAAGAAGAGGAAAATTTCTATTCCTCTTATTGGAGTGGTTGGCAAAAAATTTTTCTTCAAAAAACATTTGTGTTTTACTGAAAAATATCTTAAAGATAGTTTTATTGTCTTAACATCTTAAAGTATTATGTAATCATGTAGTCTACATTAGGTCTCCTGTACCATTACCTGTGCTCTCACTTACAAATGGTGTTCAGACTGCCAGAATAAAATCATGAGTCAGAATAAAATCAAACAGCTGCTGTTTGATTCCAGGCAGAGAGAGGCTAACATGAAAGCTATCCAAGACAGAGGTTTGGGTATGAGCAGTTGTACAAATAGTACTGAAAGTTCTGAAATCTTTTTTTCTTGCTATCACCTTGGAGACAGTTTGTGCCTAATGAAAATGTATTGTAGGTCTTAATGTAGTAATCACTATGAGAGAGTTGCACAGTTTTAATCCTTTAAAGATGTCGTTTAAATATTATCTATCCTCTATGAATATTTGATGCTCATTAAATATTCCCTGGAAAACTAAAAATAACACTTACATTTGTTAAAAGATTTTGGCAGCAGTAATAGAACCAGAATGGTTTTCACTTCTAGAATTAGTAATACATCCTCTTTCTGCAGGCCCATCCCACTCCTAAATATTAGAAAGATAATTCCCAAAGATGGAGGACAAATAATCTGGTAAAGGTCAGAGGGAGCAGAATGAGAAGTAAAGCTACCAGGGAGGAACCATGGGATGTATTTCTCTCTGATTTCTTCTATAAGAGAAATACATTGTGAAACATCACTTTAAGAAAATGTATTCTGTATTCCAAAGTGCTAAACTGCCTAGATAAATCAATCCCTCTCTCCCGACTGCAGAATATTGAAAAGATGAGATAAAAGAACATAAAAGAGTGGTCAAAATCAAGAGCATACCATTAATTCCATTATCTTCCCTTTCCCTCATCCCACTATACATATGTGTGTGCAGGTCTGTGCATGCTTGCACATGCAGTGCTTGCTCATGCACACACAGGCACTTAGCCTGACTAGTTTAGTTTAGTTACATAAAGTGGAGCTTTCCTAATATAATCCTCTGTTAAACAATTGTGGTGTAAATCTGATTAATACATGTTTTTAGGCTTATAAACCTTATGTCTCAGCAATTTTTGTAGCCTGAAACTTCACATTATAATTTTCATCCAAGAAAGATTATTAATTTGTCATTAAAAAATATATTGTCTTTGTGTTCTGGTACTATGTCAAAA
The DNA here is from genome assembly GCA_003676055.1 of Chloebia gouldiae. Classification (NCBI taxonomy): domain Eukaryota; kingdom Metazoa; phylum Chordata; class Aves; order Passeriformes; family Passeridae; genus Chloebia; species Chloebia gouldiae. Next base: position 35,773,207 of record QUSF01000004.1, read on the forward strand.
AGGTTCCCATTTTAATTTATCTAAAACTATTTATTATTTTGTGTAAGGCTGATATGACCTCTGTTCATCCCTCTCATAATAACAAAAAAACAGTTTTTCCATTGTCTGTTCAGTGACTGACATCTTTTTTACTGAATTATTCATCTGCCCCCTACTTTTAAAATTGCTTTCTCATGATAGATTATCATTCCAAGCAGAGTAGCAGTGTTAAGAATTTCTTAGGTATTCTGTCAGTTAAAGATGTTCCCTGTTCACAGTCTTGGAGAAGCTGTAACAAGCTTTAATTCTCACAGTCATTACTGTGCGTCCTGAGTATGCAAATGCAGCAAAGCTGTTATTCCTCTCTTAACATTTCCTTCAGGGTCTGTACTGTGAGTTAACACTTGGTTATATTAGTGAGGCCAGGAAAATGATATGTTTGCCACTGCAGCTCAGGAAATATGTGGTTAAGTGTCAGTTATTAGCTTGGCCATAAACCTCCTTTGCAACATCAAAAAATGGCATTTATCACCTCAGGAGCTGGCTAATTAAGCTAGAGGACTTTGTTTAAATTCCCAAATAGCTTGCAGTGCATCAAGGTCCCTTGTGCATAATCCATTCTGATTCAAAATGCTACAGGAAAACAAGAGCAAGACAGAGACAGAACTGGAGGAGCAAAGGGGCCATGGATTAAAGGCACATACATTATTCAAACATTTCTCTGGCTTCAGTGAAGAATTGAATTAAATGTTTTTGAGCTTTCATTATTGGGATATGAAACTCCTGTACAGGCAAGAGTGTCTTACCAGAATGGTAGCCTGCCATTATGAATGAGGTACTGGAATTGAGTGAATACCAAAAGCAGCTTGTTCTCCTTATAACTTGGTAAATAAACAAGCTGAGACCATAGAAAGCCTTTCTTTTTCTTCTTTTCTTTTTCTTTTTCTTTTTCTTTTTCTTTTTCTTTTTCTTTTTCTTTTTCTTTTTCTTTTTCTTTTTCTTCTTTTTCTTTTTCTTTTTCTTTTCTTTTTTCTCTCTTTCTCTTTCTTTATATCTTTCTTTTTATCTTTCTTTTTATCTTTCTTTTTTTTCTTTTTTTCTTTTTCTCTTTCTGCCTTTTCCTTTTCCTTTTCCTTTTCCTTTTCCTTTTCCTTTTCCTTTGGAACCTACTCATTCAGGTTTCTGAACCTTTTCATACATGCCCCTGTTCTGTAGGCATGTATCTATATGAGTAGTTATGGCTCATAACTTTCACCAGTGAGTGTAGCTGATGTGATGCCAGAATTGCAGCTGCAATGAGCTGTACAGAGGCTTACTTGTGGATCTGGAAAAGAAAGTGGAAATCTCAGAGTGAACACTGGAGCCCCATAGCAGTAAGAGGAATCAGAACCCATTCTGGTCCTCGTACCTAGAAAGGACAAGTGTTACCACAGATTTTACAGCAAGTAATTGCATATAGAGGGATAACTGGACATTAAAATCTTGTTGATAACTCCATATGTTATAATAGCTTTCCTAAAAAAGACAAGCTAACTCTTTTACATGAAGCAGATCACGAAAAATTTTAAGGAGTTATAGAAATAATTCAGTTTCTGTCAAGATGTGGGAAAAAACTGAGCTACCACCTGTTTGTAGGGTTTTGAAAAAATTCTATGCACAATCTATACAACAAATTTATATACAATCAAGAGTTGAGTAATGCCAGAAATTTTATTTTAATAAATAAAAATATTTATTTATAATAGCAAGAAACAAATAATTCATGGGATCCTATTCTGAAAGCAAAATTATTACTTCAATTGGGAAGGATATATGTGCATACAGATGTGTACATATACATGCGTATGTATGATATATAAGTGTTGAATACTTGCCTGCTTCAGATTTTTCCATCTTGTGAGCTACTTTATACATTAATAGATTATGTCCTAAAGCCAGAGTGCTTTCCCTGTCTTGCAGCTGAACTGGTCAGCTCTCTGTATAAGTGTTACTGTATGTGGATTTTGACCTTTTATCAGTTTACCTGTTGAGGAGAATCCAAGCTTTGCATCTTCTTATGTCTTTGTCCTTTATTCATGGAGTTACATGTACTTGCATCTTTCTTTACATAAAATTTAATTAGTTTATTCTCACACAGTAATGTCTATTGATTTGTTTCCTTATGTTTTGATTGTGCTGAGACAAATATCTTCTCTGCTTGACTGCTACTTGCATGTAAACTTAACTCCAATTACTTTTAATATATCCCCTTCCTTTATTCTTAACAGTGATTAAGAACAAAACCTGTCTTCTTTAAAAATGTATAACTATTTAGTTGGCTTTATTTAGGAGTCATGTTGGTGAAAGTGCACTAATTCTTTGTTTAAAAAAGAATTGTGTTGTCTTTAAAGGAATTTCAAGATATGCTTACTTGTGTTAGGGTCTTATTATGGTAAATAGAATAGTGGCTCAGATAATTTTCAGTGCTCACAAGAAAAGAAGCTGAATAACATTAATGCACATACAGAAGTGTGCATTAGGTTAGGAACAAAAGTTGTTGCATTGTTGATGCTTCAAGGCAATGTGTAAATCTTTCTCTTAATACAGTGATTTAACTGTAATGAGCATTCTGTAAGATCACACTCAGGGCGAGGGGGAAAAGGAAAAACAGGCAGAAATTTCCTGCTCTTTGAGAATACAAGACAATCTGGAGATAAGATACATTAGAAGGAAAAAAGTAAAGGAAAAGGATAGAAATGAATCCTCAAGTTCAGTTAGGCAGTGGAATTTCCCATGTGTTGGAATAACTTTCAAATGCTTTCAAATACAAGTCTAGGTTGAGAATCCTTTCATTACTGTCCCTTAGTCCCCCTATTAGAGCTATCCTTCTTCCTTGTGAGAAAGATAAAGTTCCTTAAGAGAAGTTGGAACTGTGGCTGAAAATGAGTGCTTTTATGATACCTTTTGAGATGACAGCAGAACTTCACTACACTTTGTTATAAGTTGTAAAAAAGTAACTTCTGGTAGTGGATCTACAGTAGCTGGCAATTTAGTCTGGTAGGAGTAAGTCAGTAGACAAGAAATGGTGTTGAGGCTTCTACAACAACATCACAGGCAGTTTGGGATTCTTACTTGGTACTAGATCTATTCTTTTCAGCTATCCTCACAAAGCAAAAGGGCTGAAGCTATCCAAAACACAAGTCTTTGGCTGCAACTCTTCTGTCCCTGAAAAGAAACGTGGAAAATATGGTGCATACTCAAACCAGAGAATCTTGTTTAGCTCCCTCCCAAAAGAATCTACTTAACATGTCTTAGAATTTCTCTCCATAGAGACCAACACAAGACAAACTGGGTTAAGTGGGAGTTTAATTTCAAAAGCATATTGCCACTACACTAAGACACTTTCTGTTCTGTCTCTGAATATCAAAATTAAGACTTTTTGTTGAAAGAATGACTGAAAAAAGGGGCTGATAATGGCAAGTCTTACATGAATGTTTTCTCGTTTTGACAATATTTTTCCAGCTTTTGCACAGTTGCTGACATAGGAGAAAATGAATTGCAAGCTGGTTGAAGAAATCCTCTTCATAAACTTCGTGAATAACATATTAAAGAAATCCACTCCAGTGGATTTTAGTCTTCTGGATAAAACTAAGGACATTACTAGGTTCTGTTTGGATGCCCATACCACATAGGCAGGATCAATAATGGGGATAATTCTTTTAATACTGAGCCATAAAATATTAACTCAAAGAGCAATTTTGTTGGGATAGATTTCCAAATCCTTTCACTGCTGTCTCTTCTGAAGAATTATATTCTATTTTAGGTCACCTGCAATTTAACACATAAGTGCTATAAGTAAATGAGCTGTAACATGTCTTCTTTCCCATTATGTGTGTCCAGAGACATTATTGTTATCAAAAAGTTTCTCTCTACTGGTTATTACCCCTACCATAAGGGAAAAGAAGTGAATTTTGTTTGGTCATAGTAGCTTCTTCTGGGAAAAGTGAGTTTTGTTGTTTGGGTTTTTTTTTCATTTGGATTGGAAATAAAGCATGTGTCTTCAATTATTTGTAAGCATCCATATATAGACAGCAGCAAAGATACAATAATGCTCTTCCAAAATAAACAGGTCTTTATCTCAAATTGCTTCTCAAGGCTTTTGGGAGGAAATATGTAGCCAGTTGGAGCTGCATATTAAGGCATTTATATTTGTCCTTCAAATACTTCATGTTGGTAATACTTAAGATTCTCTGACTGAATAAAAGAATTCCATTAGCAAATTGAGCTATTGGCTTGTTATGAGCTCATGCTGGTCTATCATGGTTCTAGTATAGATGAGGGAATCAAATGGGTATTAATTTTATTAATCAGAATGCTACAGATTTCCTAAATACCTCTGAAAGCTACTTTCAAAAAGTTCATTTCACTTCTTGCAAAGCTTAAAACTTCTCTACTGAAAAAAAGTTTACTTCAAAATGACTCATAAGAAAGTGGATGAATACAAAGTGAGATGCTGTAAATGGTGCAGGATGGCACTACTTCACTCCCTGGTGATATCACACTGTTGGTATTCTCTCACCACAGGACAGGGGAGGGGAAAGCACAACTGTATTATCTTAGCTGCTGTGATATATTAAGCCTGACATGCTGCCAAACCCCATGTGTATTAATAAGTTTCTCCCACTGATCCCCAATGGCACTCAGATGGGTTCATTGGTAGATTGTGGCAGACATTTAAATGTTTGAGCTGGGCAATTTGAGATGAACTGTCATGATTCATTATCCCTATTGAGGGAACAGTGCCAGGAAGTATCTGGCTGATGACTTGAGAGACACCTAGTAAGCAGAATAAAACCCCAACTCACTCAGTAAATCCTGCAGCATTGCTGAGGGGTCTAAACCCAATGACCAATACAACACACTGCCACTTGTAATAAGCCAAGAATTAAAAGCTGTTGTTATTAGGCACTTAAACTCAAAGGTTGGCATACAATATGCTTCCAAATCATGATCTACCACTAACTGACAGCTACTGCCTGCCCCTTGCCTGCTGGGTGTATCTGGGTGTGTGTAAATGCAGATTAGAAGAAAATGAATTACTGGTTACAGGAACAAACAGCTCCTGATTTCTTTTAAAATGTATTTTTTTAAAATATTTTTTAAAATATTCCTTTAAAGGAGTTGATTGTTGACAGCAGTGCAGAGATGTGCCATTTTGCAGTAGTAAGTAAAAACTTTTGACTAAAAGGGTCAGGGTGACAAAGGGGAGACTGATTGCTTTTGAATCCAGACTATATTCTGTCTTATGTATTCTAACCAGAGTTCAATTGTTTTGCCTTCTATTCTTTCTCAGGTAAAACACAGACTCTGCAGTGTAGTGATAATAAATCCTTATACAAATCTCTAGAGGTTTTACTGTCAGAGGGTTATCAAAAATGATGTGGCTCTGTATTTTAAAAAACCTGAACAAATCCCTAGAACTTCATTGATAGAATAAGAAGAATGCTAAAATTCTGGAGGAACAGGAATCATATTTGACTTATAACCTAACATAAGGAGAAACAGATACACACATCTGCCCTACTGAAATATTTTTCTTTATGAAAGAATGACTTTAAAGAGATACCTTTTGTTCCATCATTGCTGGATAGTCAAAGGTCTTAGGTTTCTTCACCTGCCATTGTAATTAAAATATGTTTACAGATTTTTGTGAAGAAATGGATGAGTCATTTTTACTGAAGTTCTTCTAAAAATCTGTAATTAACTATGTTTTGGCACCAAGACTGAATCTACTAGCAAAAGGTTAAACTTTTTAGTTTTACAGTCATATTTGCAGCACCACTTTGGTCTCTTTACACTGCTACTTAGGCTGGCAAGCCATTGTGGATTGCTGTCAGATGCTTTTCAAAGACTATAAAATAAATTGTGTTTCTTCAAAAAGTATTTTCCTAAATCTTTTATCTGCCATTTGTCCTCTCATCTGTATGCATTTATTAAAGATGTATCGGTATGAATGGTTTAGAGATGTGATTATTTAGCCCTTTTGATGGAAGAAAAAAACAGCTAAAAATACCAGAGGAGCAAATCAAATGCAGCATTCTTTCATATTTGGATGAATACCTCCACTGTTAGAGAAAATGAATTTTGTGACCTTTCCTACTACTATCCTTTGTTGTGCAGCACTCAGTATGAGTGGTGGTTTTTGCTTTGAAGGCACATTCAGTAAGTCAGCATTAGGGTACCCAGCTGCCTGGGAGCCATGGTGCAGAAAAACAGAGGCCAGTGACAGCCAGGAATGAAATGCCTTTGCAAAGCTACTATGGACAAAGGTACAAATATGTTATGTTATTATTCTTTCATGCACCTCCTAGTCTATAAGTGCAAATACACCCATTTGTCTTGTCTGAATAATGCTTTGATTTGGAAAAGCTCTTAAGGAATCCTCTTTTCTCCCATTTCTTGTTTGGCACAGTGATTTGATGTGTTAATAGACAGTATGATTTGGCTACATTGAAATCTATAGCCAAAATAAAGGTCATTTGGACCGGAATTTGTATTTAATATCTTTCAGTGTAGCAAAAATAAGAAGGAGGGTTTAATTAAAGCTCTATGAAAATGTGTACTATAAAAAAATGCAGTATAGAACAATCTCAAATTTTATATTGTATAAAATATATGATATGATGACATGTAAACTGGGTAAATAAATATCTAGATAAATACTTGAATTTTTAAATGTGAGTTTTTAAAATAAGTTGATAGGTTCAAATATTATCTTGTCAATTTATCATCATATTCTTTGTTTGTTTGTGGTTTTTTTTTTTGCAGGAAATGAGACATACATTAGGACCTATTTTTTAGAGACTAGATTTTAATACTGATTCTTTGAATATCAGCATAGTCTAAAGAACAGATGATTACTTTTTATCTGGGAAAAAAACCAAAGAAAAATGTGTGCACCAAAGGTAGTATGTTTCAAGGTAAAACTCCTCAAAGTAGAAAAAGCTTGACTCTGAGATGTGTTGCTTTTTGGTCTAATTAATACAACAGGAGATGAGATGCAAAGTCTTGCATTAAAATTTTTTGTTTGATAAAACTGATTATCTGCTTTTTAGTATCCCCTTTGTGGGTACTGAACCTTATATGTTATCAATTAGTGATATAAACAGCAGGAAAATAGAGAAGACAGAAAGACTTTCCATTAACTTATTCTATAGAATCATGGGATATTTTAGATTGAATTTGCATGTCTTTAGGTTCTTCCATAACTGTGATTAGATGCAACATTAATTTACCACATGTGTGTGAAAATTTGACACACCTCAGAAATAAAAAGATCTATAAAATAAAATTAATCCTGTTCCTTTATATCTGCAGTCAGGAATGTGAAGCAGATTTCAGCTCCATCATCAATTGAAATCAGCTCAGATCAGAAAGAATCAGAAAGATGCCTTTAGATGATTTCTTTAGGGGAGGATTTGATAGTTTTGAAACCAGTTTCTAAGAAAAATATGTTTGATTTTCAGACTACACTAGGGAAACTAAAACAGGCTGTTACGCACTTTAGCACTGTCAGATAAAGGACTGAGAAGGGAAATAGCTTATAAAATCAAATAATCCTATACATAACCTGCAGAGATCCTCCTTTTAGGCTGTGGTACTTCCTATGTAGCTACTTGGGAAAAAAGCTTGTAGTGATTCTGGATTTTGTAGAGAGAACCTATTGTTTAGGACTGTCAGTTCAGAAGCACAAGAAACCAAGTTAAGAATTTACAATTTTAGCTGTAGGCAGAAGCAGAAATGCTCCCTTTTGAGACAACTACACTCTTAGTAAAGAATTTAAACAGAAATAGTTAGAATCTGTTTCTCTTCTGTAAGTGGGGGGAGGTTAGTGAATGTGATTGGGTTCATTTGGAGTCTGGTTTTAGATATATTGTGACTAGGTCAAGTTTTACCATGTTTTACTGTGCTGAAAATAAAGGGCACTGTTCAGGATCAGACTGGATAGGAGTGTTCAAGAAAAACAAATGAATGGTTTTTATTGTTCTCTAAACTAATGTAGTACAAATTGGAAAATAGTTCTGACAAGATGAAGGACTTCCTGTTTTATTCTCTTTCACCTACATGCATGTTTTTTCTTTCTCACTTTCTGATCATCATTTTTGTGAGTAGAAAAGAAAGTTATTGTTAAACAGCCAACTAATTCAATTTTGATCTGCATGTAAACTTTTCTGATTTAATTTAAATCAATAGTTGCTTACCAGAGCAACTGGTATGAAATATGAATTCATGCATATCCACAAAGAGACTAGCTGTGGGGGTTTTTGTCAAATGAACTTAGAGCATCCATCCATCCATCCAAAATCTCCAACCTCCTCTATTTTTCTGTAATCAATTTTGAGTATTCATGGCTGTTTCATACATACAATCATTCAGATTGGGCACCATTCCTCTTCCAATCTGAGTATCTTGTTAAGTAATACAGAAATGGCTGTCCAGAAAATGCATTGTGGCTTATAAAAGAAGGCAGGAATTTATATCAACAAACACAACAATGTGTTTGTTATTTTGCAAGCAAGGAGAATACGTCTTGTGTCTTTTTCTCGTTCTTCTTTCTTTCTCACTTTCTGATCACCATTTTTGTGAGTAGAGAAGGAAGTTATCTCTAAACAGCCAACTAATTCAGTTTTGATTTGCATGTAAACTTTTCTGATTTAATTTAAATCAATAGCTGCTTACCAGAGGGCTGATTAAGCATTACAAAATTGATTTGCAAAACAAAATTATGTTTGACATAATTTGAAGGTTTCTGGCTGTCAGTTATTTTGTGGGGTGTCCTACCTAGCCACAAAACTGTTTAATCAAGATTCTTTACCATGGCTGATTCCCTCTGTCAGAGGATTTAAATCACACATCCTGGCTATGCAATAGTATAGCTTTGGGCCGAAAGATGTAAATATATTTAATAAAATCAATTCAAATCCTTTTTCTAGGCCTCAGGATTACTAAAAGCAAGACAAATCCTCCTCTTAAATGACATATTAAGATTTCAAGCTCTCTGTTACAATATTATGATTAGTATATAAAATTCCATTTCATTCAATAATGAGTCTAGCTAATGTAGGTTCTGGCCATGATTAGATGCACATGGAACTAGTCAGATCTGTCATTGTTTTCTTGCTCCTTTGCTTGTAACATTAGCAGTGTTGTTTCTTTATATGCAGTAACAATTATTGGTGAGATTAGAGCACAAGTATCTGGTTCTTATTCCTGTTAATGAAACTCCAGGTGACCACAAAGTGCTGCAGAGCGACAGCTGTAAAATCCTTGGTGGCCACAGATTTGTTAGAATGCAAAATAGTCAGATATAGGACACTTAGTGAAAACAGTCTTTTTTCTCTTAAAAGACACTAGATCCACACACAACTCTTTAATCTACAATGTCAAGAATAAAAAGATGGGATATTTAAAAACAGATTACTGCAATTTTGAAGAACCACTGACAGCTATTTCATTTATGTTTCAAAAGAAACATTTTTATTTTAAATAAAGTGTTAAACAGGAGTAAAAAAAATTACCTTAGATGTCCTATGTGTGAAAAGTGATCAAGTTTTACACTGGTGTGAAATAAATATATCAAATTTATTATCCTTTGGCAACATTTACTTATCACTGTAATAATTAAGGTTGTAAATCTCTAGGTGTTGTGTAAGAATGTATTTAGTCCATACAGCAAAGTTATATACTAATAAAAAATTAGAATGTATTTCTGATTTTTGTCACTCAGGAACCATATTCATAAAGAAAGTCCTCTCCAATTTTCCCTGTCATATTGCACAAATTTTAAAAAGAATCTCTGTAATCCTGTTTTCCAATAGGTGAGACAGAAGGAATTGCCAAAACACTTTGTAGGTTTTAATAGGAACAACCACAAAGTCTTTGGTAAAGTCTGAAGAAGGCATTTTCAAAGTCAGAAGATACCTTCTCCAGCTGCCAGACTGTGCCTTTGCTATTTTTTTAACATTATGTTCAATGTCTTGTGACAAAAGAATTTAATGGCCAGCTGGATTGTTTAAATACACCTAATGGTGTCTCTATGCTTACAGCATAAACAGTGGTACCATTGCTGGTGCCTAACAGTATCTATGTCAAGAGCTGCAATGTGAAAGAAGCAATATAAAATCCTGTCTTGTACCACCATTTCCAGGTCATCCTGAACTCTCATTCAATCTTCCTTTCTTAACCCAATGAAGAATACCAGGTACCTTCATGCTCAGAAATTAACCTACCTCCCTCTCAGGGGCTACCAGCTCTGAGAGAAACTCATTAGTTCCCAAGGTTTGCCAGCTTCCACAAATTTCAAATCAGGGAGGAGCAAGGTGTAGCATGGTAATCTTTTTGTTCTTATATTTGTGTTTCTATTTGCAATCACATTGAGTGAAATTTTCCCTTTCTCTCTCACTCAACATCTATATACTGCAAATTATGTTTAAATACCAAAGTGTTATTTACTGTAGCCAGAGGGGGAAAAAAAAAGAGATACTGCCCTGAATTCAGGGATATCCTTTGAGCTGTGCCACAAGACTCACACAGACATGACTAGTTTTTATAATCCCCTTAGGCAATGCTGAAACTACAACCACGATGGGAATGAAATCTCACCATGTGTATCTAATGGCCTCAGGGAGAGTAACTAGGATTGGTGCTGACACAGCATTTGGCATGTGTTAAAGGTTTAGCATAGTACACAAATCCCTGTGGTTTTTAGATCATTAGAAGAGGCTGTGGTGAGAGACTGTCCCAAAACACATGCTAGTGAGGTGTGTACTGGTGGCAGAAAAAAGCTTGCAAACTAAGGTTCTCTGCTCTGTTTGGCCAGGGCAAATAACCCTAGAAAAATACAGGTGTACACAAATGCCTAACTCTTGTGCAGGCAGTAAAGGCAGAGCATGGAGCAGTGAAATGTGTATTAACATTAACATTAAAAAGTATATAAAATAATATAAAATATTAATAGTTAACTATTAATATTATTAATTAACTAAGATTAACACAAATTTATAATTAATTTAATATTAACATATTATAATAATATATAAAGATACAGTAATTCATGAAAGTGTGAGGTAGTGAGTGTTAGATAGATATGTGTGTGTCTATGTATCTATATGTGTACACATATGTATGTATCTGTGTGAATATTGCTGTAATTTTATGAGACCCATTTACATTAACACACAGTGTAAATCCCATACAGAACTATACTTTCCTCCCTGCTAACTGGTGTAAGAATGGAAAGATGTCACTGAAGTGAAAAGTTACTAAGGGATTCAACCAAATCAAGAGTATGAAATCAGACCCTGAAAAATAGATGTAGTCATATATCAGAACTTCTCTCTCTTATTTTTTATATTTTAAAATTCTAGTATAAGAAACACTTTGTTGCAAATGAAAGGTATTCTGTGAATAGAATAGTTTTCAGAAAATATAGATTAAAAATATTAAACTTATTATAACAATTATTTTCAAACAGATAATTTCTGAACGATTTTGACTGGATTTTCTTTTTTGTTCAGTTGTACAGTACATGAGGAATAGCTTTTTTTCTTCTGTGAAGTTTGTCTTCCTGCTAGGAAATCTAATTCATTTGAGAAATGCTCAGCAAAATTTGTCACTCAAACATTGTAATTACAAGGAAAGCAATTTATACACTAACACACATAGACTTCAAAAAGTTTGCCAGATTTAATACTGGCATTTCTTACTTTTCTGCTTTCCTATATGAGGATTTCTTTATTTCAGCCTTTCCTGTGAAAAAATATCTCCTATTTTTGACATTTCTTTTTGCTTTCAGTTTGTTTGTTTACTTACTATTTTATCTTTGCTATGAAATTTTTTTATTTGGATTGCTTGAGCATTCAAGTAATAAGCCTCCCACTGTTTATTTGTTTTTTTTTTTTTAATGACTTCTACAATTCATTGGTTTAGGCTATATTAACTACGTCTCAGTTAACTATAAAAGTGAGTTCTTACTGCTCCCTACTCCATTTGTTTAATAATAAATGTCTAAATTCAATGCAGCCTTAAATCATGAGTTCAGGTTTTGTCCCTAAAGTTAATCAGTTTCCTTGTCAGCCATACCAGAAAATTCCTGTCAGACTGAATTATCAGTAGATTGTAGGTCAGCTGGGGTTATTACTTTATATTTATATATCATGTTTGCTTATTTAGTCTTCAGCAGTTCCTCAGGCTTCAGTACATCCCACTTGACCAATTTATATGTTTCTTGATAGCCAGGTAACATTCTTAAGGGTTAGTAATTAAAGTCTGTTTCTATATTTCTGAAAATATTCAGTATAAATAAAAGATATAATAATTCAAAGAATGAGTGTACAATTGTATACCTCATTTAAATGCTCTAAAATATAGCCAGGAAGAATTCAATAGAAGTGTTTATGAAAATTACCCAACACGTATGTAATTTTCTATTGTACATACAAAACGACCCCATTCACATGTACAACTGTACCTATTTTTCCAAAAAGGTATGCAGCATTATGAATATTTGTGACCATACCAAAAATGCCTGAAAACAGCACTTGTGGAGATCTGAGGTACCTTCCCTCTTTCCCATGAAGGTTCCCCTGCTGAGATCCTGTATGTGATCAGTGTCTGTGGAGGTAAAAAGTGTCTAGAAGGAGAGATGGCTGCCCGTGAATTTCCTGAAAACAAAGGAGGTGTAAAGAATCTGCTGGTTCCAGTACAGCATTTACCACCTCATACTGCAGCTGTCATGAACCTGAATGCAAAGGCTACAATTTGTGTACAGGCAAGGGTGAGAATTTCAGAGAAGAAATTCTTGTGACACAGTATTGAAAGTATCTAAAGTGTCCTAACTTTCCGCTGAGACAGGCCATCTCTCAGAGTCAGCCTCCTCTCTAATGGGTGTAGATTTATTCATTATGCATCTTGTCCATTCTGAGGATTGAATAGGGCCTGTTTAAAGTCTTATTTCTGTGTAATTGCTGTCAATATTTATTAAACCTCATTGCAAATACCGAGTAGAGCAGGGAAATCAGTTTCACTGCTGACAGCCTGAATTAAATAGAAGGAGGTAGGAGCCAGCTTTATGCTGTATTTCTCATTGAAGTCTAGGTTTTAATTTAAATGCTGCCGAGCAATTTGGATGATCTCTAAAAAAAAATGGCAACATAGCGGCTGAAATTTGAAATATGTTCCACAATTTCATATTTTTTATTATATTACCCTAATTTGAACCTCATAGTTCAGCTTCTACCCCTTCCCTCTGAGAGCTTGTGGAATCAGACCATACTGATAAAACAACAAAATGACCATTTAAGAGAATAATGAGAATTTTTCTGGAAAACATTTCTGCAGTCATTGTCTAATGCAGCCACAGGCTTGTGCTTTTGGGAAGCAGTGCTCTGCCTCCAGAGTTCTTATCTCTGGAGAAGCACAAGAACTAAAATTGATCTATGTGACTTTGTTTTTTCTTTTTGCCTCTGCACACTAGCACTGAAGGCTTCTGTATTTTCTTCCTCTTTCCTAAGACTATTCCCTTGATCAAGTTTTATCTTAGATGATGCTTCTGTAAAAATGCTCTGGTGTACCATTAATGAAACAGCTGTTTTTTCCTTAAATTCTTTAGCTCCTGCTGCTTTATCCCACCTCAATTGATTCACAATGACATATGGAGAGGGACAGATGTAGTCTTTAAAAATTGCTTCTTTTGAATCCAGTACTGACTACACTTTCAGCTGTTTCAACTGTCACTTTTTTTCAGCCCCTTGTTTTCAACAGTTCAAAATTTCATTGTGTTCCTAGAGTTTCAAATTTCCAATAATATTCCAATATTTCCACTTGAAATTTTTTAACAATTCTGGTCATTTTGCTCTAAAATTCTATATGTCTCATAGTAGCTCCTCTTTTGGAAAGCTCTTGAGTTCCTTAAACTTTTCAAGTGTCATGAATTGATAAACTTTAGCTAGAAATCTGATAACAACAAATCCCCTGTGACAGCAAATATACTGCTGAAAAAGTTCTGTATGGGCTCAACAGTATGCTCTATTATGTCCATGAAATAGTAAATGTCAGTTGTATTTTCTGGGAAAACTGAGCTGAGAAACCATGAGTTTGATAAAGGAGACTTTATCAAAGACACAAAATGTGTCTGTCCTAGTTTTAGGACTAGAAATAAACATGCATGTCTTAGTTTTCTGAACTAAACCTTAGCTTAAACCTTTAGTTTTCTGAATTAAACTTTAGTTATAGTCGATCTGTTCTGGGAAGAGGGCCTTAGGAAAACATGTCAGTGAAAACTTTTAAACTCAAAACAGAAGATCATCAAGTAAACAGATGATCATCAAGTCTCAGCCAAGATCCAAATCCAGAGGTTTTGCAAAGTTTGGTGCATAAGAAAAAAGGAAAATGCATGCATTTTGGATCATAAGAGATCCAAAAATCTGGAAGCTAGAGAGAAACAGGTTTGATTTTCACATATTTTGGATGCATGCTGCAATTATGGGGAGATAACTGAAGTAGAATTGGGTTAGGTGATTACAGAAAGATATTTGTTTATTTATTTATTTATTTATTTGAGATAAAGGTTCAAAGACAGGATTGTAATGAACTTCAGGATATCATTCAGTTCACCCATCTTGAACAATGCAAAACAGATAAAACTGCATTACATGATGAACAGTCAAGTTTATTCTTAAAGGCAGTTAGTAAAGGAAATTTCACATCCTTTTTATTCTGTCTCACAAGGTGTTCATTCAACTGCTTCACTGCAATCAAAAATGAGGAAGTAAAGGGCTTTTGAGAATGGAGGAAAGGGATTCTTTCCATATCACTATGTCAGTTAAATTTCATGCATAATCACTAAGGAAAGCTCTCCTCCTTGTGCCTTAATTAAATAACCCTTAAGGATGAAGTACCATGAGGGACAAGGTCATGGCGAAAACTGTAATTATGTCCTAGAGCTAATGATTTTAAATGATGCATATAACTTGCATCTAATAATCTTACCTTGAATGGCAGGTGCTATTTTGGGCTTTCTGTGTCACTGGGAGAGGGCTTGTTTGGACACATTCCATCCTGGGTGTCTACATTGGTTAGTGCAAAGGTCGGTGTGTGGGAGAGGCAGCTCAGTATCATGTTAAAGAAAACATTTTTACTTTTTTTGTTAGGGCAACTAAAGTTGGAGTGGATAGAGAGAAGAGAAACTAAAAGAAGTGAAAAGAAAGAGATAATGTGTAAAGCAAGACAGAACAGGATATCTCTGCCTACCCACTGAGTATGAAAGTGTTTTGAAATCAAGATTCCCAAGAATGAAACAGTTTCTTCCAATTAGAAAATTCCCAAGACAAGAGTTCATTCCTGATGTATTCTATATCATTATTCCTTTCCTCTTTGTGTATCTTTTAAAGGCCTAGCAATGGAAAAAATATATTTATCAAAATATTATTGTACATTTTATCTTGATCTTTATCTTCACAACTTAAAAACTATCAGCTGTGCATATATTCTCCAAAAATGGTGTATTTCACAGACTTTAAGGTTCATGAAGAAGGCCAGAAATTTGTGTGTTGTGAATGCATTGAATTTGTGTCCCTCAGTCTTTCCAGTTATCCATAATTTAGATGAGCACCATGATGATATTATAGATTATTTTACACTCTTATTGTTTATAAGGGAAAACTATAAACCTTCTGCTCTAGAGAAGCAACATTTTCTTTTCCCAGAAGGGGTCTAAGAGATTCTCTAGAAGAGAAGTGTTCATGTTATTATAGTTTGTGTACACCACAGATCACATCTAAATTTTCATATACATCTAGATTTTCATAAACAGCTTTTGTTATGTCATCTTTTAATGTGCCCAGATAATAACCACTTATGTGAATCTTCTATAAGGAAGAAGAACCCCAACAATAAAAGAAACACAGAAAACAAAGGAATCTTAATTTCATGTTTACCAAGCTGCACCAAAATATTACAGAATGAAGAGTCTACCAATAGTCAATCTTTTACTGGCTGTCCTGGCTAACTGAGGAGGTTCCAGGTATCAGCAAATCTGACACTCATCCACAAGCGGGGCTGGAAGGAGGATCCAGGGAACCCCAGGGCTGTCAGCCTCACCTTGGAGCCCAGGAAGGTTAAGGAAGAGATTATCTTTAGTGTCTTCACCTGGCACAGGCAGAACAACAAGGGCATCAGGCCCAGCCAGCGTGGATTTGTGAAAGGCAGGTCCTGCTCAGCCAACCTGATCTCCTTCTATGCCGAGGATCCAGAAAATAAAGGTTATTACAATATTTACAGTAGATACTCTGCCTTGCTTAGCAGTGGGTGAAAGAATTAACTAGACCAGTTGAGTGGAAATTTCTCACTTTCTGAGAGATTTGACTTGGCTGCAACACAGATGGAACAGGCTGGCAAGCAGTAGCAAGGACAAATTTTGTTCAGTTACAGCTCATGTTGTGCCTCTTGGAAAGACTAATATAGACTTTGGTCACTCTGTCAATCTCACACTCCCACTGACTCCCAAGTCAAAAGAAAGGAAGTAAGTAAAAGAAGCAGGTAAAAAGAAAACATTTTGGAAAATAATGAGAATAGGAGAAGAAAGCACTTGAAATAGTGAGAATAATTCCAATACACTGATTACTTACCTGACAAGGTTTTAACCACAAGATGGTCTTCACATACAGATGTTACAGCTCAAAATATTTTTAGTATCATTTGGGCTTTAATTGCTTTTTTCTTTCCTGCACTGCCCACATTTCTGTGTCTGTGTGTCTCTCTTTAATCACATAGCACTTTGTATCTCCTCTGCCATTCTCACTAATCATCACCTCTGATTACTAATGGCACCAGGTCTCACTGTGATTTGCCCTTTGTGGCCAGCTACTTTTAATTTGGTCTGCAGCAACAGCAAAAATGTTAGAGGACAATTACAGACCAGAATGAATTTTGGCAATAGGCCTAAATGTGTATGTTTTTGGTGATTTTAGAAATAATTTTACTATCAATATTTGCTAAAACTATGAGGCACACGAAGATTTCCAATTTGGGAAATAATTTAGATGATATTACCACTCCACTCTGATTTAATCTGCTATTAAAAAGAAAAAAAAATCCAAACCCAAATGATTTTATATTGAACTTTTAAAACTGATGACTGGAAATCCAACAAGTTGAATTGCAATTCTAGACATGTATTAGACACCTTTCATGTTAATTTATTTACATGAGTAATGCTGCTGCAGTGTTTATGTGAATAAGTGTTAATCAAGGAGTAAAAATTGTTTTAAAAGAAATTGTTTATAAACAATCATGAGGATTTCATTACTAGATTAGATTGCTACTAATCTTTGTTGTATAGTGTCTGATAAAATCCAAGAAGATAATCTTAGGAAACAACATGATATTAATAACATATCAGTTCTTATGGAAATTTAGTCATTTCTAGTATATAACTGTTATTTACTCTCTTAAATAAAATTGCAATGCTGCATTGTAATTTCAGACAAGGACAGAAACTGCAGAGAAGTTTACTTTAGGTCTATTCCCGGTTTTTCTGAATGTCCTGCATTAGTAAATATACATGTAATAAAATTCATGTAGTGAAGAAAAGCCTTCAATTCTGTCTGTAAAGGCAGAGCACCTTTACTAAGATCGAGTAGGTAGGTAGGTCAGTGATTCTTTATTTCACTGTAAAATTGCATCCCAAGTAGAACTGTGTCAACCACATAAGGATTAATTTCAGATTGAAAGAAGGAGATAAGGATTAATTTAGTATTGAAAGAATATAATTCTAAATTATAGATCTTCACTTATACCTCCAACAGCTTTGCTTCGATGCAAACCACACTACTCTTCTTTTGCTTTAAAAGTGTTGGACTTCATTTTTGCTTCACATGTGCAATTCCTAGCAGTCTACTCCTTTGTATACACCCACACATAGTCTTCCTTTTTATGCTGAAATAAGGTACTGAAATGAAGATGCTGAAATATTTTCTGTTCATTGTTTCATAGATATTTCTGTGGTATGTTTTTTTCTAAGACCAAGCCTGAAGATCTTATAACTACCACCACTACAACTACTGAGTGAAACTCTGCCAGGTCTTTCTTTTCTTTCACTGAAAATTATCTTTGATCCATCCTTTCTAATTCTTGTTAGTAGTCAAGGGAATGACTGCCCTTCTCTCAGAAACAGCAGTCATATGTAAAGGCATAATGACAAATAATTCTAAAGAGCAATAGTCAGCTGTGGACAGAATGCAGAACCAGCAATAATAGGTAAAGTTGCAGGATGAATCCAAGGTGCAGTAAGATGATTTTGTGCCATGTTTTCTGGGAGGTGGTTCTAATAGAGCCTGAGATAGTTCACTGTTAGTGTGCTTGAGAAAAAAAATGTGTCATCTTTGCCTACACAATCCATGCCTGAAGCTGTAAATCCAAGTAAAATTCTAAATAAATTCTGAGTAATTGCAAGTGAAATAAGCAATCTCTTAGAAGGCAAGTCAATAACATCGTAGGTCACTTGTGTAAAATTTTTATTAGTCTTTGCAAAAAACACAGTAAATGAAATCAAATAATCTGATAATCTGATTTCCTTTTACCGAGGATAAAAGTGTCTGCCAGATAGGAAACAAGAGTAAATCCATGGCTATTACAATCTAAAGTAAGATGAAACTTTCAGTAAGAGGATATTAACATTCATCAGTTGATGGTAGCAGATCATGTACTTTCTTGGGCACTCAATGTACTTCAAAGACACTGGGAAGCTGTGAAATAACCTTGTGTACATGGTAGAATATATTGGTCTCTTTACCTGAAATACTGTAAGCAAAATTTTTAATACAAGTCTGAAGGGTACTAAGAACATTTTCCATATCTACAGGACGTTATAATTGTAACTTATATGTATAGGATGATGTTTTTCAATTCTGTCCTAATGGTGCCAAACTGATGACCTTGAAAACTCTGAGCTCTAAGCACTCCTTTGCTGAACACAACAGAACAGACAGAATTACTGAAGGCTTCATTTGAACTGCAGCACCATTTGTCTGAACTTTCAGCCTCCAGGGATCTGCTCTAAGTAGCAGTGGTGCACATTCATAAGGATGTCACTTTTGGTAGCAATTTTTATGAGAATGCCTGAGGAACTAGTTCATTTCATGTAAACTACTAAAAAGATCTCTGACAGATCTTTTCAAAAGATGTCTGACTACTTTTATGGATTTGAATATATTAGCAGAGGTAGAGTCATGTTACCTAGAAAGATATCACATAGCACAGAATATAGATGACTCCTCTCTAAAAATTACCAATAAATTCTTGAAATATGTAACCCATTGACTAATTTTTGAGTATTCAAGACAGGACACTGATTTAACTGAAGAATTCTCAGTGCACTAAAGTACATGAATCTTTAAAAGAATTCTGTCAAGAAATGTAACCACCAAAATTCTGACTCATGTTAAAAAATAAATGAAGATGTGGGCCATTGCTCACAAAATCCATTATAAATTGAAATGCCTCCCACTTTGCTTGGACCATGAATAGACGTAGGGAGATTTTTAACTTCCTGCTTCACTTTGAATCAAATTTTAGTAGTCTTACAAACTTGTCTGAAACAGACTATACATAGTGTATGTGGCCAGGTCCATCTCACTGAACATCTAATTTATTCATTCTGGCATGATAGAAATAATAAAATATGAATAACATTTTTTAAGCTATTTTTCTTTCAAGGAATATTTTTATCAGTGCTTTTTAAACACATCAGATAGAAGTATATAAGTATAGATAAAATAAGTCTAATTTAAGTAAAGAAAATTGAAATTGAAGCTTCTGCTCTACCTAAAATAATTGGTTTGCATATTTGTCACAGATTTTTCATAGATACAAAACTTGGGCTCTCCAGATGAGAGCAATTCAAAAGACCAATTGAATGTAGCAGAGAAGAGAAAATTTAAGCTTTTCTTGTAACTAAAATTTCAGGAAGATAAAATTCAGATTTTGTTTTTAAAAGTAAAAACACAATGCACATATTTAAGATACTCCAGTATTAACTTTCTACACTGTCAATAGCACTGGCAAAGGGTTGCTGATATAATTTAGAAACACCACACCTTAAACACACAGATTATGGTTTGATCAAACTGAAGAGATTAAATGTATTTAGGGAGTTATCTGATGTAGAAGACTTCTTTATTCAGTCAAGTATGATTTCCCCTTCATATACCCATGCTGATTGCACAGAAATTAAATTGACTAAATTTAATTTTTGATCCAGCTGGCCTACTGACCATATTTCCAGTGGGAATTGCCAGGAGATACAGTCAATATTTGATGATTCACAAACAAATACACAGCTTGAGAACTTTTAAAAAGATATTTATTTTTTAAATTTCTTCATTTTTCCTAATCAGTAAGTCTCTAGCATATACTGACTACAAATGCATCCACATTTTTCTGCCTGCTAATCTTGATCTGTAAAGTCTCTGCATAGTAGTAAAATCTTGAGCTATACAGCTTCACAGAAAATCCAGGTTTGAGCCAAATTTCCTTATCTGGATTTCTTTCTTCAATATTCCAGCAGTGTTGTTTATTAATGTGGTACCTGACAGAACATTAATATCTCACACTAGTAGATAGATTTGTCGATAATGAAAGGATCAATGGGCTGAGGGTGCACACTGGTTGAGGTGTCAAACCTTTTTAGTACTGCTGATATACTTCTGAAAACCCAAACTATAAAGTCGAAAGTACAGAGAGTTACATCAAAGAATTTTAATTGCAGTCAGATTGGTAATAGAATTTCCCTCTCCTGGGTATTCTTAGAAGCTAAATACATGTTTTTCAAAGTCAGCAGCTGCACTTCAGTTGTTTCACCAAATCAATTAGGAGGTTCAGTAGAGCGTGGCTTATCATCTATCAGAGGAGTACTAGTATACCAAAACTTGTCTGGCCTAAGAAGCCACTTTGGCTGAAGAAATGGTAACATATTTGAGCACTGAATCATCAAATGTGAAGATGAAAAATGAAGCATTAGTGCAGATATGTAGAAACTAAAGTAGTCTAATTCTCCATTAAAAATGGCTTGTTACCAAAACAATTATTGATTTTACAAGAGGCAGAACTTGAAGCAGAACCAGATCAGCTCTTCTTCAAGAGTCAGTTTAGATGTTCATACATGAGAAAGAGAAATATCTAGTGTGCATTGGGAACAAAATAGGCAGTGCTGACATGACTCAGTATATTTAGAATACAGAGGATACTGAGGTAGTAAATAAGTAAATAACGGAATGCATTAATAAATTAAGAGTTCATTCTATGAAAACTAGATATATAATAGGAAAGAGATTCTAAGCACCTTGGAGAACATTGTCTCTCCTCACTGTCAGAAGGCAGGGACTATATCACTCCTGAGACACATTCTTCTACTTGTTATTTGAAGCCTCTCATGGTCTGCAAGCAGACTACACTAGTGGTCACTATCCTTACCACTGGAACGTTTATAACCAACATAATCATATTACCTCTTTTTGTACATCATCTCACACTCATTCTGTTTCTCTTGTCACAGATTCAGTTATATCTACTTTCTTAAAATCTGTTATGCAGAATTAGTCAGGACTCTTGGAAAGGATGGGTTTACTAGGATAGAGAGAATTCAAATCATTGCTTCATACATGTAACATATTATCTCTGTTTAAACTTCCTAGTAGGATTTTTAGTCTTTGCAGTTTCATGACATTGTTGGCCCAAAGTTCATATCTGAACCACTATAATCCATACATTGTTTCTGTGAAATTGCTGCCCACCTAATCTCTCTGCAATAGCATTAGTTGAAACACGCTATACTGTGTGTCACACATTTCTGATTTCAGAATGCATTGTCAGACTGCAAAAAGTGTTAACTGCTTGCCCTTTAGTGACTACCTTGGTAATGTTTATGGGAGGAACAAACATCAAATAGGTCTTCTTAGGATAACTAGTCAAGACTTAATGCCTAAATCCTGGTTGCTGATCCATTTCAAAGGATTAATTTGGCTTTCAAAAAATATTTAGCTTTGGCAATCAACTGGTTTCTTCAAATTTTACTTTGATCACGATTTTTGTACAGAACTGCTGAGGGTATAAAGAAAATATTCTGCATTCTTTGTACAGAAGCACTGAGAGAAGCGTGGAAATAATAAGTCTGTGCTTTAAAAACAGTTTGACATAGAGGCATTGAGTTTTCAGGTTGCTAGATCAAGATCTGAAATGGGAGGTACTTCCTATATACACAAATGAGAGGAGAGACTCCGACTCTCTTATGATGAACTGTCTGGATCACTTCCTACTTATATTTAGTGTTCTTCTTGGAAGAGAAAGATATAATTGGAGAACAGACTTTTTTCAGTGTTGCCTTGTGTGAGAGGTTGGCTTTTTACATGCTGTGTCCCAGTTAGGAGTTTGGGACTCTCCCTGTGCTGACCTGATTCCTTGATTGTAAATCACTTATAGGCACTGACCTATGGTAACACAGTCAGTAGACATGGTTGTGGTTGCAGTTAGCTGCCAAAGGCTAGGATAGTAAATATATGTGACAGGAAGGAATGTAACTACTCAGAACAGATTAACTGAAACATAAATTAAGGAGCAGTACAAATGAAAATACAATATTGAGGAAAGAACTAGGAGCTCATTTAACTATAGCTGATTTTATGGAAGCTTTGTGTAGAACACAAAAATAAAGAAATAAGAAATAGGAAGGTTAACCAGTGACCAGATGGAGCATGAAGAATAGCAGGGGAGAAACACTATCAAGTTAAATTTGTGCCAAGAAAGCAGCATTCCACTTGTGTTAGAACCTCACAGATGACACTGTTGCTGAGCTTTTTTCATTAAGGTATTTGAACTAGGTGTCATTGACTGCATCCAGTTTACTACTTTTTTCCTATCAACAATGAGCTTCATGTTATATGTTGAATTGAATTACACTCATTGTCTAGTTAAATTAAAGATCTAATTTTTTCATCATTTCCTTATCCCAGATCTAGTACTGTCTTTACCAGTATGAAGAAATTACAATATCTATTTGAAAATAGATTATTTTGAAAAATAAAATCACATTTTCCTTTACTTTTTCGAGTTAGATGATTACTCTGGATAATAAAAGGAAAATTAGAATACTTTGCTCACTTTATTGCAAGGTAAGTCTTAAATACTTCTGATAGAAATGTGAAATTTGTCAACACTTGTGTTTATCTTTGCAGCAACTTATTATTGCTGCTGCTCATCTTAACATTTTTAATGTTGTCATGTTCCAAACATTCCAGAACTTAAAAGTAACAGTGATTTTCTAAATACAGAGGTTTAGTAATTCCTTCCTTGATTTTCTGCAACAGCCTACTGAGAGTGACAAGTCATTGACAGAGAAGATTCTTGCAAGCAGAGACTTTTCCTCCTGTTAAATCTTTCTCATGGCTCAGTCTAGACACAATATTTCAGATCCTTTTCATGAGCAGTGTGGATAAAATGAGGATTGAGTCAAAGGGAACAGCAGTGCAAAGGCCATGCACTTTTGCAATGACGAGTTTTTATTTCGCTGTCAATGTAAAGTGCTGCTTTAATGGTTGTTCTCTGTCTTCTCTGAGGCTACAGTAGAAGAGGTATGGGATGGATGGAATCAGTTCATAGTCTGGCCATAGGTCTGTGTACACTAAGTAAATGCACACAGTGGGAGGAAGATGAGGGATATATTAGCCTAAATAAAAATTATAGCATGACCATTTTTTATGGCATCAAACTCTACTCTAGGCAAACAAAGTTAAATATTTCTTTCTTTGTAGTGGGCTAACCTTGGTTGAATGCCAGACACCCCTGCAAGCCACTCTCTCCCTCTCCCTCAAGAGGAGGGGGAAGAAAACAGGAAAAAGCGCATTGTTCATGACAGAGACAGTGAAATCAGTTACCACTTGCCCAGGTTAAACAGACTTGACTTGGGGGGAAAAGGGGCTAGAGTTAGTTCATAACACTCTTTGCTGTTCTTTCTTCCACATGCTCTTCCCTGCTTCAGTGTGGAGTCCCTCCCACAGGATGCAGTCCATCACAAACTACTCCAGTGTCGATCTTAAAGAACTACACTAGCATGAGTCCTTTCCATGAAGGACTGTTTATCAGCAATTCCCTGTTCCAGCATGGATGCTCTCTGGGCCAGTGAGCTCTGTGGGCTCCTCTCCATGGGCTGCAGTTGATTCCAGAAACTTTTGATGTGGGCTTCAGCATCATTCAGTCCTCACCATGGTCTTCTTCACAGGTTGCAGGGGAATTGCTGCTCCAGCACCTGAAGCACCTCTTCCTTCCTCTCCTTCACTGTCTTGGTGTCTTCAGGGCTGTTTCACTCATATTTTTCTTACTCCTTTCTCCCACAACTGCTGGGCAGCATTTTGTACAGTTTCTTAAATATTTTATTGCTGAGGTGCCACCAGCATCACTGATAGGCTCAGCTTCGGGGGCCTAATGGAGGATGTGACCCTAACTGACACACAGAAAGCACTGAAGTCACACTGGCAGCCTCGCTGCACCCTTCCTACCAAAGCCTTGCCACATAAATCAAATGTAATCTTGAAAAAGTTCTTACTGAATTGATATTAAAACTCCTTCTCCTTCTCTGCTTTTTAAGGTATTTATGGAACTAGAAAGAAGATGTCCACATACTAACCAAGAAGAAACAAGAAGTTACTTTTACAATGACACAAGGACTAAACAGGGAACATGACTTATTTTCCTGGTGACTGTGGATAAATTGTTATGACACTTAAACCTTTTTATTTAAAACACCTCTCAAATTGTATTGCTACCTATACTCTTTTATAAGAAGCATTTCAAGTAAAAAATTGCAAAAATCATTTGCTGCAGGCAAAATTTCAACTAATTTAAAATTTTTTTACTTAAGATATGGACAACACAAGCTATAAATGCAGGTCTTTCAATTTAATTTATTGCTTAGGATTTTTTTGCTTTTCAAAAAAATATATAATTGAATCTTTTTTGATCCCCTTTTTCCTTTTATTTACTTCAAAATCATAAAAAAATAGAAACCAAATGCTACTAGGTTCTTCATTTCTTCTGTCTGAATGATATAATCACTGTGTGCCACCCCAAGGTTTAAGGACGCAGATGCAGCAGTTTCCATACATGCTTGTACAGCTCTGAACCAGGAGGCAACAGTGCTGACAGGACAGGTCAAGTCTATGAAACATGTAAGACTCACCCTCGAGCATTGCAGCCAAATATAGAAAGAACTTATGCATTTGACAGTTATTTTTAAAGATTCCTGTAAGGTGAGTCTTGTTACCTTTGAAAGAAGATAAAAAGCACAGGCAGACAGACACATGAACAAGAAAAATCTTTCTCCTCCACTGGACTTCTAAAACTGACACCATGTTTTGCAAAACATCAATGGAACAACTGTTTGTGTGGATAATATTTATACAGAAAATGTCTGCTGGGGTTGTTAAAGAAGGGTATGTCAGAGTTAAGAGATGAATCATTCCAGTTCTCTAAGAGAAGTCATTCTAAAGAAATTCACCTTGTTCCGCATTGCACGCATTCCATGAGTGTAGACAAGATTGCTGCCAAGGGAAACTGAATGTGCAGGTCTATAACATCGTTTGTTTCTTATGCAAATTGAGGACAACACATGCCAGCAGTGCATGCCAAAGTAAGGACTCAGGCAGAGATGGAGTTTTGCAGATTTTACCCAGGCTTCACTGAGCATGACTTTTGGGCTGCCGTAACACAGCAGCTCCCTGTTGGCATCCCATAAGACACTATTTTGTGGTCTTATTTGACATTCCAAACATGTGTTTTCATTTGATTAATATCTAAAGCTGTTTGTGCATTAATGATGTGTGGTTTTCTAACCATACTGGGAAAACTCAGGCTTCTGAAAATTCTGGGCACTGTTTTTTTGCATAGGTTCACAAGCTTCTCCCAGGCAGTCACTGCATTTGTGTGTGTCTGTTCCTTTCCTAAGTGAATTACTGAAAACCTCCAAGACTGAGAGAATTAAATATTCTTAAAATGTCAGTATAAACACAATGAAGGAAATACTTGAGAAGAATTGTTAGCTGTAATTTTTTTTGAGGTTCATCCTCTACTAAGCATTTTACAGAATAAACAGAGACACGTCTCTTGCCCCAAGGAATCCTGTATATTTTACAGTCTTTACAAGAAATGTGGAAAGGATATAATCAGCACATTCAAATCACATTTTGCTTTCAACCCTACTGTTCACTTAGTTAATTAAGTCAGTTTTATTTGAAGAAAATAAAAATATTATAGGTTTTGTTTTTTTTTTCTATTCTTAGCTAAGCTGCAAACTAGTAAGTATTTTAGGAACATGTATATGACAATAGCCTCCAGGCTGTTAACAAGCTGACAGGGAACACTTCTACATGATACAAGTGGAAGTACTGCAGTGGGAATGCAAGAATGTGGATACATTTGGGAAAAATATGTTACAGAAGATGTAAGTATGGCATAGAAAAAGGCACTACAATGACCATTAAGCCAACTGAGACATCCCCTAAATTAATTAAGGATTTTATTATGGTGAAGCTAGAAACCCTATGTGATATTATCCTACTTGAAGTATCAAAACAAAAAGAATGTGTTTAAAAAAAGCCAGCATGTAAGTAAATTTTCAAGATGATCATGCTGCCTTAATCTTAAATACAGACATATTGTAAAAGGGTATTTTTAAATGCCCTTTTGATTAGAGAATTAAGTATGTGAAAATGCCTTTCTCCAGCAAACCATGTCTATACCCTTTATTTAATTTGACCTATTTTCTTTTGCACTGGAAATATATTTCAATAATATTTACACAGGTTAACAATTAGAGAGTTATTTATAAATTCTATATTATTTTCATCTAAGGAAAAAATCAAACTATAGACTGAACTATAGCTGGAGTCATTAATGTTCTATTTATATGACTATTAGAAGAAAAAATAAATGTATGAACTTACTGTTTGAAAAACATGAAGAGATGATGAAGTTGCTTAATTCCCCAGTACTCTGTGGAGAAAAATCTGAACTACTGCAAAGCAACCAGCTTTACATTAAAATGAGCAATCGTCTCGCTTCGTGTGCCATGGAGCCAGAGAAGTGCCATACTGATTAGGCTGACTCTTAAGATATAGAAATACTTTGAAAGGTGAATTAGATCAGGACCTATGCAGAAACCTTGTCTATCTGGACAGTTTCCAGGGGTTAATTTTTATGGAGTTATTATGGGATGCTTCAGCAGAAGCAGAATCTGCAATGTGTTTAAGAGCTGATGAGAGAACTATCCTCAGTAAATTTCCCTAATCCCATCTTCAGCTCACATAGGTTTCTGGAACCTAGGAACCTGGGCTGGTGACTTCCACAGATTAATATCACATCAGAAAGTACTTTTCTGCCTTGTGAGTAGAGCAGTTTTCTGACAATTTCCCAGACAGCCCTCTAGTCCCTGTGCTGCTGTTTTATTTTCTGCTTTCCTTTTATGATTTGTAGACATCTAGGACACAGCCCATTCCAGCTGTCTCTTTTCCAAATTGAAAAGCTTTATTTAGTCATTCCTTGTATGGTAGCTCTTTCCTATCAGAGTTATTCTTATTATCCTCACCTCTGTCATAGATTTTATAATAGTTTTTAAGATGACATACTGGAACTGAATGAATAATCAGCATATGGAAAAATAATGTAAAAATATGTCTAGTCCAATGTTCTGCTTTGTTAGAGCTTTCTTCCTAAAAATCCTATGACTTGACAAATCAGAGCATGGCATTTTTTCAGAATAAAAGCTACATATAAAGTGATGTTACATTTGGACACTTATTTTAAAAGCTTTTCTAGGCACATGGGAATTCATAAAGTAAGGGCTTTCCATTCCAAAAATTTGTCTTTTCTTTTATTTCATTACCTTCCTGAGTTTGTGCAAATAGCTTATAGAATTTGTGAATGGCTGGCTTATGACTTTGTGAATGGCTGCTGTTATATAATTGAGATGTTAAGTCTGATGCCTAATGACAATGTAAGTAAAATGGTTATACTGCTCAAAATGTGTCATTTTAGTAGAAATACTGCTTTGGAAGTATGAAAGAAGATAGTATACCAATCAATACTTCCCATTCCCCAAGTTCCACTGTAAGCATAAGATTTTAAAAGGCTTTATTCCAGTCTTTTATATTCAATTTAAAATGTCTGTTTAAGAAATTTTGTGATTTATTTTTGATAGGTTACACAGGTGTCCTGCTACAGTTAATCTTTTGATGTTTGCTAACGTTTTGTTTGCTGGTTCTTTGACTGTACGTTTTTAACATAGGTATAGAAACCTCTGTTTTTCATAAGTATTGCAAAGGAACTGTTCATTACTAAAGTCTGTCTGATAAACAAAGTATAAAACCAACATCAGTGGCATTACTTTGTACATGCCATGGACATCAATGATGGAACTGTGATATGTAAGGTCTTGGATAACAATATTTTCTGTCACCCAGTAGCTAAGTTATTAATGCATGCTGTTCTGATTTTCCTCTTCATTTTGTAATCCCAACATCTAATTTCAAGCATCTGTGACACAGCAGTTGTTTGTGCCAGGGAGGAATAGAAGGGAAAGCAGCTATCAGCACCACAACACTGAGCATTGAAAATGCAGTCTCTGATGAGAACATACTGAAAGGCCATTTCACAGATATACTGCCAATGGATTTTTTATGCCACCATTGCTGCCAAAGTACACTGCAACCTATCAGTTTATTCCATATTGAGTTGTCTGTATGGCATGCCAGTGTGGTTTGCCAGTGTGTTTGAAAAATTTGCCAGATATGGCAAATTTGCCATATAAAATTTGCCAGTCCAGCTGACTGCGTTCACATATTGTTAAATATATGTGTTTCATCAGAATGAAATAAAATGCCAAGCTGATATTTCAAATAAACTTTTGTCTTTTCAGTGGAAAGCATTTTACCAATTAATTTCAGGTTAGGCTGGTACAAAATTTTTTTTCAGGTGCGATTTACTTAGAATTATTGATCACGAACATTAAGTATTTGACATGTGTGTTGTAGCAAGTAAAATGAACAGCTTCTGAAACAAGTTTGCAGGACAGCTGTGTATCTGTATTAAAATGTAATCAACTGGCTCACAGAAAAAACCCAGGTCTTGATTATATATGGAACCTCTGATATAAAAAGATCCTACAGCTTGGAGTTTCCTTCTATTTGTTAAGATCAAAGTTGAACTGCACAGCTGTGTTAAATTTTATCAAGTAATGGCCCTACCAGTGGTGTCTCCCTTCAGTAAATGAAGATAGGCACTGACAGAAGACTCAAGCTTGGACAGAAAAGATTTCTTAAGCTGCATTAGATCATCTGCATCCATAATTCCAAACTTAGGCCATCCTTGTCTCTAATGTCAGTTGGCCAACATGTTTGTCTGACCTCAGCAGATTGCCTGCAAAGTATTCCTAAAACTGAGCCTTTCCTCTCCTTTTATTTCTCATATGCTTGTAGGGTCTAGGAGTAATCCTTCACCTCATGTTTTTTTCCTCTACAAGTTTCTTCTCATCCTACTCCGCATAACAGATTTGCTGTGCATTTTAATATGTTCTTATAATGAAATCCAGTGAAATTGATTTATGAAGTGGTCTTTAGCTAATCTTAGAATGAGAGAGTTATCATGGGATGCTCTTGACCTTTCCATTTTAGAGAATAATTCACAGCTGGGCACTTGGATTCAAGTTCTATTTATCAGAAGAAGAATGAAAAAGTTCAGTGGGCTTACAGCATCAGAATGTCAGTCAGCATTTTGTCCCAAAATCCATTCCCAGGGTTTTGGGATTTTATTATATTTTTGGGTTGTTTGTTTATTTATTTGTTGTTTTTTTGGGGGAAATGTTGTTGTTGATGTTGTTGGTTTTGTTTGCTTGCTTTATTTTAGTTTGGGGTTGTTGTTCTTATTATTTGCTTGGTTGTCTTAGTTTGGCTGGTTTTTGCATTGGTTTGGGGTTTTATGTGTTTTGGTTTGGTTTTTTTTTTTTGGTGATTGGGTTTTCTATCTCCCCTACAAAGTCACATCCATGGTTCAAGCTGGATTGAAATAATTGTTGTTTCTATGTGCTCTTTTCTCTTCTCTAATCATCCAGAGATAATGTCTCAGTCACATTCACCTTTTACCAAGTGTTTAAGTCAAGTTTTCTGTCTAGATCTTTGTATCCTTAAGTATGTTTGCAAGAGAATAGGAGCAGAGTGTTTCTATTTCAGTAAGGAAATATCTAAATTTTAGAGTCTGCAAAATTTAAGCCCCTTCATTATCTAATGGGTAATTAGAATTCTGAACAGAAGAACTGAAGTAAGGCACCAGGCTAAATCTGAAGAATCTCTCAAACCCACAGGAACTGTATTAGCACATACTTAAATCACAATCTAGCTGTCTGCTAAGAGAATCCCAGACCCAGTTGTATAGAATTCTTTGCAGAACTACAGATTGTGTGTTGCATATCTCACAGTTAAGAAAGTGTTGATTTAGCTCAAATTGACTAATTATCTGTTGTGAACACATAATTTTAGAGTAACAGACTCAAAATCTTATTTCTTTTGATAAAATTTGAAGAAACTCTAGTTCAAATACTCCAGATATGCAGTTTCATGGCACAAGAACAATAAAATTACAGTTCACAGAGTTTCTCTTTCTCAGCTTCTATGGGTAGGATTTCTTTTATTTCAAGATTTTCATATTCAGAGACCAAGTTGTGGCATGCATAACTATTTACACAGAGCTTTCTGGGAGGTGAGAAGTTATATTTTCTTGCAACAATATCCACTGTATACAGTAACCCCAAATCAGAAGTAAACTTTTTTTCACAGTTACACATTGAGGGGTAACTTCAAAAAAGTAATTGCAAAGTGCATGCAGAGGTAGAAGAAAATATAAGTGCCTTATGTGAAACCATTTTCTGTATGAACCAATATTTGTACATAGCCCTGTACAATAGCAGGGTTTGCTACCAATGCAATTGTTTGCATGGGATAAAAATATTCTGCAAATTAGAGATTCCAATCTGCAAACTGGTGGAACATGGGTGACAAATAAATAGGCAGGAATTTCTCTTCAACTTAGTTGATAGGAGACTGAAAAACTGTGACTTTTCATGATCTCAGGGAAATGTCCCAGACATCTCTAATTGTAATAGATTATTATGTCTAGACCTTTACTCTCTTCTTCATGCTATGACAATCAAATCAAGTCCTAATTTGACAAATTTTGCTTACTAACATAATTATACAAATAGTTTTAGGTCATAACAGTCAAAAAATAATCCCTCTATGAAGAGAATCCAAAAATATTTTCTGTTTGTTGCAGGTGCTTGAAGTACATAGCTGTAAAATTATTTGTGAAAAAAATCCTATAAAAAATAAGTACTACTCTAATATTAGGAGATACTAGGCTTAAATCACTAATTAAATAGTTCAGATAAAAAAGATTGTTATCTTCTATCCTTAATATCATATATATAAAACATAATTAGGCACAATGTTATTTGAAATAAGAAACTCTCCTTTAGGAAAGATAAGGAATTGTTTTGAGTCATATAATTAATCTCTATACCATGTCTACTAGGGACCTAGCAAAAATTAACATCAGAGCAAAATGGAATCTGAAAACTCATCATCTAGTTATAATTAAATAGCATTTATTCAGACATATGGGGGTTTGATCAAGTTGATTTTTAGAAAATATTTAAAGGAAGGTGAAATATGTTGTCAAACCTTGTTAAGGAACAAGTTCTAGGTTTTTTAATCACACAATTCTACTTCCCTGTGTACGTTTTTTGTGGCTCAATCTTTTTTCTTCTCTCTTGTTCAGCTCCCTTATCTCCCCATCTTAATTTTCTAGAGCAACTACCATTTTATAGTATTTTTAGTCCAATTAGAGCCTCTAAATATTATCTTTGTGTGAAAAAAATAATACTACATAAAAAGTGTGAGACCTAAAACAGCCTAGAATTAAAAAAGAGAATGGAGATATTGTGGTCAGGCATATTGTAGGAGAAAAGGACAATCTGCCCTTAAACTATAGCCAGTATTTCAAGGTAAAACATTTTCCTTTTCTAACTCGCTGGCAAGAACCACATGCAAGCAATGGTCTGGGGAGATAAGGGAGTCTTCCTTGCAGGGTACTATTAGGAACAGATTAGAAAAGCACTGAGAAGGAATAATATAAGCACACCAATTTTTTCAACCAGTGAAAGAACTGGAGGACCTTTGAACATTGCTCTCTGCTTTAATTTTATTATCAGATGTTAGGAGGAGCAAGAGCTCTCACTTTTTCTGATTCTTGTGCAATCTTCCATGTTTTCTTGGTAAAAACTGTACTGTCCTGCACAGAGTGCTGGGAAAAGGGAGGCAAAGTTCAGAGAGTTTGGGTCAGAGAATTTGGACAGGTTGGAGAGATAAATATCAACCTTTGCAAACAGATACCTAACTGTAGAATGATGTCAACAAGTATTCATACTGTGCTATGAATCCTAAGCTCTCCTAGCAGTGCCAGTCACTGATGCTTACCCTGCAGAATGATACGTTGCCATGCTTTGGCTTTGGCACCCAGTCTTTGTCACCCAAAGTGCCCAAAATCTCTAGTTTTTTCCTCTTAAATTTAATGTATTTACAGAATACTTTTACAGCTAAATAGAAAAGAGTTGCTGACTGCTTAGCAATTCATTCATCTAAGAAAAGAGAGCTTATTATTTGCAGTGGTATAGCACCAAGAAATAGGAAGCAGAAACGACTTAATAATGACAGTTAGAAGAGAAATTGAAGTAAATTGAAAACTTCTTTCTGCTATTGTCACCCCTACCAGAAAATGCCCACAAAATGGGTGTCAGGTAGGCATCAAATGTAATCAATATCACTCATGATATTGATTACATTTTGTTTTTAAAGACAACAAAAGAAAGAAAGGTTTCATCTATTGAACCATTCACACTGAGAATGAGTCAGGTACAACTTAAAGCACTATTGACTTGTTAATAGTGAGCCTCCAGACATTTTTTCTTACAGTCAAATACTGTTCAATTCTAAACAGATTTGGTTTGAATTTGGACAGGCTTTTATTTATACCTAAAAATAAATATTTTATGAGTGAGTATTATTTTGGGAATTTAGCAGGGACAAAGAAAAGAACAAGTGGATGGCACAATAAAGATCCTGGTAGAGTTTATATCATGGCCCAGAACAATCATAACTGCATTTGAAGATTTGTGCATTTCAAATTGTATAAATTTGAGGTTGCTGCATTATAAGCAAGCTAATTATCAAAGAGTATAAGCTTTGACTAACCATCAGAAAGTCTGATTAGCATTTTACACGGGACTATTTGAATGTATCTTATTTAGAAAATTAGTATGAGCCTGAAGAATATAGTGGAGTCAACAGCTGATAGAAAAATCCAGAGCATTTGCTTTATTCTGGCAAATACAGTGATCTGCTTTCCCAGTGAGCATTAACTAGGTAACATGCAGTCAGTAGCAAAAACATCTAATGAACAGCCAGAGGCTTGACCCCTGTGATCATGAAATGACTTTGGCTGCATTTTCATGAAGAGTACAGACCAGTGTCTTGGGAAAATAAATAATTAATGCTAAGTAGTATTTCTTCTTTTTAATTTCATTTGAAACTACTTCTGACATAAT
Source organism: Chloebia gouldiae (assembly GCA_003676055.1). Classification (NCBI taxonomy): domain Eukaryota; kingdom Metazoa; phylum Chordata; class Aves; order Passeriformes; family Passeridae; genus Chloebia; species Chloebia gouldiae. The sequence continues at coordinate 35,806,919 of QUSF01000004.1, forward strand.
ATTTGAGTCGAAATTTCAATATATGTTGTGATGCAATAAATAGCTGAAGCACAGATGTGCTGCAACTTACATATGGAGGAATTTATTTTCTTGATAGAAAAGTTTTACATTCATTAAGCAACTCATGTTGCATCAGCCTCAAGGGAAATTCATCAACGTGCCTGGTATGATGTTGCAATAAGTTATTTGCAAATCTTGGGTAATCATAAAGGATTCCTTTTTCAAGAGATTATTCCTGTTGGTCTATAACTAATATTCGCTGAAGACTTTTACAAATAATGATTTAATATTATATAGGAAACATTATCTGAGTTATTTCTGAAGTTCTGAGTACTGTGCTTAGTAAATAATACTTATATAAGGCTGGTTATTTGGAGTTTTGTATTTCTTTTTTCTTATTCTGACTTCTAATATATTGTATGCAATTTAAATTATTTAGGATGATAGACACTTGTACATACTTATCTAATGTTTTACATTTTTCCTTCTTCTAGGAGGTGACAACTTTAAAGTACTTGTTATATTTCCTAGAGACTGACTATAATTTGACTTGAGTTTAATTTATTTGTATATCATTGACTTATATTCAATCTAAAGTTACTCTCAGCTACTCTTTCCTTGCCATAAATGTTTCCTAACTAGACTAACATTACAAAGCAGAGACTTGAATCAAGAAATAGATCCCAAAGCATTTAATCAGAAATGAATATCTTATATAAAATGGAAAAAGAGCAGGGTAATGAAAGATGGAAAAAGGCCTAAAGAAAAAAATAATGCATTTTTCTTCCCAGGCTCTGAACTTTTAATAATATATGTAACTTCTGAAGCAGATTAATTATGTAAGGGAGTTTAAGGATAGACTCCATTTCAGTACCTTTGGCCATCTAAGACTTAATATGGTCTATTAAGAAGCCAATGAAAACTTTAAAATCATTGTGAAATGATTGCTGAATAAAAATAGTTTTATGCCTTTTCAAGCATCCCTCATGGAAGGCATCTTATGTCATATTTTAATTTTGAGTTAAGAAATTTCCCTTATTCCTTGTAACTTTTCCTTTTTCCTGAACACACATTTAAAAAAATGCAAATTCCTAATTGTTCCTTATTGCTCATCTCTTCCTATCAATGTTCATTATTCCTAGAAAAGGACAGAACTGACTTGTACACCAAAGGATAGATTCATTGATGCTTGCAAAACCTACATTCTGTCTGATTTATCTGTAACCACTCATAATGAAGGATTTAATTAATGAAAAATTGTAACTACAGAAAAGCAATGAGTTATCTTCTAGTTAATAACACTGGAAAAAAAATGAAAAAAAGACAAATCTACAAATGCTAGAAGTATTTATTTTCCCTTGGTCTCTTTCCAGCTGTTGAATTTCAACATTTTTTGAGACTTGTGTCAATTGAAGATGCCACATTCTTCTGCAGGGGTGTTCACCTCTGAGAATGCCTTCTGTATGTGCCAGTGTTGTTTCAGATCTCTTGGAGTGTGCATATGCCTGTGTGCCACTCACTGGAGTCAGAGGAAGGATGAATGTTTTAATTGATACTTCCTACAGGTGCAGCTTCATAACTGATTTGAGCTAGTTCTTTCCTAATTTGGGATCTTCTGTTGCATTGTGGCTGTGATAGTTTGCTCACTGTCAGCGAGGAAGAACATTTTTTATCAGAAAATATCTTTTCGGTGGCATGGATATGATTAACAATTTTGAGCAGTACTCAGGTTTACCTTTTTTGTTTGGCTGTTTTTTGTTTTTTTTTTTAAGTTTTTAACTGATTCACAATTTTGAAATTCCATATAGCATTTCATATACTTGTTACACATCTTGCTGTGTGACAGTTTCACTTGCACTTTGGCTGGTGACTTGTGCAGAGTGATCACATGCTGGTCTTGAAACAGGTGCAATCACACTCACAAAATCATACTGGTTTAGAGGACAGAAACTCTTCCCATTGGGTTTAAACAATGATTACTGTGGTGCAAATTCAGAATTGCTGTAGTGTGGGTAATACTTGGTTTAGATTATTTATCTGTTGAGATTTTTAGTATAGGTATCTGTGGTCCATAGTACCATTTGTGGATTCAATACCTTTTATTTCCTTAGTCTTCCTACTCTCTTATCAGGCTTTGTGATAGATATCTCTGGCACAGAGGGAGACATAACAGTCAGTAATTGCCAGCTGGAAATCTATGTAGTTCACAGTTCTGTGTAAATCAATGCTTGTCAAATATGAGTTTCAGGTACCTGAGAGGCTGCCATTTATTATGGTGTATGTTCCTAGGGGCATGTTGCACCTGATCCTGTGTACTGCTGGTCAATCTTAGTTTTATAGGAGGGCTAAGATTCCTCTCTTAGTCAGACTCATGAGATGATGGTCTCTGTAAATGTGCTTTTCAGCTGCCATACAGCTGTAACACCTGAGGTGCACTATGCGCTGCATCCAACATTCATATGCTAAATGAGTGATCGAGTGATCTCGTAAGAGATTGGGCAGAATTAATGAAAGCTGTATATTTTGTTCTCCCATATAAAGCAGATATAACAGGTGTTGACACATATACATAAACATATTTCTACCTTTTCCTCACTGGTGATGAGTGGTCAATGTCATAAGGATGGAACAGTATGTTGTTGATGCTCTCAGAAAAATACTATTCCATCACTTTAGAATCTTAGAATCAGAGTCTGTAAATATTTATATTTGGACCATAAAAAGACCATTAAAGCCAGAGCTAAAACAGAATGTTTATTTTTTAATATTTAAATTTGTTTTACTCTTTATGAAACTAAACAGTCTTCACACATCCCAAATATTTAGAGAACTAATAAGATGAGCCCACACCTGCTCCCATTTATTTCTGCTGAGAACTTTAAAATGTGGAAAAATACCAAGTCTGAGCTGGAAACTGAAAAATTGCTGCCTCACACAGTCATATCATTACCTTGGGATGTATTTTGACAGTGTTTGAAAGTTCATCAAGCAAAGATTTAAAACAAAGTATAATAAGTTTTATTCCTCATTTCTTCTAGCTGGAAGGGTGTTATGGTACAATAAATAACAGTAATTTTTTTCACTGTCTTATCAGAATGTGTTTTGCAAATACATTGTTTTTATATGAACAGAGGCAATGTTGTTGCCTCAAACATATGATTTGTGAAATGGAATCCATATTGAAAAAAATTATGTCCTAATGGGTTCTTATACAGCAATATCCTGTTTATCAGAGAATATGAGTTGTCTTAACTTTCAGTTACTTAAAATGTTTTCATATGGTTTTTATAATTCTCCCTATTAGTAAACACATTTATTGCGTGAAAAAAATATTAATCTACTTATTAGCCATTCCCATTAAGAATTTAGCTGATGTAGAGAACACACATGGATTTAGGAATGGTGGTGAAAATTAGGAACTCTTATTATTTGTACTGAACTGAAATTAGCCCATCATCACTTGTGACTTGGCACAAGATTTGTTTGGACACTTTCAGTCTGTTTTTAGCCTATGCTTCAGTCTGGTTTTAGTTTGTACTAGAGTCTGTATTTCAGGACTTCAAATTTCAGCTTTGTTGTAGATGTTAGTTGTATCCTGGCTTTGTCTTTAGTTAAGTCACTTTCCATTTTGTAAAACAGGACAAATAATGTGAATTATAATAGTGGTCGAAAACTAATAATAAGTTTAAATAAAGTCTTGGTCTCTAGTCTAAAATTAAAAAAAAGACTCCCAACTTTTATTTTAAGACATAAGCCCTAAAAATGCTTTTTGTTCAGTTAATATAAACTACTTGTTAGGGAATTAATATGTGAAATAGTTGCTATCTTGCAATCCATGCTTCTATAGGTCTATTTAAGATGTAGGTCAGGATAGGTGAACCTTTGCTTCAGATCTAGCTGGGTACTGAAGTAACAAAGCTATTCAAGCCCTAGATATATTAATATCTTAAACAATGAGAGTTCTCACTGCTCTTCTAAGTCAAAAAACTGTGTATATAAACTGCTTTTGATGCAATATTGAATTTTAATAAAAACCAGTTTGGTGAAAGGGCTAGGAAAGTAAAATGGAAGCTAGAATGGATAGCAGGGATCTTCTGTCTGCTTTCTTTACTGTCTTAAAAATCCTGTAGTTCCATAATTCTTTGAAAAAGATAAGGTAATAGAATATACACATAAATTTAATCTAATTAAAAGTTAACTGTGTGCTGCTTGCTAAAGCACACAAAATCGATTCACTGTGTTCTTTTTTTTTACAGCCAACTTTTGTAGTAGAAAATAAATTTTGTGAGGGCATATCCCTCTTTTTGAACTCCTAATATATTGTGAAATAATAATTGCGAACTCATAATATTAAATCTAAGAAAAAATTCTAAAACTCTTAACTTCTAATAGAAAAGGAGTTTTGCCTTCATGTTAATGTGAGCATTTATATCACAAGTCTGCTAGGCTTGTTTACACAGATGATGGGCACTTAAAGTCTGGCCTTTTTTGAATTGATGTGCATATAACAAGTGATAAAGAAATTGAGCCTATACAATAAATTCTACTTCTGCAATGTAATATACTGAGAAAATAGGTGCTTAATATGTTCTGATTGGCCCTTTACAAATAACAACTGTTGCTGTACCTGAATGAAACTCTTGCCGTTCTTTCCCAAAAGTACAAATATATATATTATATGTTTGTTATGGGAATGCAGCACTGGCAATGACAGGAGGTAGTACAGAGTAACCTCCATGTCCTGGCCATGCTTTCTCCTGTCTACTGCAAAAATTAAGAGTATCCTGGCCAGAACTGGGACAAGAAGCCAGGAGCACAAATGGTTAATATGGAAATGGCAAGAAACATTTTTATTTTTAAGTGATGTTTCAAGGCACATGGGGATGCTATGAGTGTAATTGCTGTCTGACTGCAAGATAAGTCTAAAAGAAATCAAATTCAGATCATGGAACTCTGGGGGTTACTATAACTGGGGAAAGGAATCATCAGCTCGTCTACTTCCCACAGACCTAAGCCTTCTGATTCCTCTTATATGATTCCTCTTATTAATTTACATCTGAAATGATAAACTGGAGAGTTTGATGTTTTCTGCCTAGACAGTAGATGATTTTACTTACTGACTACCCTGAATTATCAGTTTCTTACATGTTGTCCTTGCTTTGAGCCTTTCCTAGAACACTTATAACTTTACAGCTTGAACAGTTTGGCCTGCCCCTGGAAACCCAATTCTTGATGATGGAACATGACAACAGTTTGTTCCCCAAATAATCCTGTCATACTAAAGGAAAGTTCTTGGCAGTGGCTAATCTCTAAGTAATCCCATCAGAGGGAGAGTCTTGGCAGTCACTCCTTAAAAAAACAGGGAAACTTAGTTTAAAATATTAAACCAAATAAATAACATGATCACATTAAAAAAAAATAAAACAAGACAGGATTAAGTCAAGAGAAGGGGAAAACCAGATCTGATAGGAATTTTTCCATTGCAAATTAAAGTACAGCTGCTTGGGGCAGAGACATGATGCTAGGTTCTCCTTGCAGTAATTAGGAAACGAACGCTGCCAAAAACTGTTTTCCCATCTGCCACTCAGTTTGCAGGATGTTCCTAAAGCCCCTCTCAGAAGGCTGGTGTTCACTAATCCCAGCCAGCCATGAAACTGAACCTGCAGCACACACCAACAAAACAACCCCAGAAAAAGAAACTGGGAGAGTACTTCCCTCTGTGGTCATGTCACAAAAGTATTTGAAAATCTCAGAGAAGGCCAAGCCTCGATCCTGAAAAGAACAAAAACTTTGTTGATATCAGTGGTTCCTATGCACATGGACGAATGGTTGGCCTTTCTAACAGTGTTTAAAGTATTATCTTTTTATCAGTTTTGAGTTGTTTAGAAACAGCCTCAGGATGTTTTGAAATCAGACTTTGTTTTCAGAACATTGTATCTTGTTTTTATTTTTAAAAGATCAAGATTTACAGCTATGAAGAAAAGGTACTTAGTAATTTTCAGTTTTTGTGATGAGGAAACAATGAGGAATTAACTGAGTTTGCTTGAAAAGGACTAACAAGAGATCTCTCCTACTGGAATATAAGATCTTAGACCTCTTTTCCACAAGTGCAATATCTTATTGCATCTATAATACAACTATGTTGATTATAGACTATTATATAGACTAGTTGTCTATAATACAACTCTTTAAACTTTAAACTCTTCTGATTTTTTACTTGCTTGAAGATTGATTTTTTGAGACTAATACATAGGGCTATTACTTTTTGGATCTTTGATAAGCAGAGATATTTCAGGTATTTCACACAATAAGAAAAACATTATCCAATTCCTTAGTAAAACTAATACTGAACTTAAATATATAACATTAAATAGTATAAGGCTTTAAAATTTGAAAGATAGATTTTAATTGATAGATTTTAATCTATATGTAGTATGTATGAGTTTTATGGCATTACTTAAACATATTTTCACTTTGTCATCATTACAGTTTCTCACATATAAGATTGCAACAAAATATTTCACTGTTTTCTTGCATGGACAAGTGCTGTATTCATGCCAAGGTGTTCTCTCAGTGTGCATGAGTATTCTGAATTTGCAGTGTGTGACAGTCAGACTCTTCAGAGCATTAAAGGAGAGAGATATTCTCACAGCCAGCTCCAAATGTCTCAGCATTCTGCAAGTGAATAGCTAGCAGCATGAAATCCTTCAAGTGAATAGCTGATGGGACTCTTTAGCTCTGGCAAGACAGAAATCAGTTGCCAATGCCTGAAATGGCACAGAATTGCAGACCAGCCCCCAACGGGAGGCAACCATTGATCCTGAGCCACCCACTGGGCGAGCTGGCAGAGCCTCCTGTGACAGACACAGCTCTTAGCATGGAGGTAGAGGTCATTGCACAGCATGCTCACAGGCTTGCTAGCCACTTTTGGAAACATTTCCAACATCTCTGCTACCCACTAGCATTTTTTTTATCTGTCTCTCAGCCTTTTTGGATGAACTGACAGTCCAGAAACTCAAGAGAGGAAGCAATCCTGTGACCTTTGCTGCGTATGCAGATGCCACTGCAGGCACAGCTAGCACTCAGCAGTATTAATACAGAGAGAGAATAAACTTCTTTCAAGCAGTGGCTTAAATCACCTACAAATAATGGCACAAAAAAAAATGTATTTCTTTGGTCTTTCTTGTTTCCTTTGTTCATACCAATACTACAGTACAAATCACATGGCTACACAGAGGTCAGCTGTTTCTGTACTTTTTAGAAAATCAGCCTCCACAGGTAAATACTAAGAATTTTTGGTCACTGAACAAGTGGTTGAAATAATTGCACAAAAGAAATACTTGGAAAATTAAAGGCACTTAATAATAATGAATAATTAGAATATTTTAGTATAACATGCTTCAATGTGTCACATACAGATGAAGTTTGTTGGATGAATGTTAACAGCTGGAGTAATGTAGCAGATTAAGCAGCTAAGATCAGAAGATACAGTGTGTATCTGGATTTCTCAGTTATTTTAACAGATTTACTACTAGCTTACTACAGGATTCTTGGTACATTACCCAATATCATAGAATCATAGAATGTTAAGGGCTGGAATGGTCCATAAAGTTATACAGTCCCCATCAGCCCCTGTGATGGGCAGGAACATCTCCCATTAGACCAGGTCACTCAAGGCCTTATCCAGCCTGGATTTGAACACTTCCAGGACGGGGGCATCAACAACCTCCCTGGGCCACCAGGTCTCAGCAGCCACACAGTTCCTGTGCGTCATCACTCTCATAGTAAAGAATTTCTTCTGAACATCTAACTTAAATCTTCCTTCTTTCAATTTGTACCCATTACTCCTTGTCATATCACTACAATTCCTGAAAGAGCCCATCCTCCATTTCAGATAGTGGAAGGTTGCAATTAGGTCTCCTTGCAATCTTTTCTTCTCCAGGCTGAACTGCCCCAACTTTCTCAGCCTGTCTTCCTAGGGGAGGTGCTGCAGTCCTTTTACCAACTTCATGGTGTCCTCTGGACTTGCTCCAACATTTCCATGTCCTTCTTGTGTTGGGGACACCAGAGCTGGATGCAGCACTCCAAGTGGGAACTCACAAGAGCAGAATAGAGGGTTCCCTTCTTTGTCCTGCAGGTCCTGCTCCTTTGGATGCAGCCCAGGATTGGGTTGGCTCTCTGGGCTGTGAGTGCACACTGCCAGCTCATGGTGGTTTTTCATCAACCAAGACACCCAAGGACTTCTCTGCTGGGCTGCTTTCAATCACTTTGAACTTTAGTGTACTAAAGCTCATGTTAATGATGGAAATCAGGCATATTTAACTGTTCTGAGACTTACACAGGGCTCTGATTTAAACTGAAGGCACATCATTAAATGCAAAAGAAAGCACCTTTGGCTGTCCATGTGGGTGTCAGACTGGCTGTTACAGAACTTACCAGATACTTTAAATTGCTAGCGAGTTGCAGAGAACACTGTATGTAATAAAATTGAATTAAAAATTAGGTACACTTCATAGCAAAGTGTTTTTAACATTTGTCATAATGGATATGTCATGAAAGAAGATGTTTACCTTGCAAAAACTATAATTTTGCCAGGCCAGCAGAAAAATCAATGCAAAATGAATCTCCACTCATGATACAGAAGCAATAACATATAATATATTTTGCAAAAAAATAAGGATGCAGGGCAGCTTGATTTATTACATAAATAAATGTAAGGCGTATTAGTAAGATTAGTGTATAGGGGTGTTAGCACAAATCAAAATATGCAGTAAAAAATTCAATTGCTTGCTGCACAACAGAAGTACAGCAGCCTAATGGAGAAGATATAATATGTCATAAAAAAGCAGAGTGGTTTCCAAATATTAAATATATTAATGTTATTAATAACAGGGTAGTGCAAGATCTTTTGCCTGTTCTTATTAAACATCCTCATTAATAACCTGAACCAAAGGGTAACATTTTAATGAAATTTTCTGCTTCTGATGACTTTGTGAAGTTGCAAGGCCTCTCAGTGTATATTAAGACACCTGAAAAGACGAGAAATAGGAATGAAAATTTAATTTAGAATCAGTCTGTGAAATGCATGTGCTACAATTTTGCTATCTTCTCTGCATAATGAAATGAAGTTTAACAGTTCCTGAGACGTTTATAAATATAACATGCATATGAAAGACATAAAAATGTGGCTTCAGTTGGAGAGAAAAGCTTGAGAATCATGAACCTTTAACACTAGGCTGTGATAGAAGAGCTTGTTGAAAGTTATTTTACAGCGCAATATGGGTGTGTTTTGGGTTTCACATACATATGTACCCTAAAACGTGCCAGGAACATTTTATCTACAAGTGTATGGTTCCAAAGGACCCCTACCTTCAATATGTGCACACCATCAGAGTTATGGTGGAGTAAATAATTTGAAGAAATGGATATGATACTTGCATAATAAGTCATAGGCAGAATGGAAAATTTAAAGTTATCAAATTGTTCTAGGGAATCTGGAGAAGTGCAAAAATAAGCAAGCATGCAGAAAGTTCACAGAGCCAAGGATGTCTTATCTATGTCAGAAGTATAAAAATTATGAGTAAATTTCCATTATTGCTTTTAAATGAGAAATGGCCAGTTTCTGTATCAGTCACAGAAGTTTTGGAAGTGATGGTTAGCTTGGGTCTTCTGTATGGATATATGATCTAAGGCCTGGACAAAATAGTTTCTTTACATGGGACAATACCTCTCATGAGCAAATAGGGCAGTTACATCATCTGGCACAGTGAAAGCTAAATTTGACAAATAATGATGGAAAAGCACCAGTCCTTGAAGTTATAAAGACAGCTCAGTGGATTAGGAGGGACTTAGAGAATTTCCCCAGCTTCTATAAATACTATCAATATTTTTATCCATCAATATCAAGTTTGTGCACTATCTGGTATGTTAAAGATATTAAAGCATAAGTTTTTCAAACTTCACTGAAACAAACTACAAACACATTTCTATTTTCAACATTCATAAATTTGAAAAAAAATTGTATCTTAAAATACTGTGTGACAAGTATCAAAGCACTTTAAATGTTTTATCAAAAGTAAAATAGGAAATACGTGTTTCATAGGAAAGATTCATCTGAGATATTCCTTTGGCTTGGATCTGTGCTGTCATTACAGTACAGTGCACACTGTGCCTGATATTGATTCACATGATGCTCAGAAATGTCAACATGGAAGTGTTCAAGGCCAGGCTGGATGCAGACACTGGTCTACAGGAGGATATCTGTGTCCATGGCAGGGAGTTTGGAACTAAATGCTCTTTGAGGTCCCTCCTAACTCAGGCCTATTGATGATTCCTCGACAAACAGATGTTTCTTAGCCATCATAAGTACCTGGTGGGCTGCTGCCAAAATAGTTTAACTGCTGTTAGTGCTATAGGACTGTCCTAAAGTGACTATATGATGCTTTTATCCCCAATCATCTGTTTTGTTTGTGTTGAATAATGAGTTTTGCACCTTTACGACTTGTCCTGAGAGTGAAGGGGGAACAGCGCTCACTCCTCCACACGCCTGCTCCTGGACTGTGCTGTCTGCGGATGGACAGACAGCAGGACAGAGCTCTCCTTTGCTTTTAGCTAGCTTTAGCTAGTCAAAACTAAAAAGTTCCCTAGACTGTGGTGGGTTTTTTTGGTTTTGTTTTTGTTTTTTTTTCTTTTTTTTTGTTGTTTGTTTGTTTGCTTATTTGTTTTTCTTTTCTTTTCTTTAGACCTGTTTCAGCCTGCTCTGGATGAGCACCCAGAGGAGCAGGGGCAGCTCCCACCTGTGGCCTGGGCCGCGGCAATTCCAGCGCCGGAGGGACCGGTCAGAGACGGGGTGAGCCCAGCTGCAGCCCAGAGAAGGGACTTTCTGAGTTTGCCTCCCTTTTGGAGCAGCAAGAAGTTTTGTTATTTAATATTGCTTAAGTTTTCTTGTTTAATGAACAGTTTTTTTTCACTTTTCTCCAAAAAGTATTTTTCCCGAACCAGTTGAGGGAGGGGCCAGTTGGCTTTGCTTCCTAAAGGGACCCCTTTGGGGGTTCTCTCCCAAATTTGCCCTAAACCAGGACAAATACATTTATTGGTGCATGTTCTCTCACAAATTTACCCTATACAAAGAAGGACCAAGAGATGGGAAGGTGTCCACTGGATTTTATTCTTATAAGTTATCAAAAATAATTGACTGTAAGAGGCTGTTACTCTTTTTCACAGTAACTAATATATTTGCTGAATATATACATGACAAAAGCTTAAGCTGCCAGTTAACTAATTTTACTGAAATTTTGTTACTGCTTGTCTATCTCATACAGAGGTTTTTTCAGTGCTTTAGTGAAGAGAAATTTTCCTTCAGCATGATGAACATTTCTGTAATATATAATAAACTATAATTAATTTATAATTTATTATAAATCATAATTAATTGTGTAATATATAATAAATTATATATTGTAGAGTGCAGGTAAACAAACAGGGTAATGCCAAGTTTAAAAAGCCATATACAACACTATTTTGAAAAAAAAAGATTAAAAATAAACTGAGTTTGTCAAATGATGTTAAATATTTTCAAGCCTCTCAATTTTGTGGCAGTAATAATGACTGCTACATAAATCAACACACTTTGCTCAGAACGGTTGTGGATGAGTAACAGCTTGAACCTGTAAATTCAAAGGAAAGTAAAAGTTTAAAATTGTACAGTATCATTTTCAGTGTCCCATGGCACTTAAAGAGCAATATACTGTCATTCATGCTAGCATTAACTACTGTAATATTTCAGGTAAAAGAGTATATGTCTCTAAGGGATAATACATTCAATTAATTAGGGATTACAGTCAGGAATATGTTCTCAAATAATTTCTGCTTTTCCCCACAAGATAATTTCAGAACTGTCAGTTATATATAAATGAAAAACAGTAGCAGCGCTATCTGGCACTAATTATAGCACTTACCCCTACTGTGATAGTAAAGATTGCCTCCTGCAATGGTAATAGCTAACATTTGAATGGTGCCTTTCATCTCCAAAAATCCCCAAATACTCTACAAATTAGAAATTTGATCTTTCTGGGTATATGCAAATCCTTGATGAAGGATGTTTGAGACAGAAAGAGTATTGCTTTTTTTAACACCTATGTGTCTGATGACCCTGCAGACTTTATCCAGAAGCACACACTGAGTTTTGGAAGTTAAATTACTAGGACTGAAAAAATCACTTAGACATCAGGAATAAAACCAAGTGTGCAAACCACATCTCCAAACCCTCAAACGCTGTTTAATTGGCACAAAAATATTCAAAGAATTGTACTTTTAATGAAATTTATTTTCCTTCCTTCTTCTTTGCATTTCTTTCATAAATATAATTTTCCTTTACCCAGTTATTCACCTGTAAATATACAAAACTCCTTGTAGCAGAGGCGTGGCTCAGTATACATATTTGTTATAAGTTTTTACCAGTATTAATTCTACCATCACCAGACAGGAATAACTCCCATCAGTTTATCTGAAAAATTTAAAAATAAGAATTTATTAAACAGACCCTCTTCATGTTATGAAATATGGTACCTCTGAGCCAGTACAGAGGTTAATAAACTGTATAAACAAAGTAATTTTCTAGATTGAAATGACGGAAGAAATTGGCTATTTTATCAGGGCAACTGTGGCTACTGACTGTGACATCTGGGCCAGGTATATAACTGAGACACATACATGAAGAAGTTGAGGTGCCTTTGCAGATCCCAAGAAGAGAGGAATCTGTTTTCTGGCTCAGCTCTGACTCAGTGGTAAGAACACCACATTTCTACACAACTGATCTTCCTCACAAGCATGGTTATTCACCTTGCTAGAGGGATGGAAGCTCATTTATGGCCTAGTATTTTTTAATACAGAAGAGATAAAACTTCGCTTCTGATTTATCTTTTTTTTTTTTTTTTTAATGTTAAACTGTATTTTCTTCATGAGCCAGTGAGATTTCATTTGGCGGAAGGAAATGTTCTTGTTCATTGCAGATGCATAACACCTAAGCTGGGGCTCTGTAATTCTCAAAGAGCTTTAGAGAAAAGCCAGAAATGTAAGTGTTTGCAAATTTAGGCTTTAATCGAGGTGCTGGCCTAGCTTTAGCAGAGCACTGAAGTACATTTTTGAGACTAGTTTACTTTGATGGAATATAAGCACCTGCTTAAATTGAAACACATATTTAAATAAGCACCTGCTTAAGTGATTTGCTGAAACTGAGTTTCCACTACTTTCTCTGGGAGAGCCTTTATGCCCTTCTCAGCAGTAAGCATCAATAAAGAGACCTGATTACATTATAAAATGTCTAACAAATACTGTTTAATGCTGACTTTTTAGGTCATCGCTGCTGGGAATAGCAAATAGTTTTTACTTTGCCAGGTGAGATTAATTTCTAAATAAATGAGGCTACAAAATACCCTACACAGCACCTGTGGGCTGTTCTACTCCTGTAACTGGAGAGATAAAACAGATAATGATGTTTTTTAAAAGCTTAGAGTTTGAAATATGTGGCAATATCTTTTGTTTATTTTTTCTCATTAAAAAAAAAAGAAAAAAATCCCTAGATTTTTTTCCCTAGAATTCCAAGCTAGAAATATTATAGGTAAAATAATGGGCAATGATTTCCTCTTGTAGCTGTGCTCTAAAACAAAATGCTGATTTTTTTTTTCCTGTCTGTAGTGTTAAAACATGCCAGCATGGATGTAAATTAAGTGTCCAAATAGAGGAAAACTGACCAGCTCTCCTGAGAAGCTGCTAGTTTCAAATAAATACCCTCACTATTTGGAGCTTTCTAAAACTTTTATTTCAATTTGGGAGAAGATGAGTAGTCCTTATTAGCAAAACCTAACTGCTGTCAGTGCAAGTAAAGTAAGGCTCACTTATGCTGATCAGATTTAATGGTGTCCAGTATGAATCTGCTCTAGTACACTTAAAATATTAAGTGATTCAATTACCATTAAACAACAAATACTATATTTTCCTCTGACAATTTTTTCTGCATTGCTTCAGCATTGGTATCACACACTATTATGAATTTTTCAGAAGATTTTGCTTTGAAAGAGACATAAAAGAGTCTGACAGTGATCTGTCATAGAGGGCCTGTGGAGACAGGCCTGTTGTGAGATTGCACTGGTTCCCTTCCCACTAAGGGGAAGTTATTGCTTTTCCTTGGGTTATTGGGTTCTTAAAAATCCATAAACATAAAAATGGAAAAAAACATGGGAAGGAAGCCTGATAGGGAGGATAGGCAGGAATGATTGTCTTTTAATGGCTGAATATACTCTAGAACAGAAGGGGTTTGCTTAGGATAGACTGGTCCCTTTCCACTTCTAGAAGGAAGTTCTGCTTCCTAGAAGGATCTGTTCTACTGCTGAAGGCAGTGTGACATAAGTAACTACTGTCAGCCCATTCAGATAGTGTTGGATTAGTGTTCGGTTAGGATTCAATCAGGGTTTCTGTGGTAAAGTGCATTTACCTCTGCCATACCAAATTTTAGCTCATTGAAAAGGAATATGTTGAGCATTTCCCTAAAATCTTCAGTGAGGAACACAAATATTAAAATTATAATCTTTGCAGTTTGATATTTCAAATATGATCCAAATGCATCCAAATGGGGTAGGAAAAAGAAGATGGTAAAAAAATATTTGCAAATATAGATTTTCAAAACTCAATTTGAAATTAACACATCTGGGGAAAACTCACCTGAAAATTTTGTTTGGAGATAGAACAAATCTTCCATTTAACTCATTGCTCAATCATTTATGAATATATCCATTCTAAAATAAATCATAATGAAACCAAAGAAAGTAGATGTCTGCACTTTCAATTGTATGTTTAGAAGCCCAAATCACTGTTTTTCTGTATAGGGAGATTGTTTTCACCTTCTTGATTCTTGCTATATTGTAGCATAATTTCAAAATATAAGTCAAAAAAGATAAAGAAAGAGAAACTCATGTTTCTTTGAATCCTTTATTATGATATTAAAATTTATACATTATATATATTAATATAAAGGAAAAATGGCCCTCTGAACATCTGAGAGCTTCCTCATTGGTATTAGCACTTTCTAATTACACTCCAGAAGAACCATATCTCATGGCTTTTCAAGCACAACTGTGCATGACTTGGCCTTCTGTAGAATGTGGTAAGAAAATTATTACTTGAAACAGGAGAAATATGGGGACTTCTGCAGTCAAAGATTTCAGCAACCCTCTTCCTGTGTGGCATAGATTTGTCCTGCTTAACCCATTATTAATTAACATGATGCTATGAATTACTGAAGGTCTGGACAATCCCCCTGTGCAGAAATTTCCAACATTTTCAAAGGTTGTGCTGAAGCCTTCTATGGTACGCAGTTCAGATTTTACAATCTGTGAAAAATCAAAGCACCTTCCTTTTTTGCCAGGTTGTTTCTTTTTTGTGTGTGTTTTTTTTTGTTTGTTTGTTTTTGGGTTTTTTTTTGTTTGTTTTTTGTTTTTTAACCTGTGTTCACGAAAACAGGTGAGTGAAAAACAGTCTGGGGAACTGGTTGGTCTCGGAGGCTGTCTTGTGGTGCAGAATCAAGTATTCAGAGTTGCTTTTGGTTTTTTGATTACAACAATGAAATCTCAAGGCTGCTGATTGCAAGAAAACCACTTGGTTTTGTAAGCCAGTTATAACCTCAGCAGGGTGTTAACTTCTAAGCCGGTAATATAAGTGTTAAATTGTCCAGTCCCAATACTGTAAGCTTCTGGCCAAAAGGGGAAGCTATTTTTTCTTTCTGTATTTTATTTAGTAGTGACAGGCAATTACCTTCATGTTAAAACTTTGAAAAATGCAGATTAAAAGTAAGAGGATGAGGTTAAAATGCTGAAGGATCTTCTTTTCAGCTAAAGGAGTAATTTAATCCACATAAGTTCAGTGATAACAGAAAATATCTGACTAGTCTTACTTCCTTTTACATTTTCTAAATAGTTGTTGTAGGAAAAATGAACTCTATAATGCCATTTGTTTATGTATTTCTGTAGTTCACCTCTTCTCATTTTCCTTTAAGAAAATACAAGCCTAGCACCTCAACCTCAAATTAACTTCTAACTCAGAATCAGGTTTCTCTGCTTTTTGCTCTCTTTAGAAAAAAGCCCACATATTTATGCAACTGTATATAACTTCATAGGTTGCATTGTGCATAAGATAGAATTATTTTTTTTTAGGCTGAATATGTTATAAATCATTGTGTCAAAGACTACTACTCTCAATTTATCAGGGAATTTAATGATCGATTTAATTCAGAACACTCACAGTTCATTCTAATAAGCACCTGACACGTTGGATCACTTTCCATTGCCATTAGTATTTTTAGGGTCAGGTGCCTTCCTGCCTGCCTTTCCTCTCTTTCTGTCTCTCTTCCTTTCACTTTCTTTTATGTGTGCTGGTTTTGCATTATGGCAACAGGTAAGCAGCTTAAAGTATTCATGGCATGTAAGAGAAACCCAATGGCATTTCAGATACAAGAGCAATTCACATTTGTAGATCTTGTCTCACAGCTCTGCCTCAGGCTAAAATCCAAATTCTCCTTCATGTCTTTTGCTCATTAAATGTATCTATTCTTCATATAAGAATAAAATTCTTAACAGATTTCCTTCCTTGTGGAAGTAAGCATCAAAACTTGACAGTTACTGAAAGGAATAAGAGGAGATCAAGATTGTTTCCTCAGTCACAAATGTTCAATTCAAATAGTCATGAGTCTATGAGGCAGATAAGTTGTTCTGCTACATTATAAAATTTGTCTCTAATCTTTCTTTTATGTACGCATGCAACAAACATTTACTGTGGCCAAGGAAGAATTATTAATTTCCACTTGTTACAGCTGTTTCAAACTTTTTCTGAACATAGCACTTACCAAAGGAAATGCAACAGGTTATTTTTTTTTTAAAAAACATGTCATGGAGTGGTTTTTACACTGCTAACTTTTCCTATGACTACTTGGATTCTTGTTACTCAAATGAAAGAGTTATTTTGAAAAACATAAAAATCCTTGACTTTATCTTTTTAAGCTCTTTTAAGGCAGAAGTGCTGCTTGCCTTTTCCCAACTGTTTGTTATTTCTTTGCTATTTCTTTCTTCAGCCTTTTGACTGGGTCTTCCATGTTTTCACTGAACCTCCAACCCTCTTGGGACTAAAGCTGGCATAAAATTGTCATCGTAATGCTTTCAGGTAAGAGCATGGATCAGTGCCTAAAACTCTCATGTTCTACTTTGAGGAATCCATTATGAATATTGTGATTCACATTATAGAGATTGCCATGTAAAAATGAGATGCCTGTGGCACTGCTGCATTAACACTTTTGACTTTGCATTGCTCTGAAAAGTACACATTAGCTCTGTCCCTGCCCAATGCTCATAGGAACATGTGTTGCAATGAGCTTACCACCACAGCACTCCAAAGAGGGGCTATCAGCTTTTGGGGTTTTCAAAAATAATTCCATCTTTCCTAGAGATATACAAGAAGGAAGATAGTCTTTTTCCCTTCACAAAACCAATTCAGCCATTCACCCCTAATCTGATGCACAGCTTCATCAGTTTCCCATCAGGCTTCTCTTTCCCTGTTTTTGAAACAGTAAATTACAATGTTTTTATATAATTCCATGCCATGTTTTAGCAGACTGTGTCTCCTGTCATTTGGTAATAAAGGCCAAGGCCAGTGTGCCTCTGGGTTGTATGCTAAAGCCTCAGACAGATGACCATGCCTCAGTCAGCTCAATCTAACCTGTGCAGTGACACGTGCCTGCTCCCTTCATCTCCTAGAACTGGTAACTCTGATGTTCTGTTGGTGTCCTTTTGAGTGATGTCATTGTTTATTTTGATTATTTTATCTTTTGTGCTTGACTTTACAAATGAGGCATAAAATATCAGAAAAAAAATGTCCCTTTAAGGGGAGTATTTTAACACTGGGAGATATTAACACATGTGAAGCTGGAAAACTAATGGAAGATTGAAATAAACATCAGAAATATCTTTCATTTAGGCTTTGGTTACATGGAAACTGATTTATTGTTTGAAAAATACTGTATAGCTCAATTGAAGAAGCCTTAACATTTCAATGTTTTACTACTCATTTTAGCTGCAAAAGTTGCATCATGCAATATCTGTAGTAAATTTTTTGAGGTAAATCATGTCGTCCACTAATCTATGTCCCTAATTGCCACACGTACATGTTTTTTGATCACTTCCAGAGATGGTGTCTCAACCATTGCCCTGGGCAGCCTATACCAATGCCTAATTTCCCTTTCAAAATCTTTTTTCCTAATGTTTAATTTAAACATTCCTGGCACAACTTGAGGCCATTTCCTGTCACTTGTTACGTGGGGAAAAGAGACCAATCTTCACTTTGTTATAACCTCCTTTCAGGTTAGGCTTGAGAACCTCCTATACCTAAATGCTGGAACACAAATAGCCATATAACTGTCCTAGGAAAAAGGATAACTGCTGTCTTCCTCCAACAGGGATGGTTTGCACTTCCAGCTATTCTCTGGCCCACAGGCAATTTGAAAGTCAGGCAGAAGGATTCATGGATTCATGGTTCTGACAGTGATAACCAGCCTGTTCTTCACCACCATTTTTCCCTGGAGACTTATCAGAGCACTTGAAAGTGTGTAGCACATGAGCAATGCAGCTCAGAATAATGAAAAAGGCAGGCAGGAGCAGCCTGTCACCATCAGAATAATTTATCTAGCCTAAAGTCTTTTGTCAGAAGGCCATCTCAAGAAAAAGGGCATTCAAGAGCAGGTAGAGGGCCAGGTAAGTAGACTTTGTTGACCCCCTGAAGCATCATGTAACTCATACAACCTATGAGTTGTAGTGTTAGAGTAGGTGTTCATTTTGTGGCCAGAAGAGAATTTAATGCTAAATCAGAATTCCAAGGGTTCCCTCCATGTTTAAGTTGGCTAAGGACAGCTAAGAAATAAAATGTAAAATTATCTCTCTCTCTCCCATGGGAAATTTTGATTTTTTAGATTTGTTTTCATCAAAAATCAAGCTGAAATACCAGAATTTCTTGTGAAACATATAATCATGTTTATATTTTTAATATATTTTAATATATCCCATTTTCCATAACATTTAGATAAGTTGCCATGCTAGTCTAACTGGAAGTCGTTCTTCAGGGACATATGGAAATAAATGGTGTCAGAAACAGAGAGATTTCCCAGGGCCACTGTGACTACTTAGATCAATAAACAGACTGAATGTAGACCATCCCCAAAACAAACACTTTGGTTTGCTTTCTTGACCAAGAGGTGATCAGTTTCCAAATTTTGCAGTCAATGTTAGAATCTTATGGAGGTCTACATTTTCCATGAAATCATTGTTATTATGTCCAACTGGCCATTCCTTTTATTTCTATTAAATATCTGTTCCAATCTTAGCAAGCCACCATTATATATGATTTTCTTACAAGCTTGTTTCTACGTTTACATTTGTATATCCATACATGATACTAGATGTTGGTTTGGGAACATTCAAACAGGTTGCAGACATTTTTGAAAATGATGTACAAAGTCAGATGTCAATGAAAGATGATGCATAAGACAAATTAACTAACACCTGCAAGCACAAATCCTCAAAAAGCCCTAGTGTATAAGTATGGTAATAAGAGAGTCCCTTTATTCATTCACCTCACTACTGCAAGTGATAGTTGGATTTTTTTTTTATGCAGACAATTTTCCAGGGGTTCTCGCATTATCCTTATGGCCTTAAATGAAGGAAAACCATGGGAGCCATATCTACCTCACCATGATCTAATACCAATATAAAACTAGGTTAGTTGTAGATCATCCCCACTGAATACATACACTGTTAGGCAGCTATATAAGTGCTTTCCAACTTAGGACTCATAAATGGATTTTTACTAGTAATTCAGCAGTAAAAAGAATATTGAAATCATTGTTATGACATCTTATCATGCAGTCTTTTCAATATTTTGTAAATGTCATTTATGCCATTGACTTAAATAATAATTCTACCTATACATAAGCCCGTACACACACAACAAATGGGTTAAACTTAGAGGCTGGGAAAGCATTTAAAGTTCCTGGCTGCAAAATGACATTTTTAGTAGGGTATGTAGAAACTGTCTTTAAACAAATGAGCCCATTGCTCGGTATAAGAATCCAAATGGGAAATGCTATTTAGTGGTTAGGAAAAAAAATTGTCTATATGGTAAGGAATAGATTAGGCTGCCTCACAATGACTGAGCAGAGATAATAGAAGATTATATGAATGTGGAAATAGTAATTTCCAATGGGCCTTGTAACACTTGTAGCGTGTATCTGAAAAGTCAGAACATGGTAGAATGGTTCTACCTTTCCTTGCTAAATAAAAGAAGTGCTCCAGACATTTGCCTGACTTAGCCTTGTGCAACCATAAGTTTGCTGACTCTTCTGCTCTATTTAGGACAGACCATTTAAACAGTTGTACTAAACAATGATGTTTTTATTTTGAACAGAAAACATGCCCCTGTAGCCAAATTTCTGAAAATAGCATTTCTAGCCTCTCAGTTTTGTGGCCTCCTCTGTACTATTTTATTTGACTTTCTGAAATAAAATTATTTGAAATCTTTAGCTTAAAAAAAAAACAACAAAACAAAACAACAAACCTCACCACAGAATCATAGAATCATATCATATCCTGAGTTGTAAGGGACCCACAAGGAATCATTGAAGTCTAGCTCCTCGCCCTGTCAAAGGAAGAGCCCAAGAATCACACCATGTGCCTGAGAGCATTGTCCAAATGCTTTTTGAGCTCTGTCAGACTTGGTGCTGTGACCATTTCCCTGGGGAGGCTGTTACAGTGCCCAAACATCCTCTGTGTGAAAAGCCTTATTCTGACAACCTAAGCCTCCCGTGACACAGCCTTATGCCATTCCCTCAGGCCCTGTCACTGGTCACCAGAGAAGAGACATCAGTGCCTGTCCCTCTGCTTCCCCTCTGTGAGGAAACTGTAATCTCTGACAAGGTCTCCCCTCAGCCTCCTCTTCTCCAGCCTGAACAGACCAAGCGACCTCCACTGCTCATAAGGCCCTTCACCATCTTCATTGCCCTCCTTTTGTCACTCTCAAATAGCTGTATGTCATTTTTACATTGTGGCACCCAAAACTGCCCCCAGCACTCGAGGTGAGGCCACCCCAGTGCAGAGAAGAGCAGGACAATCCCCTCACTTGCCCGGCTGTGCCTGATGCCCTCCAGGACAGCGTTGGCCCTCCTGGCTGCCAGGCACTGCTGACTTACACTTAATTGGCCATTGACCAGAAACCCCAGGTTCCTTTCTATAGGGAGGGATTCTCCAGCCTCTTGTTCCCCAATCTGTCCATACATCCAGGGTTGCCCTGTTCCAGAGGCAGAATCTGGCACTTGCCCTTAAGCTTTACATGGCTCTTGCCCAGCTCTCTAATTTGTCAAGGTTTCTCTGCCTTTGGGGGAGTCAACATCTCATCCCAATTTATTTCTTATGGCACGTTTACTTAGTGTACCTTCAAGTCCCGCATCCAAGTCATTTATCATCCATGCTCTGCAGGATCCTCCTGGGCAGAGTGTGCCTGGCTGTCTTTCCAGCAGAATGCAGGGTGGCTGAAGCTCCCCATGAACACCAGTGTCTGTGAGAGAGGCTCCTTCCAGCTGACTGTAGAAATCTGACTTTCTCTTCCAGGTGGGGTGGCTTGTAGCAAACGCCCACAGCAGTGTCACCTGTGTTGCCTGCCCCTGAATTCTTACCTATCATCTCTTCTCTTGTTTTTAGTGCAGCCCTAGGGCAGAACTTGATACAGATCCCAGTTGCTCTCTCACATAAAGAGCAGTTCCACCACCTCACACTGCTGGCCTGTCTTCTTAGAAAGGATGTAGCCATCCATGACAGCATTCCAGTCATGTGAGCTGTCCCACCATGTCTCTGTTACGGCAATGAGATCACGGCCCTGAGACCTCACACAGGTCTCTCATTTTTCCTGTTTATTCCCTATGCTGTGTGTGTTGGTGCACAGGTGTTTCAGAGAGGTAGTGTGCAGATTTCCCACAAAGGGTGCAAGAGGCTCCACCACAGCCATACACACCCTCAAGGTGGTTTGCCTTCTGGATCTTGTCTTGGGAGGTAGATAAGGAACATTTGTCACTGCTCTGGTGGGCCCAGCTGGATGTGAAGTTGTGAACATTGTCTCTTTGGATCCCCTGCTCTGAGTCCTTCAGTTTAAAGCCTGCTTCACCAAGCTGGCCAGCTTGCTGCCAGAGATCCCCTCTCCTCTTCTAGACAGGTGGATGTATATTTGAATTATATTTGAAGTCATGATTCATAGAGTTGGAAGATAGTGTTCTAAATTAGTTGCCAAAAATAGAAAAGAATGAAAGAGGTTTATCTGTCTTTGTCAATGATGCAATATTAACAAACTCACAGCTTCCCTGGGGTACATTGAGAGTCTATTTGGTACTGAGGAGTTGTGCAAAGCTGCAAATTTTTCACAGTGCTGCTAAGCACACAACAGAGAAAGTTGTCCTGGCAGCCAAGGTTCTGTCTCCAGATATTTTTTTTTTTTAACAAATGATGGCCCAAGCAGCCAGTTGGTCTTAAAGCTAGAATCAGATTTTCAAAACTCAAGAATCTGATAATTAGTTATGGCATGTTATCGAAACAATTTTATTAATGAGATGAGCTCCAGATGCTTCAGAGGTTGATTCCACCTTGTCTTTTGTCCAAAGAAAAAAAATCATAGAAAATTTGAACACATGGAATTATGACAATGATTCTATCACAACTAGAGTGGTGCCAGAAGTGCTTTCACCAAAAAAAAGTAAACAACAGAAGACAAACATGACAGAAGGCTCTCTGCCAGCTCTGGAAACCTGCATATTTCTTTGCTTCTCTGACCTCCTTTGAAGAGGGAGACTTCAGTTTTGTTGCTTAATTGTCAATGGTTATTTCATGAATCTTGGACTTTTTATTTAAATAAAAGTTGCCTACAAACTATTTTGCTACAGCTTGAGTTTGAAAACAATAGAGAAAAAAGGTAAAAGATCCTGTTATGGATTAATCCTATTTTCTGGGTGTTAGGCATTAAAGGATATTCAGCTCAATTTTACCTCTCTTAAAAATGGTGTTTCTACTCACCATATCTCTCAGAATGTTGTCTTGAATAACCTGGACTCAATATTGTCTAATCCTTTGCTACTTTACCCCAAAGGAAAGGATAAGCATATTGTCACCAGATCAAAAGCATGTTTTCCATATACATTTACACTCACTTTGTAGGAGAGTAAATGATAACATATTGGGGTCTTGGTGCAAATATCTTTCTAATCTTATACTTTTTTTTTTTAACAAGCTATATTTAATGCTACATTAAAACCCATTTTTTTTGTGTGGCCCTTTA
Source organism: Chloebia gouldiae (assembly GCA_003676055.1). Taxonomy (NCBI): domain Eukaryota; kingdom Metazoa; phylum Chordata; class Aves; order Passeriformes; family Passeridae; genus Chloebia; species Chloebia gouldiae. The sequence goes on from QUSF01000004.1 coordinate 35,830,325, forward strand.
ATTCTATCATTATTTTCTGCCTGGTTTTAGTTAATGTTTGCACAGTTCTTCAAAGAGCAAGCACCAAGTCTTGGTTTTTCTTTCCTTCTATATGAGTGGAAAAACCCTGACAGCCCTATACATAAAGATAAATGAATGACTTATAAATAATTTGAGCAGTGACTGTTGCTCCTTTATCATTCAGTTATATCCTTTTCATTGACTAATGTGGAATTGCAGGGAGCCCTGTATATAAAAAGAGCTATGTACTTTCATCTCCTTTAAGCAGCAGAGCACCTAACTGCCAAATATATGTTCATTCAAACACAAAGGATTATGTAAAGATATGAAATATGCCCGAGGTGATTTGTTTAGCCTTAAGGACTTGTCATTTCTTTCAAAGAAGATGCAAGAGTATGATGGGACAACAAACCCACTATCATTCAGATAGAGAGCTCACCAATCCCACTGACTGCAGTACAGCTGGCAAGTTATTGTGTCAGTTCTACAGGTGAGCAAACTGAGATATGAGGGTGACATTACTGGAGAAAATCTTATAGTATCTCTGCATGTTGAACAGTTCATTTGACTTGAGGGTTTTTATGATGGACAAGCAAGAATGAGAGCTTACTTTTGAATACTGGATTAGCACTTGCCCTATAATTTTCTGTACTATCATCTCATCCTCTTTCCTTAACTAGGCAGACCATGTTTGAGATGTATTTTGGAGCAACCTTAAAAATACATATATATTAAGTGTCACCAAGCTTTCTCCCATAGGCGTAAATATTAATTACTGAACCTGAATGATGTCTAAGGAATTTTCATTGTTATCTATGATGTGATAGTGAATAACAGAAGAAGCATTAATAGTTTGCCTCTTATTATCAGAGATTGCTGCTTTCTTTGTTCAGAATGGCCATTTGTCAGAAAGTGACCTGGGCAGCATTTAACAGTGAAGCTTCAGCAAACGTGTTCCTATGATAAGCAAGTTGCAGGTATGATGGGCTTTTCCAGGAGATCAGATTATAGCACTTGCTGGGAAGCATGCAGAGGAATAAGGTTTCTCATGAGTCTCTGATGAAGTGATATGTCACCTGCTGCACCATAAGCAGATGGCAAGTCAGTCATACCATATCCATCATCACTTCTGATTCTTGAAAGACTGAACAGCAAATATCAGACAAGAGAGAATGTTCATGAGTTTCCATGCCTCTACAGCTTACTCTTATTTCCTGAGGATAGGCTCTGCAAGACATTTCAGCTATAGCTTGCCAACTGCATACAGAGAAAGAGGAAGATACAGTGTACTTCAACAGATACTTCAACTTTGAAGAAGGTTAAATTTGTCTTTTCACAGTTTTCTGATGTCCATATTCTGACAAAATCTTGTCTATTTTTTTTTTTTTGGTTACAGTCTTTATTTTCATTTTGCATGAGAAAGGGATCTTTGAAAGTTCCATGACTGAAATCAAGTTACTCCTCTCTTCCAAGTGTCCTTGTTCAATGGAATGTTAGGAGACTGTTATCCTAATAGATTTCCCTAGAGTAGCCAAAGAAGAGCAAATGCAGCTGAACTGGATGGCATAAGCTATTCTAAGAACTGTACAGTAGAGACAGAATTTCTCAGCATTACCCAGGAAATTTCATGGACTTGTCTCAAGACAGAGTATGAACCACAGAGGTCACAAATTACTTTGCAATACCAGCTTATCTTGGAAAATGCAGGTGAGGGAGGCTGAAGTTCCCTTAGTTCCCTACACTGTCTGCAACTCACTTGTATTTCTGAAAGAGAATGAAAGATGAGACACTCCCATTCCTTCTCTTGTTCCGGTTTATTTTATCAGGTATAACGTATTCACCAATTCAGGCCTCCTCATTTCCAGTGGCCAGCACTTAGAGAAGACACAATCAAGACAACAGGAAATGGAAGTTGCTACCTGGACCAAAACTGTATAAATGAATACAATGAGATCATATTCCTCTTGTAGGTACCACTGCACAGAGACATGGGAAACTCTTGTCCCAGCTAGTGGGTATAAAATATTAGGCCAAGAACCCATTTTCTGCACTGATACAGTGATATATTGCCAAAAATTTGTTTTCAGTGGGAGGTATTGATTCCCCATAGGAGTTTGTTAGTGTTTGATAAAGTTCAGATTTTACTTCATTATAATAAGTTTTGATTGCATTTATTGCAGAAACTAGCTTTCTGGTGCTTTTGATTTTAAAGGAAAACTTTTTAGGCATAAAAAATGCTTCCCAAATTCTATATTATCTCCTTTGTTTTTTTCACAAGTAGACTCTCTGTTGCAGACACAGTGCTCAGTTCTTCCATGGGGAGCTTCACAGAATATATGAGAGTATTTCTGAGGAAGGTCTTGACATCCATGCCATGCATAGAAGCACACAGGTCATTGGCTCCTTCAGTCTCATTTAATAATGTTATATCCCTTAGATATTTGCAACTGCTTTGATACTTACAAGCCTTTAGGTGCCAGGTGGGTCTCTCTTAGAAGGGAGGTACTTTCCAATTCTTTACAGAAAAACTCCATTTCCTTAAGATGGAAAAGACCACTCTCCATCTCCCAGAGACATTATTAATTGGCCATACTTTGGCAGGACAGCGTGTGCATGGAGAAGAGAGCAGAAGCTGCTGAGAAGCAGCCACACCTTATACAAATAATTCCAACCTTAGTTCCTCACAGGAAGTTAAAAATTTTTATTTGTTCACACAAATTATACAGCTTTGGAGTAGTTTAGTAAGACAATTATGGTCATTCCGCCATAATATTTTTTTTGCCTTCTGTAAGTTAAAATCCATACAGACTGTTTTTCTTTGCTCAAGTGTCTTCTGCCAGAAAACAGCTGAACAGAGCCATGTTATGGAGGATCATTCTGGAGGACAGTATGATAGCATACCAAGGCACACACAGCGCCTGTGCCTTGGAAACAGTTTTTACCATCAGATTGAGAAGAGCATCTACTGTGCCCTTTCATGCCTTAGAGTGTCTTAGACGTCCTAGTAAGGGGAAAATAATTACATAATTATGACCTGGTTTGCTTACCTGGTCCTGATTAAGTCCTGGTGAAGGTTTTATGGGAGTAATTCTGTTTATTTCTTTAGTCAGTCTCTAAGTGATGCTTACAGTAGACTGGCTGCATATGTCTGATTATTCTGCTCCTAAAGATCACTGGTTTACTGGAAATCATTTTCCAGGAATCAAGCAGTACAATTTTTATTCCTGTGAGATAAATCACAATACTGTGAGTACCAAGCACATCCTTACAGATGTCACAGCTCTGATAGTACAGATATTGCAATATTTGCCAGAGCAAAATTATATTAATGATGTGTTCCATCATTTACTCCAAATCTAACCACTATATGTCTTTTATTTTTGTAGGTCTGTGAAACTGCAACTGATTTAATAAAAATTCCTCTTTTCACCTTAGTACAGTGTCATTGTCTCAGCCAGCAACTAAGTGCAACAAGGTACTTGCTCAGTCCCCTCCCCACTCTCCTGTGACAAGGGTAAGAATTGGAAGAATGAAAGTCTTGTGCATTGAGAAAAGAATAGTTTAAAAATTGAAACAAAACAAAATATTACAATTATAATAATAGTAATAATTTTAATGGAAATGAGAGAAAGACAAGAAATAACACTTGAGAGAAAAAAGTGGTGCACATTTCAGTTGCTCATCACCAACTGAGAGTTCCTGAGCACCTTCCAGAGAAGTCCCCCAGTTCACATACTGGATGTGGCATCCTACAGTGTGGAAAATCCCTTTGGCCAGTTCAAGTCAGATGTCCTGACTATGCTTCCTCCGAGTTTCTTGCACATCTGCTTTTTGTCAGAGCCTGGGAAACAGAAAATCCTTGACTTAGAAGTGCTACTTACAACCAAAATGTGTAGTCAATATTATTGTCATACTAAATCCAAAACACAACATTGTGCCAGCTGCTAAAAAGAAAATGAACTCTCTCCCAACCAAAACCAGGACAGGCAATCAAACCACACATTCTAAAATTAAACATTCTGGCATACAAATCCTCATCAACCTCTTTGATTTTAAAACATGGCATGACAAATCTTCTCTGATAGAAGCTTATGAGACTTTAGTTCTAAAATACTCCTTTCTCACTCTGTTTACATCCTCCTGTTTGTAGGAACAGACAAGACTATGCACAAGAATATTTGATGGGCTGATGACAGCCTCAGGAAGTCATCAGAGCCCATATTTATCAAAGTAGTTAGTGACTTTGACAGCCTTGCTGCCAGAGGGGTGACCTTTTGCCTCATTTTCACAGATCCAATTAATCATTTGGAATCATTGTGAAAGGAAGATGATCAGAGCTATGTTAAATCTGTACATGCATTGCTCAGACTGTGTGTTCTCAAATGGAGACAAAGTCTGTACCCTAATTTTTGTCTATTAATAATGACATTTTTCCCTGCTAACTGGGGTTAAGAATTTTGCATCTGGATCCTTTATTCTCTTTGGTGAAATATGTGAGATTGTCCATCTTGTTTATAAAATAAGAGCTGATGGACTGTGTCAAAACTGAGTCTTATAGATTAGCAAAGCATAAAGTGCCATGCTCTGGTAAATAACAGTGATAAAATAACTTCACTTTTTATTGATATTCCACTCTTCTGGGAAAAAAAAGCTATTAAACAGGAAAATTAGAAAGGCTGTTTTTCTCTCTCATAACGTACTCCACTAGGCAGACATCAAACAAGACCAACAGGGAATCTTGGTTCATAAACAGAAGTATATGATGCTTTATTCACTGTGAAAAATTGCATGGTGCCTTGAGACCTCTTGTTAATGTATGTGCAGAAATCTGTACCTCTTAGAACCAGGATCATGAACAACATGGTACTGTGAGGAGTAGGTGAGGTCCAGAAGAACGATGCCTCTAGGCATGTGGCACAGAAGAGAAGGAAGAGGGAGAGTTGGCATATAGAGAACAAAAAGAGAATTAGTTTCCCATTTCCCATTTTCAGTTATCTGGTCTTATAGGTGTGACTTGATAGAAACAAATGTTTAGTTTGCTGTCCTGAATACTCATTTTCTTTGCTCATCTGTCAGGTGGGTACAAAATGAAGACACACACAATAGATAATGATCCAAGCTTGAAAGAGCTTTTTTCAACTTGTGGGTAACGGCTCCTGTGGGAACTGTGAAGTAGAAGCAGTACTGGAAAAAGTGAGTTGCTGAAAATTTTGCTAGAACCCAATATTTCTAGTTCTCTGCCTTCCAAGATTCAATTTTCTCTAATAATCAATTTTAAGCATAAACAAACAAATTGTGCATTCTTGACAATGACATTTTCTTTCTTATTTGACTATTCAATAGGGTTACCAGCCAAGGAATGATGGCAAAAGCTGTCTTAAGTCACTAGTACCTCTACAGTCTGATGACAAGAGACAAAGTAAGCAGCAGGTAGGAGAGGGTGATTCATTTGTTACACAGTTAGCCTTGAAAGTTTTCTCTAGCCTACCCAAAAGGCTGTCATTCTGTAACTTGTAGCTCTTGTGAAAGCAAGAAAAACCCCAACATTTTTCTTATTCTGAAAGACTATGCACATGTTTGGCCTGTCAGCTAACACTCTTTGAAACTGAAAATATGGCCTTAAGGACAAGGAAGACACACCTTCCCTTGCTTATATTCTTTCCCTGTCATAACAAAACAAGATTTTTATTGTTGAATCACAAAACAAAGTAAGGTTTGGGGGAGCTGTCTTAGTATATTTTGACAAATCTCCTTTCTTTTGCCAACTAAGGCATCACAATATAAATTAGTTCCTCCAAACAGCTCACCACCATAATTAACTCTTCTACGCTCTAGGGTCAGAAATAGCTGTTTCATAACTGTTGCAAATCAAACTGCTCTGCCAAGTAGTCACTTGCCAAGAGACCATGACACCTCATGCTTTAGATGGATATTGCTTGAAAACACCCCTTTTTATTTGTCCCTGTGAGGCTGAATGGGCATCCACTATAAAATTGTGCCGAGGGAAATGGGAGTTGAGTCACTGACGTATTTAACAATGCATAACCTTTATTATTCTGCTCCCAGGAGCATTGAATTTGCATGGCTTAGCAATTTGCAAGCTGTAATGACAGCACTTAGGGTGGACATCAGTAGCAGCAATAGAGATCCAGTGAGAAGAGCAGACATAGCCCAGCTTCAGAACTTGCAGAGATATTACAGAGCTGTTCAGCCAGTGGGTAATAGCCCTTAATTCTTTGGATATTCTTTGTAAGACACCATTATCCTTGCAAAAGCTATTTGCTTTTAATATGGATATAAAGTGTAACACTATCAAGAAATCCAAGGTATCCAGCTATTATGTTTTCAGTGCTTTCTATTTTCCCTACTATGCTTTATCTAGTTGAGAGGTAAGAGAAAAACATGCTGTGTGATAATGTAACTACGTCTGGAACAAAAAACCCACTACCTCTGGCCCTGTGGTACAGCATGTCAGTCAGTAGATATATTTTTATATGAGCAGATGCATGTAGAAAGATAAAGTTTAGCTACCATTAAATATCATTAAATCAGGCTAAAATATATAAGTGTTTTGCTCTAGCTAAAATAGTTAGGCATTCGTAATATTCTTAAAGCAAATTTATTTCATATTAGTATCCATTAGATGGTGAAATAGTATTTAATATATTGGAAATATACAGCATATGAAATAAAACTTAAATAATATTTTTTTCTAGCTCTATTTAAAGGATTTTTAGATTTGTTACAAGAATATATTACACAAAAACATTTTGTATTCACTTATTAGCTGAACTCTTCTTTGATTTCTTGGGGTGATTAAGGCAGGCAGATATGTCTATGAGCAGGGTATTATTTTCACTTGATCACTGGGCAGGATTGGAGACACTAATTTACTGGGGACTAATTTTCCCCAATATTCTTGTCTGTCACTGAAAAGTCATAGGAGATGATAGGAGAAATCCTTGTGCTTTGCTTGAGAATAAAAAAATAGGAGCTGTGCAACAGGCGGTGGTGGTACATTCAAATACTATATTCTTTCAGAAGATGATTATGAGCAATGGTTTATCAGTTTCTCATGCCTAAACCTCATCAAGATATGGCAAGTAGGTAAGAGATCATAATTGTATCTGATGACAGAAAGGAGCTGCTGATCTTAAAGCAAAGAGGAGGGCAGGACGAGGAAACAAGAGAAAGAAAAACTGACCAGATAGATGTCATAGGCAGAAAAGCAGTGGGGTGAGCACATGCTGCCAAACAAAATTGTATTCCAAAATTCACAAACAAACAAAAGTTATGAGACAAGTGAAGGAGATTATATTTACTATTCTTACAGCTGCCTGGAGTTTGTACTCTTTCAAATGAAGAACTGTGTTTTAATTCAAGGACTGACCTTTGAATTTTAATCAAAGTTATTTTACTGGAGCATTGAAAGCAAAGGCAGACTGATGATTTTACCAGAAAATATTATAAAATTTCTAAGTAACTAGAAAGCATAAGGAGTGCTTATCTTGTAACAGGTAACTTACCTCCTTTTACCCTGTTAAAACTTCAGTCAATGGATTCTGAGAGTCTTCTGCTTGGAACTATGGAGAAAAAAGTTTGGTGAATTAGGAGTTAGATGATATGCTCTGTCCAGTAAGAATCAGCCAGTCCCTAAATTAGTCCCTAAATTAATACAATGAAATGCTGTTTTGTTAATATAAATTGCATTCACCCACAGAAGAAAGTAAATAATTTCAGTGTATGTATCAGCCTCTGGAATACACCCAAATGTTGCTCTTTAGCTAAGGCATCTATCACAATGAAAGGGTAATTCAAAGCAAGGTCCCTAAACATGTGCAGGCTCGATTTTCTTTGAATTATTATATTTAGAGTGGATATGCAGTGAGAAACTATATATAGACTAAGAATTCAGTTTGGGTTACTGGAAAACACTGTAATAATTAAAAGTTATTAATAAAATTCATTTTAAACTAAATAATCGTGGGTTGAAATGTAATTGTATAGCTTTGTGGATATTGGGCTGAATTTAAAGTTACATGTGCTGGAAATTTAATGACTCCTGACTTTTGAACAGGGTTGAACTAATTAATCAATTGGTAATTACAGCTGTGATTAACAGCTGTGATCATGACTGGTTACAAGTATTGATTAATTCCCCAATAATTCTGGCACAGTTTAGAGTAAGGAGCACTTTGCAGGATGCAGGAAGCATGATTAACAAAAGCAATAATAAAAACACTTCACTCTCATTACAGAGCTGTCTTGGGGGAACAAGATTTGTGAAAATGGGAAACCTAGGTAGAGTCATGAAGGTAAAGCAGCCAAAGATTGCCTTAATGAAAGAGAATTATTGGGGAAAGTGGGAGCATTTTTTCATAATGATAAATTTGTTCCAGACTTACAGTCATTATGTCCCCACTACTGAAGTCTTTTTTCATAACAATAATGTGTTCATTTTAAACTGGACTCAGAAACTCTTTTTATTCCCATAAAAGATAACATTTACATGCTTTCCAAAGTGCCATGTGAATAGAGACTCATTTTCTACTCCTACAAAGAGCTAGTAATGACAGGCACAAGGCAATGAAATATGCATCTGCTATCCAAGGCTGAAAATTTCATTTTGTGACAATGTCCTCAATTTTATTTCCTTTGTTCCATAGCAGAACTGAAAAGAAAGCTTTTGAGAATGTTTGCAAAAAGCAGGATTTTGCAAACATATCTATTCAAAACCAAAGTCTCAGTTTCATATTGTCAAAAATAGGTAGATACTTATGTTATCTACTGGCCAGATCACTGGCATATACAGCTGGGGGCCAAGGGTCCTATTCCTTTACAGTTGGCACAAAGATTTTTACCTAAGGCATCAGCTTAGGTTCCTGCTGCAGCTGGGATTCTGTGGCCAGTGGCTCACATGTCCATCTGCAAAACTTAAACTGTAGGTATGGGCTAGGGGTTCAGGGTCCTTGACAAAACATCTAGAAGTGGTCAGAGGTCTGCCTGAAGTGAAGCTTTTCAGGGTATGTAGTTTTTCCAGCTTTTCTGCCTTTGTGATCTGGGTTGTATCTTGGGATATGCAGCTAGGATGTGTCTCACTCTGGATCTGGTAACTCAAATATTGTAGCTCATTTCTAACTCAGCTGCCATCTTGAGACTTGTTGCAAGGCTTTTGTTCCTTTTGCCTTAATATGGGGAGTAGCTTAGAGATCAGAAACACTGGGAGTTTTAGTTGAAATTGGAGGCCTTAGGCTTTGGATTCCTACACTGACTTGTTTAAAAAAAGTGTAACATTTCTATATTTTTTTTCAAATTTATTTCTCCATATTTAGAAAATCTAACTTTCCCCCCCCCCCATGCTTTTTTAAAAAAAGACAGCTTTTTTTTTTTTTTTTTCCTTCAAAGATTGACTTTTCTTTCAGGGCAGACAACCATTCAACAACCTCTGCTCAGGAAACCTGAATTCTACTTTTACCACCTGGTTAGATGATCATACCTCTGTTTCAGTTTCTTTATTTCTAAAACTATATCTGTTATAATCCTGATCTATTTAAGTTGTTGTATCTTATATATTACAGCTGAGCTAAATGCTGCTTGTACACCATGAGTGAGCCCATTATATTACATGCATAAATATTTGAGGGTGACATTAGGTTCAGATTTACTCTGAACAGGGAAATTTTATTTCCTCCATACAGACAGATTTCAGAGATTTCATCCTCTCAGAAGAAAAACAAACAAAACCTCTACCCCTGATTACTTTAAACACGTTTGTTTAATATGCATCAGAAAGGTTCAGATCAAAAAACCAGAGGATTCAGAGGTCATAGATATCAGGGGTACATATATCATGGGTGTAAAAATATCTGTATTATTCTAGTGAGCACAACTGATGATGGTTTACTGTATGGCAAAGTTTCTTATTATAAAAATTAATCTCATTGAATCACTTCTAGCACTGTTGTGAGGGGCTAGAAGCAGACTGAATATTGGTAAGTACAAGTATAATTTTTTCAGTGGTCCCCTGGAATCTCTTTGCTTTCATGTGAGGGATTAGTACATCTTTTCTTATATCATTTCCATCCATCTTGCATTGAAATGTGGGAAGGAAGGGAAGGATGAGGGTGATCATCTCTGTATCAGGTACACACAGCAAAGCAGCTAAATTTGTCCAAATCCATAAATTTCCTTAATCAAGCAATTTCATTCCTAGGCAACAGGTAGTATCAATCAGAGTGTGCTTTCATATGTTAATATCTACAGACTTCTCTTTCAGAACAGGCACAGTAACAGGACCTTTACAGACAGCAGAGGGAAGAGGACAAGAGATTAGGAGGAATTATTAGATCTGAAAACATTACAGTTTAATGAATAGTTGTATAGTTACCCTTTGCTCACCAATAAACATTCCAAGCTATGATTTACCAAGCTGGAGAGACCTTGCTATCCAGTTAGTGTACAACTGGAAAATTTGAATCAACTTATTTTGTAGTAGTTCTATGTCTTTTTTCATTAATCTATTTTATTTTTATTACACAAATCGGATTTCTCTATTTACATGGTGTATTATGCAGCACACAGAAGGTCTGTCAGGTCCAAATGCCTTCTACCTTTGCTCCCAGTGAGATTCAGAGGACAAATCTGGCTCTTCCCCAGAAGGTGACTGTAGGAAAACAGATTCTATGCATATGCCTACAAGGATGCACCTTCTCTATGGAACCAAGCTGATAAAACTGCCAGAAACAGAACAGATAATTCATATACCAATTTCTTATGTTATCTTTTTCTAGTATCATAAAAGTATGTATTTGCATTTGCTGTCTTAATTGTGGGTAAATAAATCCACAAAATACACTTTGCCCTTTAGCAAGTGTATAACCTTATTTATGAGTTGCATATGAATACAGTTTATTTGGGCCAGAGGTGCCAGGAGGCTGCAATAGTTGTCTACATTGTAATAATATGTAGGCAAGACATTGCAGGAAAGCTTTTCTTTCATATGCTGGTTTGAACCAAAATTAGCACCAAATGATTTGTATTTCACCCTGCTTTTGTGGTCATTTGCAGTGTAAGAAGAATCAGTGTGAAGAAAGATAGAGAACACACTAAAGCCTGCAAAGGCAACAGACACAAGCAGCTGTGGAAACAACATGAAAGGCAAGAGACCTACACACATATTGACAAGATCTACCTGTAAGGAACTGCATGTTATGTGGTGAATTTATCTCATATATTTCCTTGGGAGAAAGCAAAGTTTGACTTCTTGACAGAAGGGCAGGAAGAAACACCAAAAGAGAAATTATGTCAATATTTTCTTCCTAGAAAAGAAGAAAATATTCCTTCCCAGAAGATAGTCTATCTCAAAGGAAAAAAGCATTTACCATTCTCAAAAACAGCTTCTCAGTAGATAAAATTGGAAGTTGCTCACACTTGAGCAATATTTCTAAACAATTATATATGTGCTTAATGCATTAAATTTTTTACCTAAAGAAGTGTTAGGAAAAAAATATATAACTCTAAAAGTGGATGGAGTCCACCTTTAATGCTATTAAACTCTATAAGGATTATGGTCCTTCAACTCAGTTCCTCATTCTCCCTATAGTTTGCCTACATCCTGTTTGTGACTTTTTTACAGTAAAAATCTCCAAAACCCTTAGAGTAATCAACCTTGAAAAATGAATAGTATGAGAGAAACTATGACTGATGCCAAGGAATGTATGATACAACAAAGCATTACTATTTTCTAAAGCTGGCAGATTAATCATAGGAATGTGATGACCACAATAATATCGGCTGCAAAGCAATGGAAATTTGAAAGCATCTTTTAACTGAGGAAACAGAACTGTGATTCATTGTCAATTAAAAGCCTGCAGGAAGATTCATGGAAAGATCCCATCAAGAGATAACAGTTTAATAAAAATTCATTTAATTTTTATGTGGCTGTTCAACAAAACCTTCTAATTACCTCACAACCATGCAGTTAAATTACATCAGAAATAATAAAACCTCTCAGAGTAATACATAATTAAAATAGTCAATCAAATTTAGAAGGAATGTCTTGAAATTTCTTGAAAAAGAAGATGAATCTATGAACCTTTTACATCGTTCTTTAATGGCTATGGTAATGACATCACTTATATGATTCCTTTCTGACTCTATGGACATTGAAGATATTTTCTTACTTTCCATGAAGATGACGCCAAGCTTAGTGGTTGCTGTTGACACGCCTGAGGGACAGGATGCCATCCAGAGGAACCTGAACAAGATCAAGAAGTGAGACCATGGGACTCTCACGAGGTTTAATAAGTCCAAGTGCAAGGTGCTGCACCTGAGCCATGGGTATCAACCCAGGCTGGGGAATGAACGGATCAGGAGCAACCTGGCTGAGAAGGACTTGGGGGTGTTGGTGGATGAGAGGCTGGACATGAACTGACCATTGCACTTGCAGACCAGAAAGTCAAATACATAAAAAGCAGTGTGGCCAGCAGGTCGAGGGAGGGGTTTCTGCCTCTCTGTTTTTCACTACTCAAAGGGGCCCTATAACAAAAAAATGAGGAAAAAAGTTTAGCAGGACCTGCTACAATAGGATAACGAGTAGGGGTTTTAAATTAAAAGAGAAAATAATTCATTTAGATGTGTTTTTTACAACAAGCATGATGAAACATTGGCACAGGTTGCTCAGAGGTGGTGGATGTCCCATCTCTGGGAACATTTAGTGGCAGGTTGGACAGGGCTCTGAGCAACCTTATCTAGTTGAAGGTGTCCCTTTTCATTGCAGAGGGGGTGGACCAGAGGAATTTTAAAGGTACCTTGCAACCCTAAATATTCTATGATCCTATGATATGTTATTTTAGACCCTGACTATAAATTGTAAAAACATAAAATCACCATCGGTTTAGCTAGAAAGAATATGGGTTATAGCATAGAACAGGAATGGAGGGAAAAATATCCTTATTTTGAAATTGTTGCCCAAAAATTTGGAATTGAAACACCTGACTTTGGACATCATTAAGAGCCATGGAAATGCACCTTGTTAATACACAAGTGTCTAGATTCTAGATTTCTTTTTTCTTCTATGTTTTCAGTACAAAACTGCCAAGTGAGCAGCAAGGGGGCTGTCCCTCAAGGGAAGATGAGCTGACAGCAAGGCAGCACAGGGACTTCTCTGACAAGGGCTCCATCCCGTGGGGATCCAGAGTGAAGCCAGGGAGTCAAGTCAAGAAAGCAGGGTCAGGACTGGCAAGGTACCAGGCAGGCATGGCGCACGTGTGGTGCAGCTCAGTCAAGGACCAGGGGCCAGGGCATGATCTCAGCTGCAGCTCTGGAGCCAAAGAGTGTAGGGTGCACACATGGAGGCTTAGGGTGGAGCATCTCTCCGTTTTTTATTCACAGCTTAGCTGTTTCCATGGAAGCCTGGCTCAAGGTGCACTGTAGCAGGGTAGACCCCAAGGACTGTGATGGAAGAGGAGGGAAAAGAAGACTGAAAAAGAAGGTGCACACAGGCTGGTCAGGGCAATTAGACCCTGTTGCTGCACCCAGTGCTTTGATATCTCAAATATATGTCAAAATGTAGTTACAAAGATGGGCAATAAACCTAAATCAGCAACTTCCTATGCTTCATCCATATATTTATCCCTAGAAATGAGGGAAAATAAAATGAGCTACTGTGACTTTTATTTCTGTAATAAATTTAAGTATTGCTTAAGATTCACCTAAATTCCAATTTTAATTCTTTGATGGCTATTTATAGTCTTCTTTCATGCATGAGCAGTTAGATAGAGATATCTGTCAGTGTTTAATTCTCACTGTGACTAAATGATTATAATATAACTCTCCATGATACACTGGTGTGTCCTACTGAATCTGGCAAGTGAAATGCCTGTGTCCACAGAGAAGGATCAAAGCTGCAGAATCACAGGATCATTTCATTTAAAAGAACCTATTGAGATCATCTGTTCACGTCAATTCAAATACCCTAAATTTGCTTTCTGATAGAATAATTCTAATCAATTATGTTTTTCTTTAGGAATATTAATTTCTTGGTTATTTTTGTCTGTGCAAGTTTCTTGGTTTTCTCTGCTTTTACTTTTGTTCTTAGTTTTATTATGTTTCTTGACTTATTATCAGAGTTCCAAAGTTTTTTCACCTATGGTAGGTACTCAAATTATTAACTATCTATCCACTAGGACAGTCTTCTGTATACTTCCTCAGAGGTATTATTTTCTCAATAGTCATGCATAAAAATTTCCCTCAATTTTCATTCATATTTTCAGATCGTTTCATGTATTGATGTGCTTCCTCCTCTTGAGCTTACTTCTGCATATATTTGTGTTATTAAACTGAAGACATTTTAATTTCCAAGTTGTGCATACAACAATGTATAGAAGCAGAAGATTGCATCGACTGTGGAGCTACTGCTTGTACAAATGCTTGTATAAGCTCTGAGTAGATTAAGCTACCATACTGCAAAGAGCAATGAGCATATTTTTATTTTGCCTATATACACTCCTGAATATTTTTTGTCTGTGTTCTGTAGCTTTCATATCATGCTTGTAGAAAAAATGAATTTGTATGAGTAAATTTAATAAGGAATGCTTGCTCTGTGGTGCTGTCTTTAGACAGATGTAAAAAGGCAAATGAGAAAAAAACAATAGAAATAGGTAGATACTGGCAGCAACTGAGATTTGCTCAGTGGGTGAGAGTATGATGCTAATAATGCCACGGGTGCAGGTTTGATCCCTGTACTGTGCCATTCAATTAAGAATTGGAATTAATGATCCTTGTGGGTCCCTTCCAACTCCAAATAGTCTGTGATTCTCTAACTGAAGCCAGGGTTTGTATTTAGGACATGCAAAACTGGCATAATTGAGCTCCATCCAACCTCATTGTCTGGCAGCTTTAAAAAGTCTCTTCTCCATCCTCCATGTGAGGTCCTACAGCAACCCATTACCCTCTTCAAATCCACCAGCTGTTTCCTGGGCAGGGAGAGAAGCACTGCTAGAGTAGAGGGACTAGGCAGATGATAGCTCAGTGCAGAAATACAGATAAGGGAAGGAGGTGCAGTCACAAATTCAGACCAATGAGAAGAAACAGAATTAGCAAAATCATAAAAGACTCATGAGATGGTAGCACAGGAATTGTATTGCAGACACAAGACTTGAATGTGTGATGATAGTAGCTATTAACTGTGGCCTAATTTCACATGGTATGTTCTCAGAACCATGACTCCACTGCAGGATCAGTGGGTCTTTCCCTCTGTACAGGCACTTTTTCTTAGTTCAGCTAAGGGTTTTCCCAAACTAGTGCAAATTAAACTGGGGGGGGGGGGAAAGTCATACTAGAAAAAGCAAGAGTTTTATTCATACTAGAAAAAGCAAGAGTTTTATCAAGTTAACTCAAGGTCTTTATTAACCTCCTACTTTATGTTTTTTGTAACTTTTTACATATGCAATACAACCCTGAAAATGTCCAAAAGTTTTTCAATGGTATCTTTATACAGAACACCATTGTATTGCTCATCATTAACATCACAGAAGGAACCCAGTAAACACAGCAAGTATCCTCCTGCATTTTTCCATGAACAATTTAGTGAATGATGTCACACAGCAGTGTTAACTAATTGCATTTTTAATTTTCTCTGAAATAAAGTTAGCTATATTTAGAACTTATTTAACTTAAATAATCAAACTATATTTCATGTGCCTACTGTAGATTTTTCAGAACTTCCTACTCTTTGCTCCATCACAGGCATAATTAACAGGAAGGTTTTCAGTGCAATTTCAATAAGAAAAGCCAGAATATCTTTTGCCTTTCTAATGATAACCAGCAGCCTCAGCTCCCTGCACTTTTAAGTGGGTAGGTAAGGAATGTTTGCTATTCAGCACAATATGCCACAGTGACATTTCTTATCATTACAGCACTATAGGACCAGAGGATTCATAAATAGTATTTGCCTCCTGGCAACTTTATTCCATGATAATATCCTTTTGATGCTGGGGCTATGCTCAGCTGAAAGAACCCCCAGGCTATCCCTGTACTTCCAAAACTTGGTATACTTCTTCCTGGAGAAAACTAACTAAATAAGAATTAGTACATAAAACATGCACCAAAAACAAGAGTAACATTAATTACTGCATTTATTTGGCTGTAACAAAAGCAAAAAGATAGCTTAAAGATTACAAGAGAATCACTGTTCCACAGATTCTCTTCTAGCTGCTTATAATTACACTAAACCTCTGAAGATAACTATGAAGCACTTCAGAATTCAGGACTTATTATTCCTGCTTTCCTGGAATTCTTCATCCATATGGTTCTTTCTGAAGATAGGTTTTGATTTGCTTGACATCTTTGAAAATTAAACATATTTTGTATAAAATCCCTTTTATTGTTGCAAATATAGAGACCTTTTAAAATCTGCCATTTGTCCTGACTTCAGAATTAATACCATTTATTACCATTTTCAAAAATGTTCAAACACTTGTTAAAGGAAAAAGGACAAGATTCATGTCCAAAGGTGTTCTAAGAAAAAGGACTGGGAATGGAGGAATGGCAGACCAGGAGCAGGTGCAAGAAATGAAGCAGTGGTGGAACAAGGCATGGGGAGCTGAGCCAAGCTGAGCACTGCCTCCACAGTGGCCTGGAAAAGCGATGGTGCAACACAGACAATCTGGTTCTGGGGTTGTGTCTGTCATTGTTTTCCAATGTCTTGGGCTTGGGGATGGGAAACACTAGCAGTACAAGCAGCCACAATCCTGTCTTTGTCCCGGTCACCACATGGAATTAAGATGAGGTGGTTAACAACTTTTTTTGGGAAAAAACCTTCACTTAGTGTATACTTTTGTTCTTAATACTGTTGCTGTTACTGTGCACTCCCTATTCCATTTGTGTTTGTTTTCAATGAATCATTATCACAACCCAGAGTCTGCCCTTGTCCCTCTCTTGTGGGCAGGACTGGTGGGAAGGGGAGTGGATAATTTTGAGTCTAATTTCTGTGGATGTCTGTGTAACAAAAAAGCCTTTACAACATGAGACTTAAATATGTGAACATCACTTTGACATAGGTTCTTGGAAGACCTTGTAAACTGTAAAGGTGTGATGACTACCCCAAAGGCACTGAAATTAACTCCATAAAAGAAAACATTTCTGTTATGCTGCTGATGATTTCAGAACCAAGCATTTACAGCATTTTAAAATAATTTCCACATAACATACTTCTGGTTTTTCCTCACATGAAAGCTGGCAAGCAGCTGCTATTCATGCACATACACTTCTTCAAAGGCAAGACAGGCTGCTTCAGCTGATGGCTTAAAATAAACCCCTGCATTTCCTGAAAACATTCTTTCTTACTCCATTAAGTATAGAATTTCAAGGGTTTTCTTTCCTTTTTCTTTTCTTTTTTTTGGCAGTGCTTTGTCCCTAGTGAATATTAAGATGCTTCCTCTCATGAAACAGAGGAGCAAATCAATGCAATGTCTTCATTTGTTGTGTGCATTTGTGGCTACAGCAAACCTAAAAGTGTCTTGGGGCAGCCTCAAAGCTTGTTTTCTACTCAAAGAAAAATTGCACGAAACAAAAATATGCCTCTGAGGTTTAATTATCCTTCTTGGTTACCTCTCACAAGAAAAAAAAAAATGTACTGTACCTCTCTGAGTTTTTCCACGACCAAGATACCTGTACTTGTTGCTTTTTTTTCTTGCCAGTGGTAATTAGGTCTTTAAAAATGAATTGTTTCTCCTTCCTTTTTTTTCCCATACTCTCAAGTGTTTCTTCTGCACAGATTTGCAAATATGGTGATGAAGCCTAGGAGAAAAATTAATCTAACACTCCCCATGTCTGCTTTTCAGTTGATGTATTTATGTGTGATGCCTGGTCTTTCACTTACAGTGATAGAAGTCTCAATTATAAAATGGTTTTCTGACCCCCAGTGTTATCCATCAGCTCTTTCTTTCATTTGGCATCAAATTCTTTCTTTCTTGGCTGCCTTATTTCTTCTAAACATTCTGCTAAAAACCATCCATATTAGTAAAAAGCTTCCATCATCTAATTTCTTGTGGAATTACCTGAATCGTCTTAGGAATAAAACTGCTGGTGGGGCAGTTTAGCACAAGGTGTGTCCTCATTCTGTGATACTGTTGAGTGACTGGTACCTTCTGGATCTCCTCCATCTGGTACTTCTGAAATTTTTACTGAATGTACCTTATTTAACCACACATTTCCCACAGGACAACACTTGCTTCACCTGCATAAATGAAAAATGAAATATGAATATCAACCTTGTCATGTTGTGAGGGTCTGATGCAGCATCTTTCACTCCCACGACATTTGTTATTCCAATTGACTGGAACCTTTCCAATGGCTCTGCACAATTTGAGGCCCTTGAAATTGCTATTTTTCCAGCAGCACTGTGCAAGGCCAGGACAGAGGCCTCATTAATGATCTGGAAAAGGAGGTGTTGATTTTTGACCAGTTTTCCAGCTGCTAACATAGGTTGTGCTGTGGAGATGAAGACTGTTGCAGAGGGCATGCATTATGAAATTGTGAAAGGACTGGCCTCCTGACCAGGAATCACCAAACATAATTACCCCACATTTCTAAAAAATAAATTCTGTGTAGTTTTATGGGGCAGAAAAAATGAATATATTTTATCCCACAGATTTACAGAGAGTGTAGTTGACTATGTCCTGTGTGGTCATTAGAACAGCCAGGCAACAGAAGTCATAAGAAGTAACTTTCTGCCATATTTTTCATTCACACAGGGCATTTTAATGGTAGAAGAGATGATAATTTATTCAGCAAACTTTTTGCTCATACACTTACTTGATTATCTTCACTTGTATTGTTAAATGTAGAGATAAGAAGAGATTTAAGATTTTCAACCCACCAGAATGATGATGAAAGACTAAAGCAAATATCTCAGGCAGATTATAGCAGGAAAATTAGGGTCTGGATTTTGAAACATTTTCTTATCCTTTTTTTTTTTTTTTCATTTTGGCCTAGAGCTAGTGAGGTCCTCTCCAACTGCTTTTTACCTAATTGCTTTTTCACTAATCGTGGAATAATTTTGCTCTTTGCTGGATATTTTACAGCCTCTCCTACCAGAAGTTTCTGAATTATATGTGCTTGGAGAGAGAAATAAAATTAAAATATAATAAAAAGTATAATGAAGAAAGGATTTTTACCCAGGTGTTTATAAGTGTAGAACACAGTACAGATAATTTTGGTTTGCTGATTAATGACAGAAAGTTGCCCACGGTCCTGGGGCCAGGTAGGTGTTGTCACCTGGTGGGCAGGAGCAGTGACTGGAGTAGGAACAAACAGTGGAAGGGGTCAGGGCCTCGGGCACTGTCACCAGCAGCCCTGTGGCAGCACAGGAGCTGTGCCCAGGGCATTGTCACCTCACTGGGGTCTCAGGCTGTGCTGCTCCCAGCGGGGACCAGAGAGGGTGAGGGCGAGGGCCAGCGCTGGGCGCTGCCTTGCAGGGGCTGCGCGGGGCCCAGGACAGCACAGGCACCAAGGGCAGAACCCGCCTCTGGGCAGCTCCTCCAGCTTCCTCGGGTGATGTAGGTTTTACAGCGCTCCTCTCCTAGGAATAAATATGTTCCAACTTCAATGTTTCAGAAACAATTTTTTTTTTTCCTGGAGGGAAAGGATAAAGTGTAATGATTTCCAAGGTTTAATATGACATTCTGCTACTTAGTGATTGCTTTCTTTATCTATACAGTGTCTGGATATACAAACTCCATTTGCAGCTCAGGTACATATATCTAGCTGTATTGTTTTGATCTTGCCTCGTGAGAATGGCTGTCAAACCACGACAGTGAATGTCAATTCGCAAAATGTGTTGCCTGCACTTGAAGAACAAAGCAAGATATTGTTTTTTAATTGTTTTTTTAAGCCAAGTATAAAGGTCTAACTTTTTTTGAACATTAATTTCAGTGAAGTATCAGAGCTTAAAGGATTTAATTATGAGGCAAAGTGGAAACATCCCACAGAGAACTTATATTCTTGATGACCCTTCCCACATGTTCTTCAGTAAGAACAATCATTTTGGGACTCGGCAGGAAAATGGATTATACTGACAGAAAAGTATAATTTTTTAATATTTGCTGAGGAAGATCCTGCATCTGAACCACATGCCAGTTACATCAATAGAAATACTTTTCAATACTTTTCAGTTGTGGCCTGTTCTGGTGGTGTTGTATAGAAAATGTGGAATGGCAGTATGAGATTTGGAAAGAAAGAGAAGAGGACATTATAACAAATGGACTGGTTAAAAGATAAGCTATATACAAACACTTTGTACACCAAAGTAGATGAAGAATTATGTATTGAGGTTTAATGAGGTTTTGTTAGCAGTAATAGAGACTTAGGATAGAAATCTAACCTGTATATCAAGTAACCTTCTTAATCACTGTAATTTTTTGGTTGTCAGAAACTTTAAGGTTTCTGTCTCTGTTGCCTTTTAAAATCAGGTAACAATGGACACTGTAATTTTGGGAACAATTTTTCATATACTTAGGAAAAATTATATGTCCTTTAATGACACATTTTGTATTTAGTTTGTAGATTATGTCCAAGCATGTGGTAATTTTCAAAGGTGCTGTTTATGAATGTCCTAGGCTGGGGTTACTGGGTTATGGGTAACACCAATTTGCTACAGGGCTGTTGGTGAAGTGTACAGGACTGCTGCAGCCATTTCACTCAGCTGCACTGCATTCTAAGATTTCATGTGTTCCGATATACAATTTTACTGGGTCTGCAATTGCTGGGAAGAAAAGAAGGATTTGTGCTTACACAGCACAGGTTAAGACATAAAAGGTACAGTGGAAAACTTGTAGATGCCAGGGATGGCGTGAACAGTCAGGGTTGCTTGTCATATTCTATCAAGTACCAGGTGCAACAGGGATGTGGTGGTGGTGGAGAATCTGAGCAAGCAAAATGCCTTATATTGATGTCTTGAGAGGCTACCTACAACAGAGGGTAGACAGTAATAAAGGAATAAAGTAAGTATTTATTAAAAAGGCCTTCAAAGGATACACCCTGGGCAGTAAAAGAGCCTGGCCATGGCTACACCCAAGATGGACAACGAGTCACGACTTTTCACATTCTTATAAGTTTTGGTCCACTTACATATTGGGTTTAATTGTCAATGACAGCTTCAGGTTATGAAGTCCCATACTCCCAGATTGCTCTCCTCAGTTTGCTGCTGTTTATACCTTTTGGGCCTGAAGCTGTAAAGGTGTCCTTGGTTCTTGGGTCGGAAAAGGATTGTTTTGTCTGACTAAACTGTGAAGAGAACTTGCTAACTCTTTATATGAAATTTGGAGTTATATACTAATGCAGTACAGAACCTGGAAAATCTGAAAGCTGAAACTAAAGGCATGAGTGCAATAACTTCTCTCAAAAGCACTTGAAACTTTTGCTACACTTCAACACAGGGAGGAGATTTTCTTTTGATTTCTGGTAGAAACTGGGTTTTTTCCTTTTTTTAGACTAAAACTGGAGAGCATCCGGAAAGATTCCTTATCACACACCCAAAAGATACATGAATGAAGTAGCAAACACTTCCTAAAACTCAATTTTCTCTGTTATGCAGTCATATTAAAGAAATATGATTTTTTTGATTTGGTCCTATGAAACTTCATGAAGATTTTCATTGACAAATACACTTGCTTTATCTTCTTCTGCTGTAACATCAAAGTGAATAGGAGTAACCTAACTCTCATACAGGAGTTCTATGTAGTAAAATATCTGATTTACATTCTTTAAGGACACTGTTAGAATGCAGCAGGAGAAGTGCATATTTGGCCACAGTAGTCTGATAATATGGCTGTATGTGGCTTCTGGACCAGAGGTGACTCACAGTAGCCAACTGGAAATGCAAATAAAATAATTCACACCTTACAAACCCTCTGTCTTTAGATATCCTTGAAAGTCCAAACAGATTATTGAATATAGGTACCAATTAATGTACCAAATATTGATATCAAAAACAAAGTTTTAATTCCAGGTTAGAGACTCAGTGGTTTCACCTCCTGTAATACAAGTGATCAATAAAATAGTGTTCCATTTTGCTGTTATTTTGCCAAAGAGGAAAGAGATGACAGAAGAAGAAAGAACTGAGTGATTATAGAGAATTTGCAGCAAAGTTAGTTAAGGTATTTGTGTATGTGTGCATGTCTTTGCAAATCTTTTGACTTCTAAATTCAACTAAATTGTACACAGGTTCATTGGGGAAACAGAGCTTCATAATGTTTTTATGGACTGGGTTTTATAACGGGGCTTTGTACTTAAGAGTGTGAGCAGTGCATAGTGTTTGCAGGATGCTGAAAGAATACTTTGCCAAAAACTTCCTTACCCATGTTAAACCTAATTTAAATAACTTTAGCTTTAGTTTCATAATTTAAAACTGATATAATTAAGTATTTTTCAAAGGATGTTCCTGCATACTATTAAATATTTAAGTGAACATCATTTCTGCAAATTTTGTGATGGAAAATAACTTCACCAAAACAGATAAAATGATCACATCATGTCTCCCTAGTACTAAATGTATCCTTTTCTTTGAATTATTCACCACCATATATCTCCTTATGTACGTAAAAACATGCAGGAACTGTACAAAGCAAAGCTTGGGTGAATCTGTTGAAAGAACGCCTTCAATATGCCCTGTCATATTTTAAATTGCAGATCAAGCACAAAACATGCAAGGATTTTCCTGAAAATTACTAAGGTGAGAGTTGTGAAGTTAGAACAACAGCGAACTGTGGTGAGAGTTAGAACAACATAGTGTATGTGACTGTCTCTTGGGGAGAGAATAATTGATGAGTATGAACAGACCAAAGGAATATTGTGCACTGTTCATCTTGGCCTCATTATCATGCCAAAACTTAGTTATGTAAAGCACTGAAATACAAAGTTGCTGTTACTTTGATGCTGTATGTTCTAGATGAGAACTCTGCACTGCACACAAATAGTAGCCAGCTGGTTTGTCTTCAGCAGCTTTATACAGCCACAGCTTAAGCAGAGAGTGCTGTAAGGAAACGACTCTTATGTTGATTTGCTGAAACAAGTGACAGTGTTTCCCTCTTCATAGGAAACATTTATTCTTAGCTTTGCCTACCAATGCTAATCTATGAAAGAAAGATGGATAAATTCCCCTGGCTTGTGTAATCTCTTGTAAATATGCTTTAAACTGAGCAGATGTCAAATTGTCATGCTTATAATGCTGCACGTGTATGAAACTTTATGACATGCGTGGCAGCATGCTCCAGCAGCAGAGCTAATGCCATTAGTAACAAAGCAGTCAGACATCATAAAGTGGAAATAACAAAATTGGTAAGAAGAATATGCAAGAGGCCAATCACTTTAAATCAATCCCATCTCACATGACAGAACAGGGCTACACAGTTTTAGCCTTCTTAATTTCCTATTTTTCTAAGTCTTACCAGTAAAGGCATGTATCCTAAGAAGAATAAAGACATGTCTCCAGGTCTTTGCTTTAGCAAGGAAGAAAAGTCTTATTCCCCTCAGATTTACAAGATAACAGGAAGATGCTGACCCCTGAAAAGGAGTTTGAGTAATACCACAGTTACTCAGTCTGAGTGAATCTAAGCTAACACGCTGTAAGTCAGGACACCAGAGAGCACAAATAGAGCTATGATGATCTGTCAGATGTGGATACAGAGGCAAAATTATCTTCTGTGCCAGAACTTACTGATGGTGAAATGTGCTTTTTGTACTTAGTTCTTATTGTTTTTTTCAATTTGCCTAAGTTTTGAATCAGCTGGGATTGATGGCATCAGACTGCAGAGATACCAAAGGAAATCAGAAAATGTCAAAACCATCCAAATGCTGACTACTAATTGTGACTCAGTGGGCTAAAAAACAGCAGTATTTTTCTTCCAGCTATCTTGCCCAATCTAGCCACAAGTCTTACCATATTGATAGCTGGATGCCTTCCTGATGTCCCCACTGTAACTAAACTACCCTAAGTTACACCTTCTCACTGATAGCAAGGCAGTTGTTAGGAGGCAGTGCTGTGACTTGGCAGCTGCTGTTAGGTCTGCAACTGCACAGCAAATTAAATATTGTAAGACTTTGCCAGCAACTTTTGCAGATTGCTTTATTGAAGTGAAGGATGATAAGGTAAATGTTTTGACTTTTTTTGGTACAAACCCTTGTTTTTTTAATATGAATCTGTAAAGAAGTCTAAATCTTTCTCTGAAGACTTCACACAGCCATGTGGATAATGAGACATGAAGCTTGTCTCCAAAAAGATGTATTGGCAATTTTATTCCCTTTAGTCCATGCTTGAATTCTGGCTGTTTGCTGTGAGAAGTTTCAGGCAGCTGAGCATCAGAAACATCTCATGCTGGCCATACTCATGATAGGCAGGTACCACATGTCACCTTCACTTTCCCTAATGCAAGGAGACAATGTCATGAGGAGCTTCAGTGAAGATTTACAGCCCATTGAGATACCTTTTTCTCTTCTCAGGAGCTAATGTAAGCAATAAAGTACACAAGCTCATGGAGCCACATAACTCTTTTTGTCAGCTGTGTCGTTTGGATTCAATATATCCCATACATGGTGACAGGAGTGTCTGCTATTGTGTGGTGAATGTTCTGAAAAACCAAGCATAGCACTCATCTCTTCCCTTAACACAACCCAACAAACAGAATCAAATCTTTGGACAACAGCAACACAAGCCTTGTAGGTGTAATAATTTATTTGCAAGTGCTTCCCTAGCTAGATCTGCATTTTTGCTTTCATGCATACCTTCTCTTTGCTCCTTTCCCTTTTCCACTCCCCAGGTACAACAGAGGCAAAGCACAGTCATGACATCCTCTGTAATTCTTTACAGTATAATTTCCCTAGGTCAAAAGTAAAGCAGTGTAACTGTGAGGAAGGGGGTATTCTTCTTCTTTTCGTAATGGCAAAGTGAAAGTTCCAAAGAGATTTGTCACTTTCAGGAAATGAAAACTTGTGATGAATGTTTATATAACTTTTGATTATACTTATGTCAGTGTTTTTTCAATATTTGTCAGCACTACTGCCAGAATAAACAGCAAGTTGGGACAAACTGGAAAGTCTGTGTATTCTGCTTTTGTTTTGCTGAAGTATGGGGCTGCCTATCATAAATCTGTTTCATTGAAAATTAGGACATTCTCTTCACTTCTGGAGCACAATGGAGGAGAATTATGATGGCCAAAAAATAGCTATGATGTGACAGGTAATATCATTACCATGGGTAAACTGGTTTGGGAAAGGTTAATTTCTGTTGCAGTTGTTACTGAAGAGATTTGAGTTGCTGCTTAGATGACCAGAGTGTTGTCACAGTATTGTGGAGGCTGACAAATGACTTTGTGCAAGAAAGGTATTCTGCTTTCCAGGCGATATTTCAGATGACATTTATTAGTTAGTAATAACACAATGCATTTATATATATATATATATACATAAATATATATACTATCGGTAGGAAATTATTTATAGAGCGGCACAGGAGAATTAATAATCTATTC
This sequence comes from Chloebia gouldiae, assembly GCA_003676055.1. Taxonomy (NCBI): domain Eukaryota; kingdom Metazoa; phylum Chordata; class Aves; order Passeriformes; family Passeridae; genus Chloebia; species Chloebia gouldiae. The sequence goes on from QUSF01000004.1 coordinate 35,855,851, forward strand.
CAACAAAATCCATGCTTACTACATTGTCCAGAAGTTAGGCGTCCTTGTTTATGTCCAAAGGGGAAGAGGTAGAGGAAAACAGTATTTTGTTGGAAATAGACAAGGTGTGGGTTAAGAAGGAACCATACTAAAGCACCTGGACACATGTTAATTTAAGAGACTGATGTAACTATTATACCAGTCACCTGGATAAAGTGCCTATATTTGATCTTTGCTAGCAATCTGAGCTTAAGAAATTCAGTAAGAATAAGAAGCTTGAAGGTTTTTTCTTTAGATCTGGAAGACTCATTCAAGCTAAGTCTATTAGCTCCTTTTAAATGGTAGCAAACTGATAAACACTTGCAAAATATTTTAATCCTGTAACATCTCAAATTTCTCTGTATGTATACAGCCTTTTGCATATCATTACTTTGTTTGCCATGAAGAAAGACTGACATTTTCTGCATAGGCTGAAATGGGAGATTTTTTTAGGATAATGAAATGTGTATCAAAAAAAAAAAAAAAGAAGAAAAAAACAAACCTAAAACAACCTAAAACAACCCAAGGTACTAGAAAATATTTAAATTAGAAATATGAATGTGCTGTATGCTTAGCTAACTATGCCAGGAATTTTGTATAATTTCTTTTTAACCAGGCACTAGTTAGAAAGCTCTGAGCTACTGCTTTATTTTCCTTCTCTATTTAACACTTGAAGGAAAGGAAATTATGTCCTAATTTTGTTTTAATTTTATTGTTTGTGTCTTTATAATTAATAGGTTTTTTACTTCAGGAGGATGATATTATATGCTTGTTATAGAATTAATTAAAGTCAGATTAAGACAATTGATTCCTCCCACCATCCTTGCTGTAATAGGGCTTTGGGCGGACTTTTGCCACCTAAGGCATTATTACATTCTCTGTTTCCTCTGGAGTGAGGCAGGAACTTCTTCCTCATCCTAAAAGAAGGAATGCAATTGTACCTATTTGTTTTCAATTTCATTAGATTTACTCAGTGTTTCAGTCTTGCTGAAATTTGGAAAATTGCATTTGACAATCTGGAGCCAACTTTTCCCTTGATTTTGGGTTTTCTTTTTGTGTGGTTCGCTTGGGTTTTTTTCAGTTTTTCCTGACAGGTTCTCCCCAAGTCTCAGAGGTCTCTGATCCTACTGGCAGGGATACCTATGAATATATAAGTAAATCATGGAACTCAGTAAAGAGCATCTCTAGTGACTGCTCCCCTCAACCTCTCTGCTCATCTCTCCCCTTTGTAACTCCTGGATGAAGTTCAAGGGCTTACATCAAACGGATGAATATAGACATCTCAATGAAATTTGAACATTGGGACTACACTCTCTAGTAAGATAAACAGTCCTGTTTTGTTGTTTTATCCAAGCACTAACAGAATCTACTGTGGGTAACAAGAGAGTAATATGTATTGTAGTACATGTTTATGGTTTAAAAGATAACCAATCAAGAAAAAAAATGTAAAAAGATGTTAACATTCCCTACAGAACTGTAAATTGAAGCACTGGAGCTCTTACTTGACTCTAAGACTGAGAAAAGCAAAGACTAAAAACAGAATGTGTAAGTGAGAAGTTCAAAAGCAAGTGAGTAAGCACTTAGATGTGGTGTTGTAGGAGGAAAAAGCAAGAGCAAAGTCTTAAAATTGGTGTGTCTTGCACTGACAGGCGAGTTCCATACTGAAAGGAAGTCAGTGAGCTGTGCCTACACTGGAATTGGAGCTGTTTAGTACACAGGTAGAGCAGTACTTCCCCCAACACTCTGATGTTTCTCATATGACAAAATCCTGAGGAAAGATACTGAGAATAAAGATAAATTAATAATTTTCAGAGAATTAAATTAGATGTCCAGTACAATTACCTGAAGTTCTTAGCAAGCAAAAAACACTTTTAATAGAGTTCTTTGCTGTTTAAAATATTAAAAATTACAAAAAATTTTAAAGTTATGTCATCTGCAACATTAACAAGCACTTCCCAGCTGTGATTGTGATGATATGGAAGTGTATTCTCAAATTATTCCATTTGTACAGTATTCATCTTGTAGTTTTCTTGAATATTTTTTGAGGGTGCATTTCTTATCCTTTTTAGCTTTTTTTCTGCTGAACTGTATATCCTTTTATTAAGAAAGTTATTTTCCTCTGCATTTGCCAAGGGAGTCATGCAGGTTCGTTCTATTTTGTTGAAGTGTCTTTTTTGTTAGAACAGCAGATAGCCACTCACTAATAAAGGTAAATGGCACACATTAACGTCTCTATGGTGCTTTCCTTATTTCAGATTGATATTTCTTGTCACTTAGTTCTCCATTTTGATAAGATATCTGTGCCCTTCATTACTTGTGTAGCTTTGTTATGTTTACCCTGTTTTATGAAATATCACTGTAGACTGTAGTGAGATCAGTGGTCTTTCAGCTGTTTTATAATTTCTAACACTGCTTTGGTAAGTGATCTGAGCAAGTCTATGACAAGTAATTGTGACTTGAATTGGTTGCTTTGGACATTGCTAAAAAACCCCACTGAGACTGAGCTTTGAGATGTTTACATTTATTAGTACAAATCACACTAAACCCACTGGAATTGTTGAGCATCTTATTTTAAACTTGCTTAGATACCTTATGGAATAATCACTCTTGGAAACAATGCCTGTTCAAAGTGATTTGCTCAGTCTTACAGGTAATGCGTGATAAATAAGGACCTCAACATAGATTGCATAATACATTTTATCTCAGGGCTCACTTCAGCAAGCATAGGTGTCCTTAAAAGATTGCCTCTAGCATTACGTGTATTCCAATTTATTAATCTACCTTTAATTGTGTGTAGTGCAAAAGTGGTTAATTATTTTAATCCTACAGGATGAACTGAAGCTTGGAAATGCTAATGCTAATCTTCTCTTCCTAACCATGTTTTTCAGAAAGGGAAGAAAGTCTGGAGACTCAAAACATTAATGAATAACAGTTCTTAATTGATCTCTGTCAGGTCCTGTATGCAACTGCTTCTCTTCATTGTACCTGCCTTTTTTACCCCTAGGCCAGGAGGCATCACATGACTGCAAAAAACCTGGCTTGATTCCACGACTGAAAGAAATAACTGCATGTCAGCAACTCATTGCGGTGTAGGACAAAATTAAAATAAAACACTTGTCAAGGCATGAAAGTCTAATAAGTCTTCTAAACTTATATATTGAGATTTATATTCTCTTTTGAAGTGGATACAAATGTGTCTGACACACTGTTCCTTGTTCAGGTGATCTTGATGAATGTAGCTAATTGTTCTACTGCTGTTATCTGTTGTAGGTTGCCTAATAACTCTTCATAAAAAGCCGGTGTCGCTACCCTTTCAGTCATTGAAAGGATGCTATAAAGTGGAACTGTTAGAGTCACCCTTTGAGGCGCCAGGCTGAAAACACCAAAGCCTGATAAGTAATACTATAGTAATAGGTGAAAGAAGTATTAGAGCCAGTAGCAGGAGTGACAGTAAGAATTGGTGAGATTTTATTATTTATTATTTTAAAATGATCAAACTCTAGTAAAAGGTGTCTCTGCCCGTGGCAGGGGAGTTGAAACTAGATGATGTTTAAGGTCTCTTCCAACCCAAATCATTCACTATAAGTCTTTGGGCCAAGAGAGAGGTAACAAAGCTTTTCTCCTTTCTTCCTATTCTTCTATCATTATTCTTCTTCTATCAGTATTCTTAGAGGACTTTGCAAGGCCTAGAAGGCTTAAAGGAAACACAAAGGAAATTGCCTAAACAGGCTGAAGACTAAAGGTAGGATTTGAGTTTTATTTGTACTTTTATACTGTCAAAGCACAGCTGAAAGCCTTTGGTTTTGATTTAGATTTTTGGACATGGTCAGAAAGTTCTCTGAACTTTGGAGATTACTATAGATCAATCCTAGAAGAGTTTAAAATAATTCTTTAAATGGGTGTTTTAAAGAAGTGAATCCTTCACTTTAAAGAAGTGAATCCTGGAGGAATTTAGCTCTGCTCTTTAGAAAATTGATGATGTTCTATATTCATTTTTAAAAAGGGTTTTTTCAGGGGCTAAAAGGCAGGTGTGAATTATGTCAACAGAAAACTGCAGAGGTAAATTAATACTATTATTCTGGTCAATAGATTAGGAGACTAAAATATGCACAACAGTTAAATGGATTCTCAAAAGGCCTTTAGTCTGTAAGGAATTCAGGAGACTTGATGCAAGTAATCAATTACCTGGAAGGGAAACTATTGACTACACAGATTCTCTCAGTCTATTTCAATAACAAGCCAAGTGAATAAACTGACTTTTCTTACAGAACAGTCAAATGTCCTCAATGAGCTCTTTCAGTTTGAGATTTGAGTATATGCCTGATTTTCCTGTTGCACAACTTAAGAATTTCTACCTGAAATATGTTTTATTTAATTTTAGTAAGTAGGAATACTCATATTTACACAATTAGATGGAATGTGCATATTTGCCAGAGCAGTAACTGGTCAGCAGTTGGTACGACTGAGGCCCTATTTCTGTGTGTGAACTCCTAGTCAGCAGAACATTCTTGTGCTTATTTTTGACCCCAACATTAATCACTAACAAACATGGTTGGACAAATGAGATAATTAGCAGTTTTTAAATAAGATTTTTTTCCTTGCACTCCAAAGAAAATAGTATTCTACTGAATAATTGGGAAAGTAGCAAGATTAATTTTCTTTTTCTCCAGGGCTTCCAAGTGAACCCTTTAATGGAAAAAGCTTATGTAAGTAAAGAACCTCATTTGATAGGTATGTGAAGACTACTCAAATCTATCAATATTTATTCAGAAAAATTAATTATAAGAACAGTAATAAGCTCTTAATTTTTTTCCTCAAATTGTGTCCCATTACAATTAAGTTGATCTCAAGTCATTAAAAACATTGTTTTAAAAGCTAATAGTTGTGTTGGTCATTCTCGATTTTTTGTAACTCAGATGAACTTGATTTTGAAATAGATACTTGGTATGCACCCATGATTTCTGGGCATTAGCCTCTGGATGTACATAGCTGAGCAGTTAGTCAACATCTCTAAATAATACAAACATTGACTCTTCAAGGTTATGATGAAGACACTTTCACTCCAGTGTAAAATTTTCTCAAATAAGAGGCTTAGAGCTTATCTTTTCTCTTAATATAGATTTGTTTTTTCCCTCATCCATAGATGGACATTGGTGATTTTACTTTCTGAGAAAACAAGTGTATTGTCTTTACAGTGTTTGTACCTCACATGTGTCATTTCAGAGGTTAAAAAAAACCCAGTACTTTTTAAAGTAACAAAACCTTGCCTTTGTTCAAGCAATGTCTTCAGAAATAGTTCATAAACTTCTGAAGGGTCTCACTGCTTTGTAAAACTAATATGTGGACAGATTTTTCTTCAGATACAAAAATCTCAGAAACTCTTAGAGAAACAGGAGAGTTTGGAGAATCTATAACTAACAGGATAGCTTTATTTAGACTGCAGTATCTCACACAATATTTGATATTTCCATAGCACATCTGAGATTTACAAAACCTGAGAACACCTCAGGAAGGTGGGAAAATGTTAATCTCCCCATTTCTGTACACTTAAAAAGTAGTCCATGTTATTCATTCATTTCATGAAAAGATTTTCCTTCTTTTTTTGTTCCACAATGAATACTTTTTTTTTGAACTGTCAGTCAAAACAAAGTGCAAAGAACACATTGCAGGACAAATGGCATATAAATGGATTTTGTAAATTCTTTCATGTCTGTGCATACATGACAAAAAGAAGGCTTCCAAATGTGGATGCTTAAAACACAGCACTGTTCACAAACTGCTAGATCAGCCTCTCAGTTGCAGCCATTTTCAATATATTGCTTGTGGAAGTCAAAAAACATGAGAACTTTTCTTACACTAAAAGTTAACCCCATTCCACTACAGAGTGGGCCAGAATTTGGGAGTGTGGTAAATTAAGATGTGCAAATAGGTGCTTTTAGCACCTTTTCACAACTCCCTTTCCAGTGCTTCACTGTGCCAGAGTGTATAACTATTACTGAAAATGGGGGGCTGCCTTGGCCACAGGAGTGAATATGCATCAGCTGGGTGTGAAATAGCTGGCTGAATAATAAGTTCTTATTTAGCTCTATAAATGCAAAGTTAGTTCCTCTGAGTGGATTAACGTGCAGTTATTCTAGGCACTTATACATTTATTTTGATTACACCCTATGTTTTATTTACATCAATTAAAGTCTTATGTGTATTTGCAACCAGTTATACAGGCTTTAAAAGAAGCCAACGGAAGTGTAGCAGAGTAGTTTAGGATATTCTGGTCTTATGTCAGGTTGTCCTTAAGACATGCCATTCCACTTTGACAAAAAATAGTAGGATAGCCTTGACAATACAGATACTGCCACTGTTTTGTCTGGCTTAGTTGCTGATTTAACATCAGTGTGGTCAACTGACCATGCTAATAGGATTTATGCATAGCTTGAAGAACTTGTCCTCTATATTCTCACTAAAGAGTTTCTGAGCACAGGTGACAATACAACAGCTTGTGTCCTCCCAGCTGCAGACTCTGATTCAGAATACTGGCATCTTGAAAGAATGCTAACATGCACAGTAAAATTGAATGTTACAGCAGTGTGTACAAACAACTGGCCTCTTTCTTCTTCCCTCTTCCACAGAGCATAAGTGAAGTTATCTGGAGTGCTGGATCATCGATGTATAAAGGAAGTCCTTGACCAGAAATGTCAAGGACAGAGAAAGCCAGATTTTTTTTTAATATTTAGCTTTGAAAAATCCTATCATTTCAGAGTAGAAGATTAGCAAGGATATAAGCCAATCGAGTTGATAAGATGCCTAGTGGATACCAGAGATAAACGGCTTTATTGTGTGTTTATCTTGTAGAGGCTAAATTTTGTCCTTACTGTCTTCTCTTTCTACATTTATCTTGGAGTTTCTTTACAGATGAAAAGTTTATTGAAAGCTCCTCAAGGAGGCACAATTCCATATCCTACTGGGAACTTTTTTTTTTTTAATGAACTGGCATATCATTAAAACATAGGATGTACAGAGATTAGAGACAGGAACTGAACAAAATCAATGACATTCAGTCCAAGAGGAGCCAAAGAACAGTTCACTTTCTAATATCTGAAAGAGGAATGAGTCCGAATGCCACAAGCTTTTCTCACTGGTGCTCCAGGAAAGGTATTTGAGCCCTGAAACAGTGCTGCTTATGAAATAATGGACTGTAATCCAAATCATTTTGCTACAGAGAGAAATAAAGACACAAAGGGACAAAAAAAGCTGGAATTTTTGTGCCCACCCCCAAAGTTTGGAGACAGCAGAAAACACATAACTAGAGTTTACATTCTGTCATAAGACACAATCATTAAAATTTGCAGCAGGTTAATTAGAATGCTAAGGCAGCATCTGGGGAAATCTAAAGACAACAAATAATGTGTCTTAAAGCTGCTGAATATCAAAGAGAGAAAACTCTCTGGTAGTTGTTAACTTAATGCTTTTTCACTCTCCTTTTGTTACAGGAGTAACAGCTACGTTAGGCATCCCAATGCATGACTGCCTGTTCTAACATGGCTTTTATCACCTTCATTCAGAGCCCCATGAGGGCAGGGAACCATTTCTTATGATGTACACTGGAGCTGTGAAATCTACCTTTCGGTGGCTCTGAGGGCTGAAGCAGAGGTAATGAGACAAGGCAGGCCCATTTTCACCAGAGTTCATGGAGTGGAAGATTAATTAGTTGAAAGAGTTGCCCCTTGGGATTGACTTTAAAAGGCAAAATATGTTGAAATAAAGTATCACAAATCTCACTTGTAGTCTCAGTGGCCCTACGTGTCAAACAAATGAGTATTACTTTCCTCATTAATCAAACAGATAAAACCAAAGTATACAGATTATGCAGAAAACACATTATGTGTTTTGAAGGGTTCAGGGTTTGGGTTTACCATTGTGACTCATAATAAAGCATATATCTTGTGTTTGTGCTGTAGAAAAATGACAGCACCATGGTGACATTGACGCTATGCTGACAATGCTATTCAAGTAGGGACACATCTTGCTTGTTTTCCCAGTGGATGCAAATTTTTTCCAGCTCCTGTCTCATGAAGACTTGGTCAGCAGCTACACTTCAGATCCAAGTTTAATAGTGAAATTCTTGCAGGGTATGCAGAAAAAGAGCCAATGTTGTGCTATTAATATTTATACCTTGGGTTTTCCATCTCTCACTATTTTTTCACTGTTTGTTGAAGATCTGTCTTTTTGCTACGCCAAGTGCAGCTCAGCTTCCCAGTTTGCAATGCCTTCACACACCCTGGGACCAGTGCAGACAGTACGAACTGACGGTGAGCTGAGCACAGTAACCACTTCAGGAGCTGAGATACAGAGGCATCCTTTGTTAAATTAAGCATTTCCTCCTGCTGGAGCTCTGTTGAATTCCTGAACACTTATTTGCTTTCTTATTATTTGCTTAATTCAATTTGCATGGCCTGAAATTTGCTTTTCTGGGAAGAGAAGGCTCTTCCTTACATGCCCCTTTGAGCTTTGTGGACTCTACCAATTTGTTTGCTGCTGGTAGATAGAAGCAAACAGCTTCACTCCTGTTCTTCCCAATTAAAATATGCAATGCTTTCTCATTCCTTTCACTTCTCTGTAGATATCTCTTCTAATTCTATTGCTTCACATTTTTATTATTAAATTTTCATTGCTCTCAAGTTTTTCTTAAAGAAAAATCCAGCAAATAATGGAATTGTTTAGGTTGGAAAAGATGTCTTAGATCATAATAAGTTAACTGTTAACCCAGCACTGCCAAATCCACTACTAAACCATGTCCCCAAAGTGCCATACTTGCATGTCTTTTAAATACCTTCAGGAATGTGGACTCAGATACTTCCCTGGGCAGCCTGTTCCAACACTTGATAACCTTTCCAGTGAAGCATTTTTTTTCCTGATATCCAAACTAAACTCTCCCTGGTGCAACTTGAGGGCTATTCCTCTCATCTGTCACTTGTTATCTGGGCGAAAGACCAACTCCCATCTGGGAGTTCCCAACTTCCTTTAAGGTCTCCATTCTTTTTCTTCAGGTGAAATAGCCCCAGCTCCCTCACAAACTCCTCATAAGACTTGTGCTCTACCTACTTTATCAGCTTGTTGCTCCAGCACCTCAATATGCTTCTTGTCGGGCCAAAAATTGGACACAGATTTTGAGGTGTGGCCTCACCAGCACCAGATCCAGGGGGATGATCACTGCCCTGGTCCTGCTGGCCACATTATTGCTGATACAAGCCAGGATGTACACTTTCAAGGTCCTATGAATTCCATTTACTGGATGGCTGATTGGTTTTCCTGGAACAGAAGAAATTTTGGCAGGAGATAAAATATTTATCACTTGTATTTATCACTTCTGAAATCCTAAATGATGTGTATATTTTAAAAAGTCATTAAACTTCTTTTGGGACTGCAGTATTATAATTTACCTTTGCAAATTTCTATTCTGAATATAAGTTTTCTATATTACCATCTAAACAATTAAGTTGTTAGCTAAACTAAAACTAATTACTACAGGGTAAAAATGCTTTTGTTCTACCACAACTTCTCTAATGCTCTCTAATACTAACTTACTGGTTGAGGGAATATTTAAGATGAGAAGCTTGATCCATATTAGCACTCCTAAAACCAAGTAATTTCTGGGTAGATTTAAAAGCTTTGAGTTTGTGTTATGCCTCTAAGATACTAAAAGCTCAGTGCACCAAATTAAGTGTTCCAAATTTTCAAAACTAAGTCAAGTCAGCATTTTCCCTTCTAAATATACTATTCCATGTACTTTATGAAAATCCAGGTTTAATTACAAGAGGCACTTTCCACTGAGGCTGAGATTCTTTACTGGGGTATTTGGCAGTGCATCCTTTCAAGATAAACAAAGGGAAAAGACACCAGGTAGTGTTTGGTTTCAAGAATGTCTAGGGAATCCATATTAGCTTCAGTTTTCTGAGCTAACTGGAGACCACATGGCCTCCAAGTATCCCTTGTAATCAAACTTTTCCAGGTTTCAAAACTAGTCTGATGTTCCAGCTGTTGGTCTGCTGTAAGTGTTCCTGTAAGTACCTTCAGTACGCAATTGGAATTTTGACAGAAAGTTCTTCGGGTGCTTTTCTGTTTTTCTGAGTTAATATTGTACTTTCCAGTGCTAAAGGGTGGTAACCACAACTAAAAGATAAAGGTGTCCACTGCTACTCAAAACAACACTACACTCTAAAATGCTACAACATTCAAAACAAACAGGAGAGCCACTTGCATCCTGCCTCTTATTGTAGCATTGTCTAAACAGTTCTGATAGCACTGAGGCTTTTAGTACTTGATAGAGACTGATATGCTCATCTGCTTAGAAGCAAGAGCAAGAAGCAACGTGGTAGATCCCTTGGGCTCTTGCCATGAAACATCAGTGGTTGTGAGCTCTCAGTAAGATCCTCTGTAGTAATTAACCATTTCTAACTTTATCCACCAATCACAGACTTCGTGTTCAGTGGAATTAAGCATCTCAGCCCATTAGCTGATATTCCTCAGCAAGCCAAGATGCTGAAAGACTATTATGTGTAATCCTTGATTTCCTATCATCTTTATCCCAAGATTATTGAATCAGCAGGCAGATGAACTTTAGTTTGTGATCCTCTGGCATGGTTCCAGGTACTGTAATATCTGAGATGATTTGAAAGATATTTATACATTTTAAATAGGAGGGGAAATTCTCAAACAACTCCAAATTAGCTGAAGAACAGGCAGAACAAAATCCACAAATTATTTACAAGAGAACATATGTTCCCTCCCATTCTTTTTTGCTCATGGCTTGTCAAACACCTTTTTCATACATTTGGAAGCTCTAGAGGAAAATACTGTTGAGGCAAATGTATGTACATCTAGATGTTCACAGGCAGGTGTAGTAAACCAAAACTGCCAATAAAATATGTCACAGACAGAACGTCCATATCATGTTTACATGCTTAGTACCAATGTTTTTCAGAGGCTACTCAGTCAGGCCTGAACCTGTGAGTGTTCAGGCAGAGGGAGCTGTACATAAGTATAAAGGTTTGCATGTAAGGGTTTGGTCACCAAAGTGCTAATGATCATTATTTCTGAATATTAAATATTTTTTCCATTTTCCATTCCATTTTGTGAGAGAGTAACATTATGGGATTCTTTTTTCATCTGGATAAGAGCTTTTGATAAGTGTTAAGGAAGCTAAAGTTTCTTAAGGTCTTAGGCTTAAAATTCAGTGCATTTCAAATATATTTTAAACATTTAAAGGCATACTGTAAAAAACACCAAAGCCACAAATTTTCATAAAGAACTGAAAACATCGTTTCCTCTTACACTGAGGTTCCTGATTTATTTTTTCCTGTTGTTGATTAAATTAGTCTCAAAAGATGTATCTTAAAATATGTCCACATAACACAATGCAGTACTATGGCCACCTGAGTTATCTGTGGGACAGTCGACATGAAGCAAGCCACAACATGAGACCATACAGAGAAACTGCCCTGCAGCCTTGAAGCAATATATCCTATGTCAACTATCTCTGTATCTTAAAAGGGAGTTTTTGAGGCCTCTGTTACAAGTCAGAGATCTCAAACCAGTTAATTTAGCACCAATACAGAGACTCAGCCCAGTCCATGCTGTAGGACATTGCTGTCAGGACCTCTGAGAATTTTGTTTTTAACTCCTTGTGCTGCAAGTTGCATGTCTGCACAACAGAAAAAGTAAAAATGTAATAGTACATCTTATGCATTTGTTAACTGTTTTTTTATCTATTAATGAAGAATTTATGTAAACAACAAGCAGTGTTAGAAAACACACACAGACACACACAAAAAAGGTGCTGTAACCACGATCATCTGTAGCAAATTTCTCCACAGATGTGCAAGACCTATCATTGTCTTTCAGCAAAGCACTTAGATTTTTGCACTTCTTTGCTGAAGACTTTGTTTTGTGTGCCAGTAATTGCAATTATTCTAGTAATGACACTCTGTAAGTGACATCCTGGAGCTCTCAAAGCTTGCTATCATAGCTGACAGTTATCATAGAACATGTTAGCTTCCCCAAGGGGAATGTCAGTCAAATTCCCTTCTTGCACTTTACTGTTCCACCTTAGGTATGTGCATGCACGTGTGCACACAACTTCTGGGGGCTGAAAAAGCATAGCCTTTCTGTTAGGTTACCCAGAAGAATTTCACCACAGAATTCCAACAGAAGTACCAAAACAAGTTCCATATTTCCCTCTCTCTCTGGTGACCACCTTCTCCACCTGTTTATTGTTGCTTGCATCTGGCTTGGGGAAATGCAGGGACCTTGTTATCAGTCAGAACCACACATGCAGCAGCTGCCAGCTGGTTTGCTAAAACTTGGAGAGCTGTTTCCAATACATTTGTAAGCATTTGTTATGATAAAAGTGCTGACATAATTGCAACATGAAGCAAGTTTAAAGTGTCAATTTACATCAAGGACATGAGTCAAACTCTTTTAAAAAAAAAAAAAGAACAAAAAATTCTTTGTAATGCTTTGTTCTTCCCATCCTGTATTAAACAGAAACAGTGAGTGGTCCTTGGGAAAAGCAGATTTCAGATTCTGATGCAGAGAAAAAGTACCCTGTAATCTTTGCAATTTTATAGAGTTTTCAAAGTTAATATCAGAATAAAAAGTCATTAATTTTCATGTTTCTGTGGATCACTATAGATAAAAAGTAATTACTAACCTTGTTCTGCAAAGGAGTTGGCAGAAATAATAATGTATTTTTTTGCAAGTAAGATTGTTTGTATGAAGAATTGTTACATAGCAACCTACTTCTGTTTGAAAATAATTACCATGTTATTAAAGTCTGAATAGTTTCTACATTAACTTAATAACCCAATTCCAGGAAAATTTTCCAGAACTGTTCCATTTTTGTGTACAGAATTAAGATTTTCTATTTTTATTATTCAGTTTATCTATATCTTAGATGAATGTTAATATTTTTGATTATACCTTTTGATTATACCTTTCATTTTTGATTATACCTTTCACTAAAACCAGATATGTATTGCTACATTTTTATAGAACACCTCCCGTATAAAGATTTTATGGATGCTCATTTATTAACTCTTAGAACTGTGCAAATCCAGAAACCAATGGTTAAAGAAAACTTATGTGGAGGTGTCTGTTCATATTGAAGGCAGGGGAATACTGGCAACTTGAAAGAAACTCAGTCAAGTTCCAAAAAATTCACTTAAAGTAATCTCAAATTAAATACAAAAAAGATAGAGACTTCCAAGCTCTATAAATGGTAAAGGTCACTTCCAAAAAAGTTGCTTCCTAAAAAAACATAAATGACAAATTTTTTAAACTAAGAAAAATTTCTTAGTCTTCTGATTGAGTTTTGTATATCTTGAATGAAATCAGTTAGCATTTTATTTCCCATCATCCTGAATGACTTAGTGAAGCAGGAGAAACAAAAGTATGTTAACTGAGAAAAGAAGGAAGACCAAGATTTACCAATGATGGCCACCTACTGTCATGATGCAGTGTGAATTTAATGGGAGTTTTAATGTTAAGCGCTCCACTGAATGACAGATACTGCTCCTAGCTCCTTTTTATTATGTTTTATCCTAATCTACAGTGGTAGATTGCTGTGATTTCCACCTGTGTTTTCAAACAGACCATACTTATTTCAGTTTAAGCACTACAAATGTGATGATGGCCAAAGTAAAATCTCTGTGAGAAAATGTAACACTCCAGTGTTACTCCTGTAGGAGTGTGCAGCATTCCTGAATTTAAAATATCACTCAGCTTTGCAACAGAGCAGGCAGTTTCATAAGATCAGAACTGTACTAGGTTGCATAAGCTATATATGCTCACCTTGGACATGTGATGAGAATCACCCCAAGAATAAAATTAAGCAGAGGTATTGGGCCTACATCAGAGAATCTGTGGAGGAGTTTTCCCTGTGTGACCATTCAGGCAGTCTGGCAGTCACAGTCCCACCAGCAGGCACATTCACTGCTGGGACTGAAGCCCCTTCCCACACGCGGCTCCAGTGAGCCGGCAGGAGCCCTGCTTGATTCCCTCCTTGCACCCCCCACACTCACACAGTCAGACGAGATTTCCTTACCAGCTCAACTTTTGGCTTCCCATAACAGAGTCTTACAAATTCCTTAAGGTGATCCTTAAAGCATTTTATTCCCAGTGAAGTAACATAGAAACAGCTGGAGGTGATGCCTCTGAGGAGGCAGGGAGATCTCCCCTCAACCTCCCTTTTCCCACTTTAAACACCCCCACCTTCAGCTGCTTCTCCTGTTTTGTGCTCCAGACCCTTCCCCAGCTCCACTGCCCTTCTCTGGTCATGCTCCAACACCTCAGTGTCCTTCTTGTAATGAGGGGCCCGAAACTGGCCCCAAGACTTGAGGTGTGGCCTCACCAGTGCTGAGTACAGGGGGACAATCGCTACCCTGGTCCTGCTGGCCACACTATTGCTGATACAAGCCCGGGTGACACTGGCCTTCTTGGCCACCTGGCCACATGCTGGCTCATATTCATCTGACTGTGGGCCAGTATACCCAGATCCTTTTCCACTGGGCAATTTTCCAGCCATCCTTTCTCAGCCTGGAGCGCTGCATGGGGTTGTTGTGACCCAAGTACAGGACCTGGCACTTCACCTTTTTTGAACCTGACACAACTGGCCTCAGCCCATCAATCCAGCCTGCCCAGATCCCTCTGCAGAGCCTTCCTGCCCTCCTGTCAACACTCCTGTCCCACGTGGTGTCCTCTGTGAACTGAGAGTGCACACAGTCCTCTTGGCCCGGTAATTGATAAAGATATTAAACAGGACTGTCCCCAGCACTGAGCCCCAGGGAACAGCACTGTGTCTGTCTGCCAGCTGGATTTAATACCTGTCACTAATGCTGCCTAGGGGCTTCTTTTAGCTCTGTGAGGAGACATGGCTGCTATCACTTCTGGCCCTGCCCAGGTCTCATCAGCCACTGTTGCATGAGCTGCCAGCTCCTGGCAGCTCCCTCAGGAGAGCTTTAGCAACTCTAAAATAGCTTACAAATTTATCTTGAGTTTTGTCAAGCTCTTCATGTCACTTTTACAGAAACCTACATAGAGAGATTTTTTTCCATTTTAATTAAGGAATGACAGGAAATAACTCAGTGAAGGATCAAATCCATAATGAAACAGTACAAAATAGTTTTTCAGATTCCTAGTTTGTTTGACATGATTCCCTGGAAAATAAAGATTCCATGCAATATGAATAAAAATAATCTGAATTGACAGAAGATTTTATACATTTTGTTCTGCTGTTCTAGATTAAAGTCTAAATTGTAATTCATGGAGTTTTGTCTCGAGCTGTAAGATACATGTAAGATTTGGTCACAACTGCAACACTTATCAGAAATAATAATTTAGTTTGTTAAATGTTTCAAAAGGCAGCTTAATGTCAATCAGCACATCCAGGTGGAAATGGATTTGCCTCTATAACAAGGAGCTTAAAGTGATAATCAGCCAGCTACCTTCAGATTATACATGTCTTTCTAGTGTTTATTCATTCAACAGTAATAGGTAGACAGCTGGCATTAGCAAAACAGTTCTGAACTTAAAATCTAACCAGTCAGATGGAACAACATATGCTTAAATAACATACCCTAGGTTCATCACTCAGGGGATAAAAGCTGTGAGGAGGTGAAATTCCATTTGACAGAAGAATTCATACTTGAACATGCATGAAAGTTAAATAATTTTAAAATTTCCTGTAATAAAAAAAATATTAAAATTATTTGCTCCTGACAAATAATTTTGGACCCTTTGGACTATCATATGACTTAATACATTATCAAAGTATTTGGAGTAAGTGATTTCAAAATACATCATGAAACGTTGTGTTTTGATGCTTAATTGAATGTTATATGAACTATAAAAGCTTTTGAGTTGTTGGAAAGATGAAGGAGACAAACATTTCTCATTTAACAGTGTTAGCACAATGTTAGTTGTGACTTCCCCAAGATAATCTCACATTCTGCTTGTTTAACTGTGATTTTAAAAATACCAAACATACACCATGAAATAAGGTTTTATCTTCTCTTTTAATTTATTAAATTAGTTCCTAGCATCTGTATTCATCTTTGATGTTTTTATTAATGTCAGCTGAACCTACCAGTTCATAAAGTTTATCCAGAAATAATTATTTACTAGAATGAACTGGGAATGAGATGGTATGGAAAAGACACACATATTGTTGGGGTTTTTTGGTTGTTTGGTTGTGGTTTTTTTTTTTTTTTTGGTAGAAACAAGCAACCTTTATATTCCAGTTAAATTTAAAATATTTTCTAATAAAAGGTCTATAACAGAAAGCTTTTCAATCTTATGGTTATACTTGTACTATTCCCTTTAAGCTGCAGGAGTCTTCCACTGTGCATGTCAGCCCCACTGAAGTCTTTACTGTGCAGATAAAAAGCCTTGCCTAAAAAAAACCTTTGTGGGGATTATGTAACCAACCATTGTCAAAAGTAAGGAAGAAGCATTTATATGAGCATATTTTTATAACCACAACCATATACAAACCATTTACCTTACAAGGCATTTACATTACAACACATTTATGTTATATCATACCCCTAAAAATTGTAATTTATTTTTCAAACCCTTCCATTCTTGGGTAAATTTACCCATCCAAGCAATTGACTTGTAAACTTTGATGTGGGCCAAGGTTTCTTTAAAAATGTTTTTATTCCCCTTGAACAAAACTACAAATATCAACTGTATGCAAAATCTTATCTTTGTTTCAGACGTGATTAGTTATTGAAAATGAACATGCAAGCTGATACACAACAGTAAATATATCTCTCTAGGGAGAGAAAGGGGAAGTGGGTCACAGTTATAATCCCACTGCTGTTAGCAGTGGCTCTCTAAGAGGGTCAGGGTAGTTTCCCAGCCTGATATCAGGTCTTGATGACAGATAGAGATTTGGTTTTTTTCAGAGCATTAGAGTAGCCCTGATTAATAAAACACTGACCAAATAGTTGATGCTAAGGCATCCTGTTTCTTTTGCTTGAAAAATCTAATCCAAAACCATGGGTTGAAGGGTTTTAGCTCACACAGAAGTAAATAAAGTATTAAATGTATCTGTTCTCTACTTTATATTTCTCCAGTAGTTGTGGACTTTTGTTGTTTGTTTTTTTGTCTGTTTGTTTGTTTTTTCTTGTCACTTTTGACAAAAATGCAAGAATTCTGATATTTTTGTCTTTTTGGAAATGCATTATATACTCGGCTCTTTCCCAGCTGATTTCACATCTACTCACTTGAAATATTCTGTTTGGTAATACAGCCTGCTGCTTGTGTATTTACCATGACACCTTTCAGTGCAGTGTATGTCAAGTGGCTTTTTCTCTCCAGTCTGCAAAAAGCAGTCTTTTGCGCTAATGTTAGAAAATAATCTCTGTATGGGTTTTTTTCATTCATTTTTTATTGTTTGATTGACCACTTGTATGTTTATTTGATTATGATTATTGTTTAAGATGGTAACAGCTTCCTAATAATTGGATATTGTACTTTTTCATTTAATGTATTATTATTCTTTGATAACACTCTCTGTCAGGTAGTTAACTTTTAATTACACTGTTTAAAGCAAAATGCCTTGTTGTTTTTTCACTATTTTGCCAGCTATATTAATTCAATATAAATTTTTTTAAATGCCTTTTTCTAATACTTAATACACTGTTTTCTGCTTGAAGACATAAAATTCTAGAAGGCAGAATATTTCCATGTAATTTCAAAGAAATCAAAGCCTGGAGTTAGTTAGAACAAGCCTTACACCATACTCTTTGTGTAAGTGGAAATTTCCAGGCAGATGAGCAGGAATTTCACTAAAGATCTAAACAGATAAAATAATTTCAGAAAGCTGAACAATCCAGACTGGATCAGTTACAAGGTAGACAATTCTTACTTATGCCTGGCAAGAAACTGGTAGCTGAAAGATGCACAATAATTTATGTCCAAAGTTGACAAATGCTTACAGGTCAAAACAAGCAAAACTTGTGTCTTTTTTTTCTGAAACCTGATGACAACAGCAAAATATCCCATTGCAGACCTGCCAGTCATAATAATATGCACTATGCTGAAGTGATGTAAAAACACAAATAAAAACATTCAATAATAGCTAAAGAAAATGAAAGTATCTTCTGCCCACATAGCAGCCTTTTTTTTCTCACCCAAATCTTTGCAAATGAAAACAGATTTAAGAGGTGAGGTATTTATTATGGAAGAAAGTTAAAGAAAAAGACTTGTCAGTTTGATGGAAGATGTTATTTGTGAAACAAAACCAGAACATGATATAAATTGCAAGACTAACTCAGGAAGGGCCAGCCCTGCATGGGTAATATGTACATTGTATATGCATAGGTATATTTCTTCTAGTTGATGTAAACAACTTGTTATCATTCTGGACTAAAAGATAGCAGAAGACTGAACAAGAGGAAATGAGTGTATGGAACATGTCCTGTACAATACTTACCAAATACAACTTGCTGTGAGTGCAAAATTAAATTGTTCTGTATAGCCATACATTGTAATGATATAATCTTGGAAGAAAAAAGTTGTTTACTGTGTGAGAAGTACTGTGGAGTTTATCCCAGCTTTACCACAGAAGGACAAGTTATTCAGTCATTTGTTGGCATCTTTGAACCTTAGTTATCTATTGTGTGAACTATTAGAACTATGTGTGAAAGTTTGGTCAGCCTGGTCTTAAGCCTTGACTTTTGTGGTCACTAATAGTATTTAGATGGAGTTCCAAACTTCTTCCAAAAGAGCATGACTATAGGAAGAGTGAGAACTAATTCTTTTAGAACCAATTTCCAGTTGGTATGCAAGTCTGATGCACGGATTTTTCACTTGTTTACAAGTTTATAGAAAACCTGTATCCCTACTAAATGTCTGAAGCCCTGCTGAGTAAATCCACTGATTTTATCATAGGGCTACCTCTGTGCATGCTCTAGATCTAATGGTTTATCAAAATCAATCTTATAGTCTTTGCCATTATGAAAAAGCTATTTACAGAGAACAAAGAAGAGGAACAATTTGTTAATAGAAGTCAGTTTAGAATGGATTTGACCTTGCTGGAGACAGTTTTCATGTATCAATTAAAAAACTTACAACAGAGCATGAAGTGATATAAACACGCATCTCTAAACTATTTCTCCTGAAATCAAGGAGAAATATAAGTAGAAGTCAAATATTTTACTACAGTCATAAAAAATTAATATGTAATTTTCCAGGTACTTTCAATCATACACCCGCCTTGCCACAAACAATCTAAACTTGCTTTCTTCTAAAGTAAACAGTAAAAGGCAGCTAAATTAACATAAAATTGTTAGTGTAAATAGTTAGAAATAAGCTTCAGTCAGTCATAATTGCAGCTTGCAACTGAAGGTTTGGTTTTTAAGGTTGTGCATCACACCCCCTTTTCCAGGAGCTCAGAAATGCTCATTAGGGCTCAGCCCTTGGCCCCTTCAGGAGACACAAGGACATCCAAGGGGAGCATTTCACTGCCTTCCAGGGCAGTTTGTCACAGGTACCTTGCACTGACTCTATGTCTGTGTGCATACAAGGATGCAGATGCTATGGCAGATATGGGAGAAACGCTGCTCTCTTAGAGGTTTGAGTACTTTGGATATCTAAGTCAGTTAGGCCTGAAAACAAGTTTAATATAAGTTATAAGCTAAGTGAAATGCTGGTAAGTCTTGATCCTTTGCTAAATTGTTAAGCTTAAGATATAAGTTTAAGTACTGTTAAACTTTTAGGCCATATTCCTTTTTCTTTCTTGCCATTCCTGTCCTTTTGTCACACACACACACAGTTCTGGGTTAATTTCAGCACACACATACACAAACAGATTGTTCTCGGTATATTCCACTTTGGATTGATTGACTGGATTTTGTTTGTAGCATTTTTTTCCCTTGGTGTGCCTTAACCACCTAGTAAGCAGTAGAGTGAACCTTGCCAATGAAATTTGTCGTGCCATTGCTTTATATTACATCAGGTTTTTACTGATGCTCCACTGGTGACTTTTTTTAAAGTGATCTCAAGCACTCATTATTAACAGTTTTATGTATCATATCATTGACATGTTTCAAAATCCAATAAAATATCTACTGTAAAGAAAAACAAAGCCTGTTTTTAGAATATACACGTTCTGTGTGTTTGTAGTTATTTTAATTACAACCACTCTTTCAGTAATTGTGTTAAAAAAAATCATTAAATACAGTTAAACCAAATAAAGGATGGTGAGGCTACATCCCCACTCCTTCTTAAAGTCAATAGAAACTTCAAGGCAGTTGGAACAAATACTTGAATATAAAATGAATGCCACTAGATGACAGAAAGTTTTGTTCAGATAAATGCAGTTTATTTTCAGAAAAAAACTCCATACCATTACTTTCCAAAGTCATTATTTATCACATCAAAACTAACACTAATTTGATATTTTCACTGAGAATCTGGAAAACTCATAGGATATTAGCCACAGTCTTTAAAAATCGGAGTAGTCAGACATTAACTTTCAGCTTTAAAATAAAGGGGTAAGTCTTCTGCTCACTTTGCATGATGTTAACTGAAATTTTTAGGTCCTGCTTATATTTTCTACTTGTATGTTTAGTATTGATTAACTCTGGCACAGAGCCTTAGCAGGTGTCATTAAAAGTCCTTTCTGTACAGGAAATGAGACAGAGAACAGTGTAAAATAGTGTAAATGGACATTCAACTGTCCATTTACAGATTTTTTTTTTGTGTGCGTATCTTTAAAAGAAAAAAATACCTGTTTTTTTTTAATTAGATGAATACTTACCACAAAAATTAAATAAAACACAATAAAAAATGACTGTGATATTAATGAGTTTTAATTCAATGAACAGTAGAAACATAGCAGCTAAATTCAATTACAGTACTACTACAAGGGAAAGCCAGGTCCATTCCCCATGGAACAATAAGTTTGACCTGCCAAGAATCCCTTGTCAAGTTTGGATGCAGATTTTGTGTAGTAAAAGCAAGTGCTATCTGAAGTGTCCATGGATCTGGTTTGAATTTTGTGAAATGTATCATTTCCTTAGAATGAAATGAATGTCAGTGAGGGACAAATGCACAAGGTACATTGGGTTGATG
Source organism: Chloebia gouldiae (assembly GCA_003676055.1). Lineage (NCBI taxonomy): Eukaryota > Metazoa > Chordata > Aves > Passeriformes > Passeridae > Chloebia > Chloebia gouldiae. Next base: position 35,877,004 of record QUSF01000004.1, read on the forward strand.
AATATGCTAACTTTAAATCAAAATGGAAAGTTGAAGTCTGGATTGTGTTGTCACCTTAATGTTTTTCACAGGATGAGATAAAAGCATAAGCCTCGTGTCTCACGTTAAGACTCTTTCTGGGGAATCCTGCTTTTGTAGGTAGGATATTCCTAATAGCTATTCCATTTGCTGAAGTTCAAAATCCTCAGCTCACTTTTCATTATAAATATATGAACTTGCCCATTTTAAAAAAAAGAATCTGTAAAGAAAACAGCATCCTGGCAATGAAAATTTCAATTTCTATCTTTCTAGTGCCAAAAGTTCTCATTTTTATTGTTCTGACAATTTGACATGCATAGGATGGAGATGCTACATAAGGTGATACAAAAACTAATGAATTGTCTCCTGCCTCTGGGTACAAATCAATCATCATTGTTAAATATTATAGATCAATTCATTTCATTCATAACATGCTGCATGTTATGAATGGGTTCTCCTTTAAAAAGATTTAATGGTCTGTGTTTATATTGCAAAAGAAGATGTTTTACACTGTTTGAGTTCCATCAATGATGGCTTGGTGGGTAAGAATTATTGTTCTTGTTGATAAATCAACACCAAATCAGCATTAATTTAAAATAAGGACTACCTTGTATAGGATTGATGTTTTCTGGAAGTGCACCTGAGAGGCAGGGCCCTGATCAAATCCACATTCTCCTGGGGGTCTGAACAGTAGGGCCCAGGCCACCACAGCCCAAAGCTGCTCCCCTCCTGCTGGAGGTCTTCAGGTGATGTTCCACAGCACCACTGGGTGAGGCCTGGGACAGAGCTGACCCCCACCCCATGGGAGCTCATCTAGGATGAAGGTCTAGTGCTAAAGCCCACTGAGGATCCCATTCCCACTGCCTCACAGCTGGGCCACTGCCTGGTTCTAGGCTCCTTCTCTGGACCCCAAATATATCTGAGATTTTCATAATTGTTAAAGATTAAGGCCCAAAATGCTGCTCAAATTTATGAGGATTCTTACTTGGCAGATGAAAGAAATTAAGAATGAGCCCTTGTTCTCTGTTTCAGATATGTATTTTGATGATGGGTTTAAGTGTCTCTAGACTTTTCAAAATGCCTATGCTTATTGAAGCACGCAGGTACATTACATGAAGGGCTTTAAAACATTCACTTCAGACTCCTGATGTCTGTCTGTATCTGTGGTGTGCATCAAATTTCTTCATTTTGTCATGTCAGTTTTAAACCCAGTAAGTGGTGTAGGGCAATACTTTAGGATCTCAGAATTGTTCCGAAAAGAAATTCAACAAAAAACACTTCATATTTTTTGTGCTGGAACTGGTCAGGTCTAGGTTGACCCACCAACTGTGTGGCTATGAAACCTTTGGATGTGTCTGGAAATCCCAGATTAGCTGCTGAGAGAGGACTTGATCTCTAGCCATGAACTGGGGCTGAATATTCCCAAGATCAGAAATGTAAAGAGACTTTCAGTTCAGAAGCTGTGTCCTGAATTTGATCCCAAGCAATGGGAAGGGAGCAGCAGCTATCAGAAATTATAGAAATACAAGTATTAATTTTAGATGTATCCCAGACAACTCAAAATTAAGCTTACCATGAGTCATACAAGAGGAAGTGAGAACTGGGATCTAAACTGGCTGGAGTTTAAAAAGCAGATATGTCCCAGGAGGTCTTTCCCATATGAATGCTGGGTTGATTTCTGTTTCCAAAATTGTCCTGTGTATTCTTACTGACAAAGTCTGTCTGTGCTTGCTTAGATATTGATGTCTAACACAGCAATATATGCACAGAAGCCAAGCACTGCAATATTACAAATTCAGAGATGGTTTACCCACACTGCCATCTACAGAATGTTACACAGATCAGCAAATTATGAGAGATGTTATGTTAACAGATTCTCCCTTTTTTCTTTTTTTCTTTTTTTTTTTTTTTTGATAAGCGTATATAGCTCACTCACATATTTGCTTCTTACATGAATTTACAATGGTAAACTGCAATGTTGTACTGTGAACACCTTTCCAAGTATTACTGTCTAGCAGTCCTACAGATAATTTCATCTTATTAATGTCTGTTTTATGGCTGGTGTGCATTTTACTGCAACTCTATCCATTTTCTTGTCAGACATCCTGTGATAGTGTGCTACCTTAAAAAATCGTCTGTTAGGTCTATTGCCCAGTACTGTAGTTCAGTGCACAATCTCAGGATTCACAGGAGCTCACTCACTGCCTGTCTGCTTAGTTATTCCACAAAGATCCAAAGGAACCTCACTTTAGCTTAATTGTGATAATACTGTGCTGACATATGTGACTAGTGTGGGCAGATGAGAAACTTCAGTGTACAGGTAAGGGCCTTTTAGTGTTTGCCCAGTAGTCAAAGCTCTGCTGCTGCTCCATTCATGACCCAGGCAACATTTAGAGTAGAAGAAAAAGTTTAAAGCTGTTTCATTCAAAGTACCGCACTAGGGAGGAATAGCAAAGCATGCAATCTCATCAGCAAGACTTGGCAGTTATATGGGAGATAAAGGAGGCTGAGAAGTATTGTGTATATTCAAGAATTCTCTAAATATACTGTAAAAATACACCACTTGTCATTCTTAATGATTATCTGCTGCCACTTATAGTGATTGGAGCTCCATTTGCAGGGTTTTTTTCATTTGAAATCATTTCAGTCTTGGAACAAATTGAGTAGATCACAGAGAGTTCACATTTCAAAGTGCTGAACAGAAACTTCCTTGATTTGGATGGTTTTTGTAATTCACTTCTGCCAAGATTTTTTCCCAGGCACATAATACACTGTATTGCTGGTATACAAAACTTTGACTTGTATAAATAAATGAGCCACAGGAGGAATTGCTATATTCTCCTGTTTGAATGATTCATGCTTATACAGCAGTAGGAAATAACATACTATACAGAATCTTACAGAGGTGGCCTGTGTTGCTGGCACAACAATGGGATGGGATGCCTAGCATTGAAAGATAATGAGATTTCCTGTGAGCTGAATATGTATAGTAAGCTCTTGGGATTCAGTCTAAGCATGAAAAATAGCAGCTTATGAGAAGCAAGAGAGATGAAGATAAACTTTTAAGATCATTCTTCAAAAAAGTGCTTAATTTTTAAGCGTTTACAATAGATCCACCTGAGAACAGTTCAGACATTGTTTTTCATATTCAGGAAGTATTACCTCAATCCTGATCCATCACTCTGCCCTGATCTTTTCAAAGACTGAGGGATTTCTTTCTGTCCCTCAAGAATAAATAAAAGGAATGCATCCAAATTCTTCCCTGACTTTATTCCTGTTGTTAGATGCCTTACCAGCAGTCATCTCTGGAAGTATATATTATCAGTCTCTAATTTTAGAAATGAGGGAGGTTGTCCTCATGATGACATCCATATTTTATCTTGCAAAGAATGGCAACCTTCAAAGATTCAAACAAACCAACTTTTTACAGGTATAGATAAGAAAACCCAGCACAGACAACAGAGAGCCTGACACTGGCTTGAGAAGAGCCTTGTGTGGGCCAAGGTCAGGAGCTGATCTGCTGTGAATGGGTGAGAGTGGCTGGGAAGCAGGAACTTGTCTGAATAGTAAATAAAAATCCAATCAGATGAATTTTAATTAAATGTGAAATAATTAAACTTTTTTTTTTCTGTTCCCTGTGTCTCCTCTCTCTTTAAAAGCAGTGTAGAACACTTTGAGAATTCTTCTCACGCTGAAATGCTGGTATCTCCCTCCTGCTGTCTGCATCACAGGCATGTTTGTACCTACATCCAACAGGACTGTGGAAAGACCTGGAGGCTAAACTGTTTACAGATGAGAGCGGCATCCTCTGCAAATTTAATCTGACCTTACTCTAATTAGATACTCTTTTGTCAGCTGAAGATCAGGAAAAGGAAATTAATACTGTATCTATCTAACACTAATTAACCATAAAGAGATCTTTCAATTGGAAAAGTGTTAGGAAAAATCTATATTATTTCTATATTATTATAAAAAATATTTAAAAGCAACCTTTTATGAATTTATGCTTTGGCCAATCCACAGAATAACACAATATTATGAGTTGGAACAGACCCACAAGGATCCTTTTGTCCAACAGTCCAACTCTTAAATTTGGTAGTTTTAAATCAGAATGAAAGTGAAACATGAAATATTTTATCAACTATACTGAATGAAAATTCAACTTGGGCCTTTCCAGGAGGAATTTATGCTACTATTTTATATGAGATTGGGGCTTTAAAAAAAATTCCATATTTTGTAGCAGCAGAAGAATGATACTATTATCATGCTCCTAGAAAGTTATATGACAAAGTTCAGATCCCTTGTAAAGGCAGTGAAGCCCTGAAATCAGATGACCAATAAAACTGGGAACAGATATCTCCCTTCTGTCATCTTTTAATCTTTATATGTGTTTTTAATCCCTCAGGTTTTGAAGTTTCCTTAAAAACCTCTTGTACATGTTGTTTCCCAGTGTTGTTTGACTTGGAGAATGATAATGTTGATGTTGCTGGAAAGTTTTAGTGTTTTTTTTTAATGATTACTAGTATTAGTGTCTACAAATGGTAATCCTCTTATAAGCAAAAGTAATTAGTCATACAGTGACAAAAGAAGGTGAAGTGACTGAAGTGATTTGCCTTTGGATCAATGTATAGCTGAATTACAGACTCATTCATTCTCTGCTTTATGTGTTACATTATGCTGGATCACTATGCTTGCAGGACAGTATTTTTTTCATGCTGTGTGCCAGAGATTGTTTCTGGTTTGGGCAATGAGTGTTTCCTATGTTGTTCTAATAAATGCACATTCAGTAACCAATTCAGCTGTTTATTCTGAAGAATAATAACTATTTACTTGAATAAGTAGTTCATCCTGGAAGGTATTTGTAATTTCCTGGAGTCCAACCACTCACTTCCCATCTAAGGAACTAAGAAAAAAAGAACAGAAATCTCTTACGTAAAATGATGAAACTGCCTTTAGTTCTGAATTCTGCTGCTTCACCTATTATTTGTGTCTTACTTGGTTATGATGGCCATTTTCGGAGCATGAGGAAAATCTTGATTACTGGAAATAATTTTTTTTTTAATACCAGATTAATTAATTAGTTTTGCGGTACATTAGCAATAAAAGTATATTTTTAAGTAAAGGTTGCTGATGAACAGATTTTGTTTCCTGGAAAACTCCTAATTTTCATTTTCTGTAAAACTCTCTCTCAAGGATGTCTAGGTTTGGAAAGACAGGTATCTGCTAAGGAAGGCAGGAGCCTCCCCTGAAACGGAAAAAATATACACCCCTTCCCTATGAATTGTTAGAAATTTGAAATTAAGGGGGGCTTTCAGGCAAAAATATGGGAGCGAGAATAACAGTTCTTTATTAGGGAAGAAAATAAAAAGATAAAATAAACAATGCAGTGAACCAAAACAACACTGATAGAATACAACCTGACACCCTGTTGGACAGGGTGTGGGTAGCAGTCCAACTAGATGGCAAATAGAATACATCTTGCTTTTCAATCTGGGACAAGGAAAAAAGTCTGAAGAATTTAGCGCATGGATTTTCCAGGCTCATGGTCTCAGATTCCCAAATTAATAATTTACACAACAGGCAAAATTAGAGAAAAGGCTAAAAGATGTGCAAAAGCAGAATTAGACCTCTAGTGCTCAGTCATTTTTCTAGATTATAGCTCACCATTGCCTCTGATCTGCATTGCACACTCCAATCCCTCAACAGCTACAAAGACGTTATCAACTCCATTCCCCTAGCATCTCTCTGAAGGCCTCATGTCAGGTACTCTCCATAAGTAACAAGCAGAAAACACCTACTGTCACAGGTGGAAGAGCAGAACCATTTCCAGGAACTGGGAAGGGAAAGCGGGACATTCCTGTTAGTGCCTTTTCCATTTCTTCATTGTGAACAAACAAAAGAAGCTGTGATATATCAGACTCCTGGAGCCAATTTTCATCACCATTACTGCTTTGCTTAGTTCCTTGAAAACAAGCAGGTTGCTGGGAGAAACTTTATTAAAAACAATGTGAAATTTTCTTCTGACTATTCTGACTTAAAAATGCGACTGAGATAGTTAAAACTTTAAAACGTATTCCCTGATGATTCAGATCTATTCTGTGTCTTCAGAACTTGCATTCTTGTGAAGGAAAAGGATGCAGATATGGAGCATACAATCAGCATTTTGATAAGGGCACACAGGACAGATGTATAGGCTCATCTCTGAGACTTATTTACAGCTTCTTTCTTTTCCTCCTCTGTACAGCAGAGGCATTTCACAGATTCTGCTCTAAAAAGAGCTAAGTGCTTTGGGGATTTGTTTTATCTTCTTATTTTCTCATTTTTGGAAATAGTAAACTTTCTGGACTTGGTATCCCTAGACTATTTGCAATGTCAAAATGAGTTCCCCTGTGTCATTTGTTCTGATTACTGAGTAATGCTAATGGAGGATGTAGTAATGAAATTGGAAGTGTTTGGATTTTGATTGTTTTGCCAACAGTAAAGATAAAATATTTGTATTCTAAATAAACTGGAATTCCTAACAGCAGAGAGGGCAGGAGCTGTCTAAGTGAAAATAAGAAAAAGAAAACATGCCACATTTGGTTCAGATCAAAAGTGGAGGTTTTAAAGTTTAGCTACTGAATTAAAAAATCAATTATTTTCACAGCTCCTTCTGAGAAGCCATACAAAACAGTATTTTTCTGTCTGAACTTTTCCCATCTGGAGAATCCTTAATAAACCCTTCAGTGCAGGATGCATGAAGATTGTAGCAAGCAACAAAACCACAACAGCACTTATTGTAGAAAGCGTGATCTAGATTTACATTGCTGCTTGCCACTTGCTAGGTGCAGGGCAGATCTGTTAAGGATCTCAGCAGTATCAGTCAGAACAGTGTCAGTACCCCATCTGGCAAGAGAGCATCCTCCATTAAGACTGTTTTATATCACAGAAGCTTCTTCCCAGAGAAATACTTCCAGGGCTTTAGAAGGAACAAGTTCAAAGACAGTTGAATTTTTGTGGGAATACTACATCAAATACTGAAGATACATCAAAAATCCTAATCATCCTTCATCCATGCCAGAGGTTACATCTGGACTGGTTCATCAGCTGCTAAACACTTACTGACTCATTGTCAAACTTCACCTATATGGATGTTGTTCACTTTCCTGTCTTTTGCTTAATGAAGTCTCCCAGTGAATGTACCTTCAGTTTGAGAATCTGCCCATTTAATGCTAAAGTAATATTAAAATGACAAGGTGTATTTGGAACTGGTCCTTGTTTTTGTGTTAGAAGCTAGCTTTAGGTGGATTATCCATGTAGCAATTAAGGCTGTTCCACGGTGTGCCCTAAGCAGGATCAGCGTGCTGATGTCGCACAGCAGTCCCGGCACGTGGGTGTTTCCAGGCAACATCCCTCCCTGAAGTGCTGTCTCCAGCAGCCCAGAAAGATGCCTGCCTTGCTCAACAACTGGGTGCTGCCAGACTGGACAAAGCTGCCTTCTGCATGTGCACCTGGAGCGTGGCTGAATCCACCGGCAGGCACTGCTGCCCTGGATAACAACTGGATACAGCCTGTGTATCGATGCAGAAAGCCTGTGTATTCGATCTCAGAAAGCATCTGTTAAACAAAGCTGTTACCTTCTTGTTTGAACCATTAGTAAACAGGAATACAAAAATTATTTGCCTTAGGTAATCCAGAAATATTGTAGAGGAAACAGAAATAAATTCCAGTTGACTGGAGTACTGTGCTTTCCCTACAAGATCACACATGCATTTTTCGATCTCTTACAAAAAGAGAAGACCTTTCAAGAATATAGATTTGTTTTATATAGGGATCTCATAGGACCCCAGAGTTTGGATATCAGATTTGAACTCTGGGTTGCCTAGGGTTATTGAAATTCTTTATAAATAGCCTGCTGCACACGATATGGAGCACTGCTGCAGCCGTTAATCACAGCACTGTGTAAACATACTTTCCATTGAGAATTCAGCATACATTTAATCCTTCAGTTCAGAGAAATGCTGACAACAAAGAATTTTCATCTGGAAGATTAATTTCTCTTTTATTACCTCTTCAGAAAATCCTGCACTGGTATCTCGTCTTCTCTAAATGATCCAGAGAGTACAGGGAATTGGATATACCTGCGGTCAACAATTGCCAAAATCTAATTTATAGCTAATAGACAAATATCCAAAAAATAACTGAAGATATTTATATAAAATGGTGAGGAAAAGGGACAGTTGAAAGTATAGAGTTGCAGGAAAGTCTTTTTAGGTCTGAGGGTAGGACAGCAAGAACACGAAGTTAAATTTTACTAGAAATTATGAAGTTCTTCTGAGTGGTTTGCAATTCCATACCTGGGGAATGATCTACCTCTGAACTGAGGAAAATGCAACTTTTACAAGTATGTTTTCCATGGATGCTCTTTGGTTTCGTGATTAGAAGTAATCTATTGTATTAGTAGTACAGTCATCATTACAGTAATACAGGCAATTAAAGCCATCAATAGAGTATACAATCTAGAAATAGCAACAACATAGCATGCAAAATAGGATAGCCAGGCCTCTAGTTTCTCACACAGAATGCAAAAGATCTGGAATTTGCCAGCACACAGACTGCAGTATGTCCTTCAATTTCTCTTGCAGCGCGCTGTGGTCCTGTGAACTGTTAACTGTTGCCTTAAGCTTCAAGGAAAAACTACTTAGGTAGCAGATGAGGTAGTACTTTTGCATGACTTTGTCAGCAGTCTAGGAATCACCACGAAAAAAATATGCAACTTATGAGACAAAGTACTTTTAAGAGCTTCTAAGCCTCTGTCACTACCACACAGTGACAAATTAGGTCAAATATCTATGACCATGGCCCTAGGTTGTACCAAAGGTTTTCATATGCTCTGCTGGAGGCACCAGTTCACACTGAAAATTTCTAATGAACTTGTAGTGCACTGATTCAGTGTCAAGAAGTGCTGAAACAAAGCAAAAGCAATGCCTTGGCAGCACTACTGATCCCCTGTGGCACAGCATGCACTCATACACCAGGATGGTGTTGTAGAGGGGAGAATCGGAGAGAGAGAGGATAACAACTTTATTAAAAATGACTGCTCCTGCTAGAGCAGAAGAGAAGGGAGATATTAGTGGACGTGACTGTGCACAAAGAGAACAGATGTTGGAGGTTAATGGAGCATTAGTAAAAGAAAGAAAATCAAAGTCTTCTAATACCTGGAATGGTTATTTTAGTCAGAGGATTCTTTACCTGAAATGCACAAGGTTTAATTGTAGTTGAAATATAAAGTAAGACACTGCATGACCTTGTTTAGCATAAAGGGTTTCAGCAGAGCTGTACTTGGCTCCAGGATTGCCCTCTCTGAATTTCTCACTTCAGAAATATTACCTGCAGCCATTGCTATCAACCTCATTTAACTGTAATCATTGTCTCTCCAAATACACATAAAGATTGGAACCCTCCTTCTGAGGAATTATTTTGTGTAATGAGGAACAACAGATTAAAAAAAGAAAAAGGATACTTACATCAAGGAAAAAAAAAATATGTACTATATAAACATGCCCTGTATTTATGTTGTACAGTTACAAGACATAAATTAACAGCTTGTTTGCTGTTTTACCAGCAGTAAATTGCAGAGATAAGTGATTTCCAACTGGTAATAATTACTTTTTCTAGTAATAATAAAGACTCCATGTGACACTGTAAAAATATAATATATAACTTCAGGATTCTATTTTCCTTTAATAGGGAGACAAGCCTGTGAGCTCCCAAACTCCCTATGAGGATAGTTTAAAGATCACTGTGTGCATTTCATTGCTAACTAAAAGAACTGTGTGCTGACAGACTTAAAAACTGAAATCAATTGTTTATTGAAAGAAGCCTCAAGGTAGTGAAAAAAGATAGCAAAGTATTCTCAGGCTGCTCAGCTGAAGTGTCTCAGAGTTCAGTCTAGCTAAGTGGCCATATATCCTGGCTTTTCAGATGACATTCATTTCTCCCAGGAACTGCTTGGGGCACTCTGGAGGTGTTCAGGTTTTGAGTTGATTAGAAAAAGATTTGTTTTGTAACCACAAATTGTTTCCTTTTTGCTGCACTGAACATTAACGATTCTTCTTCAGTGTCTCATGACAAATTCAGTCAGATACCAGGTTAGTAGTAAACTTCTGTATCCTGAGAAACACAAACATACAACTGCTGAGTTACAAGCTGGCAACAGTGACGATAAATAATTTCTTTTAAAGATGCTTCCGCATGACTGTTGCATTTACTTGGAAATATAATCCAAAGTGAAGTGAGTAGTTTGCTTCTTTGTTTTAATAAAAAGTTTTTCTGAGTGCTAGAAAAATGGAAACCAGACAAGGCTTATTTAACACATAGTCTACTTGTGAACTATGAGGCTACAGTTTATAAACAGAGTGAAGGGAGCTAGAAGCTGGGTATAGGCAGCAGGCTGTTAGCCTTTAGTTAGCTTTAGAGTTAATGTTTAGCTCTGAAGGTACAGTGATGAGCCCAGTGCTAAGCAGAAAATGTGTTTGTGTTGTTAATACATTTCTGCTGAGAGCAGAGCCCTGTTGCCCATATTGTCTCTTCCACGCATACACTAGTCTGCTTCCAGGTTCCTTCTGGAAGGAGCCAGCTGCAACTATTTCAATAGTATAAAGGACAGCAAAGAAAATGAGTTATAAATGTCTGGGTGTCTAAGTGCAGATATTAGATTGAGAAAAGAAAAATCTAAGCTGAATAATTGCAGAATTTTCATAAGAGGGAAACATTCTTTACTGTGAGGGGGAGAAGCAGAAGCCTCATCGCTTGGGGCTTTAACAGCACACCAGAGCAGAAAAAAAATATTCACTTTTTTTTTTTTTTTGTGAAAGGCAGATGCATTCCATAAGGTTATTTCAATGAGGAAGCATTTTGGAGAAAAACACTATATTGGTAGAATAACAAGTAGAGTTATTTAGTAATATTTTTCATATGTAATTTCAGAATGTATTTTATTAACAAACAGTGTTGTAAACTGTATCTCAGAAAGTCCTCTATACAAAACCAGTTTCTTTTGTTTTGCTCTCACATCCTTCATGGTAATAACAAAGGTATTTTCAAACAACCTAATGACTCCTGCTATTTTATTCTCTCCACCTCCTAGTGCCAAATCCTTCAGAAGAGCAGAGATTGTCATATTGGGTTAGACCAGGATCCTATCTCAGAGGAAGACCAGCAGAACATTTGTTTCTGAATATTTAGGAAGCAACACACAGCATAGCTGTATGAGCCATCCATTGAAACATAGTTCCCAGGCCCATTTCCTGAGCTGGAAGCTGCCTCTAGACCAGAAGAAGTAAAAATAATATTTTAATGTTCCTGATCTGACATTGAGTCTCACAGTTGATAAGTGTAAAAATTTTCATTCTCTTAATTCTAACTGCAACCATGAATTTAATTAATATTGAAAATGAATGCTCTGTGACCAAAACTATAGGGTAATTTAGCTGTAACTGTGTATTTTGCGCTTTCTTCCAATTTTTACTGCTCATTATCATTCCAAATATTAATTACCAGCTATAGCACAAAAAATGTCTTAAATTTGTGTGTTTCATCATGTCAACAATATCTTTCAAAAGACGGCATTATACTTTCAACAATTGATACAGTGTATGAGTGTGAACACAGGAGCAATAAAAGAAGCAGACCTTGGAAAGAGCCAGGTAAATAGGATGTGAAATATTGGTAAATTTAAGATTCTAAGGAGTTTAAAAACTTTTATATACATCAGACACTAGGTTTTTGGGTTTGGGATGGAGGGAGCATTCAGCTAATAGCATCATTAGCAAAGAAACAAGATAAGAAGCTAAATGGGAAATTATATAAATAATGGTGATAGTTTAATTTTTGGAACTGTCATTTCAATTCAGTTTAGACTCATATAATTGTCTAGTTACTGCTGCTCTTGGCTCTGTATCAAAAATGGCCTTGAATCATCAAACAGAAAATGCCAGTTGTACAAGATTCTCCAAGAAAAGACTCAAACCCTTTCTTATGCCATTCCTCTTGCAGAAAAGTAGAACAGTTCAAAAGAAACCGTGCCACCTAATGCTATGCTAACCATTACAAATGCTAGTAGTTACCAGTGTATATATGTCTTATTAAATATTGGCTGTGTAAATTAAGCAATGTCCTAGTTATCTCTGTATGCATATATCATGGCAAACAATTGGGGAATTGTGTTCTTTTTACACAAACCTTCATTTGGCCATATATGTGAGATTTAGTCACTTCCCATTCTAATCAGCCACTCAGAGTAGTTGCAAGAAGATAAACAGCAGTTGTTTTCTGCCTACCATATTAAATGGCTGCATTGCATTAGTGAATGCAGTCATGTTTTGCCCACTCACTCTCTTCAGATCTCTTTTTCATTGGCTGCTACAGGGACATTTTCTCTGAGAGCAAGAGGAAGAGGTGTAAGTTAATATTCTGAAGTGCCAGGCTCCCACAAGTCCAAAATATCCCTATATTTTTTTCAGTGTACTTTGGATTCCTAACAAGATGGAATATCATGTATAAATGTGAGAAATAAATTTAGTAGCACATTTCTTACAGCAAGAAAACAAATATTTCTTAGATGGTCTAGGACAGAGTCCTGGCAGCTGAAAGGAGTCAGTGTAAGATACAGAGGAGTTCTTAATTTCTCTTAGTTTAAAATTACTTTTTAGAAAGAAAACTATAGATTCAATAAAGAAGTTTAAAGTGTTCACTTTCCTGTATGAGCTCATGCATCAATTGTGATGAAATGGAGCTGGCTTGGTGGAGTGTATCATTGGACGAGTCTTTCACATATACCTCACTCCTCCAAAATGCTCAGTTGATTTGCCACCTGGCACTGGAAAACCACCACAAAGGGAGTGATTGCTGAGAAAGAGTGGGAGAAAAAGGAGACATGCTGTTCCACTCTTAAATTTGCTAAGAACACCTGTTTTTTGACAGTTGTAGGAAGTAACAATAGAAGGTAGTTAGGTAGAATGAAAAATTAAGAAACGTGTGGAGTCTATAAGGATTACAGTTTAGATTTAAGAATAGCTGAAAGCTATTATGTGCATTGTAATTTCATTCATTTCACACAAAAGAGCTTCACAAAACTATGGCATATAGACACTTTTGTTCTATATGTGATTGCCTCTAATGAAGAATATAGCACCAAACATATTCCATCACCATTTCTCCAAAGTCAAGAGACTGCAGTGAACTTCCTTACAGGCAACTACAGCCAAATGGCTTCTACTGTTCACATATCCCCTCTTGATAATTAAAAGTAAAGGAAAAACACAAATGTGGCTCATGCCAAGATGGGTGAATTTGGCCAGTCAGGGTGCCCTCACCACAATCGTCAGTTACGTGTTGCCTGTTCTATGCTTGTGCCTAGGACAGCTTTCCTCTGTACAAAAATTAATTTTCCTCCACGGAGGTAATTCTGTTAAATTATACTACAAATGACACAGGCTGGTACAGCTACTGTGTGGTTCTTTGGGGGAAAAGCAAAGCCATGTTCACAGCAGTGAAATCCTGCTGGAAGTATCTATTACAAGTTGTGACTACACATCACTGCCTGTAAGATGGATGGCATAATAAAGAAGTGAAAGAGGGCACTTCTCAATTCAAATTGACACAGCGAATCCCAGAAAGCCTATTTTAACAAGATTCAATGACTCCAGGACAGAACTCTTATGACTACATTTCTAACTTTCTCTCTTTTTCTACCCACTCATCAAGACTTACAGGACTTATATGCCTTTGCTATGGGTAGGAGCTGGTAACTTGGGAACTCAGACAAGACAGGACTGTTGGAAGGCTGTGTCTGTGACCTGAAAGCAATATTCAAATAAGGTGGCCTGACTGGATGCACATTGTCTGCAGCAATCTCTGCTTTCCATATCAGAAATTAAAGGCTCTGCTGAAGCTTGCATGTGTCTTAGACTCAAGAGGCTAGGGAGGCACCACTAAGTGAGAAGTTAGAGAAAGGCAAAAAGCTGAAAGCACTAGAAGGAACTTAGGGACAGAGACATGGAGACAAAGCAGCCATCAACACAGTTAAAATTGATTTTTTTTAAGAAAACACTTAATATTGCAGAAGTGAGGAGTTTACTCTCCCTTTCAGATTTTCTGCCCCTCCTTTTATTATCTGTCCTCTGTAAATCCATTCTTGCAGACTCCAGTGAGCAGGAGCAGAAATTCCAGGGACAGACTCATTTTTGCTCAAGCCACTTAGCAATAAGGCTGGCAATATGAATTGCCAGTCACATCAGGCTAGTGCTGTAATCCTTTGTAAGAAGAAATAGGACTTGTTTTATAAGTCACATCACTTTTTAAAAAATGTAACCCAAGCAACACTGATTTAGGCTAGCATGGAAACACACATCTAAAGCCATTAAACCAAAATGACAATCAGGGAGATGGAACAGAGTCAGACAGTCAGACAGGGGCTGGAAACAAAAGATTACTTCTCCTGGGCTGTCTTTAATTATTAAGCATAAATATAAAATTCTTTGTTGCAAGAAAATCTAGTGGGCTTAGCAATTAGCACCATCAAGGTCCTTTTAAACACTGCATCATCCACACAGTGCCTTTGGGGATCAGAGAGGGAAATCTGAGTCCTTGCTCATTGTTAGAGTCCCATGAGAGGAAATTAGTAAGTAACATGTACTTGTAGGCAGTACCAGCACTTCTCAACCAGCCGGCCTAATAGCCCACTGACTGAGGTGACATAATATACCAGCAAGAGTCTGCTCCTGAAATCACATTGCTGTGGATGCTGCTGGCTGCTATCCAGTTAAAATAACGTCTGAGGACAGGCAAGATCAAGTAATCCAAAATGCAATGAAGTGGGACACATGTTTATACCTTTAACAAATGTTTTCTGAAACGTCTTTCACTGGTAAAGGCTTTATCCAGATGGGCAAATAAATCTCCTGAGAAATATCTTAAAATTAAAAAGCAGAAGCTTTGGCTTGGCCAATCCATGCTGGTAGGAACATGAAATTTGTGCTAATCAGATAACAGAGACACCATTTACGAGAGGTGAAAAATCTAATAGATTTCTACTTATCTAAGTCAGATTTATCAAAAGATGAATTCTACTTAGTACATTTTTTATTTGATTGAAGAATTTCTAAACCAGTAGTGGTATTTCACAATTCTCAATTTCTTGACTGTAAAACTAACAAATAGCTTTCAGAGGCCAGGTTTATGGCAGTTTCAAGACTGAATGCAGGAAGAATCAAGGGTATATTCTGTTGTAAAGACCAGGTAAAATAAACATATAATCTTTCTTCACTCCAATTCTAGGGCTTCCAAGGATCAGTTTGATGATGTGATGGCATCTAAATTGGCAGAAGAGTTTTGTACTGCTGAATTATAGAACTCCCTGCACGAAAACTGTTCTCACTGTAAAGGCACCTTGCCCGGATTTGCACCTTTTAGTCCCCTTTTAACCCACCTACCAAAGCAATTTCTGGACCTTATATTTGGCCTTGGTAGGAAGACAGGACACCACATGCTTCAAATAATCTCAGCCACTGAGCAAAGAAGTCACAGTGTTCACTATATAGCTGTCATCTGTAAATACACTTAAGAATCTTAGACATCAGTTTCTAGATATAGATTATCCTAAACTTTGAATCAAACACATTAGAGGTGGTAGAAATTGTTCCAGTGCAGGTGTTACTTCTTTGAAATGTCATTTTCAGCCATGACATTTGAGTTTACTTTTGCTTTTAGATCATGACACATGCTATGAAAACTTTTTCTGAAGAAGGAGATATAGGAAGAGAGTGGGAAAGTGATAGTTCTTCTGAGTCTGTCTGTCTCCCAGGCATTCATATTAGAAGCATTTGTTCTTTTAGTTTTCATAAGCAATGTCATGGTTTTCATAATTACCTGATTTTTTTCCCCAACTGAAACCACTGTAGCTACAGGGCAGTGGATATGAGGAATTAATTATTGAGGAAAGTGGATGGTAGAGAATAAATGCAGTGACACTGAAATTAAATGAATACAGAAAAGAGAAAATAAAATGTGAGTTAAAGAGCAGTAAATCTTGCACAGGAAGGGAGCAAGACAATTGTGAATGGGTCCAAATACTTCCTTACAACTTCTGTGATGACTGCAGATGGTGAAGAGGTGACATTTTATGGTTACTCTCCTGACCTAGACATAAACCAAACATTAAAGGGCTATTTGCAGAAATTGTCTTTCTCTTGAGGCTCTCGACTGTCTCTGTGAATGCTTTGTCCCCTTCTCCTTCCTTCACTTTCTGTTTCTATAGGCAAAGATTATGAGTTTTATACCCTCTGATGTTCCTCTGTAGAATGTCAGCCTCAAAAATTCATCTTGAAAATTTCTCTCCTCCCCCATCTATCTTTTCTCTTCTGTCTCTGGGTGACATCTGGTGTATTGGCTGAAGTCTCCAGGCAGCTTTGTTCAGCTCCAGACTCGCCTAGGGCAGCTGGCTGGAGTGATCAAAGGGGACGACTGAGTTGTTTTGTTTTTGCTGAATGTCGGTTTCTTTAAGTCACCTTTGGGTTCTGGGGATTTTCAGAACAGCTTTTTATTTGCAACTGGCTTGCACACAGTCTTAATGTTGGAGGAATGGAAGCAGACTTCAAAGAAACCTACAGTTTTCTTTAGTTCTTCAAATGTGCTCTCCTTCCCCATCTCCAGTATACTAACTAAATGGAAGAAACTTTCACCTTGGAAACAATGGTGCTTCTTTTTAATGACATGTTCTATTGTGTACTGAGGAGTCAATATATTTTCTCCACATTTGTTAAGGGGAAGTGCAAAACTGCCTTTGTTGACAGCAAAGATAATTTTCCTCAGTAATGAAGCAATTTTAGGATGCTTCTTATGTGAATAACCTCAGAAAGAATGTATATAGATTATTTTTTTTGATGATGAAGTTCCCCTGTCTTGCCAGATTGTCTTTATCTTTTATCCCAGCTTACTTTCAACTTCTCACCTGCTTGTTTCCTTGACATAAATACTAGAGAAAATCTTTCTAATGCACAGTTAATTTTTTTAGTCTCTTTGTATTCTTCCCTTAACTCTTTCCTCTTTATATCAAACTCTTCTTCTTTCTTTTCCCTCCCCATCTCCACCCCCAATTATGAGTGGGTTTTGTTTTGCCTTCACTCATGAGATCTTTTCTTGTTTTTCTACTCTGCCTTTTTGAGCTACTTTTCCCATGATATTTAGAAAGCTGCTTCTCATGTCTATGGCCTAGTCCTATACCTCATGCCTCTTCCCTATCCCATCTGAATTGACTTTGGAAGCTAATGCTTCTTGAGCCCTTGCTCTGACTGCCTAGGAGGTGGAATGGTAATTGTTGTGAGCTAATCCTACAGCCAAACACCTTGAGTGCCAGGCAGGCAACATTTGTGTTCTCCTAAGTTCCAGAGGAAAAAAAAAGATCTTTCCATGCAGAAAATCAAAGTACAGAAGCATTCTGCTCACCATCTCATCAAATCTGAGAGGTAACTGGCATAAGAGACAGATTTTTCACCTCTGCCAGTTTTCCTGAAGCAAAGCATTTCAGAGCCCAGAGAAATGCTTTGGAAGGATAAGCATCTCAGACTGTTTCAAGGTGCCTTTGTCTTCAAAAAGATAACTGTTTTGAGACAGATTATAAAGTTTTTATACACTCAGAGAAGGAACTCAGGATTTTGCCATGGGCTTAAAGTATATTTGCATAGTACAGCATGCCTCTGCTGAGATGCCCTCAGATTCTGTAAGAATTTGGTGTTTAAGCGAAGCTACAAGAACTGCAGTTACTTTATTGAACTCCAAAACTTACAAGATAAACCTTTTTAGTATTTGTGGAGTGCAGTCTTTTAACCTACCTTACCATTTTGTGGACTGCTTCAGAGAAAAAAATTCAGCCTGCCATGGTGCTCAGTTCTATCTAAGATATAATTGTTCTTTACAGAGATCCTGATCTAATGGATTGATTGTAAAAGTTCAGGTTTCTAGCCATTACTTGTGCCTTGAAGAGATATTTGTTCACAGTGATAACAGCATTCTTTGTGTAATAACTGGAGTAATTTGCCTTCATCTCAGGAGTGCATGCTGAATATGTCACCCAGCTACCTCATCTTCCAATCTGACAGCCTCCGGGGTTCCTCAGGACACTTTGGACATCCAAAATACACCAGAAAATAATCAGCTATGAATACATTAGCCTCAAGGTCTGCTGAATATCACAGCTTGAAATGCAGGATATGACTGCTAGCTGAATTTTTCTTTAAGAGCACAGTGCAGCATAACTGTGTGTTCAGTGTGAGAAATCATTAGATGAGACATGACAAACTGCTCAGTCATTCAGCCAGAGGTATTAAGGGAACTGAAGATAGTGTACTTCAAAAGGAGCTAAATTCTAGAGTGGCTAAGGCTATCTCTCTATTAACAAAGAAAACTCTCCAAAGGAGAGGCTGGAGCCTTTGTAGGGTCCAAAGGTAAAGGAAAAGAACACTGGTAAGGGCAGTAAAAATATTAACTGGGAATAGAAGGGGAGATATAAATTCAATAAAAAAAAAGATCCAGCAGTCAAGTTTACTGGTAACTTCCTGGTAGTTGAATTCATCAGTGGAAACTGAAGTCTGCACTCCTATTCTCCTAATTCAATCTGGTGAAAAGCCGGGCCTCTTGCTTCTACAAAAAATAAATATTGTTGCTGTTTAAGGAATCTTGCTTTATTCACTCTTATATGCTCTATTTTTTTAGAGCAAACTATATCCTTTCAGTCAACAGAACAGCACCCAAAACACATGTTTGAAAGTGCAGCTGGAAGGATGGTTTTTGTCCTAAAGGGTGAATCCAACTGAATCCCCAGGAGCTGGTTGTGCTTCCAGGGGCAGGCTGAAGCCTGTTTTCACACATCATACAACAAAAATAATAGAAGTCAATAAAGCAGCCCATTGGAGGAGGAAGAGCAAGGCTTTACAAACATCAGTTAATGTGATTTATCCAAGAAGACATGTGAAAAACAGAGTCATCTTTAAAAATTAAAAAAACCCCAACAGAATAACTTAATGTCTGACACATTGTCTTTAGAAACAGTATTCTCCAGAAAAAAACAGTGATCTGTTTTGTTTTGTTTTGTTTTAGCCACACACATTTGTCAGTTGTGTCTTGAGAGGCAAAATACAAATTCCCTTTCATTTCAGGTACTTCCCACATTTACATTACCATAGAAATTATGCTTATTGGTTTTCCCCTGACAAAGGCTGATTTATGAATATTTCTAAAGGAACTAAACTTCTTGCCTTGGCAAAAAATGCTGTTCTTCCCATTTCCTATTGTTATCTTCAAATGATTCACAAATTTAAGTTTTTCTTCCTTTTCTGGTTACAAGTACTTGAACTGAGAAAAGTAATTCTGCAACTATTTTAAGTTCTTTTGTTGGCTTTTAGCAAGTCTCTAAACATTTTGTCTAAGTGCATTGCTTAAATGTGTTCTGTAGGCACCTCCACCATATTTCAGGTAGATAATTCTTATGGTTAGCAAATGGTCTTAAATGGATCTGTTTTTACCTGCCCAGGCAGTGTGGAAATAGAAGTGGTTTGGCAAGGTATGCAGTCTGAGTTTTGAGTTCTGAGAATGTTGTATATTCAGAGCAATTACCTGGACAGGAAGGTTCCTACCTGAAATGTTTGTATTCAAACCCCCAATTTAATGTTTCCTGGTCAGACTCAGGTGAGGTGTGGGGTTTTGTTGGTTGAGATTTTCTTATTTTGGTTTGGTTGCTTTTTTTTTTCCCGCTGTGGAAAACCACACTCTTACAGTATTGCATGCATTACTCATATCATCATTCTGTTTGGATTCTGATTTCACAAGTCCTTTTTCTGAAAATCAGTTGCTCAGCTGACAAAAGTGTTGACAAAAGAAATTACTTAATGGAAATAATTTGTTCTGTGACACTTGCGTGGTCTTTTATTTTTTATAAAGCACAATTTATCATAAGTGTGACATATTTTAACCAACAGTTCATTAAATATGTAAAATTTTGCATCATCTTTGCAAGACTCAGACTGCTCTAAGAAAGAATCACAAATACCTAAGCAGAGCTTTATCCATGCTTAAGGTGGCAGTGTTGGATATAGACACCATCCAGCTCACTACAAACTAGCTCTAGGAGTTTTACTGGAGCGAAAGGTTTTTGATGGAAAGAGCAGTGACACATGTTAGAGAAAAATGTCCAGACCAGCTTTAAAATGATGCTAAACTGAAGATCTGACATGGGCTACATTCTGGCTGTGCTGAACTGTAACTGCTTCAGGAGAATTAATAAGGTCAAAGCAAACAGCGTAAGAAACTAAAGTGTGAACTTCTCCAAAATGCCTTGGCCTGTGGAGGTAGAAACTATTTCACAAGATGTGAAAGGAATCTAATGTGATTTTGATCCTAAATCATGCTGATGAATGATAGAAAAATCAAGTAATGCCAGTTAAGACACAGGTGTCACTAGTCCAAGTATTTGGATCCACAACACTTTTGTTTAGATTTGTGAGATGAAAAATTAGTGATAAGAGTGACCACAAGGGTCAGTGGGTACTATCACTTACCTTGTGACAAAAACATGCTCTGTAACATGCATTCAGGTTGAATATGTGATATTAGATACAGTTTAGCTTCCGACTAAACTTCTGATGAGACATCAGAAAAGAACTGTATGGTAAAGGTGGAAATCGAGGCACCTATAAAAGAATTTGGCAGAGAAAAAAATTTCTCAGTTTTCCTGGTGTCACCTATTGCAGTACACCAGTGTACATCTCTAAGTAAGTCAGGTGTATGTGTAAATAGGAAACTTGGTTATCTGACACCTAAGTTTTCAGTCTGGATTCCTTAATATTACACAGGGAGCACAGACATAAATTAATCCCTCTTTTGTTATATGTCAAAGCACTGGAGTTATACGATACATTTCATTATGGCCAGGATAATGCCAGCCACTGATACTCAAAAAACAGAAAGAACACTTTCATCTTGGTACAAATGTCAATTTGGGAAAGTTATTTTCTTTGCAAGAGAGAAGCCATCAGGTAAACCGGTTGACTCTAGTGTCACAAACCTCAAGGAAAATAAATCATCTTTGGAATAGGAACAGTTGTTAGAATGAACTAATTTGTGGTATATTTGAAAACGGTATAAATAAATGGTAAGAAATATATGTGACAGAATCAGAAAATAGGGATATTCACAAAACTTATAGAAAATATGCCTTCATAAATTCAAGCTTTCGTATGCTTCAGGAAGAACTTTTAAACATCTCTTCAAAAATCTACATCTAAAATTATAAAACTAATCTGCACCCAGATTTGCCTACCACAAATATGGAGCCATAACATTTTGCACAATTTCCAGTCAAAGGATACATTGTCATCATCCTGGTTTTGGCCAGGTTCATTCCTGCAGTAGCCAGGAGGACGCATGGACAGGACCCAGAGGTTATTTTGCACCGCCTGATGTTGTTGCAAAGGGCAGAGGGAGGGAATCTCCTCGGAAGGGAAGGGGTCTCTTCAGCATAGCGTGAAGGAGGGAGCAGTCAGGTGTTGTCTATTGCCAGGGGGGTTCCTTGTGATTCACCCACTTATCTCTTGTACCCTCTCATTACCTGCTGTTCATTTTCTCATCTCACTGCTGTTTCCAGTAAGTTGTTCTTATCTCAACTCATGATCTTTACCTTTTGTACCTCCAGTTCTTCTCCTAGTCCACTGACAGGGGGACGGAGGGGGGCAGAATTGTGGTTTGGAGTGTCTCAGCAGGAGCCCCAAACTGTGGAGTACCATTCCTACACCATGGAAGTTATGTATAACAACATTAAGCATTTTACTAGGACATGGTTTTCAATACAGTTACAAAAGATATATCTAAACCACAGAAAAACAAGATGTGATTTTGGAATGAATTGACAAACTTGATTACTGAAGATGTGAATTTGCCTCAGAGTCTTGAAGATATGTATGTTGCTAAAGTCAAAGGAAAAAATCTGCTTTCTTTACATTTTCACAAAACTTTGTCTTATCTTCAGGAGCTCTACAAAGTCCTTCATGAGACCTTGCTGTAAAATGTAACTTTCCTGTTTGTGAATGAATACATTTATGTTTAGGAAATACAGGGTTTTTCCCCTTCCTCAACTGTGTCTCAACATGAAGTACAGTAGTAGTGATTCTCTATCAACAGGAAATATATATAAAGGGGGTTTATCAGTCAGTCTATTTTAGATTAAAGATGTAATAATCACACATTTCCAGATTCAAAAATATCTTGCATTAATCAACAGCAAGTAGAGCAGCAAGTAATGAGCCAGAAGCACTTATGGAAAATGAAGACATTAGAATTAGTACAGTGAAGATCTCATATAAAAAAACCTCTCAAAAAATCAAGATCACCACTGTCTAACCAGATAACTTTGACAGATAAGAATTGCTATATTCAATACTGTCTTATCTGTTTCAGAAGCAACAGATGCTTTAAAAGTTATTACCTGCTAAGTGGAAAATTACAGACCAGATGGAGCTAATTAATTTGCAATTTAAAAATTGCCACAAACCAGATTATATAATTAATTTTATGCAAGATATGGTTATGCAAAAGATTGGTCTGCCACTTTTAAGACATCCAAAACATTCATAACTGTTATATAAGCTGATGGATGCTATGGAGTTGGATAAGCATCTACAAATTCCTCTGTGTAGTAAGCTTTGGTGGAAAATTGCAAACCTGGATAATAAACTTTCAGAGAGCTCTGAAACTTGGTGTTAATCTGGCAGCTCTTTGATCTCAGCTGACACCTCTGCTAGGAAGGAAATAGAGAAAAAATGCAAGTTTGCCTTTCCCCAGCTACAAACCAAGCTACAGAATTATTTTTCCAAACTGGAATGTGCATTTCTAAAATTTAGTCGAAGCTCTGAATCATGGAGGTGTCTATGCTTCTCTGAAAGACTCCTATAGTTCTTGCTTTAACTCCTTAATATATTAAAAAATATTTCTTATTGTAGAGTGATAAGAGGACTCAACCTCCCAAAATTAATCAATAAACGTAGGGCTATTTTGACTTTTTTTTTCATATATATATATATATATATGCATGAATACATATCAGTGTCACGAGGTCGGGATTGAAGGCACTTGAGAGGGCATTCCATGTTCAGACTCAGGTGTTTATTACTTTATCAGTGAAACAGTCTCACAAGCATGAGTTCAGCAGCTTTTCATTAGCAAGGCACAACATGGCTAACTAACACTTGTTACAAGGTCTTTTAAAGCTAAACTATCCAATTAAGAAAGGACACCTAGATTATTTTCCCTTTTAACCCAATAACTGATCCCCTGAAGCCCGCAATGCAGACCTTTCTGTCCAATCACAAAACATCACCCAAACCCATGAAGAAGGAAGAAGAAGATAAAGAAGAACAACCTGTCTCCACCCTAAAGCCTCCATCTTACTTCATATTTATTTCTAAATTCTAAAACCCCAAACTCTAAGTTTTCCACCCTGTGATATTACACACGTCTAACCAACTACATACCCAGTAATCCCAGTACTATCAATCAATTTTTAATGTCTTCTCCACAGCCTCAGGTCAAATGCAGTGTACTCTTGTGGGTCTGTACCTTTCAGCACAGAAAGTCTAAAATATTCAGCATCCAGGATTCCAACAAATACATAAATAAATGTCTCAGAATCAAGATTTGCTGTATAGTTTAAAAAAAGTTATTTTCATCCCCTTGCTTTTTGCTCAGTTTGGATATTTTTCATAGAGAAAAAAATTCAGCCATATTTGTGAAGCCATATGAAAACCTTCTTGTTAAACTTTGTGAGACAGAGGGTTTACTGTTTATCAAATGATTTGAGCTATTTCTCCTAACAACAACATGATCAGGACTCTCATCTTACTCTTTATTCAGCAGCATCATCACTTCCTTGACATGAAACAGACAAGGAAATATTTCCAGACAGATAATGAATTTGCAGAGACCTCTTCTCAAAGGGAAGCAGGAGCCCAGAGTTTTCACCACTTCCCCGACTGCTGTTGTACACAGCTGTGGCACTCCTTTCACCACAGTGCACAGTGCAGCTCTCTGGGCAATCTCACACCAGGGGTTTCAGATCATCTTCTGAGACTGATCCCGAGGCTCCATACACAGTGAGTTACTAACAGAGCAGGGGAGGACGTGTGAAAGGCTAACTTGGGAACTCTTCATTTCTTGTATAAATGTAAATAACTTAATAGATAATTCAATTGCTTTCCACTTTTGTGTTCTGCGTAGTAGAATGAGGAGAGCTTTGTAAGTCCAGAAATGCCTATGCAAGCAGCCCTTTAAAACTGCAGCATGTTCTTGTATTTTCAATTCATTTTGTACTTTTTTTTCAGGGCACATGGCACTGTATTGTAGCTAAGAATTCTGTATTTGCTGCTTCAGGGACATTAAAGATTGTTTCTAATGAAGAGAAGATGTATAGGTGACTCCACTGCCCCGCATCCTTTGTAATGTTATTTTTTTGAAAAAATAGCATAGTTAACCTTCACCTTGATCTTCATTTTCTTTAGCATCTTTGAGAATAAGTGGCTGTGAGATTCTATCTAACTAAATCCAGACCAGAGGCTGTAGTCTAAGAACAATCTAAATCTTCTTGGAAAATACCAAATGGCATTTTGCAAGGGTGAAAAGAGACCTGACCCAGAGATTCATATTTAAAATCATTATTTGGCATAGGCCTTCCCCCAGAAGAGGTACTTTGGAGATTTTTCCTTCACTTCAGTTCACATAACCTTGCTTACAGTAAAATGGCAAGAAATAGCTAAGAGGAGATTTAAAGTCTTAGGGATCATGGGAAATTTAGAATCCTGGTAAAACTGGGCACAGGATATCTGAAACAAAATATCTAAAATTTGAAATGCTGAAACTCTTGCTGTGTCTGAAATCCTCCCCCACTGCCTGATTCTTTAATGAAATAATAGAATGAATATCTCTCTTGCAGTGTCACACTCTTACACTCAAATGCAGAGTTAGTTACAGAGCTACAAGGAAAATGTCTACAAATTTGTTGAGTTCTCTTTATGCTGTTCAAAATATTTCTTTCTTCTACCTGATGTTTTCCAGAGTAGTTAAAATGTATTAATAATTATTTTAGTCTTTTAAATGAGGTACTGTAACTGTTAATTTTCTTCTTTAAGCAAAAAGACAATGCTATAAAGTTTTTTCCCAGGTGTTATCTGGTGAACAAAGGAAGCAATCTCAGAAAGAAACTGAAAATTAAGTATCAAAATAAATAGAACAATTGATATTAATTTTAGTAATATGCATGCAATTCATGCTCCCCTTCCAACTTTAAATTTTTGTGGGTTTTTTCCATTTGACTTCCTCAGTATAGTCTGAATTAGTATATTAAAAACAGAGTGGGAGATAACAGATTAAATAGCCAAACATGAGTAGGAAATTTCGTCTTACTCTGCTTTCTTATGTTCCACTATATCAGTAAAACACAACAGCAACTTAAAAAGTCCATACATAGAATAGACTACAGGGATTACTTTTCTCCACATGCCATTTAAAAGGACAAATGAACTGATATATCCAGGAGCCACCTGTTATGATTCTGAGGACAAACATGGACTGTGCTCATGACAGCTAAACTTCATAAATGAACCTATCATATTTTAAACTCAGAATCATTAAGCCAAAAACATGAAGAATACACTTAAATGAGCAAATAAATAGTTTTGTTTGAACACTAAAGATATTCTAAATGTATCTTGGCCAGATATGACAAGAGCTCAAACGGCAGCTTATGACAAAATCAGACCTAGGTTAATGCCCATATTTAAGATTTTAGAACTCTATTATGTAAGAAAAATGGAATATTCTGATCCCAGTCATTTTAATAGAACAAAACTCTCATGATGGCACATGCCACAAAGCCAGAAGTTTCTGGCTGCACCCTTTCCTCTGACTGGTAAGATGGAAGAAAAAATAACTTGGGCACCAAAACCTTTCACTTGAACCCCCAGGACTTTGTTATCTTCCTTGATTCTGCCCAGGTTGTGGTTTGCAGTGTCATTCCTGCCCACAGCAAAGAGTAGCAGTGGAGAGCATTCTGTGATCATGGCAACAAGTAACACCCTCTCAGCATCACCACAGCCTCAGCTTCCCAAGGACAGCACCTCTCCCAGCCCCATCACGGTGGCACACGGGCACTTCAATGTCCCTTAACAGAGTCACTCTCTTCCAGCACTCATTCCTTCCTGCTGTATCCACTGGGAGCTGCTGGTACAGTTTCTCTTTGAAGTCCTTTTTTGTGGGTGTCTCTAGCTGTTCAAGCTTCAGATTTGGTTTTGGTTGTGATGCTGGAGGGTAAAGACTGAAGAATTGTCCTGATTTTGTGGCTCACCAGAGTCTAAAGTGTCTCATTCTCTGTGGTGTCTGCCACAGGAGCAAAGTTCTGTAACCACTGATCCATTTCCTCAGCTGTTCTAATGCTGTGCAGCATTACGGAGGTCCTGAAACACATCATCAACCTGTGCACATCTTTTCCATGTACTGATAATTTCCTCAGGAAAAGGGACCAAAGTTTCATTGCAACCTACCATCTGTACTGAAGTATCCTTCCTTTCCAGTCCAGTGTGGGCAGAAGCATCAGACATCTCCAGGATTTTCTCTGTAGAAACACTTGGTTTTTTTTCTCTGACACAAGTGCCCACCATCCTGGCTGAGAATAGAGCACTTCCCTGGGCTGTGGATCTACAAGATGCATAGCCCTTCTTACACAACCTTCTGTACAAACTGCTGGTCCCTCTCTGTGATCCCTCTCAATCCCTATTTTCATGCCCTGCAGCAGATTAGATGATGATTTATCCTCTAAAATATCTTCAGTTAATTGATCCATCAATGATGGTCTGTGATGGAGCCCATCATCAGGGAGCCCAGTGGTAAACAGTCATCTGTACTCACCCTGCTCTTTCTGCACTCCAGAATAAACCTTTTCCCCCAACTTTCTAAAGCTTTTAGAAAGTGTTTAGACTATATGTATTCTTCTAAAAATATTTCAAAAAGTTTTGCAACAACTAAGTCCCGATTGGTATTTCAAGTTATGCACTGATGGAATTCTGTATCTCAGCTGCAGTTCTCCTATTTCCTCTTTTCATATTCTAAGTGTCCACTTGCCATTACTCTTCCTGCTGGGAGTCATGTGGTAATGATTAACTGACATTGATGATCTATTTCTCTTAGTTCTTTTGCCCAGGACTTCCCATCCAAAACAACTTTAAACAGAACAGAAAAAAAATAAGTGAATTATTTCAAGAAGCATGAAAAGAAAATACATTACAAAGGTTTTTTGTGTTGGAACAATTGTAGTTATTTAGTCCTATTAAATGGGACTTACTGTAAGCCTTGCCTGCTTACTTGCAATTTTGATAAGAAGTTATATCCTGGAAAGTCAATGATAGAATTGCATCACAGGATCAGGGAAAAGGGGCCTCTAGAGGTCAATTAGTTCACCACCAACCCAGTCAGGAACATTCTCAACATAAAATCATCTTTCCTAAGATCTCAGGATTTGAATTCCCACATTGACAACACATCCAGAATGGAAGAAATGAAGGGGCTAAAGAGATGGGAAATCCTTCAGCCCATCTTATCTTTTTATATTTTGTGTTCACTTATCTGCTTCTTACAGACCTAACTAAAATTTGTAGAGAGAAAAGTGTAATTTGTTAGTATTCCTGACCAAGGTGGAAGAAAAACTGTGATATGCAATTTTGTGGCTGCCCACCCTTAAAACCATAAGTTATAAATCACAGATTCCTACAATGAAATTATCAGTCTGCATTGTTCTATGTGCTACCAGGACAGTGCATTGCATTTCTCAATACAATTCTCAATTTCTCAATAGGTTTCAGTGTATGATGAGAAATAAATCTTACATCTTACCCTAATTTTAATTATTTTTAATATCATGCTTTCCTTTTATTTGTTGAAGCCTGACCACTTAGTTTATAAAATGCAAGTGTTCTCTGGCAGACTGCACCTTGTCTGTGACTAGAATATCATTACTGAGGAAGGTGTATAATCAATCATAGGAAAAGTAACACTTGCTGTACTATTCTTCTAGATGATCAGTGATCTCTTGATTTGATACTGCGTTCTAAGTGCTCAGGCATGTTCACTTTTTCATATTGTTAATCTGGAACTGTCTGAAGAAAAAAATATTTAACTTAAAGGTTAAAGTGCTAGGTTTTTTTCTCTAACTGGAAAAACAGTCAAATTGGATTTACATTTCAGAAATTGGCAAGAAGTAACAGAGGAATAGAACTGCGGCTAAGTAATAATGTGGTTTTTTCCTGTCTGGCACTGATTTCCCTTACGACTCTCCTCACTGTGTCATAATGATGAAATTAATGTGCAGGTTCACTCTGTAAAAGGTCAGTGTGTCCAGAGAAAAAAGCCCTAAAGTGAAGCTGTTCTAGATTTATTATCAGGCTTCTTGAGGAGCTCACCCATGGAATCCAAGAATGATCCTGAAGCCAAAGGCAGACATGAGATGACTATTTTCTCCTGCACATCATGGACTGCCACAGGCTTGCCCCTCTGTGTTTTGTTCTAGTCATAAACTGTTCAACACCTCCCTGAGTCACCCCAGCTCACTTTATAGAACTCCTACACCTGAGCTCCTGAATTTGGTGATCCCTCCAAGCTCTGCAAAAAACCCCAGAAGCATTCACAGACACTTGGATATCATGTGGATGTTATATATTTTTATGCAAATAAATATTTTTAATGGTCATCTGGGTAGGGAAGCAACAGTGTTGAGCAAAAATGCCTTTTTTGCCAGATTCCTGGAAGTCACACAGCACATTTACTGCAGTGCTTTCCTAAATCTCTTCTCTGGTGCTGGTGTCTGCCTTCCTCACCCTCCGACTCTCCTGCAGTTTCTGTTAGAAACAGTGTTTCATATGATTCATTTGATCTGCAGCACAAGGCATGTAGGTGTTCAGATATTTCTGGGAAGATATTTACCTCAGGTTATATTCTCTCTCAGTTTCTGAATGGTCATTTGGCTCTAGGTGAAACCTCAAAGTGAATAACCCAAAGTAATATTTTAATCCATTCTTCCTCCCAGAAGTCATCCTATAGGGCAATTAGGTGCTGAAATTATTTGTGGGAACTGTTCTACACTACATTCAAATACCAGAAAGGATTCTTAAAGTCAAAATTGACATTCTCAATGTCAACAATTACTAAACAATGCTTTTATTTTAATGTGTATAAACCCAAGTTTTCAAATATTATGATTCCCAGAGAAGTTCTGATTATTTTTTTAGGGAACATACATAAAGAGGAAAAAAAATGAAAAAAAATGGTAAATAAAAAAGTTAATATATCACTTGGAGATTAAGAAGAAGTGCCCATTTGATTCTGGAACAACATCAGTTGTCCTGCCTTTTGGTAGTTCAAATGGAGATAATGTTTTATGAGAGGTGTACATGCTGTATAACAATTCTTCAAAAATAAACATTTTTTATTACTGTAAATAAATTTTCTTGTAAAGCTGAAACAAGTAGAAACATTCAGAACATGACTATTACTCACAATTATGTTTTGCAGTATCCTAATACTTCTTAAAGAAGCATAAGAAGAAACCTAGTAAGGGAATGACACATTAAAGCAGAGATTTTCTTCAGCTATAAAAATTATGGGAGAGTTCAGAGGGGACTCCAGTGGCAATTACAAGCTTACTTGACTGGTTTTGCCCATATGGGATTGTGGATTTGGCAGAAGGAAGAGAAAGAAGCATTAATGTTGTACAAAGTATGCCTACGATTTTTGTTGTATTTTATTATTTATCACCTGCTATGTACATAACAGCTTTTTCCTACTCCACCTGCCTTTGCCCTGTAACAGTCATCGCCCACCAAACCTCATGCAATATTAACATTTATGATCTTGCCAAAATGTTTAGAACAGAAGCCAGAATATGCTTGCACACTTGCACACACCAGCGATGGCATGCTTTTAGATGACAGAGGCAATATCCCAAGCATATGAATGCACTATGTAAGCAGAACTGCAGGGATTAGGAAAACTGGAGAACTTGGCTGCAATTGACTGTATGATTAAAAGGTTAAGTAAAGCCTTTCCAGTAATTTTTCTCAGCATAATTACTCAACACACTGCTTTTCACAGGGTGGAAAGCTTTAAGCAAGACTGCTTCTCAACTGGACCTGTAGTTGTAGTTCAAGATGATTTTTCTTTTAATAGAAGCCCAGTATATTTACAGAAACGACAGAAATGCTATAAAAATTTGTGTTTATAATCTTCTCTTCTGTTTGGGGACAGAAGTATAAGCCAAGTATTTTAGAGCAGAGAGAGACACATCTACTGTTTGTCTGAGTGAATATTATCATAATTGTAACAAACACTATTTTTCTCATGGTTTACTACATAAAATGGAATCATTGGATGAACAGCCTCAGTTCAAGCAGACTCTGCTAACTGGTTAAAAATATCAGCATATAGAACCTTACAGAAATAGGAACCATAGGAAAATGAGGTATCCCCATCAAAGTTCAATGAGGCTGGATCTAATTCTGCAAGTGCCTGGTGAGGCTACATCATTAACACTGAGCATTTTAAATTCATAGTCAAAAGGCTTAGAATGAGGAAAGGTGTTTTATTTTCACTTCAAAAATCATTGGAAGTTCTAATTATACTTTTCACTTTTATAAAGTTATAAATCATATGATCTCAAAAGGCATTGCAATCCCTGATGAACTTAATCTCATAATGCTCAAGAAATAGAAAGCTTCTTTAAATAATATTTGCTAGGGCTTATGGGAAACTGCTAGCTCAGCCAAGCATAAAACCAGATCTCCTTACCCCTTTATCTGTGCTTCAGTCATCAAAAAAAAAAAACTGTCTAACTAATGGCTCTCACCTTCTCATTTTATATTCTTAATTTTCTTTCAGTGAGATAACTCTGGTCTTCTTAACAGACATCAAAAAATTTTGACCAAACAAAGTCACCAACTAATTTGCAGGAAAACTAGAGTACTTCTCAGCTATATCTCAAATTTTCAAGTATCTTTATAAAAGGCTTACAATTTAATTAAAATAAGTAATAGTAAATTACAGGGAAATGTTGTTTAAGAAGGCAAACATAATGCATATCATCTTTATTTAATGAAAATTTGCATGCAACTATATGTAGGATGACTTCACTGAATTTGATTACTGGAGATCTTATATATAAATTGTTAATGGATTTTTGGGTTTTGGTTTTGTTTTATTTTGTTTTTATTTTCACTTGTCTCATCAGTCTTTCATGGAAACTGTTCTTTCTCACTCTTCCTTTCTGTATCACAGAATGAAACAGTAGAGATTACTTTTTTTAATGGTAGGAATAGATCTTTAATGCTTCTGAAATTTCTCCGGTGTATCTCAAATCAGCAGAATTTCAGACTTACAATGAGAAAGTGAAGTTTAAAGAGAAGTGCTTTAGACATAGAAACATGTCTCACTGTCAAATGCTTTCTATTCCCTGAAAAGAAGAATGGAAGATGAATCCTGCTAAATTCTGAATCATTGTATAGACCCTTTGTGAGAAATGGGAAAGACCCAAGTAAAGAACACACATAGATAAGCAAGATTTTAAGGAAGAGAGGATCTGACTGTACCTAAATATAATGATGAGATATAAAACCAGAGGAAAGCAAATCTCCGAAGGAGGTGCAAGCAATATTCTTTTCTTTCATGTAAATTAGTAAAATAATATGAATTAGTTAAGCAGTCTTTTACCATTTGCATATAAGATATGAATATATATTAATAATAGAAATACAGTCAACCTACTATCTGAGTAACTGCTGCTTATGGGCTGTGGTGTAGGTGGCAGATGTGATTATATGACATCTTTCTTAAAGGGTGATAAAATTTGAAAATATATGTGACATTTAACCAATGCCTTTTTAAAATCTCTTTGAATCTCAGTAGTTTGGAACTAATTATTGCAATCTTGATTAGATGTCTGAGTTGTGCAACTTTTGCAAAAATTCTTGGAAGGACAAAGAGGTTTGAGATTCCTAATGTCAAGAATTTGTTTGATTTTGTTCCAGTGTGTTTACCTCAAGACATTCTGTAAGCCATCCACATCACATGGAATAGGAATTAAATGCTGTGGTTGCAAAATCTGTGTTTTATGTGAAAACTGAAGGTAAAATTAAAAGCTCATGTTATGTTGTTAAACTAGAATAGGTAGCATTTAATAGGCTGAAAAGAATGTGCATACCCAAGGAGAGCAAATCCTTTTGCTGTGAAAGCTGAACAATTACTATAAATCTGTGTTACAAAGGTGTTTGTTTCTGACAGATGATCACTGATAGATTGCAGCTTTTTGTGTCCATATCTTCCTAAAACCAGAAAAAGTCAACTGCCTGAACAATTTTCAATGCAAAAAAAACCCAAAAATGAATATATAAATTGGATACAGGGAAAGATAAACCCTGACAAACAATACAGATCAACACAGGAATGTTAGCTTGAACTATGGCTTGAACATAAATGGAAGAAAAAATAGGATTTATTTCATAGAAAAATTACAACCTTAATTTTCTTAGACTCTGGAATAGTCCAGGGGAGCACTGATGGACTTGGGCTGGACATTCACAAATAGCCAGGACAGCTATAAAACAATACAATACAATTCTCTATCTATCAGATAATGTGATTGCTATCGTTATTGATTTCTCATTTCTACAAGTGCTTTCAAGGTGTCTTGGTGCCTGAGTTTACAAAAAAATCTTGTCCCATCCACTCTGTACTGCACATGTAGCATACTGGTTGACTTCAGTATTTCAGATTAATCCCGACCCTAGCAGCTCATTTGCTTCCTGTTGTTCCTGAATGATTGTCTTGCCGTTTGCAACTGCTGCCGTTTCAATACTGCAATTGCCCTCCTACCTTAGTGACCTTGGCAGTCAGTAAACAATTTTGAGGAGCTAATCAGGTTTTTACAGCTTTCCCCTGAAGAGGTAGTGGAGTAGCACCTTGTCAGACAGTGCTAAGTGGACACGCCTTAGTACTTCATGATGCTTTTTCTATACTTGTTTTGACACACACAGATCTTTGTCCACACAGCTGATACAAATACATACGAGCAAAAGTGATTTATGTTTAATTAAAATGCCTTCCACAGCTTGACTGAGCATAAAAGTCTTTAAAAAATACATCCCCCAAATAAGGACTCTAGGGAAACATTTACAAAACAAGATAAAAATGAAAAAAGCACAACACAATTACTTAGCAAGACAAATTCCAATTTAATAATTCATGCCATTCCTCCATGCCATTAGTTGAGATGAGGAAGTGGGGATGGTGACTAAGTATTCAAAAAGGACTTGTATATGTACACTTTGAGCTTTCTGAATATTTCAGCTTTCTGTATGGGTCAACAGAACCAGTTCCTTGAGGAGAAGGGCATCCTCATCCTAGAGATTGTAACTTGATTTATTAATCATTCAAGATAACTCCTAATTGCAATTGCTGTAATTCATTAGAACTTCATTTTTTCCCATTATTTGCCCCAGTACCTGCTTCAAAATTTTATTCTTTCCTCCTTAATTCACACTGTTGAAGAAAATGATATTTTTATTTCCCTTAAGCCTTTATTTATTTTTATGTTCATATAAACAAAGAAAGAGTCATCTGAGTCTAGTTGACACCAATATGCAAAATACAGACACTAATTTATCCACATTTTCCCATAATAATACCTGAAATATCTTCTCCCTCTATTTCATAGGTGCAGAAGAAATTTTTCAGGTAACAAATCTTGCTAAACCCAGTCCCAGTCTCTCTATTTTGACTACTGAACACCACTTCTCTTTTACTATTAAATACCCAGTGTCAGGCTGTCTCCAACTAGCATTACAGATGTGTCATAATTTGTTTTAAACAAGGAAAGTATGGTAGACAATTAAAGGTCTGAGATTTCTACTCTATCATGTATACTATCCTGGTGATGTAAATAGCTCATTGGTATGTCCTGGCTGAGCCTTAATTCCTCATTATATAATGGGTTAATTATGTGATGTTCAGCAACAAGCAGGAGAAAAAGAAGGATAGATTTATTTTTGCTCCTCATGGCATATTCTGACACTTCAAAGGGAAAACATAATCTAAACACATATTTTTATGGCATTTGAAAAAAATGTGAATTCAGAAGGGATTTACAGGAAAGGAAAACAGTGAATATTTGCCATATTTAGTGTGGAATAAGGTTTCTTACAGAGCAGCACTGTGAGGGTTATATGACTCATTGTAGTCCAAAGACACTCCAACTCATTTTTTCCATTAAGGAATACTGAAACAAAAAGTGTACCATTATATGCTGCATTCAATAGAAAACTACAGAGGGTTTGTGCGGAGTTTTTGTTTTGTTAAGGTTGGGATTAAATTTGTGAGATGGCATTTTTCATTTGAACTCAGATGTTTATTGGTTTTTATTTATATCACAGTCTCACAAACTGTGAGTTCTACAGTACTTTAACAAACTAAAAATAGAGCTGTATCTTTCTCTTTACAAGGCTTTTTAAGGATAAACTGTTTAATTAAGAAATTACACTTAAATTATTTTTACTTTTAACTTAATAACTAACTGCTTGTGGTTTGTAATGGAGACTTTTTTATTTAATTGCGCAGTATCACCCAAACCCATGAAGAAGAGGTGAAGGACTAGTCTCTGCCTTAAAACTTTCATCTTGTTTTATGCATATTACTGTAGTCTAAAACCTTAAACTCTAAGTTTTCTGCCATGTGATATTGCACATTTTATTCAAACTATACACTCATAATCTTAGTTCTGTCATTTAATTTTGGAAGCCTTCTCCATGGCCTGAGGTTAAATGTAGTGTTCTCTTGGGGGTCACTTAGCACAGAAAGTCTAAAATTCTCAGTAACCAGGGTTCCAACAGGTTTGTGTCAAAGGGATTATGCACTGAAACGGTACAAACACATTTATTTTATGAATTTGGCTTTTACACACCATTCCACTGTAGGTAATTATACCCATGACTCTTACCTATGAGTGGGAAGAGTTCAATCAACTCACGTTTTGAGACTTGTGAGAGTTTACATTCTTATTGCAAGAGGTGGCATCAAGCCTCGTAGCTGTACCACAATACTCCTATGCCTCTGATTCACCTAAGTGAAGCAGTTCTCCATGAAGATCAGGATGGATTGATGTCCATTAGGAACTTTCTATCCGCTGTAACCTGTCTGTTTGTGTTACTGCCACTCTTCGTCACTCCTTCCTGTCAGCCTCCTGGCAGTCGGATGTTCCCCAGCCTGTTCTGTGGCCAGCTAGAACAGAAGCATTGGGTAAGTATGAAGGGAGAATGGGAACAGCTGGCTGTGGAAAGTGCTGAAGAAAACAGTGGCAGGTCTTAATGGTCCCAACATTAGCAGTCATCAGGATGCCAGTGCAGGGATGGGTAGGAGATGGGTAGGGAAAGGCAGGTGGGGAACACTGATGACTCTTAGCATCAGAGAGATTAATGGTCCTTTAATTAGGGAGCAATCAACCTAAAAACACAGAAGAGGAGATTGTTTTACTACTGGGCATCCACTGTCACCTGTTCAACCACAAGAAATGCTGTGAAGATCACTTGGATAAAATCTTGGTTTCATGATTGCTGGTAATGCTACTTGGATGCACATGCATAGTGCTGGAAGTATGTAGTTATAAATATGTCTGTGGTAGTTAGTGAAATCCGTTTTGATGCAAAAATGAAATTATTCTCTCCTGCTATGATATTGCTTATTGAACTTTGCTACCTTGTTGCTACAACGCTCCATCAGTTTCCCACAAATCAATAGCTGTCAAAATACAGTTAAACAGCCAGGCAGTGCTCATCATTAAAATGGAGAGATGGGCAAAGAAATCTATTCCATTGACTTAAAGAATATACAGGTAGCAAAGGTTCAAGTAAGTTCATCACTTATGCTGCAACAACATCACTAAAACTGTTTTCTTTCTCCCTGTGCTGAGCTTTCTTCTATCTTCCATTTTCTGGAAAATATGTCTCACACAAGTTATGTGTTGTGGCTGAATGCCAAACATGCTTTTTCTCCTACAAATAGTGTGGAATAGGTTAAGAATCTTAATCATCATTATATTAATATAAAAGCTTTTTTTCCCATTAAGACTTGCTCCTCATTTTTCAAATGTCATTTACAGCAATTGATTTGTACCCTGCTAATTTGAAATAATTCATCTGAGATTGAAAATAAGAATTAAAAATAGTTGCATAAATGACACTTATTCTTTAACAGGATTACTATTACAAGACATTTGTCTAATGGGCTTCAATGTATTATTGATTTTCTATCACTGCATTTTCTAAAAATAGAATGATTATTTAATTCATTTTTCTCATCAGCCTGTCTTGTGTTATGGCTCTCTGAAATTGAAAGTGCATTATACTGTGGATCTCTGTATTTTCTTCTGCTGCTGTGGTAGGACAGAGTTTTCCTCTGCGGTTCAGACTTCTAACTTGGGGTCTTTTATTAGGCTGTATAGAAATGTTACATGGGTTGGCAGAGCCAAATAGCAGATCCAAGACATCTAGATGGAGACTGACAGAAGCAAAGATGGAACAAGGAAAAAATAGGCAGCAGGAAAATACAAATGAGAACTGAGGAAACATGACATCACCGTGTAGCTGTAGTACCTGGGGATTCAGTCCAGAAATTTCTTATTTTACCATTGATTTTCTGTATTAATATCCCAAACTCCATCTGGGTGGTGATGGAAAAGAATCATATATTTTAATTTTACATATCTCCCTTACAATTCAGAATGGAGGAGAGATGGCCAAAATCCACGTCCCAGATGAAAGCTTTGTTAGCCATCTATAGATTTGTCTATCATAATACAGTATGAAGAAACACATAAGGTTTTTTGTTTGATTTCAAATTTATTTGAAGAAAGTTGTAAACATAAATTCTTAAAATCTTGAATATATTCATCCTATCCTATTAATTTAAAAAGGTGGGTCACTGGATCATCTGTACTTAATATACAGTTTTTATCATTAAAACCGTAGAAAACATTTATATCTAATGACACTTAGTAAAGTTTTCATGAGCCAAGCTGCACATAATTATCTTATTCTTTTTGCAGCATGCATGTGAGTGGTCTCTGACCTTTCATCATCTTCTTGGCTTTTTAGATTTATCTCAAAATGAGATCTTATTGTCATGCAAACTCAGTCAGTAAGCTGGGAAAAAACTTCTACGGAGATTTGTAATTGTCACAGTCACCCTTCTAAATAAACAACTGATAGGGAAAAGGTTGGCTGGAGGAAGACTGGAAAGTGAGGTATGAAAAATCTCCTGTTCAGACAGTGGAAGAGCACATTAATCAGTTCCTTTGTGTACTTTTCCTCAGGTCTAGTGCATACCACCATCTAGTGGCTCTGAATGTAGTATGGAAAATGACACTTTATTGTAATTCTTTTTGATGTTTGAAATGAAAAATCCTCAAATAAACTTTTACAGGAACCATTGTTGGTAATGTAACATTTCCTGCAGCATTACAGTCCATCAGAATTACATGTGAGATTGCAAACTGTCTTGGCCTTGACTAGGACTGGAGTGCCATGCCAGAACACAAGGTAATGGAGGCCGGAGATAAATATCCCCTAGTCCCATTCTTCTCTCTTCTTGGCACTGAGAGCCTCTGAAAGAGAAGTTATAATGCTCATCTATAGTGAGGGAGAACTCCTGCCTTTAATAAGGAGGGTTGCACACACACTAGCTGTAACACCATGTTAGCAGTCAATTAAAAAAAAATTACTTTGCATCTACCTCAGAATTCCTTTTCAAAACGATTACCACGATATTTAATGGTAGACCTTCCTGCTGTAGTGTGTATAATGCACTAGATAAACACAGTGGTATAATGTGGGATTTGTAATTATGGACTTTGAGACCTGAAGTGAATGGCAACTCTGTGGAATCATATTAACAAAAACTGAATATCTGAGAAGAATTTAGTGCAGAACTGTGCAGATCCTAAAACTCTTTCATGAGCAGTAAGGCTTTATATACCAGTGTTTTCCTACATAGAGAAATCTTAATCTGTCTATGTGCAGTCATCTTGATCTGATCTTGAATTCAACAAGGCAAAAGTAGTCCCATTAGACAAGATGCTGAGCTATACATAGGGAAGTTATGGGATAGAAGATGGAGACAAGGAAAGCCTCACAGACTAGATGCTGTTTTTTAATTCTATCAGTCAAGTGATAAATTCTAATTTCTTCTTGTCAGTTTAGAATATATTGGAACTAGGAATGACTCATTCAAGAGAGCTGGCTAGAAGAGGGACTGGAGGCATTTTTCCATGTAGTTCAGGGGCAGGAGTGGGCTTGGCAGGTGAATTTCCCATACATAGTGACAAATAACCCCATATTGCTAAGGTGGGTGGAATGCTGAACAATAACTAGGGAGCAGAAAATAAAAAAGAAGAGTAGAGGAAAGCATGCAAAAATAAATTGAACATCAAATGGCATATCTGTGAGTTACAGAGTATTGGACTGTTCAGAACACTTCCAGCAAGCTCAGGCCCTCTTTCATAATACAGTGAAGTACCACAAGTTTATTCTGAGACAGATCTTTTAATAACTTTGCTCAAAAAATGAGCAAAATACTAATATAAAACCACAACCTACTCTTCTAGCAGTATGCATGTATTTTATTTTAGGGACACTAACAATTCTTCCACACAACTGTTTTCCCATGAGAATCACAGCCTGTGACTGGACATAAAGATTTTCTTTCCATTAGTAGCCAGTACTCCCTGTGGTGAAAATGAAATCAAAGAAAACAAATCAGCTTTATCAGTTAGCTTTTCAGAAAGTAATTTTGGAGAGAACATTCCTATCAGGATCACATGTAAATTTGTGGAACAAGAATAATTTCCAGCAAAAATACTGTTATGCAATACATTTATCTGATTTTTTTCCTCAATTTCTACAGTAGAAATCATCAAAGATGTTTTGAGCAGTGCCAGATATCCTGCTGGTTACTCATAAAAAGCACAGTTTAGTGCTATTATGGTATTTTAGCCAATGCTCTCTCTCTAATTATTTTTGGTTCTTTTCTGCACACTCAAAAGAGTTTAATATGTGATGGAGGCTATGACAATAATATTTAGTATCTAAAACTGTTCATACTAACAATGACAGAAATCAGCAATTTAGATTTGTTCTGCTCTTAGAAAGTTTCTTACTTTAAGGTTATTGCACAAAAGGAAATACATAAATTCTGGATATGTAAGAAAGAGTAAATAATTGAGGAAAATTAATTCTTTTATTATTTGTACTTATAAGTGCTAACTCATTAAACATCTTTTTAAAAGAAAGGCATTTAGAAAGAGTGAAGGAAATACAGAAATTGAAGAATGAAAGGAATGGAGAGAGTAAATATGTTCATTTGTTTAACTGATTAGAGAAAAAATAACAGTTGATAAATAATTATATAGCATCTTCACTAACAAAAAAAATTAGATATTGAAGAAGGTCTACAGTATAGTGAAGACATGTGTAGAAATAAATTATGTCTATAATTTTAAAAATTAAAATTGGAGATATGGTCTGCATCTTTAGCTGTAAGGGTAATTAATCATTACAAAATATTACTTTGGAAAATTGTCCATTCTTTATTTCTTCAATGAAAGCACAAATTATTGTCCTGAAATCAAGAGTAATTTGATAGAATTCTCTGGTTTGTTAAACAGAAGGTAGAATTCAGATGATAAAACTGTATTTTACTGGCCTTAAAAATCAATAAAAGTGTTGTAATTTTAAGCCCTAATTACCATAAAGAAAACTAATCCTGCAAATCTGACTTGTCTGTGTTATAAGGATTCTTCATAGCAAGAATGTCAGAATGATGTAGTGCAAAAGGAACATTCTCTTCTGCTGTTTCTTCTGCCTGTCTCCATATGGTCACAACTTGGGACTTGCCATCATATCTATTTCTTCATTACACATAACAGTTCTAGATTGATCCTGGAAATAGTTGTTTGCAGCCAAACCTAATGTGCTGGAATTAAGTGCAGTGTTTTCAGTCACTAGGCCCACAATTTGTGGGCAGTCCTTATTAGTTCACAGCTTTACTCTAGCAACATTACGGGGGAAGGAAGGGTAAAGTGCTGAGTACTTCACTTTATGTGTGAAACAGTAATATTTGCTTCTAATAACATTCCCCCAGTCTGCACTTCCCACAAAACACATGGAATTGTGGTGCATTTTCATGCCAACCGATCTGTTAGATAACTCTATTGGCAATACAAAAGAACTCTGTTTTAATGGGTATACTCTCCTCACCCTTCTTTTAGAAACAGCATAAGAAATTACACATGATAACACAAATTAGGGGTGGGAGGTGCTGCGTATGGGTGCAAAAGATTGTTTCTGTTTAAGCCCCACAGAAATCTTTCTGTGATCCTCATAAATAGTTGCAGAAGGAGAAAAAATGCACTCCTAATTTCATTCCTTGGGAGAGGGGGAGAGAGATGACTTATAAAGATAATCAAATAGAGAAAGATCAGCCAATATTAACATCCTGCATAATAATACAGAAATTGACCAAAGAGATTTAAACACTGCAACACACCCTGGAAAAGAAAATCCATTTTTCTGATAGCAGTTATTGAAAATGAACTATGGCAAAACATAGTCTGCAGAATGAATGTGCAACTACAGCACATTAATAAAAAATACCTTAGTTTACAGTCTGGAATGGTCAGATGTCTTTTTGGGGCAGATCTTATTACCTGTCAGTTCAATGGGTATCTGTAATACCAGTCTTCATCATGAGAGTCAAGTTTGTTTTCCAGCCTATGTGCCCTGATAGTCAATTATTCATTCTTCCTTGATTTCTTTTGTAAACTGTTTTGCTCTATTCTAAGCATGAAATACTTTTGTTAGGATCACATTTTTCACATTCTGTGCAGGTTCTTCACACCAATCTATATCTTGGGTCTATATCTTTTATTCACATAAAGTAAATTCTTGTTTAGACTTAAATTTACCACCTCAAAGTCAATTGGATTGGGTAGTTTCACTGCTCCTTTTACATATTGCATTATTTTATTTTTTTAGTCTCTGATAATTGCACTAAATTAATAGCAGAGACATATGTGTCAAGCACATATCATCCTTAAAAATATTAACTAGAGAAATGTTAGACATGAAATGACTTGAATCTCCTATTGACAGTTGCACCCATCTGAAACATTAATCTACTTTAAAAGCAAGGCAAAGGGCTACTTTTGAATTTGAGTGGTACCTTCTTTGCTCTTGTTCGTAGCTACATGCCACAAAGTGAGTCAACCAACAAATTTAAATAAAGAGGATTTTGCACTGTCTTCAAAATATTATTCAAGCAAGTTGTGGCAGTAAAAATGCTTTATCTTTAGTTAGGGCAATGGACCCACTGAGCGGCCACAAAAGACTAAATGTACTTTGAATCTAACAGCTGATTTCCAGTTGCCAACCATGTAAGAATCTTGCCAATTTATATTTGATTTTTACTTGCTATGAATATCACAAAATATCTCTAAATTCCTATCTTTTAATAAGCCAAAACTCATCTCATCTGTAGATTATTTGATATAATGAACTAGGAATGATATGAATCATGCAGTTACAAAACTAGGTTTTTAATTGCACAACCACCATGACTAATCACATGTGATTGGTTTGTTGGGATTAAACATTCTCCTTGCATTTTTCAGTGGTTTTAGTTAGTCCCCACAAACAAATGCTATTACGAAGATCCTTATTTAGGGTATGCTTTTGGATTGATGTTTTCTTTGGGGAAAGGACTAATCTCATGTTTCTTTGGTTTGTATACCCAGGACAATGTTCATAAGCACCTTAGGACTGAAGAGTGGTGTGGGAGTAGGTCAATCACCACACTGTTCCTTTGTGAAGAACACAAGTGAGGCTGGGAAAGTTTTACAGTGTTTTTCTGCTGCCTACATCTCTTTTCTCCAAAACTCATTATCTTTGGTCTTGGCTCTAATTTTACAGTGTCATTTTCAGCTAGTGGCAGTTATGATTTTTTTTTTCACCCTTCTAGAGTTTTATTGCCAAATTAATATAGCCTTACAATATCTTAGTACACTTTGGAATTTTACCACAGGTATTTAAAGAGAGCCCAGATTATTTTTCTGTAAAATGTAATGATTGATACAAACTATGAATCTTGGGATATAAAGCTATGTGTATAAAAATAGGTGAATAACTAATTAACAGAACTTTTGGGACAGTGATATTTCGTTAGTTTCCATGGGATCTTTTGTTGTTCTGCTGGTTGTCTGTCTGTACACACAAGTACATGGATAGCCCTACCTTGTCAGGAGTTTAATTATTTTCTCATCTATACTTGGGTTTGAAGCTTTGAAGCTTACTGAGGCAAAGTATGTGGGCAGCACAGCTGTCACCCTTGTTGCTGTAGTTCCGAATATGGTAGTCCTGATTCCCATTGTACTGCAATTAATCTTCTGCTTTGCACTAATGGATGAACAAGCATATTTACTGCAGCATAAAACTCTAATTATTTCCTGAACAGATGCATAAAGGGAATTTAAATTAATGGCAAGTGACAAATGTGATAAATGCAGATAACATCTTTAAATACTAATATTCTGCATTGCCGACATTTTTTCAATACTCAGTTCCTATACCTCCATAGGGTGTCTTCCTGTTTGTAATGAAGCTCTGTCCTGGCCAGATGTTTCAGGCACCATCTAACTCCCTCTAGAGACACCCCTGCCCAGCAGCCATGGCTGATTTGTTTTGGATTCACCATTATTGCAGTCCCTGATTCTCCAGCAAGGCGTTCGGAAAGGAGGAGGCCTCCTTTCATCCCAACTCCTCTGCTTTATAATCACACAGTATTTCTGGTCAGCAGCTTATGAGTGAGGTCTTTGTCCTCCTCTCAGTGAACTGCCTTTAATGTGTTGGATAGAGATAAAACAGATTGGAGCTTATTTAGAAAATTCTCTACAAAGTTTGCTAGACCACATGTGGTTGCAAGGCTAGCAATGAGAACTTTAACAATTTAATACCTAATATTTGCCATGTGTCCAGGGAACATTAACCTGAATTTTCATCTGCAAGGCTTTCAGGAACAGTCACTACATGTCATACAATCATTTTTCTTTCACACAGAACAGACATATTCTAGGATCTGCTTTTCCAGATCCATCAGGGCCTGACTTGACTTGGCAAAGGACCTCTTATTTTTATGTCATGTAGGTTCTCAATTTTTGTCTGGGCAAACAAATGTATTGATTTGCTACTTTACTTTAGCAATAGCAACAGGCCAAAGCCTGTTAGTGAACGCATCTTGCAGGCTATATCCATTGACAAAACAAGGGTAATACTTGGTCTGGGCAGCTTTACTAATGCTCTCATACAAATATGGTGGGGGGGAGGAGAGTGGGGACATGATGACTGAGAGCTTACTATTTTTTATCTTTTCACTGTTCAGATTTTTATCTACAGTTATTCTTTCATTAGTCTAAGCTTTTGAGATACCAATGACTCGAGAAACTCACATAGGTTTCCTTTTTTGTCA
This sequence comes from Chloebia gouldiae, assembly GCA_003676055.1. Lineage (NCBI taxonomy): Eukaryota > Metazoa > Chordata > Aves > Passeriformes > Passeridae > Chloebia > Chloebia gouldiae. Next base: position 35,920,702 of record QUSF01000004.1, read on the forward strand.
GTATCCATTCAATGTTTTCTCCTCTCTTTTAGCTCCCTTTGTCCATTTCTGTGTCATTTTTGCCACTTTCCAGATCTGTCTTTTTTCTGGCCATGTCACTGTTCCTCCTTGTCCACTGCTGTTATCAGCTCCTTACACCTCCTTTCTCAAGTGTGCATTGGATTTAGATATCACTATAATGATGCAGCAGGGACTCCAAAAGTGCCACAAATTAGATTTGAAATTGTATATTAAAATGAGCTCTCTCTTTCCCTGCATACCAAGAAGGATATTAGGAGAAAGTAGGATAACTGAAGGTTTACCACTCTGGAAATCAATGGCACAAGTAGCAGAATACAAGTGCAGACAAATACAGAGGAAAGTTAGCATAGTATACCAGTAGAATTAACAAGATAAAAACTTAGGTTTTAATCAGAATATATTTGTCATAGAACATTATAAGAAGCATTCATGCTTCTACCTTTTAGCAGTTAACTTCTGCCCTGAGGTATGAAGGTTTACATTCCAGTAAATTTTTATCATGTCTAGGTTCTCATTATCCATGTAAATGTATAATTCTTTATTAATTCCATTTAAGCTCTTAACCTCAATTATATCCTGTGGCAGCAAGTTCCACAGGTTAATGACGTATCATGTTTAAAAAATTTCTCCTTTCATCAGCTTTATATTTATCTTTTAGCATCCTTTCTTTATGACCCTATTACAATTTATGTAATTTCCTAGAAATTGCCTTTCTTGTGCTCCAGCTCTGGGTTTTGTTATTTTTTTTCTTTTTCTCAATCACAGAAAAGTCTGACAGTTTACCATTTTTTATTATTTTAAAGAAGGCATATCTGAAATAATTAAAATATGTGAGACCAATGTAAAAAATGTTTTTGACCTCAGGATTATCTGACGGAACAGCTTCCATTATTTTATTTGATAAATAGAACTAATCCAGAAGGTTATAATGAATAAAATGTAATTTTTGCATCAGACGCTTTGTGTAGAAAAAAATAGCTCTTCATTCAAACTATTGTGCTTGTTAGCAAACTTGATTGATATAGCGTTAAGTTTTTTTAAGCTGAAACTTCAAAACATGAATAAAACAACAACTGAACCAGCTTGTTTCTCAAAAGCTAACCAAAACAAAAGACCAGAGATGCTATAGCAAAGAAATAGTCTGCTACAAAAAGTTAGTTCCACAATGGAAATGTATTTCTCAGCTTATATTTTTCAAGTACAGAAACACAGTATTAGCAAAGATAAAATCCGTAGAGATACATATTATAAAGGTAGTGTCTTTTTGTAGTCTTTTTGTGTTACATATAACTATATAACCTTCTGTCTTTTGCAGTCATTGACTGATATACTCAGTTTATTGAAAATGTATATATGAGAAAACAATGCTGCCAAAATATTATTAGATTTCTAGCCCTGTTTCCTAATTCTAATTTTCCAAAAGGCTTATCAAATGAAACATTATGGCATATTTAATGATTGAACTTAATTTGCCTGATGAATGCATTCAAATTTTTTCCTCTTAGTTTTCCTGCATTAATTCTGGTGTAGTATTGTTGCAGAAAGATTTGATAGATTATCAGGAGATTAGCTACTAAAACATTGCCTACAAGTATCATCCCTTGTGCTTTTTGAAGCCATATGTAGCTCCTATGGATACACAAGGAAAATTTTTATTATATATGACACACGCTGATCCAAAATGGCTGCACAAAAAACATTAAGCTCTGCTTTACTTGCCCTGAGCAGATAAAGGAAGTTCAATTTTGTTTGACTGAGTTCCTTCCTAGAACAGAACTCTGTTAAAGGGCTTGTAGAATTTCACTTACCAAGGAAAACAACAAGATTTGCTGAATGATTTGGAGTGCGTTGTCAGGATGATACTTCCCCCCAGTCAAATCCACCCTGCTGTCTTTAGGGTACTCTAAATTTGAAGAGGTAAAGAGAGACAAGCAAGGACAGGTAGCTCTTGTGGCCTTCATGAAGGAATAGCTCTTGACTTTTGAACTGGTCCCATTGATCTAAAACTGTGGGAAGAATCAGCTTGGAAGCTCACTGGACCACATCTTCTGTGACTGACACTTCAAAGAAGAGTTTCAGTTCAGTTCTTCATCCTTGTTGGTTCTACATTTACACAAATATAGAAAAATAAATCCTTAAAAATGAGGATTTAAAATAAGACTCAAGTTTCATGAATCCATTTTTCTGGCACAAGTTCAATGAACTGAGTTTTATGAAAACTCCAAGAAGAATGAAAATGGAGGTGAAGGTTCATTTTTAATGCATCCCTCTGTGTAGCTTTCCCATTCTCTGCAGTCTCTACTACATAAAAATCCCAAACAATTCTTTGGGTTTCTGAGATGTGATGATCTTCTTCCTTTTACCTTTGTTCCATATAACTACAAGTGAATTCCAGAATGTCATCAGCCCCATAGCTCATAATTATTTCAGCACAAATCCTCAAAGACTAAGTATCATGCCTCATGGTACAATGCTTAATTGTGGATCCTTAACTAAATCACACTCAATAAAATAATACAAATTTTGAGGCATCTAACTTGATAAAATTCACATCAGACTTATTAGAAGTCTGACATATGTATAAAGTAAAAATGATGTATGTATAATGTAAATATATTTCTTAAAAGTAGAGCAATATCAGTAATTTTGTGCTGGATTTGTGGAACTGTAGGAAGTCATCTGTCCTCCCTATAGTCAGGCTCAGAGACTATGACAGGCCTGGGAACAGTACCAAATCTTCCCATATGTGATCTCTGTGGCAATATTGCCTTTCCTTGCATGCTCTGTAGTGTTCTCAGGCTCTTGGTCTTCAAGAAACAGAGGGTGAGACCTTTCAGACTGTAATTATAAATAGAATAGATTGTTATGTGATACAGTTATTTTCTCTTTTGGTAATCAGTCTTCCATTACTAATTGTAAGAAATAAGGAAAAAATCAATTTGAAAGACATTTTTCATTATAAAGTTTGCTTTCTTTTTACTTCTCTTAATACTAAACTTTAAAATGAAAGGTCACTTCAATATTAAAAAAACAAAAGAAAACTCTTGTTCCAAAAAGATTAGAATGAAACAATTTCTCTTATGAACGTTTTTCATTTTTCCTTAAGAAAATGCCAGTCAAATAGGTATAATCATGTTAAAGGTTGGGGACTTTTAACAAAGAAAGTACTTTCTAGAAGAAAAAAAATTCACCAGGTCTAATGAAAGTTTTGTGTTTCAGACATGGATAGAAAACTCAATAATTCATGAAGTAAAATAAGACCCAGTTAATTGTAGCTTAGTGGCTGTGCCCTTCAAATCTAACAGAAGGAAACTTTTTCAGTCACAAAGTCAGATGATTCAAATATACTCTATCAAGTATGTACATGGATAAGGAATAGGTGCTTTGGACAGGGTTGTTTTTGACCATAAATCTACTTTCAGACTGCTCTCCAGGACAGCTACCAGTTAAGGCACTCTTATCAGTTCAGCTGAGCAAAAAGGTAGCTGTAGGCTGGGGCTGTCAGAACAATCTCATTTCAGATGGTGATTTTTATACAATTCTCAGATTGTGCTACATGACACTGCAGCATTATATAAATGAATAAATGTAAAGAATCTGTTACTTACTCTGAGTGAAAGTTAGGAACGGCAAGTTATGAACAGGAACATACAAACTCTTTACAGTAAGAAGAGGCTTGCTATGGCTCTCTGGGGACCTGTGTGCATCGAGGGACAGATGTTTATTATGGCAGAGTTCATAGGGAGGGGCCTTTGCTCATCCACAGCTGAAGGTGTTGGTCCTGGCTAGAGCATGGAGAGGCTTTTTTCCTGGCCTAAATAAAAAAGCCCTTTTCTCTGGGAGAAAAGCAGGGGTAGCACTATTTCCAGTGTGGATTTTGGACTTATGACATCAGTATGGCTTTGGGAGAACAGAGGATGGGCTATTTTGGAAGGACCATTGGTTTAGATATAGACAAAGACCACAGTGCTCTACTCAAGTAGATCATGGATGACTTTATAGGCCTCAGGGTAGCCAGTGGAGGGAAAAAAACCTTATTTTGGGATATTTTTGGTTATAGCCTTTCTTCACGCAATTTCAGAACTTCTAATGAAATCTTACTGTAAAAAACTCCCTAGGGAACCATAAGAAGTGCAGCCAGTGAAAAAGCTGCAGTAGAAACACAGCAGACCAAACTTTCTGTCAGGCTGGCCAGCTGACCGTCAGTTTTCGTGGCTCCCAGTGACTGTCTTTTTCTAATAAATATGAATATGTACTAGAGCAGGATTTCAGAACCAAAGACTGCACTGAAACATAGAGTTTGTAAGACCCCCAGTACCTTGTGAAACAACTTTTCTTTCTCAGAGACAGATGGTGTCCAATATGAGCTCCTGTATTCATCTGCCCTATGATGACAGCTGAGAGAAGTCATTCATGCAAAAAAGATGATAGCACTTAACAAGCAAAATCTGTAGTTTATTAATAATTAAAAATTATTCCCATGTTTTCTTACTGATTGAATATTTAATCATTTGTTCAGTCAATACCAATGTCTCATTTATTATTCATTAAAGATAAATACTTTGTAGTGCTTCTGGATTGAAATGTGTTACGCCAGGATTATTAAGAGCACCCAGAGTTGATTTATTATTTAGAAATCGATTAAACTTTTGTACAGAATTTAATGACTTAAATAACCTTTCCGATTTTTCAAGTTGATAATAAGTTTTATTTAAAAATCAGTTATGTGAACACAAGCAGTGATGGTGAAAAAATAAACTCTCAGACCTGAGTTTAACAATTAGACTGAGATGGTCTGGGACAGAAACACATCACTAATATCAGACCTTCCTCACACAGCCAGAATGATTTAATTCTATTTTTAACGTAAAAGTACAACACTACATGCTGTGCCGTAAGCTTGCCACCACTTAGTCTTCTGAGGAATCATCAGAACTCTACTCCATCCTCTCATTTTTACCTCCTTCACATTTTGTTACTCAACGTTTTTTAAAGGACTTATGTATGATTTATGGCAGTTTTGCTGCAGCTCTTCTTCTTCATCTGTATCCTGAATAAAGCCAAAGATCAGGAAAGGAGAGTTTCATCTCTTCACATCCTCTCAGTGGTAACTTACCACCTGAGGAGTATAAGGAGATCTCTGCAAGTGGACAGTCAGCGTAGCAGCAAAAGGTCTGCTATCTCTCTCTTTAAAAAGGTTTCTGACTTGATTCATAGTGACTCACAACTTAGTGAAACCAGTCTCCAAAATGAAAAGACTCTGATTTTTACAACTCCTTAATTGCTGGGGCAAAGCTGGAGACTGCAGCCCTGGTGAAGAAATTGAATTTACTTGAGGAGACAGAGAAAAGAATGTCATACCTGAGTGGATCAAATAACAGCTAGCTATTGTTTATACCTTTAGATTAGAGATCTCTGGCTATATACACTGTGCAAAAATTGTGGAAAAAAGGAATAGATCCATTTATTAGTTTGTCATAAATGAGCAAAAACCTCTTGAGGTAGTAACAGAAAAACTGAGGGATTTTTCTCTTTTTATTTTTCTTTTCCAGCTTTCTATTCAAGGTCTGGAGCTCTTTTTCCTTCTTTCAAATAATGCAGGCCTTCTCAACCTCACTAAAAGAATTTTTTCTGGTCATTCTTTTCTCCAACTTGGGAAACAGCTTGAAAGAATTCAGCTACCAGAAATGTCTATTGTATAGTCTTACAGACTTTAAGGGCACGGAAGGGGCTGCCATATTGTTTCTTTTTTCCTCCAGCAAACCATAATTCCTGAAGTACCTTTGTTTTGCCATGTTTCTCAGTTAGGCACATGCAGACATTGGTGTTGGATGGAAAAGCAGACACCAGAGGAGAGATCATAGCTATCTCCTTCAACCCCCTCAGAGAAGGTATAAAAGTTCAGTGGAGACAGTAGTGATTAAAATTTAGATAAATTCTCTCCCATTCTGGTTTATCTGTACTCAAGAAGAATGCAACTCCTAGGTAGACTTCCTCCTCTCAAAAGCAGATCTTGTTTTTTTCCAAGTGTACATATTGCTGAGATTACAGACATGCACGTTTCCCATGTACAATTCCCATGTACGTTTCCCATGTACTTTTCAGGGAAAGATGATATTTCTCTGCACATTTTCTCTGCAGATTCACTCCTGTTTCATAAAGAGTGAATGTAAATATCAGAGAGGACAGGCAGAAAGGTTTTAAAACAATTGTTGAAAAAGTGCCAAAGTGGTTTTTGCAGCAAAGCAAGGGTCTCCTGCGTTCAGTGCAGATGTGGCTGTAGCTGAGGAGCAGAGCTGGAAGGAATGAGGGAGGCTGCTTCATTATAGAAAGACTTGGTGAAGAAGAAAGGCTTGAGGAAAAGGAAGTTTTGTATGTAGCCTTTGGCTGCATCTTAACAAGACAGACAATTAACAGTGAGTGCCCTGCCATGGGAAGGAGTAACACCTTCTCATCTGTCATACAAGAGACAAGCTAACATAACTCCTATTCTCTGTGTGTCCACAAAGGCTCCTGAGAGCATTTCCTCATTAAAAGAGTAGGGTAGAGACAGAGTGTAAATATCACCACTTTTCTGTAGTTCTACCTGATGTTGGTTTTATTGAATCAAAGCCCTTTTTTTCCATAGATTCAAATGGGTAGAAAGGGAGTGTGTCTAGGCTGAGAAATGCTGCTCGGTGTTGCTGTGAGACACTGTAGGACTGAATAGAGTAGGATGAAATTCAGGAAGAAATGTGATTCAGGGGTGAACAGACGATGAAAGTGTTGTTGTGGGGAGGTCTTCAATAAAGACAAATTTACTAATAGTTATAAATGCAAAATATCTGTCAGCACATTTCTAAACACATTGTAATTAAGATTAGATTATGTGTGTCAAACTCTATAATTAATTTCTGCATGTTGTAATTATAGAAACCGGAAGAAAATTGATAGATTACAATATAATTAACATAAACAATTACTAGAAAAGACATAAGAAAGGCACTTTTGAGTACTTCAGGAAAATTTTTGGGGTTGGGTAAAAAATTTTGACTCTTTTTAAATTTTTAGTAAAAACTTGAACAGTATTAACTCCTCACTGACAAAATTATTTCTGTGTTGCAAAACAATTTGAAATGTTCCCAGCATGCTGCTTAATACAGTATATCAGAAAGAAAAAGAGTCACTAAAAAGACAGGACTTTGACACTTTTAAATATGACTTTAAAGTACCTTTTAGTGAAGAAAATGTAACCAGCTAGGAAGAAAGGAAAAAGAATTTAAAATAAATAAATCTTTGGAGATGTGGAGTGGATTGTGTGCTGTAGAAGATTCTGGTAACTTGAAAGCTTTGCACTTACATAGACCCATCTTAAAAATTAATCACATCAAGAGAAACACTTTCATCTGAAAATGACTTTGCTGGGCCTATTTATAACAGACTTCATGGATCAAATTCATTGAAAATATAGTTAATGAGATTTTCAGTGGGACTCAGAGCCAGTTGAGAACCTGGAACTCATTTAAAGTCTTTTACATGTTATAGCTGAAATATCTTTTAATGTTCTGTTAAAAAGAGATGTGTTTCTATCAGTTTATACCTAATCAGATCATTGGTGTGAAGAGTTTAGGGCTTTGTATTCTTTGGTATTTATTTTGCCTTTATGTATATTGAGAAGAGTTTAATTCCATTAAACAAAAAAAAAAAGGAACTAAAAAGGTATTTTTCACATTCTTAGAAACAAGAAAGTAAAGCAACAAAACCATCCTTCTCTTAATAGTATGAACTGTTCAAATTCTCTGCTTTCAGTTTGTGGGTACATCAGAATCTAACATATTATGATTTGTATGTGTATGCCAAAGATTTTCAGAATACATGACGTGACTAATTTAGTATTGATGTCAAACATCTATTGTGACTTCATGCAGATCAGTAAGCTGCTAGTTTTGGGCGTAGTACTTACAATTCTCATTGGTCCTACTGTCTCAAGGGAATATTTTTGCTGGGTTAGAATCTTTATTTTGTTTATGAGTCTGAAAATGTAAAAGTTTGTAAAAATTAATTTTTAATATTTAGAATTATGTCTTTTTACCTTACACCTTGTTGTTAAATGCTGAAAAATATTACAGTGGTTTATATAAATTTAATTATTTCAATATAATATATATAATATAATAATATAATACAAATCAGTTAAAAGGTAGCATTAAAACACTGCAGTCTTTCCCTGCCTCCTCCCCACATTTCTACATGACATTTTACTCAAAACCATGATATGGGAATATGGTGTGATATAAATGGATTTCCTCCCTGCCTTTGCTTTGGTTCAAAAAAACATCTTCTATTAACTGTGTGGGATTTCAATTTTGGAGTCTGAACATTTTTTGTCCCTATAACCATATTGATCCCTGTGTAGTCCAAAGCCTTAGGAATTATAGTAATAAATTCCATGACAAAAACACTAGTCTTCCAACACTTCCCTCCTATGGAATCGAGAGAAATGGTCAGGAGAATGCAAGGGTTGAGCTCTTTACATTTGGTGAGATTCTTTTACTTGACTCTTTCCTGGCAAGGACACTCCCATAGACACAGCAGTACAAAGAAGGGAAGACTAAAGGAAATGGAGTTTATTGTTGGCTTAAGCTATTAGATGGTATTTTTCAGTTCTGAGGCAGGGATTTTACTCTCCTAAAGGAGACAATGTTTAGATGTCCAGTCGACTCAAACATGCTGAATAATTGATAATTCCCATCATGACCTGTGAAAAATACCTTGCAGAGAGAATTTTTTATGACTGATAAAGGACAAAATGGACCACAGTCCTAGGTCTTCTTCCAGCTTTAGTTGGAAATCTGTAAGAAACCAAAAGACAATAGAGTATGCAGTTTCACAATTCTGCCTAAGGCAAGTTGCTTATTAATTAAAGTGTCATAATCCATCAGAAATACTTGACCACAGTATGAAAGGGCCAGACTGTAATCTTTTGAAGTCTGGGGAATTAATGTCTTTGACAAATTCATTTTTAAAAAATAATAATTTGTTTGTTATCTTTTTCAGAATTTGATTCCACATTCTTACATTATAACCAAATTGCCAGGAGACTATTCTTCAGTGGGAAATTACCAGCTGACAGTTTTCTGTCTCTAAGACCACAGAAAGGCTTAACTAGGAAAGAGATTATACTATATTTTTAAAATTATATATATATATATATATATATATATATATGCAAACACATAGACACATATCTGTGTGTATATATATGTGTGTGTGTGTGTGTGTGGTTTCTGGATTTCTAGCAGTGAATTTGCATTTTTAACCTCTAAAGGCTTTATGGTTTGTGTTTGTGTCACTTGATTCTCCCGTGACACATAAAGTAATTTGACTCGGGTATGGATTAGTCCTAGTAGAAAATATACCTAATGTACAGGTTCAAATGAAAACTTCTCTAGCAGCTTGCTACTACATCATTCAGGCATATGGGGTAATGACTTGGCATCAGATGTCAAAACTTTCCATTTTGTGATAATACTGAAGACTTTCCAGAAAATACTGTGCCTCATCCAGTTCTTGGCCATGCTGGCAAAGAGAAAATTGATTTTCAATACTACTATTGTGCCCATCTTCATGCATGGAATCCAAGGGATGAAGACTCCCTTAAAGAGAGAGTTCTCTAAAGTTTGTGAATAAAAACTATGGTAAGACTGATAGTAGATTTCACATTTCAGAATTGCAACTGTTGGATGGACAAACAGGAAATATTACAACAGAGGATAGTTTTAACAGAAACTGTATTACAGCAACAAGCCTTGATGCCCAGTTACAAACCAAGGCTTGCTCTAGGTATGACCACGTCAGTTACTATACACAAATATTTAGGTGATCTTCCCAAATCCCAACAAGAGCTTCAGACTGTGCTAACCTCTGTGGGGCTGTGAAAAGCACATCTGTTCATTGTCTTTTGACAGTCACACATTAGCTGTGATGAGCTTTTGTTTATAGCCTTCTTAATATAATGGGTTGGATGTTACACTAGTGTTTATGTTGTTATAGCATGGACTTCTAATTATAACTTTACATTCCCTTCCTTTGCAGGCAGTTGCTGGCAGTGTGATGTCAAGTGGAATCTAATTGCAAAATCAATTCACCTCAAGGGACTTTTTTTTTTTTTTACGAAATCAAAATATGCATTTAGAAATAAATATTTGTAAAGCTGCATTAGTTCACAGAAAATCTGCTTATTAAAAGTTATATATCAATAAAAAACTTATTTAACAGAAGTACTTTGAGAACTATATCTGATTTGACTCTAGATCAGCAATGGATGTTCTGATGTTGTTAGACACTTATTTTTGATTGTGTATTAAATTTTCTTTACAGATGTCCAATCCGTTCTGCTGCAAGGTTGACATCAGTAGAAGTCATGGAGACTCAAGCAGGTTACTTGTCATTTCTCACTGTATGAAGTAAGAATTATATCTTTACTTTTCCAAACATATACAAGAGCTCTATCAAAATTATCTCTGAAGGGCTGCTGTGAATACTATAGCAGACAAATACACATGACTTAGGAGAAATCCTAAGTTATGAGAATCCCATGCCAATTTAATGAAGTTGCTGATATGTTCTGGCATGGTTTGAGATACTTGTCTAAATCAAGCTGCTGTGGATTGTCTCATGACTCTCTTAATTGTTGATTCACCCTTAAATTTAAATTGAGCTTTTGTTAAGAGTGATTTGAATCACTGTTATTTTACTGTTCCCATATTTTTCTAATAAAAAAAAAATTGTTAATTATTGCAGTTGAAATGTCATTTTTGGCATCAGGGTTTTTTTTTTTGCTTCCTTCACTTTTTGTCTTATCACCACTGACGCCATTTCAGTTGACAGTTCCTCTATAATTTTGCTAATGCTGCCAAAGTCCAGTGAATGCACTAGCTAAGTACCAACAGCTTTACTTCTTCCTCAAAGGGCTACCTCTGACTGTGAAATCCCTAACTGGTGCCCCACACAACCTCTCTGCTTCAAGCACGTTAGGTGTATGAAATGGTGTAAAATAGTATGGTCCAAATCTGTGGGAGTTTGAGGACTTGTACCTTTTTTTCTTTAATGTATTTTAATCCTTAGGAAGTGAAGCTCTGGTCTATTGATGTGATGAAAACTAATTTCTCTCCTGCAAGCACTTTCATTCAAGTCATAAACAACCTCCACATGACATTTTTGGGTCTTACCCAGCTCCTGCTTAAAATATATCTAAAAGGTGCTTAGCACATCATGGCCGACATTATGCTGAGGTAATTTCACTACCAACTTGGGAGCTACTTTCTTATTACTGCCCATCTGTACCCAGTCTTGTACTAAAGATCTTATTGAAAGCTTACATTTTGTGGATTGCATATTGCTGAATGAGTTTGGAATGCAACAGGCACCTTCTACATTTGTTTTTAAACGGCTACAGTCAATTCCTCTGATCTTATGGGTGATGTTCATATTTCCTCCTATGCTGAAAAAAATGAGAAGCTCCCAATATTAGCAACTTAAACTATTGTGAACACTGGACTTCATAGGTAGCTTTGGCAGGAAACCAGAAATTCTGCTTGTCTGGAAGTCCTCACATTTTGTAAATAATTTTTCTCTTCAATCAAGTGGAAAAGCTGGTATTTAATAGACAAGTTTTTGGGTTTTTTCAGAAGAAAAAAAAAATCCCAAAAATTGAAATACTTTATTTCAATTGTGTAGACAAAACACACCAAACAATATAAACAGATGAGGAGTCAACATAGGATGAAACAATACTGAATTCTATCCTGCATTATAACTTTGAATTTTTTAAGAAAAATTTTTTGGAATGTTTCCAGCATGTGCACATTACTGTGAAATAGTTTTCCCCATGAAGCAGCACTGTCCAAACAGGATATTATTTTTTTGTATCCTCTCTCTATATAATTTCCCTAAAAATATCTCTGCAATAAAAGTAATGTAATAGCTAACTAAAGAATGGTTGCCATCTATGAATGGGCTATTTTAAGGGATAGCAAAATGCTTAACTATATTTATCTAAAAAAGTTTATATATATATATATATATATATTTCATACTAGAAAATAATTTCCTTATTAATGTTCTCATAATTGCAAATAATATTCACCAAATAATTTTGAAATATAGGTAAACAATAATTGAAAATATCAACAAAAATGTTAAACTGAATTCAAAATGAATGATGGCCTATCTCTTGTTCATGTATCCCATTCAAAAAATCATACAAGACATTATTTCTCATTCTTGAATGAGTCAGACTGATTAAATGTATGTGAACTGTTGCTTTTAAAATGAGTTTAACAAAATCTCATTTGCATTTTCCTTTAAACATAAGATAGTTATTCAGACTTCAAATGTCTTTTCCTAACATTTGTGACAGCAGAGCATGAGGATCTGAAACACATAGAATACAACTGAAGAAATTTCAAATGCAATCAAATTGAAATTTATACTAAGTTAACCACAAACATAATTGCAGAAAAATTCCTACTTTCAGGTTGAAAAATTTGAAGGTAAATTTCTAATTTGATGGTAACTTGCTGATATACATTCTAGAGAAAATCTGAAGGTATTTTGTTTTACAGTAGGTAACTATCAAAAATCAGACAGTTATTTAGTAATTTCAGATTGAATTCCTGTATTCAGTTTTCCAGAAAAAAATCTCAAACTTACGCCCATGGTGGACTCTGATAGGAGAAATTAGAAAAAGGTCAATACTCCTCTTTTTTTCCATCATTATCTTTATAAAGAAATGTCACTCTGAAGTGGTACACATATACAATGTGAAGACTAGAAATGCTATAAAGATGAGTCTTTTGTTATGTAACATCTGGTCTGAAAATTATTTCTATAGCCTCTATAATATGGCTATTTTGCAGATCCATAAATTGAATCTCAGCATAGGACAATTATTTCCAAATGAGGCATCGAAAGTTCTGGTGACTAAACAGAGTTCTTTGGTTTCCCCACAGTTCCAAAGTCAGTGCTATGGATGAGAACATATTTCCTTTTCAGCTTGGAAGCTTAGTTCTGGCAATATTTTGTTGCACAGTGATGTTTAGTATTTGGATAGGAGCACCTTGCTCGTCTATGGTGATTGCTTATCAAAGTCACAGATAAAACTGAAGTCTTAACTCTGACGTTACTCATAGGAATTCATGCCATTGATTTCAAGAGAGCTGGTATTGACACTGCTTTCTCCATCCATTGAAAAGGAAAAATTTCAACTCTGAGTTCAAATCAGCTTCTGTTACATATATTTCTAGTACTATTTAAGGGACAAAGTTAAGAGAATACCTTCCCCCCCCCCCAAATTCAAAATTATGAGCACTAAACAAGTTCTCAGAATCAGGCACTCCTTTGGGTTGGAAGGGACTTCCTGAGGTCTCAAGTCAAGCCTTCTGTTCAGAGCAGTTTAACACTGGGCATAAACTATGTTCCTTAAGGTTTTGTTCATTTATGTCTGGTTGACCTACAAGACAGAAATTGCATTATATCCTCACAGTGGGTTTTTTTGTTTGTTTTTTTTTTTTCTGAAACAGATATATGGAAGAACATCTGAACATCTACTTTACTTGGCTGGTTGATGTGCTGAATCTTTCCATTTTTTCATACCCAGAATATGATGCTATGGTAAACCAAAATATTTCAGCATATAGTTGGTATCCTGAGGAGCAGGATTTAGAGCAGAAATACCACACAATGGAGCTGGACAAGAATAACTGGTCAAACTTTGATAGTTTCATACAAACTTGAAATTTATACTTCCACAGCTTGAAAGGGAAAATGAGATTAGGAAACTGAAAAGTCCTTAGGCTTTGAGACTTTATATAATTTCTTGCAAGACAAATGGTTTATAAAACTCTTCCTACTGGAGTTTAGTTAGTATTTATTACACAGTGATAGTTATTTTTTATTTTCAGTCACTTCATGAAAATATTTGTAATTTTCATGTCTTGTCTGATCAAAAAATGTATACAATTTATGGGTCAAAATGAACACTGAATATTTGGATCACTTGCTTCTGGACCACTTGCTTTCCATGTCAATGAATGAAGCTGAAGTCGTCTGTCTAGCTCAGCTGTCTTCAGGGTTGACTTGTTGTAGCAGGAGAATCTAACATTTCTCCATTGGAGTATAGAGTAAATATCACCTCAGAATTTCTTTTGCTTTGTGTCAGATGTAGTATGAGTTGTAAGTTATATTTCTGAAATAACATATAGGAATGCCAGTGTAGGAGGTTCTTTGACATCTTTATCTGGTACCAAAATAATATTGCCTAAATGTGTTGCAATTTATGATAGAGAAAGTGTCATAAATCAACATGTAAGATGCTGGTTAGAATTGAACATTTTTGTTACAAGATGTCAGGTTGTATCATATTGATTTTTTGTATGTGTGCCTTGTAAGACAATTCTGGGTCTGTTTTCTGTTGTATGGATTTGAATTAGAGCACATATGAATTAATATTCAGCAAAGACTATTTCTCTGTATTTCACCTTCAGAAATACAGGTGCTTCATCATTTAAACTGGTCAAAGGAACCTTGAAATAATCTTTTTATGATGGCTAAGTTACATTAATTTTAACTTTCCTATTCAGCCAATATCCTAAGAGGCTGAATAGGTCCTGTTTGGATATTTCAACTGTCATGTTAAAGCGACTAAAATTAATATTTCAGTCTCTAGAGGGAGATTGAAAGGGAGATTGTAGGCGTTTGAATGGTCAAAACATGGAGCTAGAAAGAAGCCCTTTCCAATATAATTTTGGTTGTCACTGCCCTCCTATCTTGTGATATATTTATGCATCACTCAGTCTGAAATTCTTAAGACCCAGATCTTAACTATGAGCTTGTTAATATATGCACCTGTCATTCTCTCAGTGTGAGTGGCCTTTATAGAAATGCTGATGATATAATGGTGTCTCAGAGCTCCGTCTGGGGGAAAATCCAGGCATCTGTACAGTGTGTTTGAGTTGGAGTTTGAATCTCCTCAGATTTTTATCTGAGGTCAGGTTCCAATCTCATTCCCTGTAACTCAGGTGAAAAAAATGTCTGGAGTTGAATGCAGAGATCAATATCTTTAATGCTATCTATGCAAAACAAGGGTCAAATTTGTTTACAGAAAGAAAGTTTAGTTAAATAAAAGAGGATTTCAATTTCATCCTCATTTGATATGGGCTTTTTTCTTTCTTTTTTCTTAAAAGGCAATCAATCTTCAAGAAAAAATAAAAGGAAAAACTCTGTCTATGCTTGCTTGTATATTCATTAGCAGACTTAAATAATTTAGTAAGAGCTTAATCCTTTTCATTTTTAAATATTTTACATTAATCCATTTATATGAGATCATTATTTCTGCCTCTTCAGTGAGGCAGATATTCATTACCTAACACAGTCTTTTCAGTGGAAAAAAAAAAAAAGAAAAAGAGAAAAAGATGACAAGCTTCCACTAATAACAATATATACCAGGTTTGTTCCCATGACAGTTTGCATGCTGGTAGCTTTTTGCCCATCTCACAGATGGCTCATACTAGGCCACAATCTGAAGCCAAGGTCAGTTTCAGTTTTCTCACATAACACTGCCAGCTCAGGTTTGGCTTTCCATGCTTTGTTCAGCCCCAAGCACTCCTTGCTCTTGGTGGCTCTTCCCTTCATCTAAACTGTCCGTTAAGGAAGCACCTTAATCCAATGCAGGAGCATATTTATGTTCCACAGCTCTCACTTCAGAAAGTTTGCAGATATCGAGCCCAGATAACATACAAGACAGCATTTCTAATCATTAAGAGCCCATTACAGTAAATTCATCCTAAATCCTTTCCAAAGGCCAGGCTAACTTCGAAGTCTCTCAGGAACTATGTGTGCCCTTTGCAGATCAGGCTTTTTGTGTTCCCACAATGTGTAATTAAGCTGAAGCGTTGCTTGCAGCAGGGCACTGTGGATGCTTAAACATTTACATAGTGTCAAAAAGCAATTAGACAAATTAGAATGGAAAATAGATCCATGAGGGTATTATTAACTACAGCTATAACACTTTTGGTTCAGGAAATCACAAAGCCACAAACCCTTGCAGCTGGGAAAGCATATCAGAGAGCCACCACTGTGTGACCTCTAGGCAGGCACTCACATATGGCCATCTCCCATAGCAGGATGCCAGGCTAGATGAACTTTTGTACTGGTCTGCTGCAGCCACTTATCCAGACAAAAGCCAGTAAAACCTTCCCGAATGGAAGGTTAGATCTGTTTCTTTGTAGTCAATGACAACTTTGCTGGAGCCAAAAATCTGCTGGGGCCATTCCATCTAAGCTGATTCCAGATCTGACAGCGTTGAAGATACTTGTTGTAAGAGTGCAGGTAATCTGTGAAGAAATGGGTATGTGTAGTGGTGGTCATTTCTATACTATTGGATGTATAAATTGAAAATACACGTTAAAATTTAATTAATTTTATTAATGAAAAAAGAGCCATAGTTGGCTGATGTTCATAAACATGAATAAAACGTCTGGAAGGCTTTAGACTGTTCATAAGAGCTCTACAAAGAACAAGTGATTCTCTCTTTGTCACTCACATAGAGAAAAGAAAGTTTGCTAACTGATAAAGTTTCTGGGATTTATCTTGTCTTTTATAACAATAGCAATATGTGAAAGGAGGCTGTGTAGGATATAGGAAAATACTCCCCTGTTCAAATACCTGTATCATGATAAATGAATTAATTTGTACTTAGATTCACTGCATTAACTCAATTTCTATAGCTCCTTTCATCCAAATGTGTATTTCCTAAGTGCCATTCAGATTTATTCAATGGGTATATAAACGAGGGACAGAAAATACTGACATTTCCTTAGCAGTACAAAGCAACTCGACCTAAATCTGCACGGCAGGAGGAGACTTGTTAATATTCATTGTTCACACATAGAGAACATCTCCACTGAATCAAGAGCTGTCTGCACACATGTTTTGCAGTGAAATTTGGAGTTACATCAGCAGCTAGTTCTGCCCACAGTCCCTAAAGCAGCACAGAAGTGCACGCTGATGGAAGAGTACAGGTGTTACTGATGCAAAATTTAAGGAATTATTAGAAGATTCCCAAATGACTGGGAAAACAATTACCGAGACCATCAGCCTCCATGCTTAAGGGCATTTAAATTGCCACCGAACAGCTCAGGAAAGAT
Source organism: Chloebia gouldiae (assembly GCA_003676055.1). Classification (NCBI taxonomy): domain Eukaryota; kingdom Metazoa; phylum Chordata; class Aves; order Passeriformes; family Passeridae; genus Chloebia; species Chloebia gouldiae. Next base: position 35,937,909 of record QUSF01000004.1, read on the forward strand.
TTACATATGTTATGTTACAAGGCTACTCCAGTTGCATTTTCTTCTGCTTTCCACTGAAGCATTAGATAAAGGACAATCTGTCTGCCAAAACAGTTGAATAATTTATTTCACAGAGGCATTTGCTTACAGAATTCATTCATTATATTTACATAGGGTATTCTCATGGACTCATAGTGTCTAAGTTAATTGGTCTTTCTATATGTATAAAAACCTGATAAACAACTCTAAAAATGCACAAAAATACAATTTAAAATTCTCCCCAGTAGCTAGTTATGCTGCATATTTTATTAAATCTCTTTGCAGGTTTTTTTTTCCAGCATTGGGGTGCCTACAAGTGTCATAAAAGGACGCTGTAGGGCTGGTTAGCCAGGAAACAAATGTCACGGCACTATCTGTAAAAGGTTTTACCCACTTAAGAGTGCAGCAGGGAAATTGTAGAACAAGAGGTAGGCTCATGAATTAAAATTATGTGGATTATTTCATCATTTCCATTGCTGTTAGCATGATCACAGTTGGTGGTTCTAAAATTAAGATTCTTTTAGTGCACTTAATTTTAAAGGATGAAAACATTCTACTTAATTTCACCAACAAAAACAAAATTCAAAATTTAATGTTTTGTTATTAAATACTTTCATTTAAAAACCTATTTCTTTAAAGATTATTGTGAAGGATAATGTGTTTTATTACAATTCTAAGCTAATACTATTTGGAACTGTTGTATAAACACTGGCATAATAACATTTGTTTTGCTTGCAGGGTTTGGCTAGAGAAAAATGGTACATTTGCTAGATGCTTTATAGCAAGAAATAGGTATTATCAATATTTGCATACTGTATTTCACTAATTTCTCTTGTTTTGTAGCTGGCCCCATTTACAGTAGAGATTATGTGCTGAAAGACAGGGACCACTGATCCATTGCAAAGATTACTCATATTCCAGACTGTTCCAGTCAGTTTCATTATGTTTCTGTTAAACTGTTTTTTATATTTTTCTTAGTACTGAGATGAAAATCTCTAAAAACATTAGAGATTGCATGCTTTTGTTAAACACGAGTTGTCCTCCCTACTGCTGGACTTTGGACCCCTAGAGAGCCATGCTGGGTTATTAAGATGACTTTTGACCTCTATACAGGCAGGGTGTTGCACTCTCTCAAAAAGTGAAAGCCATCCTTGACCTTGAAAGCCAGGGGCAGTGATCCAATGGGAAAAGCGCCTTTATTTCTGGAATTCAGTGGAGTATTGGGAGTTTGGTTTTTTTTGTCTGGATTTTTTTGTTTTGTTTTGGTTTTGTTTTTAAGGATTTAAATAATGTAACTTAACTGTAATAAACCCATTTCAAAATCGTAACTTAAAAATTGTTTCTTTGAAAATTATGTGAAAAGTGGTAACTTTTAGTGCAATACAACGTTTATGCTAGAAGTACTGAGAGGGAAGAAACTAGGTTTTATCCATATTAGTTCATCACCTCTTCCCAACAGGAAACAGGCAGGCCAGATGTCAATGAAAATGAAAGCTGTTTCAATTTTTAAGCCGTCATTGACCAAGTCTGGTTATTATCTCCCTGAGATCCCTTCAGTGCATCCACTGGGTCGGATTCTGCCTGTCTCTCCAGTTCTAGTTGCCTCAAAGTATTACAAAATTATGTTAACATTTAGTATGCTCAGATATGAGAGTTTGAAGTTAAGAAGCTAAATTTGAGCAATACAACTGCCTGTCTGAAAATTATTTCCAGATTCAATTTACAGAGCGTTGTATGTAAGGCATGTCCAAACTACATATTTTATTTTATTTTGCCTTTAGCATGTCTGCACTGCACCTGATGACAAACAAATTTTGACAAACTGTATGACTTGCCTTTGGTCCCCTCTGCAAGGAGATTTTTAGCACAAACATAATGCCCTTCCTCACCAGTCTCACAAGACCTTCATCATTACATGAAGAAATAACTATGTGAGCATCCACATGGGTGTTTATACAATGTTGTTTGGTCATATTCCTTCACAATCTCAGCAACACAGTTGGGAGGCACTTCATGGCTTTCTGGGATGAAATCACAGATAGCAGGAGGTGGAAAAATACAGCCTTAAGGAGGGACATGTTATACATCCTAAATATAATATTTATTTTAAGACTCTCTGGAAGGTGAACAGAGCTGCTAGTGTGTTGTGTTTCTAGGACAGAGACAAAAGCTGCTGATGGGATCATATTAACTCTATGTACATAGTATTTCTCATAAGGGAGATAGGTTTTAGGAAGGAAATATAACTTTTACTATGATGCTGTAGCTTACCAGCCCTCCATTTATCTGTGATTATGAATTCAGAACAAGTAAGGACTTGGATTACTCTTTTCTCAAGTAACCCAACCTGACGACAGAGAAGTTATCCAGGAAAAAGTTGGGATGATTTCATATGCCAAATGTTCAGTGAGCAGACTGGCATAAAATATCTTAGGACTAAAGGATATGAGAAAGTGTAGAGGGATGCAAACCTAGAGAGATTTCCAGTGTGATTCTGTAGGATGTTAGACTTACATATCCTTACATGAAAATGAATGGTAAAATGAGTTACTTAGAAAGGACAGTGATAGGATAACTTACCACTTACAAGATTAGAAAACCCATAAGCTTTTCTGTTTGCTTGCTTTTTTAGATATTACTCAAAAATATATAAATATTTTTTCCTTATGATCCCTGCTCTACAGAGTGATTCAAACTACCTGAAGTTAAAGGAGCCACCTGGTGCACACCAAAGGTTCTGCCTAAAGGCAATCGAATATACATATACACTTTTCAGAGATATATGTAATAATATTAAAATACTGAAAGGCAGCAATTTTTTTAAGCAGTTTCGTGTTTGTGTGGCTGCATCATGGAAGGAAGTTACTGTGTACTGCATATTCTGAGACTCTTTATTGACCTATCTTTTAGAGAGGCTTTGAGAAGTCAGAATGGCTACAATTGTACCTTGCAACCTTCAGTGAAAATGTCATTGCTGGTTTGCTTTGCAAGCCTGAGAACAGCTCTCTGTTGAATGCTAAAGAGACACAAGCCTTAAGAAATTAAGTGAGATATTTGATGCTGTCTGAAAAAGATGCTGACCTAGACATATTTTACAGGGGAAAATCTAAAGGATTTCAGACTTCTCTATCCAAAGGATGGTACTCTTCACAGTCTACACAGTCTGTTGTAGAGAATTGTATGTTTTATCCCCAGAAATGCTTTTGTTCTAAGGAAAAAATATTTTACCTGGAGTGGGGACAATTTAGCCAGATTATTATTGTGTCATCCTGAATGGAGCAGGTTTGCAGAGGACAAATAAAATCAGACCTGCTGATCTTGGTACAAACTAGTTTCACAGGACTATAACCCAAAGACTCAGATAAGAACGTAAGAAGCTTGTGATTAAACCCCCAGATACGAGTACTAATTAGAACCTGAAGGAAAAGACTCCATCAAAAAATTAGAAGAGATTTTGTTAGAGAGACTAGAAGGGAGACAAAGTTGTTGACTGCTTAAATGATCAGTATTTTGAAGAATAAACTGTTTCTGTCTCATATATTTTCGTCTTTCTTTAACTCAGAAGAAGGAATGTGTTTTTCTCTCATTCTGTTTTAGATGCTTACTTCACCTTGTTAAAGGTGAGTATACTGATATGGATGCTGGAAAGATAGGTGTTACCATATGTGACAATTGCCTTTTGTCAGTATGAGGCATTGAACTTGCTTGAAGAATAGCAGGAGTTCTGGAAGGGAATGGGCAGCCAATTTACCTTTCAGGGTCCCTGGAGGGAACCCTGCTGAAAGCATTAAAAGTGGCTGACTTTTCTGGCTGTGTGGTGTCATGTCCACACATGCATTTAAGGTTTGCCAGGAGACCAGATACAAAAACTTGAATTTCTTTATGTGCCCAGATATGTATTACCTGGTTAACAAAATGAAACTTTTTCTTTAGTTTAGAGGTATAGAATGTCTCTATACCTAAGAAACATTAAAAATCATGGCACATTTTCTGTTTAGTTATCTGACTTTAAGTCTTCAAATTGAATGTGAATATGATATTTTTAATCTTGTTACAGGTCAGGAATTTAATGCATTGACTTTGCCACAGTTCAAGATTTCAATGCATTAACCCAGGTGTGTTTAGGAAACCTTATGTGACAACACATGGTTCATGGCTCTCTAAAGACAGTCTTACCAGACTCTGGTTGCCAAAACACAAATGTTGCATCATGTATTGTGTTTGGAATAACCTTTTGTGCTTGTTCAAGGAGTGGGAATGGAACAGTGGAAATTCTGCCACAGTATTTCATATTTAGAATTAAATCATGGCACACAGGAAACACAGAATATAATTGTGACTGAGCAAAAAGAAACTATGCAAATTTAAGAGAAATTTTTTTTTTGTCTTGAATGTTAAAGTAATGCAGTTATTACAGACCTGGAATCAGGGACATACTTTTCCTCATCTATTAAAAAATTATATATAGCTCAGGGAAACTCCCTGAATAATTATTTAGGAAGCTTTTGCACAAGTTCCACTATGTGCTGAGAATAGCCTTGGGGAATTTAAAACCTAAATAACAATGCTTGGTAAAAGGATTAGGAGAATTAGTCAGTCAGCAAGGTGAGTGTTGACAAAGGCAATAACAACAACTCCAACAGTGGCTACAGTAAGTTCTGAGCACTAGAATGAGCTGGGCAGAAGCTGAGAAGCAGGTCAGAGACCCAAGTCAACACATCCTGAGCCACACAGGATCACCTGGAAGAAGCAATGACAGTCGGTGACTTCCCACAGCAGGGGACAGAGGCACCCACCTGCCCACCTAACCTCTGTCCTGAGAAGTTTGTTGCCTGCCAGGGGCTTGAATCAGAGAAGTCACGGAAAGGCTGCCAAGGCTTCTCAACACATCTGGCTATTACCCCCTGTAAGTCTTTCATGTAGGCATTGATGAAAACAAGGGTCAATTTGAAACCATCATACATGGCTTCAGAGCTCTAGGGACACTGGACAATGATCTGTGTGCTGTGGGAATTTTCTCCTAGATACTGCCAGTTATGGTTAATGTTGAGGGAAAAACTGATTTCCCAAATAAATGACTGGCTACATTGCTGGTGTTGGCAATAGGGTCCTGGTTTCCATAACCATGGGACCCTGTCTGCTGGCAGCTGACAGGGAGAGATGAGATCCACCTCACTGCTGTCATTATTCAAGCATAAGCAGGAAATACACAGGAGGTGAAAGCAGGGTCAGCCCACTCATTATGAATATTGCTAAGTCAGGAGGAGGGGGCCATACCCCAGGGGGCTGTGCAGCCCTTCAGAGGGAAACTGATGCGCTGGAGGGCAGGGAGGAATCTTCTGAAGTTCAACAAAGACAAATGCAGGGTCTTTCACCTGGGGAGGAATGGCTCCAGGCACCAGCACAGGCTGGGGGGAATCTCCTGAAAATCAGCTCTGTGGAAAAGGACCTGGGGGTCCTGGTGGCAACCAGCTGTCCATGACCAGCAGTGCTCTTGTGGTCAAGAAGGACAATGGGATCCTGAGCTGCATTAGGAAGAGCTTTGCTGGCAGGTCATGGGAGATTATTCTGCCCCCCTACTCAGCTCTGGTGAGGCCTCATCTTTATCCAGTTCTGGATTCCTCAGTACAAGAGAGATGTGGAGCACCTGGAGTGGGTCTAGTGGAGGGCTATGAGGATGATGAGGGGGTTGGAGCTCAGGAGGACACACTGAGGGAACTATGCCAGTTTGGCCTCCAGAAGAGATGACTGAGAGGGTCCTCATAAGTGTCTGTATGAAGGGAGGGTATCGAGAGGATGGATCAGGCTCTTCTTGATGGTGTTGAGCAATAGGACAAGAGGCAAAAAGCAGGAACTGATGCACAGGAAATTCCATCTGAATATGAGGAAAAACTTCTTTACTGTGTGGGTGACCATGCACTGAAACCAATTCCCCAGAGAGGGTATGGAGTCTTCCTCACTGGAAATATTCAGGAACCATCTGGGCACAGTCCAGTGCAGTGAGCCATAGGATGGCCCTGTTTGAGCAGGGAGGTTGGACCAGATGACCTCTATGGTCACTTCCAACCTGACACATTTTGTGATTAATATCTTGATGTATCCTGGGCCTGGAAGGAAGTAAAGGAGGGCTGTTGAAAGACTAATGGATTTGAAAGGAAGAAAGTGTGAAAGCAATGGATGTTATGATTCAATTGGGTTACAGAAAGACTTTAGTCTAAGAGTAAAGACTTAGCAAGAGAAGCAAGAGAATTTTAATTTGAAAAGGAGAAAAGAAAAAATTTAGAACCATATTGTTAGGCAAAAATACATATATAGATAAAGTACTGGTGCATAGCTCAGTAGAACTTGATGACTGTTCAGTATTCATAAGCAATTAATTTCTGCTAGTAGCTTTAAAATTCTTATTTCATGTTCCTAGACATATATGCCAGCTCTTCAGTTCTGTGCCTACTTGACCAAAGTTATAATATTTTGCTTTCAGCTAAGTCAAATTTTACATGGAAAAATGCAAATGGAAGAATTTCATGCCCCAGGCCTGAATTTTAAGTCCAACCAACTCTCTCTTGCCCCTTCACAGCACATCACAGTAGATTTTACATGCAAATGTTTGAAACAGTGCAGCTTCGGTCCCCCTCTGGTGGGAATGAGCAAAACTGCAAACGGTACAAAAGGGTTTTGTAGCTAATGGTCAGATCAACAGCCTTGGAAACTCTTTTGCTCCTTTTCTGAACCTTTGCCTCATGCATTTTGTTTTGTGCTAGCTGTGCTTTTTCTTTATTCCTAGTGTTATAACGCTGCTCTGAAAAAAGACACACCAGAAAAAATAAAAGCTTATGGTATTTAACAATGACAGAAGAGATGTATTTCTATGTTGTTATTCCAATGACCTGGGGAAAGTTATAAAGAATGCTTTCTCCTCTAATTTGCCAGGTATGAACTAGGATCTTATGGTTTCATGAATCATGGGAACAGGTAAGAATGAACTCTTAGATTGTTTTAATAGGAGTTTCCATTATCATCGCCATGTATAAGATAATATCCTTTGCCTTTACCTAAAAAAAAAATGGTAGAAATTTGTGTATTTGGCTGTAGAAAGTGCATATATGGATCAATCTCAAAAATACAGTAAACTCTTTTTCCTTTCATAAGTTTTCATAAAAAGGTAAAATTAGAGAAGTGTGATATGACCCAATTAAAATTTGCAAATTATTAAAGACATTCCAGAAAAGAGCAGAGAAATTTCTGTTCTTACTTCTTGACAATCAAAATTTTAAAGAATAAGGATGTAGACTGAACATCAGAAACATACATTCATCTTGAGATTATACAAAGAAATACTGCAATAATACCTCTTAGTTTTGTACATCTTCCTTTTTTAGGACCCACATTTCTTAATAGAAAACTGTATGTAATACAAGAGAAACATTTACTACAAGAGAAACCTGTAATAAAAGAGAAACATGCAAAATGAATTTAAAATTTCTTTATTATGTGGAGGTTTTGCAGAAAATAATGTCTACATCATTCTTGAATTTTCAAAGTACTTTATCTTCCCTGTGTCTAGAAGTAAAGATTTTCATCTTGTGTGAAACTAAAGCTGAAATGTCATTTTCTTTTTTTCTGAAAATTGGAGCAGAGCTCTAATCCAGAATCCTGACAGTGAATAATGCTCCATGAATTCCCTGATCATATTGTAGACTTGTGAAACTCAGTAACAGAGACAAACTTATGAAAAAACAAACCTACCCCCCAAATTCAAACTTAATACCTTTTCTACTTCTAAAATTATTTTTTAATATTCTAAACTTACAACATCACTTTGAGAAAAATTTCAGACTACCGTTAAATCCCAAAAATGTTTCTGTTTGCCTTTGCCTATCTCTGTAGCACTGCAGGTATTGTTATTTAAAACTGATCTTAAAAATTTACATTATAGTTTAAAAAATCTAAAACAATAAAAGACTTCAAATGGAATTTGTTCCATTTGAAGAGAAACACGGCAAAAATTATATTAACACCACATTTTCAGGAAACAGGCAAAAGAACACAATTTTGTCAGAAGGGCAAATAAAAGAAATTTCATAAAAAACAAAGCAATAGGTGCTAGGCATAAAAAAAGTTGAGTGATGTTAAGAGAAGGTTAAAACAACCCAATCAGTATATGGTTAAGGCTTGAATAATATATCAGGAAACATTTTGTAAAAATACTCTAATGTCAGAAGACACTGAATAACTGGAAAAGCTACTCAGGCAAGTAAATAATAGTGAGTAGAAATTCTAGTTGATAGAATTAAGTCACAGTAGAAACTTAATTTTTCCTTTAGCATCTAGGTTTTTGAAATAGGCTCAGGTTTCTAAGCCCATCAAAAGCCTACATAACAGGTGGAATACTTTAAGAGCTAGAAAAGTGCCTGCCTTCTAGGTAGATTTAATGAACAAGATATTGAGTTGAACACAAGCTCAGTGCTCTTGAAAAATGAAAGTCCAAGGGTTTTGTGGCATCTACACATAGACATAAAAAAAGTTTATATCAAGAATATCTGTTCTTCTTTTCTGAGTAATAAACTGCACATAAAAGTAGACTTTTGATGACCTTTGGTGATGCTCTAACAGTCATAGGGTAAAGCAAACAGAAAAACAGAAAACACAGCAAAGAACCATGGACAGAGTAAGAGAAGGATGGTAATCTGGCCCAGTGGTAAAGTAAAAGAACTTCTGAAAGCTCTTGTTTTGGTAGAAGGAGCAAATATATTGCCTGTTTGTTTCTTTCCATGGTCAGACTCATGGCCTCTGCAAATAAACAGGATTGCATCAATGAAATAAACAATTCTAAATCAGTGTTTTCTCCAAAGATAAAAGATTAAAAATAATCTGAATTTTTACAGTTTTTTTCTATCAAGCAGTAATGATATTTTTCTCAGTGTGCAATAGAATTCATGTAGTTACTTTTTTAGTGCAGCTGTCATGTCAGAATCTTCTGCTTTTAGAAGAAATATTCACCACAGAGAATATATGGGACTTTGGTGTTTATAAAACCTAAAGTAGCAGTTTCTCCAGAAATAAAAAGAATGATTATTTCTCAGCTGCAGAAATTTCACAGCCAGAAAAAAAAGTCTGAAGGCAGTTGGAAAGCTGTATGACAGGAAGGAACCACAGAATCACAGTCATATAATAGTTTGGGTTGAAAGGGACCTTAAAGATCACCTGTTCCAACACAGTTGTCATGGGCAGGGAACCTTCCACTAGAAGAGGTTGCTCAAATTTCCATCCAGCCTGACCTTCAACAGTTCCAGGAATGGAACTAATCCACCACATCTCTGGGCAACCTGTTCCAGTGCTTCACCATCCTCACAGTGAAGACTTTCTTCCTAATATCTAATCTTATATCTACCCTCCTTCAGCTTAAAGCCATTCCCTTCTGTCCTATCACTACATGCATTTCTGAAAAGTCCCTCCCCAGCTCTCTTTTAGGTCTCCTTTAGGTACTTGAAGGCACTCTATGGTCTCCCTGGAGCTTGCTTGTATCCAGGCTGAACAACCCCTACTCTGCCAGCTGGAGTCCTGTCTTCACAGCAGAGGTGCTACAGCCCTCGGATCACCCCTGGGGCCTCCTTTAGGCTCCCTGCAGCAGGTCCCAGCCTTATGCTGGGGACCACAGAGCTGGATGCACCACTCCAGATGGAGCATCAGGAGAGCAGTGGGGCAGGGAACAACCCCTTCCTCTGCCCATGCTGCTTTTGATGCAGGCAAGGACACAGGTGCTTCTGGGCTGACATTGCTGGGTCATGTTGAGTTTCACATCAATCACTACCTGTGGGAGGATGGATTGTGAGAAAACAGAGATAGTGCTGAAGGCAATCTTACCCCTGAGGAGTTGCAGCTGTACTAATTACAAAAGAGTAGGAATAGCCTTTAATAGGTCACAGCTGTGTCCAGTAAGGATGGGTGTTATAAAAGAGTGGTTCAGCTGGCTGTGCTGCTGTGTGGAGCAAGGTTCAGATAGTTTTGCTAGGCACAGTGAGGGTTAGTATGTGCTACTAGGGCTAGATAGGGTTAGGTGGTTGTGATAGGGACAGGTAAAAGTCAGCTTGCTGTGTGGAAGAAAGAGAAAAGGAGTCAGAGTTGAGCAAAGCTGCCCCTGGGAACTCACAGAGAGAAGGTATGAAAGTCTTGCAGTAAGATAATGAACTAACAGTGGCAGTCAGTTCCCATCCAGCATTGACTGGTGCCAAGCACCAACAGCTGGTGGCCTGTATGGGGATATCCTGACAACTACCCTGCCACAAGTCAGTCTTTGTTCTCAAGGCTTCTTTCTTATATCCATGTTTGGAATTGCCCTGACCCAGGTGCATGACCTTGCACTTGGCCTTGTTGAACTACTTGAAATTTGCATAGGCTCAGCTCTCAAGTCTGCTGAGACCCATCTGGATGGCATCCAGAAGGGAGTGTTGTCCCAGTCCAAATGCAGATGGGCATGGCTATGAAGCTGTGCAGCTATCTGTATTTCAAGAAATACCCAAATGCATGGGCAGGTGGCAACTTGGCCTCTTGCCCCTAACCCTAGCTCTGACACTAGACTGTGTTTGATTATATTATTTTAAAAACTCAAACATATAATTTATTCCTAGTTACATTAATCCATGTGTCAGTTTTCCCCATTGCAAATGATGCATTATGAAAAGTCCCAAGAATAATGACTGTTTTGGGAGTTATTGATCTCAGACTACTTCTTAGTATACAATACAGAATTTTTATGCCTAAATATTTTCTCAGTGTTTTCTGGTTCTGATATAATAAAAATTATTCTGAGCTAGCTACATATTTACTTAATATTTAAGTAAGTATTGGAATGGTCCATGGATAGTGCTAAGCTAACTGTCAAACCATCAAAATATCTGTAGTGTAAGAAGCCAGGATCTGTCCTTTGCTAATATAATTGCAGTATTCCCTCTCTGATTTAATGCTGTCATGTATACAGAAAGAAATAGATTCTAGTCTTGTGCCTGTTTTATATAAAAAAAATTTTCCTTTGTTATGCGAGGTCATTCTTTGATATACAGCATGAAACATCAATAACAAAATAAGGGAAAACAAATAAATTAAAATATTTTTGCTTAGATAAAATTTGTCAACTAAAGGATCACAAAGTAGCTTAAAGAAAGCATTGTCTGCACTGAATACACACTGAAGTTGAATGGAGTCTTTTCATAGAATTCCCTGGGCTTTGGATCAAGGTTTAAAGAATTAACTCTCTTAGCAATCCAGTGAAGTAAAATATGACTGAGAAAAGTCAAAAATAGAAGAGATGCTTAAGTTATAGACTCGGATATAAAATTACTGTGAAGAGAACGGAAAAGTATTTTCAGTCTTATGTCATATACCTCAGCTATGTTGCCAGTCATAAATCACATTCATTTTAAGGCCTTGAGGCGCTACACCGAAACCAGTAAACACTTCTAGTGTTAGAAGAGTGCTGCAAGTACTAAATGCAGCAGGCTAGAACAAAGTTAACCTGTTGGACTTCTGTTTGCAGAAAAATGTAAGAGAAATAGCAGACTCCATCTCTTCCACTAAATGTAACTCATCATTTTTTATTGACCATCTTGAAGCATAAAGATCACTGTTTGTCTTGGGGGGAATTATATTTGCTTATTTAAAACAATTTACTCGGAAATAACTGTGAAACATTGAAGACAGCCTGAAAAAGAGAGCTTTCTACTCAACATCCTGGCAGAATTATCTGATTCAGTGGTCAAATGAGTTTAAAATAATGGCTTTCAGAAACATTTTATTTGATTTACAGCAATTTTCTTCTCTTTTCAACTCTTTAAAAAACATCAGCATATTGACATAGTTTAATATCCCGTGGTTCAAAACTGTTCCAGGCATTCTATGGAACAGTCCTAATCTATAAAATATGGTCTTCTTTCTACAAATCATTACATCCATGAGTAATTTTATGTACAAGAGTTGTTCCAGAGATTTGCAGGCTCTCTTTACACTTCCTCCCTTAATCATTCACTGAGTGTGTACACTAAAGGCACACAGGTAAATGCTTGTCTGAATAATGTATCAAATTAAAAGGCTAGGGTGTTTGAAATTCACCTGTAGCTTTCATAAATGTATTGATTACAGGACACAATAGAATTCATGCAGGAAGTAGAAAGCAACACTGAAGAAAAGAATGGAGAAAAATGTCTTAAAGTTATCAAGATTTGTTAAACTGTGTGAATGATATTTCATACCGACAATATGAGGCATGTAGAAAACAATCCTGTAGTAGCAGGACTATGATGTCAGAGGAGGATAGCTGGAAGTGACAAGCAGGATCTTCTCAGAAAGGGAAGAAAGAGGATAATTTAGCAATGCACTTGGCTGGGAGAGGCGGTTCCCCATGTCAGTGCAGTAAAACTGTTTGGAGCACAGATAGCTGATGCAGTGATGCTGAGCTGTGGCAGTGACTATGGAGTGATTCTGTGGAATGATAGATGTGGGAGCTCTTGGCACCACTGACAGATAATTAGGGAAATTGGCAGGGCTGGGGGGAAGAAAGCTGAAATCTATTGTGCACATAAAGATGAAAACCTGTTGTTGGGAAGAATATAAGGGCTTTTATCTCCCGTAAGTAAGGAGGGAATTGAAAGCTCCCTGATGAAGGTAAGAACTTAGTGTCAGAGAGTGGAGGATAACCTGAAGAATGACAATTTGCCAAGCTTGAGGCTGCTGCCTTGTAGTGAGCTTGCCATTTGTAAATGAGAAGCTTTCGACAGGGGAGAAATATAGAGGCAGAAATACAATTTGGTGTCTGCAAAGGCGGGTGTTACAGAGATTCATGAAAAACACTGGCAAAAAATGCAGTGTAAGGCTGAATGCTGTGTTGTTTATTAAGATGTCTTGGAACTTAATCAAAGTGAACCACAACAGTTCAGTTTTAGCTGTAATAATAATAATAAACATGGCAATACACCTTAGAGTCTTTCAGTCAACTTCCTCTGGAAATCTCATGCCTGTCATTGCTGAAATCTGCATTAAGCAAACTCTCTGTTGGACCTTAGGTATAGACTCTGATGGGGATAGGAATGTCCACGTAGATTGGAGTTTCAAATACTGAAAGAAAAACACAGAACCCAAAAATAGCTGTGCTTGTTCAGGCCAAAGGATCCTCCTAATTCTGTACCCTAATGAGTGGAGATAGGGGGAAGGTGGCTGATAGACATAGAAGAGCCTAGAGTCTGTTTTACTTTGTTAAATCGGGTTGTTTTCAATCACAGGTTAATAAGATAAGTTTTTATAGCTGTGGCCACACTTTACTGTAACATATGTGCATTTTCTTCACTCGCATATAGTGTACTTAAATTCATTTACCCTGTATTTTTTGCCTGGGCATTCATCATTTGACTGGTAATTATAATGACTGTTGTTTGTACTTGGATTCTTTAGGGAGTGGACTGTAGGCAAAATACCTTGTATTCTTTAGGTGTTTATATCCTATTAATTTAATTGAGAGTTAGACAACTAATTAGAAGGTACATGCCTGAAATCCTTTGATAAGTTAGGCCTTTGTTTCTGCAAGCAGATGCTATGCTGCTGATAGTACTGCAACAGAGTGAAGTTACACTGAATGGTTTTGTCCTATGCAAGGAATTGCACCTTAGATAGACCAAGACTTTTTAAATGCCCTACAAAGTACTCTGCAACTTAGTGAAGTTACCCAAGCTCAGCAGATTTCAGTTCTTCTCTAGCCACTTTCAGTTACCAACATCTGTATCTTTTCAAGATACAATTTAAGGCAACATTTTCAAGATGTTTGTGGAAATATAGGACCAGATAACTACAAATTAACAGAAAGGTGAAAAATAGATGCAGATAGCAATGTATTTTATATATTTCAATTTAATTTCTATATAGTGCATGTATACACTTCTTGATTAGGAAGGGAAGCAAAACACTTGGGTTAAAATAAAGATCTGTTTTCATGACTATCTAAATGTCTTTGTCTCAGTAGTACACATACCCTCTGTACTGAATTCCATAAGTTCAGACTGAAAATGAATCTCTGAAACTTTCTTTTTGTCTCATTTTTCTGGCTCCAGATAAGAGAAATGTGTTTGAATGGAGATTTTGGTACTTTTGGGTGTATTTAGATGCACAAGTCTGCCAAAATACACTTGGTCTAAACAGGGATTCCCCAAGAAAGCTGTGAGACTTTCAATTTTATTGTTGAAGTGAGTCTACAGCTAAAATGGTTTCCTTGCCTCTTATGTGCAATATTTTCATGGTTACACTGGGGAGCAGAACCTGATTGTATAACAAAATTTATTTAGTATGTAAAATTCTAGGTATGGAATCAATGAAGGTGCTCCAATAGAATTTGATGGTAATGATGAGTGACAGATGAGAAACCAGCTCCCTCTCCTAAACCTGGATTAGCTCAGTGAAGCCATTGAATTGTAGGTGTTCACTAATTTAAGAAATGCGAGTGATTGCTTAATTTTAGTAAATTCAGTAAAAATCCAGTAAATGAAGGTTAAAAAAAAATGGAATTCATGAGCTTTCTCAGACAGAATTACTTCTGTGTTTCTTTTTCAAAGAATATATTTTCTGTATGATTCGTATAGTTGATGCACTGTGTGAGCTGTGATCCCAGTGACTGACTACCAGCAAGGTGCAGATGGGTTAGTTTAACTGACAGTGATGTGGATACAGTGCTATGGATTCTCTCATGAGCAAAACAGAATCAACTTGAAGAATTTTTACTGGATCTTGTTACCAAATAAACCAATTTTCTAGTTGTTGATTTGAGTGTTCAGAGAGAAGGAAAGCATGCAGAACAAACCAAACCCTGAGGAAAGACTTGTCCTTGCTTTCCCCAGGTTCCGCTTAAGCCAAACACTGTTCCACTCTACTTCCTATGCCCAGCTTTCCTCAGTTTTCTTCACATGTAGCTTCCCAATTCCTTTGGAACAGAGATGGGAAGCACAGGATCCAGGATTAGCACTGAACCATTCCCATCTGCTTCTTCTGTGGTGACCCCAGCTGGGGTCCATCAGGGTTGTTTCTGCCCCAGGGCAGGTCACCCACTGCTGAAGTTTTGGGGTCACTAAGTTGCTTACACCAGCACTGCAGCCATCTGGAATTGGTTGTGAGTGGCTTGGGGCAGTTCATGTCCTCCTCTGGGCAGTGCTGCAGCTCCTACTACTTAGACATGTTCAGGTGCAATATGGTCTTCTAGACTTTAACAGGATTTTTTTTTTTTAACAGACATCTGGTAGAATTTCAGAAAATTTAAACAAGAAATTAAATCCTTGCTACATAGGGTAGCTAAACAACAGTAAAAAACACCGAGAGGGACTGAAACACAAGTTTCAGTCACTTCCTAATAGTGAGATTCTTTCTGCATCAGTGCATGGAAAGGTGTTCAGGTGTGCAATGGGAGGTGCAGCTTCCTGGCTGGATATAGGTTGTGATAGGAAGATAGTGTTTTGGTTTTTTTTGAGTAAGAATGGTGGATGTTGTCACTGCAGTTCAGATGGCGATGTTTACTCTGATGATTTGGTTCCTTTTAGTTCTTCCTCCTTCCTTTTTTAGAACTACTACTTGGGCTGCACTGTCCATCACAAAAGCAAATCTGGATGTAAACCCTGGAATCTTAATTAAGACAATGGAGATGCTAATGGTGACACTAGGATCAGGATCAAGGCCACTAGGTACAAGACAACAGTTTGCTGGAATGGCTGTTTAAACAGCCTGAGGTGAAATATATATAACCAGTATTTTTCTTCTGTGAAATAAGTATATTTGCCTTGTTAATGAGAAAAAAAATCTTTCTGAACTTGAATTTTTCAACTGGATGTACAGAGTTCCCCTTCCCCCCAGTTGCTATCCTACTTTCAGATAACAACAATTTACATTTTGCAACATGTGGCAGTGAATAAATACCGTTACTTGGATTGGAGACCAACAAAAGTTACACTAATACTTTTGCATTCAGGAATATTCTTGACATAAATCCCTTGATGCGTAAAAGAACATTTCTTCCCTCACTATATGTATAAACTCCTCCAACAGTCCTAAGATTTTATATATTACACTGATTTCTACAGTGGCATTTTGATTATGAGACTTTTTCTGAAGAGAATTCTTCTTGAACTAAAACTATTTTTTTTAAGACGGTTGCCCTCAGTGCTGTACTGACCTCAGGTATACAGAACTGAATTGTGCCTTAGCAGAAGGCAGTGGATGCAAAAATTTTTTTAGCTTAACTACCAGTAGAAGTTTTTTGGGCTGAGGCATTTTACCTTTGATTTGCAAGGGGCTAAAATATTTTTGCTCAGCTGTACTGACTAACTCATTAAAATGTGGCAACACCTCCACAAGTCTAAGGCCCCTGTGCCTTCCTGCTCTGAGCAGCTCAGTCCAGCTGCTCATATTTATAGGATAACAATCAAACCAGTGTAGTCACAGGATTAATCTTATGAGGCTCCAGGTGTGTGGGATGTGTTTCTATGTAGGCTCACAGAAATAAGTGATAAATATAGTTTTATATCAGTAAGTATTAGAAGCAAAAAAAAAGCTTACACCAGCTTATCAGACTGTATCTTACAGCAGAACTTGTCTTAATCAGGGAACCAGTGCAGGTTTGTGTGTGCACAAATAGCAGAAACAGGAGTTTCACTGGGAACTTCCCTAAGCTTGTTAGTGAGATCATTCAACAACTGATCTCCTAAAAGAACAGAAATACAAGTTCTAAGAATAGATAATTAGTACCAAGTAACAAATGTATAACTGAAGCACATACAAGCTGTGATGACTTCTTAATGACACATAATGGGGGAAGCAGAGGCCACAAAAATCTTGCCCACAAGTGATAAGTAGCTGTAGTGCCCCAGGCCTTTACAGATTTCCTTGTGGTTTAGCTAGAGCTGTAGGAATAACCTTTGAGTGTTTTTATGCTGGTGACAGCATGACTCGTTTTTATTCTAAATGCTGCTAAACTTGCGGTTTTGCTGTGCCTGACCTTGCACCTTATTCACTGCAACTGTTTCAAGTGTCTTCCTGGGAACAGAATCACAAAGCAAAAGGCTTATCCATGGGGTTTATCCTTAGACCATCTGAGAGTTTAATGACTTAATATTCCACTGTTATTTTCCCCTGTTCTTGTCTTATAAGGAGGTAATATGATGCCCATTTTCCATATGGAACAGAAGTTCAGAACATTTCAGATTAAAAAAAAAATCAGAACCATGATATAAGGAGACCAGGATTTTGGATTTCACACTCTTTGGCACATCCTAACTACCAGCAGCTGTGAGGGATCAGTGTCAGGCTGGTGGAGCATGTCTGAGGGTATTTGTGGGGATCAGTGCTCAGCTGGCTGGGGGTAGGTGCAGCTCACCTGGGCAGTGGGGAACCTGATTTCTCCCTAGCTGTGAGTTGTCTGCATCCTCTAAATTTAGAGGAGTACTCTAATCCTTTGAACTTCTCTGGTGTTTACATTTTCTTTCCTTTTTATCACTAGTGCAAATTCAGCTTTATGTTCCTGCAATTTTTAGTCCTTCTCGCCTCCTGGTATTTCAGCCACTTTGGTCTCCACCCTTTGGTGGAGGCTGCCACCTCAATGTTCTGTTGAATAGGATACATTTAGGTTTTGCACGTTTGTCTTACAAGTTTGTAATGCTTTCCAAATATGGACAGAATTTTTCTGAAGCTGGGGA
The DNA here is from genome assembly GCA_003676055.1 of Chloebia gouldiae. NCBI lineage: Eukaryota > Metazoa > Chordata > Aves > Passeriformes > Passeridae > Chloebia > Chloebia gouldiae. Next base: position 35,955,641 of record QUSF01000004.1, read on the forward strand.
GAGCTGCTTGCTAAATAAAAAATCTTATTCTAGAGTCCTAGTATGCTAGGAAAATTCAGTGGATTAGCTGTTACACTGTGCTTAGCAAATCAAAGTAATTTTACTGTAATTTTTGCTTTCTGAAGTTTTGGAATTAATTTTCCTAACTGTTTAGCCTGAAGGAGGTACTTGACAGGAGATGTATAATCCAAAAGTGCTACAGTTCTGTAAAATTCTCAACTGCCAATAAGAAAGTATTTCTAAAGTTTTTTACTTTTGTTTAGAGTGAATGTTAAAATCAAATAACCTTCATTATGCATGATAAAATCAATACCTTTTTAACAGTTTGGTGCATAATTCTTTTGAAAAGTGAAATAAAATTTAATGCTTTCTTGTTGGAGTCCTTCTAATACTCTAAGTAGCAAAAAAATCCTTGTTTTTCTTCTTTACTTATGTCTTTTTGAAAAACCCCACCAGCTCTTTGGAGTTTCTCTGTTGGCTCATGGAAGCTAGGAATGGAAAAGGGTTAATTCATTAGATCATTTAATGCCCGTCACTTGCATAAGATTATTCACCATTGTACTTTTATTTTGTCCAGTTTCATTTCATATGAGACTTATTCTAGGGCTTATGCTATTTTTTCTGAATGATATTTCCAAAGCTGAAAATTATCTGATTATCATGTGTAGTTTTCTGTTTTACAATCTAAACTTTTATTTACTTTAATTTAATCTAACCTTTCTTAGTGAAAGCTTTTTTATTATGTAAAATAATTTCCTGATTAGAAGTCAGGGTATGGTTATTTTGTTTCTATATGTTTGCATATGCTTCTAAGAGCTATGTTTCTAAGTCTTTTGTTTCCAGCCAAATGACCTAAATCAAGTTAATATTTAAGGTTTTCTCTTCTTACTCTTGAATTAATTCAGGCAACTTGGCAAATGATTTGTCTCACACAAATTATTTGCAGTTTAGGTTAAATTATGAATAGCTTGCAATTATTTGTTTTTGAGTCAAGTCCTGTAAAAAACTGCCAGTGGTAGCAACTGACAACCACTGGACCCTACTGAGTTTTCAAATGAATGTGAGTTGTTTTTGATGAATGTTATTATATGGAGTAATGCAGTATTGAAGGAAGTGAGTTTTGGTTGAATTGATTTGAGGTGTTCTAAACAAGGGTATTTCTACAAGTTTTCTCCAAGATCTTTACTTCCTATCTTGTTTTGTAGCTTGTGAAGCCTTTAATTATGCTTTGTCTCTTGCTTAATCCTTCATCCTTCTATTCACATGTATTTGTTTTAGTTTTATAGAAGTTTCACTTTCAGTCACAAATTTTCAGTCTTGTCCCATCTCTCCCTACACTACCCCCTCCCCCTGCCCCAACATTTTCCCCTTTTGTTTTTCTGTCCTACACTGTCACTCCAGTCAATGCCTTCTGCTGTTTTTATGTTCATTCAAAGATATCATTACTCTAATTTTATAGAACACAGGGAGAAGTTGTTGTGTAGCAGTTTCTTTCTTCCCCTTGCTCTCTTTTTGTTTTCTCTCTCACCCATGGCAGAGAGAACAGGCTTGCCAAAATGACAGGTAGGAGGGTAGCTAATACCCATTTCCATCAGTTTTCACTACTTGTCCAAAATATATCTGATGGACCCTTTCAGGCTCTCTAAATTATGCTTTCAGTAATTGAAGCTGACTCCAGGGCAAGCAGGTGTTAGGAAAATCCACAAATGCCAGAGGTTTATGTCTGAACAGGACACTGAGGAGTCCTGAAATTCTTTTGAATAAAGGGAGGGAGTCCACTGAGGCACAGCCGTGGGGTTTTCTCTGGGGGTTTTCTCTGGCGCAGCTTCCTTTTGTCCTAAACTGGCTGCATGTTGCCCTCTTCCTTTCCCCTCTTCCTGAGGTACCAGGAAGGTACAGCCTTCCCAAACCCCCTACCCCATATTCCTCCCTTGAACCTACTATTTTGTCCCAAAATTCAGAAACTCAGACTTGTACAGACCCTTTGTTTCAGGAACCAAGCTGCCTGGCCTCTGCAACAAACCTGCTGCTCAAAGTTAGGAGAGACATTGGGACCCATTTCACACCTTCATCCATCAAACATCTTTCCTTTCAGAAGAGATCAAGGTAGAAATGGGATACGAGTCTTTGTATTGATTGCAGTACAGGAAAACCTTAATCTCTGTATCATCCAGATCAAGTAGGTCCAGACAAAAGTTATCAAGCAGAGCGCATCACGTTCCTGCTCTCAGACTGACAACGAGTATGGAGGTAGCATTAACAAAAACAGGCAATTACCTTTTTAAAGTACTTTTCTCTAGTGTTAATCTTCAAAGATTTTTTTTTCTCGTGGTTGTCACCAACTGGTCATTGAACCCTTTAGATTTTATATGGAGCTTATGATTTGCATGACAATATATATGGCAGGGTACTTTCTGTAATGTGATTGCAGATTAATCGTTGTTAACAATCTGCTAATACCAAATACAAACACCTGCGTGAAATGAATCTGTCTGAACTACTCACTCAAGCACTTCTGGGCCAGGGAGAATTTGGTTTTCTACTCCCAAATAGAGGTACCTAAAAGAAAAGAAATTATAGTGCCCTGAGGTATGAACTCTTGCAAACCGTAACTATAAAGGGAGTCTGAGAGAACGAACTTGTGTGTAGTGTAAGACCACCAGTGAAAGGACTCCTGTCTTTAAGGGTAGTTAAATGCTCTTTTTTCTGAGACCAAAAAGAAAGAAAAAAGCAAGCTGGCCTTAAGTCCAGAATGATCTCATATCTGTAATCTTAAAATTTATCATGAGTAAAGCTGTCTTTTGCTGTCTGTTGCCCATGGTGATATGTAGGTGTTAGTATAAACAGGAAGAGAAAATCTCGAGCAAAAAAATGTTTCACTGCACGTGAGGGACATGGCCATAATGGCTGGTGAAAATTGATTAATGGGAAAGTGAGTCATCTAAGGCTAACAGCTTCTATCAGCATATGTTTTTGAGGGAATAGAACTCGGTGCTCATGCAGCGGTTCTTTCCAGCATTAACTAACATCTATTAGGCTCTGGAACAGTCTCACTCGAAAAGTAATGGAGACCCCATTGTCTAAACTTAAAATTAGACTGCAAGCTGGTGAATGTACATTAGAGTGCAGCAACTCAGAGGTTTACTTGGTTGAGAGAGATGGACATCATAGATCTCATCCCTCGATCAGCCTAAACATGTATCTATTTTCTTCTTCAGGCTTTCCACCTTAATGTGCCAGCTTCATCTGTCATGGAGCACAGGACTAACCTTAAAGGTCTTAACACTACAGTTGTGTTTTATTAATGTTTAGTTTAATAGTTTAAGCATCTCTGTTTTGAAGTGAAAGTACCTTTTATTTTGCAAATTTTGCAGTAGATGTTGATCTCTTGATTGCTTATAAACCTTTGTTTCCATTATGAAGTGAAATGTCTTATTTGAGACAGCTTGAGTTAAGCTGGAAATGGCTAAAGGACCATTTTCAAAATTACTTTGAGTGAAAGACCAGGCTTGTTGTCACAAAGCTCTTCTGAATAGAAGTAAAACTCAGAATGCTGAGATCTTTGTCCTTTATTTGAATCCTGAAGTTGGTTTTGGTTTTTTTTGTTTTGATTCGCTATAATTTTTTCTTCATGCCAACAAAGTTTAATGACTCAAGTGTCAGCTTGCAACTTTGTAAAGATTCTAAAGCAACTTTCCAAAACACTGCACCGTCAGAAACCTACCAGAAGACATTTTGAATTCTCCCAATCATCATTGTAATCTGCTACGTTGTTCTGGTAAACACAGAAAGAACACCTTTGTGACCAAAGAGAACTAATTTTACAGTCCTCCTGATATTTGCTTTGTTTAGCAATGTTAGTCCCACTATTGCTCAAGCTGATTTGCTGAATTCCTCTGCAGAAAAGTGAAACTTGAAAGGAAACCTGGATTTGGGACTAGAGGGAAAATGACAGCCTCTGGAGAGCAGGAATATTGATGCAACCTCAGGTATTCCTAATTGAAGTCAGAAGACCTGAGTCAATGTAAATAAAAAACTGCTGATGGGCACAAGTGGTACAGAGAGGTTAGTCAAAGCTCCTGGACAATTAAAGCATTTGAGAATTGAAATACTGATTCAAGATATATATGTGGTAACCACAGCTTCCAGTTTTTCTGTTTGGGGTTTTTTGGTTTTGGTTTTTTTTTTGTTGTTTTATTTTTTTTATCTGAATATGTACTATGTCAAAGGTCATTAAAAGAGTTATGACCAAATCAAAAAATGAAATTAAAATATTCTTGTTCTTTAGAAAAGAAAAATCTTCTAGGGAACTTAAATGCTTTAGTGCAACACTGTTATCTTTTTTGGTATCAGTATTTTCTTAGTACAGGATAAATCCAAGTTGTTTAGTTTTAGTTTAGTAACTTTCATCTTGTTTTGTGAATATTGATCGGTATTTAAGGCTATTTGTATATGCAACAATCCAGGTGTTTTTACCAAGTGCTCAGTGATGTGAGAATAAAGTCTAGACTATTACTTTAAGTCTATTTTCACTAAAAGACATACTGCACACTTCTTGCAACCCATCTCTCTAGAGGGAGGAAGAGATATAATGATCACAGAGAAATGTAAGCAAATGTAAAAAGAATGCTCATATTGGCTCAGGCTGATGGTCTGTGTATTGGAATATTCTCCTTGCAGCAGTAGCTGCTGAAGGACAGAAAGGAAGAAAAAAAAAGTACTTTATCTGCTCTGTTGAGCAGAGAGGAAAAAATGTAATTTCCTTTGGAAAGGGAGTGGAAGTGTTGTGGGGGAACAGGTATATATCAGAATATTAACAGCTGTGTAGGATTTTAGGCTTTGGAGTGTGTGGGCATAGGTTTTTGAGATATATATATTCTCATGAGCTGAACTTCTGAAGCAACCTTTGTTTTTCATGCTTTCAAACACGGCTTTAAACTTCTTTTCTTTGAAGGAAGAAAGGTAAAGAAGCATGTACTTATTTTTTACTTCTGGCTTTCCATCATATTGGGTTGTTTTTTTTTTTTTTTTTGCCTAAGATATTAGGGTTGGAAAATCTGTCTTTAAATAATAGCATCCAAATAGCACAAAAAGAAGGTGATTATGATTTATATTTCAGCATTTGCAGAATTAATCTGAAATTACAGTCTTGAGGCACTGAATTAAAGTTTTTAGGCAGAAGATTGGAATCTGATGGTAAGTCTGTTGGAACTAAATATACCCACAATGTAAGCTACTCAATTTTTCAAAGTAGTTGCTGAGAAAAAAGCAAACTGCTACTATATGAAAAGCCTGTCTTTATTTTAGGGCAGTAAATAATGAAATGTAGTGTGTGTCTCAAGTTCTGAGAAACTCACTTGAGTTGCTCACTAGATTATGACTGTAAGTTTTAAGATATAAAAAACATGAAGATTCTGCTTGCTGCAGTTTTGCTCTTGTACCTGTTCCCTAGAGGAAAGGTTTAGGATGATACCATTTTTACTATTACTCATATGTCTATTGCAACAGTAATGCATCGACCCTGACAGACTATTGTCGCCAAGATTCTTGTAACAGCAGAAATTAGTTTACCACTGGTCTTGAATGTAAACTTTGCAAATATTTCACAAGTCAGCTGGCAATTCATTTTTCTCTTCTCCAGATAATACATTCTCTTGTTTGCTTTTACACTTTCTTTCACTGTTTTCTCCTGAAAATATTTGTGGTTAATAACAGGCTTCACAACTCCCAGGAAAAAGATCATTGTGATCACTTTTCCAAAAACCTCAGTACTGCGCAGTTCAAGTCTGAAGTTGTCTGAAGTCCAGCAGTGGCAGTGGATGCTGGGCTTCCTCAGAAACAGCTGCCACTGCCCTCTAGCAGAGGCAGGAGAAGCTGCATGTGCAGCTTCACAATTCCTGTAGTTTTGAGGCCAGCATAGAAATTTACAGCACCCATTGATCCTGGCTTTAAGTTAGGACCCCAGCAAGCCAAGTGATGGATGAGAAACTGGTGTATATTTTCCTCTGATTGTCACTAGGGTGCTCATTGGGGTAGTGTGCATTTTGGCAGCTGTAATTTCAAACTTCAGCCAGAGGTGCCAGGTTGTACTGGGTGCCAGCCTCAGTGCATCTCCAGGGGTCTCTCAGGTTATCTTTCACATCTGCTATTGTCTTGCTAATGCTTTCTCAGTATAGAAATCAGACTCATCACTTTATAAAGGAACTGAAAATTAAGATGGAACAAGGGAACTGGTTGCAAATAGCATATGGAGTTAGGGGTTCACTGAATCAAATGATGCCAATATAATGAAAAAGTGAAATATTGCAAAAATATTTGAGGGGCTTTTGGAGGTTTTTTTGTGTGGGAGCCTATGTGCTGGGTCAGTATTTTCTCAGCTGAGGGGTTTGCTGAGCAATAAGCTTGTGTGCTTTGCTTGTGCTGAATTTCAGAAGTTTTCAGAGGAGTTATATTGATATTAACTGACAGGTCATCAAATTCAGCTGAATGAGGTGAGGGGGAGCTGAAGTCAAATTTCTTTTTTTTTTTTTTCCCCTGGGAGGTGATCTGGGGGAAGGGAGTGGTATATCCACCTGTTTTGTATTGCATTGTAACTGCCTTTGTTTTAACCATAACGGGGGAACAAAAGCAAAGATGCTTGTAAAACTGTAGTAATCAAGGGAGTGATGAGATGTCCCAAGTGCAGCTTGTTTTTTGGGGAAAAAATAGCAAAATCAAAAAGCAAAAGGAACGCCTTGGAGTGCAAAGAATGTATTTTCCTTTTGATTAATGTAAAGGTAATTAGCCAGTAGTATGGCTTTAAAAATGACATAAGGACAGATGAGGTAGGACATAAGTCATTGCCTGCACTTTTGGGATCATGATGAAGACTATTTGGAAAATACCAAGTTATTGCACAAAATTTAATCTTTCTTTTTCCCTTCTTCTTTAACATGTATTCTGTGTCATGGAAATTAGAATGCAAGTCAGTTTAATTACTTTTGCTGTTGTTCCAGTCCCATGGATTGTAAATATTAGATTTATGAATAGATTTAATTAGCTCTGGAGCTTTTTTAATATACTCAAACAATTCCGACTGCACCTAGAAAAAGATCGTGGCAAAAGCTGCCCACAATGGACTTTGGTCTAGACATGAGATCTTCTTTATGAAACCTTAGCTCACTAGTCAGAACTATAAATGTTATATCCTTGATGAAGTTAATCTGAGAGTACCAAAATTACTCATACTACAGTATTAGAAAACAGAACATGCCATTAGCTTCATTAGTATGTGCTCTGGAATGATATGCTCTCAAAGCAGAAAGTGTTGGTGTAGTGCTATACCCCTGTGGCGTTTTGGTCATTGCATGAGGTGGAAAAGGTTAGTGATGAGTGTTTGACTGAATAGAGCAAAGTCAATATGAAGGGCAGGTAAATGCATCAGGGCCTCTCAGCATGAGGAAATTACTCCAGGCTGCTTATGACAGAAGACTATGAATCTGTGAGTGGCATACTAAAATGTGCAGAGCACTCCTGACACTGACTTTGCAACTCCTTGTGGCACAGATAATTGAAGGTTGGCACAGTGTTCTTGGGAAATGCCACTATTTGCTTCCCTTGATCTTATGATGATCAGTGGCAAAATTTTGGCTAGATGGATCTTCAGTCCAAGCTGCTGTAGCTGCTCATGTTCCTACGTGGATAGGCGTCTTTGTTTGTGGATGAGCAGGAATCCTCTCCAAGATCCACAAGTCAAGAAAACAGCAACATAAGATGTCATGCAGTGCTTGGGAATAGAATGGAGGGTGAAGAAAGGATAGGGTGGAGAAGCAAAATAATTGCAGTAAAGAAAAAACAGTTAAAATTTACAAATTCTCCTGTTGGTTCAATGACTTTTATATAAATACATCATTTTAGATTTAAATTATACATCAATTTAAGCTGAAAAAGTGAACAAAAGCCCAAGTGATTATGCGTCATTTGTGAAACGGTGAAGGTCTTCCCTCTTCTGAAACAGTGTCCTACATTTCTCTTTCCAGCCACTACAGCCTCCTTCTCATGCTGTGTGGCTTTGCAAGTTCACTGGCTGTTAAAACTGTGGGATTTACTTAACAGTAGGAGATTTTACTCCATGTCAGTACTAAATATTGTGGCCACAGTACTTATGGATAGTGCCCTGTTACATTGCAGTCCTTTGTGCTACAGTGGCAGTAACAACTGCAACAGTTGGTGCATGCAGGCTGCTTTGCCAGCTATGCCATGGTTGGTGTACCTAAAACTCCTCTGTGCACATCCACCGCGTTTAATTACAGTTTGGTTGCTAAAACTTGTGGTTGTAGCTCTTTTTGTGATGTGAAGCACTATACGGATTTCATGTAGCTCATTCTTTAGGGAGATCTGTCAAGTGTGTTTGCCTGCTCAGACCCATGAACTGGTTCCTCAACAGTCTCTCATAGTTATAATTTACTGTAGGAATCCCAGAGCTGCTTCTGAGGAATGGTTTATTTTTGTTTTCATGTTTCTGAAGGGGTCTCAATTGTCAGTCTCCTGAAGGAGTCTGAAGTGTCATCTGCTGCAAAAAAACCTGAAATTATGGATGACAAGTGAGACAGCAGTGTTTGCATCCTGAACCTGATGCAGAGGGTCTGAATTACCTGTGGAAAAGCAAAGGCAATATGACTGTTTTCATATTTCATGAGTGAATTACAGCTAGGACTTGTACTTATCACAGAAGAATACTCAGGTTCGTGAACCAGTGCAGGTCAGTTATTTAGGCAATACATGGAAAAATATGTTTTGGTACTTAGACTGAGAACTCTAAACTCATTTCATAAGTGAAGGGTTTTGGCAGTTCTTACTAAAGGAGGGAATTTCAAGTATCTTCATAAATGCAGTGCTGGATGTGTGCCTCCACTGACATTCTAATTTTTTCTTTTCCTGCCAGAAGTATTTTCTTTTCTAAAAATATTTACTTGACTCTGCATATCGCTGCCTAATCTAAACATGGATAATAAAGTGCTGATTTTAAAATCCCAACTGGTTCAGAATATAAGAATGGCTCTTAAAACATTGCTAAAATGATCTGTTTGGAACAAATTTTCTAAGTGATTATGCTCTTCTGACTGTAGTGTGGTTTCTACACTACCAACCCCCCACTCCCTCCCCCTATAACCACTGCTGCCACCCTAATCTTTTAGACCATTTAGTGCCCTCCTCTTATCCTAAGTAAAATACAATTGCTGGCTCCGATATTCATTAGGTGATAATCCAGATTAATTCAGACTTTGATGTAGAAACAAGTCCTATTTGAGCTGCCAGGAAATCCAGATCGCCCCATGGAAAATGCACACACACATGCACGTACACACAGGCGCACGCAGTATGTAGAATGCCTTAAAGAAACTGTAGCTAACCACCTTATTAGTATTCCTCCCTCCTCTGTGTTTCACTTGCAGCAACAGAGGGCTGAGCAAAATGCAGTAGAACAGGGACAGAGACAGAGCTGGCAATCATCTCGGTGCAGGCTGCTGAATGTAGGGGGTGGGGGGGATGCAGCAAAGCAAGATTAATAACCTTGCCATAATCCTGTGCACCCTGGAAGGAGATACCTCCGGTGACTGAGCTGTTCTTGTCTTGATTAATTGGACTGAGTGAATGAGTGGCTGGCAATCCACCTGGTTTGGAGGCGACCCCCTGGTTTTGATGCTCTCTGAATCCTCTACCCATCTGGGAAGGTAACAGTGAGACATACCATCTGCAGCACACACAGCAGCTATTGGAGGCTACTACTGACAGTTTGCACTACAGTTTTTTGGTGAGCAAGAAGCCAGGTATATTGTACAGTAGGATATTTCTGTGCTCAAGCTACTGAATTTTCACAATCTGGTCCTTCAGTAGCCCCCTATGCTCCCTTTCCAATTGCCTTTGAGTTCTGAGCTTACTTTTGGCATAGTCTCCTGGACGCATTTTGCTGGGGATGGAAGAGCAGTAAATGGAACCTCTGAAAACTAATTGTTTCGCTTCTGTGTGACTCGAGAAAGAAAAAAAGCTTTAAGAATCGCACCCACTTGGAGGAATTTAAATTTCTCTCTGAGAAGTTTATAGAGGGACTGTACTAAAGGTAAGTCCGGGGGATTGTCTACCCCTTCTGTTTCCTTGTTTGTTTCCTGCTTCCTTGCTTAAAGTAGGGGAAAAAGGCTAAAACATTAGTACTGGGTGCATACGGAGTGTAGTGTTTGTAAAGTCTGTGCTTGTAATTTGCATCCCCTTTTTATCTCCTTTTCTCTTTTCTGGTTTTTTTTTTTTTTCCTCCTTCCCCTGCCATTTGCACAGTAAAAATGCTTGGAAAATAATAATCTATAGGGCTCCTGGAAAATGTTAGTTAAATAGCACTATAAAGCTCCTTTTATTTCAAAGGTATTAGAATTTCTAGGAAGAGAAATCTTTTTATTAAACAAGCTAAAATATTTGGGAAGTATCTAAAATGGGCAAGAAATATAGCTCGTACAGTATCTTCAATAGAAGCCTCCATATTTTCATAAATCTTGTCTAGTTTTTTTTTTTTCCTCTGCATTTGTCAGCTCTGGAATGATGAATATGTAAGTACAAAGCTGTTTCTGCTGCTGTTAGCCAAAGGAGAAGGTAGCAGAATAGAAATTTGTAGATTTGTGCATCCACTTACATGAAGTTCATCTGTTTGCTTCTCATTAACCTTTTAAATGCTGCTTTCATTTTTTTTTTTTTTTTTTTTGGCTACAGAGTTTATGCAGTATGTAGGACCAAACAATAGTAACTCTTATGGTATAAAGTGCCAATCACAAACGAGTTTCTGTGGGCCATTAATTTTTGGGATAGGGGTGCTACTAAGCACTCAGGTGACCAAAGTAAATGCTTCATCCAGCATGGTTCATTGCACTCCAGAATTTCTGGAGATCTATCAGTTGTATTGCTCTGGTGCTACTCAGTATTTAAGCCTGGCACTTTGCCTCCCCCTGCACCTCCTTCCACCAATGCAGTTTCTACTGTAACAGTATGACTGTTGTAGCCTTTCCCAACTTTCATTAAATAATAGAAATAAAATACAATTGCACTGCAATAGAATCAGAGCTCTTGTAGTTGAGCTTTTTTTTTTTTATTGCTGCACTGATAGTACTTAGCATTCCCAAGGAGGTAAGCAAACCATCTGTAAATACATTTCAAAGATGCTTCATTCTCCAAGTGCAATTGCTAGGTACTCATGCCTTTTCAATTATATGAATATGAATGACTAACATTGAAGAATATGGTATCTCTTTGAAATACTGCATAGGTGGATATGTACTGTAAATAGACAGAGATCAACATAGAGTTCTACTGAATAACTAGATGTTCAGGGGCTTCTATATGTGTATGCAAGGAAAAGGGAAATTACATCAGATTTGTAAATACAAAGACGCATCAGATCTATTTGGTACAAAGTATAATGACCCTTGTAATAGATCCTGTGTTGTAAAGCTAAAAACTTAATGAAAAGGCTCTGCTTCAGAGTAATCAAATCACTTTATATTATTGCATCCTGTCAGTCAGTCCCTCTGTTTCCCACTGGTTTTGCATAATAGCTTTAAAGATGGATTAAGGAAGAAAGAAGAACTGGTTATAGGTGTGTTTCCCCTCATTTTCTGGAAGTGATGCTTCTGTGTTGCATGTGCATTTACTGTATATGATTATGACAACCAGATCTCTTTCTGGGCAGGATGCAGTTTGCCATAGTTTGCCCACATTGCACTTTTCTCAAGCCCCAACTGCGTGTTGCATGGAAATATTATTTCATCAGGAAATGGACTGTGTTTTCTTTTCACTATGAGGAACAATCTCTGTGCAATGAGGGCCAAAAAAAAAAAAGTGTGTGTGTGTGAGAAGAGATGACAACTCATGATTTTTAGAGCCTTACCCTGGTTTTAGAATTGAAGCATTAAATGAGACTATCAAAGCAGAGGTGTTGACTGGATGAAAGCAGGGGACAAATGCTCTGCCTGGAGATGAAACTTTCATGTTCTGGTGAAAAAGATGACACATTTTTCTTCACTTCCATTTCTGTATATTCTGATATATAGAATAAAATTTAGTAGTGTTGCCTTAAACTGAGTGGAAGAGCAGTTGCCTGTATCCTGGAAAAGAAGTATGTCATTGCTCTTTAGGGTGTCCAGCTGTTATTAATCATCTGTTTTTTATGTAGTCATGTGTCTTCATTATCTTCTTATATTGTAGACTAAAGCAAATGCTTGTTATTTGGTATTTAAACGGGCTCACTGAAGAGGAAACCTTGTGCTTCTCTTCCCATGTTCCCCCAGTTGTTTTGGTTTAGTAGGTTTTCATTAAAACTTTTCTGAATTTTGCTTCTGATTTCTTAATTATACTGTCACACTTGTTATTTTTGTGGTTATTTTGATATCTTTTATACATTATATTGTGTGTAACATAATATGTTATTGCAAGATCAATATTGTTTTCTAATACTATTGCTATTCTTATTGTAAGAGTGGAAATGAATAATACCAAGTTTTAGCAGGTTTTATGTGGGAACAGACTTTAGCACCAGTTGAACCATGTGGGGGGTTTTTGTTTAAAAAAAAAAACAAAATAAGTAGTCAAATCTATAAAAGGAATATTGTTTCATTTTAGTGATCCTTGAATTTCAATGGTGTTTCATAGTGTAATGCCCCATATGCCTTCAGTCTCACCTAATGTGTAAAATGCTTTATCCTCTGTACTCTCTGGCTGCTTGTGTGAGCTCAATCCACTATGCTTTGTGCATCTTGCTGGAATTTGACAAGAAGGCCTGCACAGATCTGGCAGTAAGTGTGTCATAGGTAAAGTGTCTCAGTAGGACTATGGATACAATGAGTATCTCACGAGCTGAATTATCCAAATGTTGTTTCAAGAATAAGTGGAAGATAACAGAAATTTCTTTTTCACTTAGTTCCAGTTAATTGAGCAGCTTCCTTTTCTTGTTGCTGAAGTCAGCCAACCAGGCATTAACCTTCTCCAGCACATGTTTCTGTGTTTTTAAGACCCGGGGTACTTTACACATGAATTCTTTCTTCTGGAACAAGCTGGGCTGACAACTGTTAAGGCAATCTTGAAGCAATGCAGTGGCATAGAAGTAAGGGGAGGGTGGGAAAGAGGAGATGTACCAGCAATTCCAGGACTAAAACCAAAAGAACAAGTTCTGTGGGAAGGCAGAACACGTCATTTTGATTGCTGACTCACTGTGTTGGCCTGCAATATTATCTTACATTAATGTGATGACACTGGCCTGGTTTTGAAATAAGGAGGCAGAAAAGAGTAGTTTTTCAGGAACACATTGCTATGAATATACACTACTTTGACAGATATTCTGATCACTAGAAATTCATGCAGGTGGATTTAGGGTTCTTAACTCTTAAAAGAATTAATAGTAAGTAAAATTTGCTTTTTTCCTGTTGAAGAAAAATGAAGTTACAAATACATCATTTGAATTGACAAGTTAGGTGAATGAAGTAAATTACATTCCACACCACCCCAGCACCCAACTCCTTCCCACTTTCTCTTTTACTCTCCTTCCCATTTCTTTTCATTCTGTGTCAAAGGATAAGGTCTAGGAGTGAAGGAGACTTCAAAATTCCTTTTCCTAGGCTAGAAAGCAAACATGGTAGGTAATATGCTGGTTAAGAGTCTTGAATTTAAACCAAATTAACTGTAATTTCTAAAACCAATTTCAGTATTCCTAATTGGAAGTGTGAAAGTGAAGTTTATTTGAGAGATTTGTTTAATTTTTTAGCTTGTCAAAAAGACAGCTAATCGGGTTGTTTAGGGAAGACCTCCATTATGGTGCTGTTTATTATTTGTCTTTTCAGAGACTGAGGTAGCTAACAAGGCATCCTTTAATAGTAAGAGTTCCTAATATTTTTCAAATTAGTGCAGAAGTTAATGTACTTTTGAGTTGTATACAAACATTTTAAAAATGAGAGAATATGTTTATTAAGACATTGTAGCTTTCAGGAGTGGCCCAAAAGAGTAGTGTTGAGAGCATGGTGTATATATACAGGTGGGGATCTGCTTCCAGAAGCTGTTACTTCTCAGATTGTTCAGGTAGTGATGGTGAAATTCTCAAAGTGAAGATCAAATGACCCAATGGTATGCTGAGTTTTCTACAGCCATTTCATATTGCCAAGGAGGAAGCAGCATTTTGGTGTTCTCACAATCTGCAAGATGCTGCTGTGTAAGAGCTCTTGCTGCCAAACTTAGAATGGTTACATAAGGTAGAATCCTATTGATCCTGGGGGAGGATGGTGGGCAGAGATTTCTTCAGAAACTGAAGGCTTTTTCAGAACAGATACTGCAGAGGCAAAACTGTAGCAAGAAATCTAGGTCTCTTCCTAGTGTGTATTGAAGAAACTTTTAGCACTGACAATTGTTTTGTAATTTGCCAAAATTTCTTGACTCAATTGGCCATCAGTGGTAAGTACTCTTTTTATTCTGTGCCTTTCAGAGGTGAACAGAAAGGTGTAAAACCAAAACATGCTTAAATGAAGCACATAACTGCTGAAGTGAAGGGCTTCTCTTCATGCCTTTTTTACATATCATTGAGCTTGTGACCTGTGGCCAGCAGATTCTTCCATGAGGACCATTCCAATCTCTTTGGTAATTTTAGAGGTTGTTTTGGTAGGTTAAATTTATGTCAAGGACCATGAAGTCCAGCATGTACTAGTAACTGCAGGATAAGTTCCAGTCCTGTTTGTCCTGCTTACAAAAGAGCAGACTTTTATCAGCCTCTGTTTAACTTCTCTGAAGCAGCTGATTTGGTGTGAAGGAAAGAAAACAAGTGCAGTGGGAGGGCAGTAATTCTATTTTGGAAATGTGTGCTTAATTTCATTTATCCTCCTCTGGGAGCATTAGAAGCCCTCTCCTTTCTCTTTTTTAGCTGTAGGAGAAAAGGCAACATGGGGCTATGAAGGAATGGACATATTTTTTATAGAATCTTTCTTTGCTTTTGGAAATTTGTCTACCAGTGTATAAACTTTAATGTCTTTTCTGATGTCCCAGCAATAAATTGGCAAATGAGAAAGAACAGCAATGCTTCTATACTAGTCATATTAAATACATTGAAGACATCATTTTGGCATGATTATGTAAATCTAGGGATGGCACCTCTTAATCTGTGTGATTTCCCCCTCACCACTTACTGTTCATCAGTTAAACATTCTTGAAAGCATTATTAGTGAATGATGTGAAGTGAAGGTGAATGTTCTGAGGGTTAGGCCTTTCCATAGAGGCTCCCATCTTGGGGCTGCATTCATTCAAACCTATTTTTTATTTTCTCTGAAGTCCCTCATGATAAAGGTGCATTTCATGTAAACTTATATATCTTCACTACATCCTTGGTTGTTTCAGGAAAATTATACACTTTGAAAATAAACGATCTGCCTACTTAAAACCTGCAAGAGTAGCTGCCTTCTGGAAAGCAGAAAGTTCAGTAGGGAAAACTGGAGAGAAGAGGGTGGAATAAGATGAACTCAGATTGCCTCAAAGGCAAAAGTACTTTCCTATTTTTGCAAGACTAGAAATAGGGATTGCATTGTTCAGATCGCATGTGGAAGAAAGTTTTAATTTTGCATGCAAAGTGTATTTTGGCAGTTTGGCTGGGAGAAAATGGGTTTTAGAGTGGCTTTTTTTTTTTTAAACTTTTCAAGTGTATGCTTCAGAAATAAGTCAGGTCTCAAGTCTCCTTTTTTATTTTGAATAAGGCTAATAACAGGAGTGGCATTATGAAAACTCCATAAGGAATTTGGAGCTCTCTTGAAAAAAGCTTTGAAAACTTAAGGCTTGGATTTGTCTAGGAAATCTGAGCTACAGTTCCTTAAATAAAGGATATTATTTATATCCTTAAATATTAAGTAAAAATAAAACTCAAATCAGAACAGAACTTAGTGGAAGTGCTGCCCCACCAGAGACTCTTCAGTTAATGTATTACAATTGGGTTGTAAATATTAAAGTCATGTTCTTTATCTGTTCAGATATGCAATCATTCCTTTCATTAGCTAAAAATAGTTAACATTAAAATCAGTTGAATTCAGAAAGCCTGAAGCAACTGAGTCAGGCAGAAAAGGTAATTTAGTAAGTAGGTATGCAAGACCCTAAGTATCCAGAAATAGGCTGAATCAAGTCACCAATACACTGAAAATTTTTATCATGTAATAGAACTGAATGGATAGGTATTTTCATTACTGGAAAAGAAAATGTGATTTCCAGAGATCATGAACTGGACCTCAGAATATTTGACAATAGCAGTTTTTATGTAATCAGCCATGTCTTCCACGAAAAATATATGCCAAAAGTGTGTAAATCTGACTCTCTTCAAAAACTAAAAAATTATGGATAGCTTTATATAATCAGCTCTAGAATATGCATAGGAAGGTGGCTGAGTTAATGTATGGCTGGATACATGTAACCTGTGCCATCAGGAAGTAAACACTTTTCTTTCTTCTTTTCATGTTTCATATCACACCTGTTCCACATGTTTTTTTTGCCTCTGAAATTTGCAGGGGATGCTCACAGTGGAGTGGGCTGTGTCTTGGGCATTGCTCAGAGGCATTTCTTGTTGTCCTGTGACCTGCAGGACAGTGTCCGTGCTCTTTGCTGGAGAGCAAAGTGGCCTCGGGGAGCAAGGACTGCCCTGGTTCTCCTTGGCTCTTTCCTGCCCTGCAACTACCAGGCAATTTAGACGAGTGGTAAGGGAGAGAGAATACAGCCTGACTTGTGAGCTTTCCTTTTCCTCCTTTGTCATTGATATTCAAGGCTTGCTGTAGTAACCCAATGCCCTCCTTTTACAGAAGTCACAACCCTTTCAGACCACAAAAGATCCCTTCAGACTGGGATTCCCTTGACAATCAGCTTTATAGTTTAAGCAGCTTTATGCAATACTGACAACAGTGACAGTTGAGAGAGGTAACTAGGAGACTTCTTGTATTATAAATACTTGGCTTGGGAGTGTGTGCTTAAGAGTCTTAAACTGCCTAAAAGAGTCTCTTAATCTGCCTTAATTCTTCTTATTATATTCTTTTTCTGAAGTAGGTGGAGATGCACAATCTTTCTTTTCATTTAGATGAAAAGAGAAGCTCCACACCTGTCTCATTGAACATTATATTTTTATATGATATTATATTATTTATTTGTTCTACTAGACATACTTACAGAATGTAGAAAGAGAGAAGAAAAGGAAGAGTTTGTCCAAAAAACTTATTTTTATATAATGTATTTTCCCATTTGAAATCAAAGCTTTGCTTTGAATCATGAACATTTCAATGCTTTTTCCATCTGGAATGTACTGGAAGATTCTGAGGTCTGGCAGTGGAGAAGAGTAACTTCCTTATCTCTCTGTGACATAAACTTCTTTTTCTCGGTCTAGGACTGAGCCAACTTGAAATGTTTATGTTGGTATCAGCAGGAAACAAGCTTCCCCAAAACCACCATTTTCTTTATGCTTTTGGATATGGATAGGGAAACTGTAGGAGAATGTAAGAGAACACAGGACAGCCTATAAAGTCATGGCCTTGAGGATAAAACAGAAGTAGAGATGGATAAAATTACTGCTCTGATATTCATAAAGTTTGCTCATAGAAATGTACTTTGTTATTATTGAGGGAGGAGAAAAGTCATGACTTGCCAAACTGTGCTTTCTAAATCTATGAATATTTAGAAAAATAATATTAATTTCTAAATGTAACGTGAATACTTATTTCGTAAGTTTATTTTGTCCTAGTTTAATGTCTATTGTACAGTGAGAGTGCTCTCTTTCTTTTAAGCAGAAACCATGCATGAGCTTAAAAGCTTTTCCTTCTGAATGTTGCTGGTGGTTGTCCTTCTTCCCATATTGTTTAACTGTAATTGGTGTACTGGAAGGCTCCTTACATGATCTTATCTAGGCCCTCGGGCAATGGAAATGAATAGGTGCTTCCAATAAGGGCATCAGTTTATGAGAATAGACATTTGACCTCCAATTGTTCTACAAATTATTGTCTAAATAGTACTTTTCAAAGGTAGGTGCATTTCTGAAGTCACTTCAGGCTGAGACCTGTTTAATTATTTAAGTCTAGTGGCAAGCACTACTAGAAGCAGTGGAGAAAAGGTCACTGGAGCAGGAAGAGCATGTCTTCTACAAAAGGCCATGATGTTCCACTTGATTTTAGTAGGATAAATACACAGACCCTAGGAAACATTAAGAATTTAAGGTTACATGGGCTTTTTACCATTGTTAGTAATGGGACTGGAAATTGCCTTTTGTCAGTGTAATACTGTTTGAATTTTTCATATTACAAAACAAAAGAAGTGCTTTAATTGTTTCCTTTTCTGAAACAAATCATGAATATGCTCCTACACTAAAAATGTTTTGAGCAAGACTACTAGTGTGATACTATGGTGGTTTGGTTTTCACATTTCAAAGGCTGGTACTTGAACGGTTGGTTTTCAGTTCCCTAGAGTCTCAATTTTATTTTTATGATTTGACGTTATCATTGAGAAGGAGTTTGTGTGGATGATATGAGATGAAACTAATGTTCTTTGTCCTTGAGTTAGTCCCAGATTAGAAGTCTGTTGGATTCTGTAGGTTTAGTAGACAAAAGAAAACATTACACCTCTGTTGTCTCATTGTCCTCTCCCTAGACATGATAATCCCCAATAGTTCTGGAAATATGCTCTGCCTTTAAATCTAGGCAAGGATTCTGGTCCTTTTAGAGGGAGCAGGCTCTTTGTCTGTGCCTGTTGATATTAACAGAGTTCAGGTAAGTATAAAAAAATGTCTAGGAAAAAATAGTCTTATTTGATCTACTACAGGCGTATGTAGCTACTTTGTGATCTGTCTTAATTGCTTTCTCTGTGGCCAGTTTTCCTGTAGGATAAAGAGTGTACAGATTTATGTACTGTATAGACTATTAAAGCTGTTATTGAGCGATTGCATTATGCTGGTAAATTGCTCCCCAGTGTATGGTTACTGCCCCTCAGGACAAAAATGAGAAGCTTCCCTGCCACCACCATGTGTCCTTCTGATGCTATTGCTGATTAAGTTGTTTTCTCTGCATTACAGTAACAAATATCTTTAATGGCATTTCATTATACATATGATGCCCCAAGTTTCATCAAATGAGAAAACGCTTTTACTTGCTTGGGCTTTCAATTTCTACTTGCAGGCACTCGACAAGCAGTAATTTTTTTTAATTTATTGTTGAATAGCTGATAAAATGCAATCATTTTGCAAGATAAAGCAATACTTTCCTTTAGAGATCAAACTATTTTAACTGGCAGAACTGGAACAAAATGGGATGTCCAAGCAATGCATTGTTGGTCAAGACTGTGGTTCAGATATTTGGTCTTTTGCTATCTGTGACCTTTAGTGCCAATTTTTTTCAATTAAGCTGCTCATCCCCAGGCAGGAGTGAGGATCAGTACACCAGTGTTGCTTTGCTGCTGCCTTTTGCATTACCTTTATTGGCTAAGTAGGTTTAAAACTGCACTGCAGTAGCACAGGACAGATGGAGAAATGGATCATATTGGGGATGCCTGAATCTGAACTACCTGCAACAAGCCCTCGCTAGGACTGATGTGGCTGCTCTTCACACTGGATGAGGGCAATAAATGTGGATCGCCAAGTCAGGATAGTGGGCAGCTTCTGTGTCATTAGCAACGTTAGATTTGGCTTTATTTGTAAATATTGCCAGAATAATTTCAGTCTTGTTCTTTGCTTGCTTTGCATGCTCTTTGCTGGTAAGGATGGAGATGAAATATGCAAGCAAATTCTGACTCATTCCCTTCACACTGGCTCAAGAATAATTTGAGAAGGATTAAGCAAGAGTTGAGTCACTAAAAGTCACTAAATCAACCATGAAGTTCCAACTTGCTGTATTGGAGGCTGTGTCTTGCTTTCCATTGTTTTGCATAGCCCCCATTCACAGTGGGTGTGAAATCCAGCCACAGTTTGTACAGCAGCTTATGCTAATAGATTGTGTTAAAAATCCTGCTCTGGAATTGCAGGGTTGATTCTGTTTCCCCCAAGTTTGGAAACAACAAAGTGTGAGATCACTTTAAAGAATAAAGATGAATATTACAAAACCCATACAGGTGTTGAGCTGCTTTAATTTCTTTGTAGCTGCTTAGGGAAACTTGAGGACCGACACTGCTCTGAGGACACGGGTTGGTAGAACTCAGAGCAGTTGGAGCATGCAGCACCTCCAGGGCTTTGGGGTGTGACAGCAGCCAGCCAGCTGTTCCCAGCAAAAGCTCCCATTGCAGTGCTTGCAATCAGACACCTCTAGCTAGAGTTTTAACAAAGTTATGTTGCCTTGAACCTTATAGTCACAAATTTAGAGGAATCTCTGCCCCCTGAAGATGATCTATATGGTATTTAATGAATATGAAGATTATAGGCTTCCATCAAAAAGTAATATGACTCTAGTGATTACTCTTAAATTCATGGAATATAATAAAACATTAATACAGCATATTCCCATTGAATTAACCATAACATCTAATGTTTGGAGTGTTATTTTTAATAGAACTTGATTTGAGAATCCAAAAATAGAAAATTATTATTAAAAGGCAAGTTTTCACCCTAATCCGCCTTAGTATGTATTCCTTTACAGAGCAAATACATTTAAATTTAGGCTCTTGTTTACAGCTGAAACACAGAACAACACTGTAATATTTTGCCCCTTCACATATGTTGTGGTACAGAAGATTTGTTTAAAATGGTTCATAAAGATGGTGGCTTTGAATTCTGATTTTGGAAATTAATGCATTAAGAGCTTGCAAATTCACAAGAGATTATTAAACTGTGTGGGGTTTAAATTTTGGGTTCTTGGATATGACAGAGACAAAATTTAACAATATATTTACATTAATCTCTACGTATGTGTAGTCTTCCTCTAGACAGCTTAAAAATAATTTATAATTCCAAATCTGAATAAGAAAAAGCACCGAGTCCTTCAAGACAGTCCCTACCACCCTCTGCATAAATACAACTATTATTTAAATAATACAATTAGTAGCACTTTAGTCTTGTTATGATGTTCTGTCACTGTCAGAATGAGGTTGTGTCTGTTTCAAAATACTTTGGGCTAGTTTCTTTTACAAAATAACTTGAACTGACTTTGCCTTTTGACTTTCAAGCTTCATAAATACAGATACTCCTCTTGTCTCTGCTGTCTTCATTGTTCTCTTAAAACTGTGTGACACAGATGTTTTCGGACTTTATTCAGGGAGTAACAGTATTTATTTAGAAATCCATTCCTGTTCCCATGTATACAGCTAGAAATAGTATGTGAGCATATACATTCATATATTATTTCAGAAGTTTCAAGTGCTTCTGCCATAATCACTTATTCTATAACAGAAGCTGATTTTCTGTCCGAAACATTAAAAGTTTTTGTACTCATGAGGTGAACAACAATCAGAAACTTTTTAGATGACTTTTTTTTGTTTTAGCCTGTGCAAAGAAGATTAAGTTTCAGCTGCTGTTGGCCCCGCCTTGTCTCCAAACATTAGTTTGGTGTTTCACTGACCACAGATATTTGCCTTCTCTCCTATAGAAGCTTCCTCCATAGAGCTTCCTCTGCAAGTCTTTAGAAAGACTATTTAACGACCATTTAAGTGAACCATATCTCTACTTTAAATCTTTTAATCTCTTCTCTTTGCTGTTTTTTCTGGACTCATTCCTGAGTTTTATCACAACTGAAAGCAGTTTAAAATCGTTTTTTTTCTTCGTGACCTGGAGGCGCTTAAAGCGTAGCTCTAAAAGAAGCATCTCTTTTAAATTCAGCGTGTCCTGGTGCAGCACAAGCCTTGGGAACAGTCGCCAGCAGGGCTCGTGGAGCGATGGTCCAGCCGCTTTTCCTGCCGAATTGCGCCGGGAAGGGGAAGAGCGGAGTGGGGATGCAGCCGGACTGGCCGCGGTAAAGCATCGCGCTGCTGAGCGGGCGAGCGGAGGTGGTGCTAACAACTCATTAGTTCATTAGCTGCGGGTGTTGTGGTGGCTTAATATGCTTATTGCAAGCATGTAAATCCAATAATAAATAGGTGAAATGACCTTAGTACCTCTCCCAATCTCTCCCCTCCCTTTAGTCATAACAGTCCTGTCTCTGATGCAGGTATATAATTTATTTGTTACCCGCTTTGATCTAAGAGCTGGCTAAGGCTCAGGGCTTTATGTACTGTGTTAAAGATGTTGATGACAGTGACTTTGAATCTGTTCTTATAGTATGGAAGGAACTGAGCAACAGAACAACAACCTAAGCTTACTTCAGACACTGATTAGGTTAAAAAAAGAAGTCTTTAATGTTCAGAGAAAGAAATTATCAACCTTTGTTTGTGGTGTATTAGTTTTGATCACTCCCTCTGATTTTTTTTTTTTACATGGAACGGGATTGGCTATTGTGACCACAAGTCATTGAGCCCTGTCACAGATGCAGAGGTTGCTGTAAATGGTTCTTGGTTTGATGAAGGAGACTAAAACAATCTTGTAACTGTAATGAATAATGGTTGTTTGCACCTTGGAGCAATGAAAATGTTAACCCATTTCTTTCCTAGATTGAATAACACAAATGCCCCATGCTCCTCCCTGCTCTATTTTAAAATTTTTATTTCTTTGGTACAGGGCTCTTTTTCCAGGTTGGATTTGGTTAGTGTTGAGTGTCAGAAAGTAAATGACAGCACTTTGGATTTGTAAAGCACTCGTTTAGTTCCTAAATGAAAAATGACTATTTTCCGTTGAAAGAAGGAAGCTCTATGGCTGCCTATGCACTAGAATAGCTGGTAGAGTTAGAGTTATCTTTAGAAATCAGAGTAAAATCCCATTCAGACAAATGTAAAGTGTTCAGAACTCTTTGTTTCATGATTCATGTAGATTTAAGTGTGTATAATCGCATTACTTTTACCTTAGTCAGCTTTTAAGTTAGCTTTTAAGTCACAGGGTCTTAAATTTGGAAGACCTGAAATCCTAAAGTCTACCCTAGATGAAAGCTTTTCAGCAAAGTCCTATGGCCAAGGCCTGAAACTTGTGCAGACTCCAAAGCTGCAAAATGGAGAAGTTTCCCTTAATTATGGCAATTTGAAACTGTCTCAAATAGAAGTTATTACTATAAAAATTAAAGGTATGACACTGTCAGAAAACCAGTCATGTCCAGACTCTAATGACTTGGCAAGTCATCTGTAGTGAACCTCACTACCAGTACAACAGTGTGTGACTGAATTCAAATAACTGTTATTTCAATTTTTCTGTTAATCCACTTAACTCTTGAAGCACAATACCTTATTCATGTTTGCCATGTAGAACTAGTCTTGCAGTAGGAAATTCAGTGGCTTGATTTACAGATGGGCTAAGTGATTTCATAACTCATTAATACGTATGAATCCATCAGTGGGGAAAAAAAAATCTTGCAATTCTACTTAGAATAAGTGTGTAAGCATGATTAATTTTAGATTCAACCTGGAAATAGAAAGTGGCTTTTTCTTTCTCCCCATTAAAAAAAATTTGCATCTGTTAAATGGAAGTGTTCATGAAGTTTTGTAAGCTTGAAGAGAGAGCAGTTCTTGAAGTATTTCAGGAGTATTTTGAAATGCATTTTGGAAGTAGGGCTATTCTTCTGTGTTTCTTTCAACAATGAAAATTTGAGAACCACGAGTCTGCTTTTCTGAAAATGTTACTCCTTGTGGTAGCTTATTAAATGGCAGCAGATGCTAGGACTTTATGTGTATATGTGAAAGGCTATGGTACAAATCAAACACACAGGGAGGACTGTAATACATATATTACTGGTCATAAGCAACATCCACATTAAGGAAATTATTCTAATATACACATGGGAAAATTAGGTGCTTATTGTAAGGCATGCTAGAGATTTATCTCTTTAAAACACTTTATAACCATTTAAAAATGCTTCAGCATCCTTTTGATTAAAAAAAAAAAAGCCCAGACCAAACAGAAAATGATACCGAACTATTGGTGATCTTGGTGTGTTTGTGCTGGGGTAGCACTTTAAGAGCATCTTGCTGCTTAATTAATGCTTACTCATTCATTCTGTTTTCATATTGGTGAACATATTGGGGTATTCTGTTGGTGGATGTCCAGTGCAGCATTGGGTATTTCAGTGAACAAGATACTATAAATGTTCCTTCAGAAAAATCCACCTATTGAAATTGTGCAAATACCACAAAATTATCATGAAATGTACTGTGGTTTATCTTGTGCTAGTAGGTATTTATCTTTTTTTTTAGGATATTAAAGAATGAATGAACAGTTTAGCACATGGCAAGCTACTTCCAAATAACTCTTCAAGGGACTAGAACAGAAGTGTGAAATAAAAAAAAAATTAAAATCACTGTTTTCTTGGTTTCTTCTTTAGCTATGAAGTCTAATACCAGTGTCCAAAAGATGCAGTTTTTTGCACTGTAAATTATTCTTTCTCCTGCTTAGAACCTGCTTAGAACCAGACCTTTATTAATAGGTTGGATAGTTGTCAGTAATTTTAGAGCTCTTTTGAAAACATTTGTTTGCTTCCACTTCTGTCTCACTTTCTGTTCTTATCTGTGTAAACTTTGTCCTTTTCTGGGAGGAAAGACACTTTCCTTTCCCTCTGGAAATCTCACTTGACATTTAGCAAGGGATGTTTGTAAGAATGTCAGATTGATGAGAGCTGTTTGCTGAAGTCTCACAATGTTCATTCAGCTGAACAATATCTGTTGTTAACAGCTATAATTATTATAAGCAGGTTTAAAAGGACAAGCTTTTTGCTGTACTTTGGCAAGATGTTTTTGAGCTTCTGATTACTCAATAATAATACTTGGCACATTATATTGCTTTTTATCAAAGTGCTTATGGATATGAACTAATTAAATGCATCAGAGGTTATCTGTAGGTTGTTTAGTTGAGGGAAAGTAAATGACAGCTTATATTGTACAATTTGTGAGTGTTTGGGTTCATAATGACAAACAAGAGATGGAGATATGGCCTTTGTAATGGAGATATGACTCTTTGCTGAAGTTTTGTCTGGAGCTTTCAGATTTGGCTTCACATTTCCATACCACCTGTGGGAATTCAGTAACTAAAAATGAATCATTAAAATTGGAAAAAATCTTGACTTTCATTGAGTCACAATGTCATTATAAAGCTTTTCTTCTCTGGTAAGACAAGACAGCACAAGTGTGGCTCTGAAATCGAGGTGAGGCAGCACAGATCACCTTACTGAAGGTGCTGGAAGCTGCTTACAAGTGAGAAGTTCCAGGAACCTTGGGAAAAACTGACTTTTGGAGTTACAAAGGTGCAGTATTTGCAATACAAGCAACATGACCCACAGGTTGTATTCCTGAATCTTAATGTCCTTTAGTTTTTACCTAGATCCTCTTTTATCAGATAAGTTGCTAGTGATGGTTATTCTGCAAAGAAAAATGAAACAAAGCGCTGCAGAAAAAATGAAACAAACCAGCTTGCTTGGACTTAACACAATTGTCATGTGTCTTCTAATGTTTCTTAGCTAACCAAGCATCGGATGCGTAATAAGCAAGAGATTCCTGTTTATATTGAGTATATTGTACTTTATTTTTCAGACAGCTCTGGGCAGATATGTAATCAGATAAGTACTTAAGCCCAGGGTCTGGTGACTATTTGTGCCAATTAATAAAAAGATTGCTACATAGTAGACGAAATGGTAATTGGGACATATGTTAGGAAAGGAAAGCACACGTTTTGCCAACTGACTCTGTTGAATATACCTGGCAGAACAAGACAATATCTTACCTATGTATTTCATGTGTATGATACAGGAAACTAGAAATCATAATGTAGCTAAATAGGCACTGGAAATGGGAAGCTCTTTTCCTAAAGTTTTTGAGGTAACATTGTGTTTGTGGAAGTCTCTTTGTATTGTTCATCCTAGTGGTTTGATGTAAAAAGAAATATCTACATAAATTTATCTTATGGTTTGGAGGAAGGTGATAGCAAGTGGATTTCAATACATTAATTTCCAAGCATCATAAACTGTGTAATTTGCTGTTTGGACATTTATATATAAATCAACACAAAGAATTATGAAATAATATTTAGCTGATTATTATTTCTAGCTGACTGAAATATGCTCCGGCCAGCTCTACTGAGCTTGAAACCATGTGACATATTTGAGCCTTTTAGACTTGAGAGCAGTTATCAGTAGATCTCAAAAATAGATTTTCTTGTATCTTGTGTGTTCCTTTTGCATAAGCAAGCAGAATTCACTTTAAAAAGTTCTACACAGTTAATTGTTATTGTGGCAATAATAGCCATATTTTTTTCAGAAGGCTTACATGTGTAGTGACTCTTCATAATCTGACACTTATTTGGGCACATAAATCAAAATTGAGCTTTTAAAAATTCAGGCCTTTGTTCACTCTGGTGTTGCTTATATTCACATTTTAACTTTATACCTTCTCACTCCCCACTTTATATATCTGCAGCTCTGGACAACACATTGCTGATGATCATGAGACTCTGGCTGCTCACTGACATTGCTGGGAAATTGTAGTCCCTGTCACCCTGGGCTGACTTTTGAGCTTGCCAGGTCTTTTTCTTTCAAGTCCTGAGGTGCTGATAAATAATTATAGAGAAGGTCATTCACCTTTCTGTAGGTTTGCTAACTTCCTATGAGCCTTAGTCCCCACTTTACAGCCTCTCTTTTGAAGAAATTGTCTGAACTGACCCTGATTAGCATTGTTAGGGTGATTCATCAACCTTAAATACACAAAGCTTCTGGGTGTGCTTTTTAGGATTTTTGTCTACTTAACTTTTTTGTGCTGTCTCATATTATTAGGTGTTATATTCATTTTGGGAATGATTTTTGGTAAAATGGAGTTTATGAAGGGAGAGACCAACCCACTGGGAGGCTACTAATTAGGATAGATTAAAGGATAATCTTCTTTAGATGTGCATTTGAAAGGATGTCAATGGTGTCTGTCCACAGAATGTTCAGATGTACTTGTATAATTTTTGGCAGATGTCTAATTTCTTTTTAAAGACCTTCAATGATGAAGACTATGCAGTCTCCCTAGGCACATTTGTCCCTTACATGAAGCTAGTGAGCTGTCACTGAGAAGTTGGCTGTAGAGTTTCAAAATTTATTAATGCAGTCAGGGCCCTCATCTGTATACCAATGTATTTTTCTTTATTCCCATCAGCATGTGCTGGATGACTTCACAGATTATAGTCCTTTAACTAGAGGATGGCAAATTCTGCCAGAGATTAACATTCCCAGACCCAGTTTGTTCTGTCTGTCTGTATATTTGTATGTTCTGTCAGACTGTTGCTGGGAACGCTGTGGGTTTGGTTTTACTTGGGAGTGGTTGTAGGGAAATTGCAGGCATTTCTTCTGGAACCTGGCTGAGTAAAGAGACAGATGCTAAGGATAGTCATGTGATGAAACATGCAGGATTTTGTTTTATCCTAGTATCTTGTGGCTTACTATCTGGAGTCACTTTGCTTATGACTGTGATCTTCCCTCCAGCAACTGAGTATGTTTTCATAAATAGAACATAATTGATTTGATAATGCTTTATGTGAGTAGGGATGTTTCCATACCCAAAAGGTAGGGATACCAGATAAATGGTAAGAGCAGATGGCACTGTCATTATCAGAGGAAAACAACTAAAGTTGCTTGAGTGGGGGAAGTGAATCAAAGAATTCTCTGCATAAGCATGCTCTCAGCTATCTTTGTATACTTAGCATTTCAGATTAAGCTCTGCTGCTTTTGCTACTTTGCTTTCAGCTAGAGGCAAGTCCTCCTTTGCTTCACAGACAAAGAACCATGGCAGAGCTGTTGACCTAGGAAGCAGCTGGTGGGAGGACAGTAAAGAACTGTTCTCCCATGGCTAGAGTCAGTCTCAGAGTACTGAGTGACCAAGAGGAGGAAGGGAGATGGGGCAAGGTGGGAATTGTAGCAGTTGGGGAAAAGAAGCCTTGCACAAGCATCTGGAGCTAAGCAGTCTCCTTGTTTATTTCTCCAAGTGGGCTGTCCAGTTTTATCTCCCATATGTGTTTAGCTGCTTGCAGTGCTTGCTTGCTAAGATTTATGAAGTCTGCATAATGTGACTGCATGCTGATCAGCCTTCTTTTTAGAGCACTGAGTTGGTGTAATTGCCTCTAGGATGAAACAAGTCAGTGTTGAAACTTTGCTGTGGGAGAAATGCAGTCCAGTGGTCTTAGTTTGGGGCTAGAAATTGATATTTTGGTGTGTTGCCCACTGATTCATGAGTAGGTTTTTGTCACAAAGTCACCACCCTGAAACAGGAAAAAAAAAATGGAAATCGAAAACAACTTTCTGTAAAGCTGTAAATGAAACATTCACCACTCTTAGAAACATATCTGGAGATATGTTTCTTGGTTTTAAGGTCGTTGGAGACATTGGTGTACACAGTTGTAGTACAAAACATTTTGTTTTATACTTTTCATGTCAGTATTAAAATTTTAAATTTTATTTCTTATTATCATCTAGCTGTAGGTTTTTTCTGATGTGAATCCTAATTAATAGAAATGTTTTCCTTAGTCTGTTCAGTTTGGATTTTTAAAGATTATAATTGAAAGTATTCCTTTCCGCTCTCCTGAATCCTTATTTTTGTGGCTGTTGAGTCACTTCTTTCACATATCATGTGTTAACTGATATTTTTACTTGCTATTTTATTACATTGGTTCTTAGGCTCTCCAGAATGTGTTTCCATTGTGCTATTTGCTATGCAAATGTAGGAGAGTGATGATTTCTCCCTGCAAGGTTCTGTGCTTTCATGTGTAAGCTGGGGGGCAAAGATGGTTCAGACTCGGAGAAGAAATTATGGCGTGTGAAAGGTTCTTAGTATATTAAACATGATGTAGGCAAAAAGAAAAAAAATTCTATTTTAGGAGTCAGGTTCCCTATTTATAGATCTTTGCTCACCTTTCTAAGAGATACATTCAAAGCTGCATCATCTGACGTGATCTAGCAATGAGCTCTGTGAGAAGGCGCTCTTTGAGCGAAAAGGGAGATGAAAAAGCAGGTTCTTTAGCGGCCCTCATTGCTCTAATTACCCGCGTAAAGCCCTTCCCTGCTTCGCCGCCCGCCCGCCGGGGCAGAGCGCGGCCGGCCGCCCCGGGATGCCGCTCCCGCCCCCGGGATGCCGCTCCCGCCCCGGGGATGCCCCGGGATGCCGCTCCCGCCCCGGGGATGCCCCGGGATGCCGCTCCCGCCCCGGGGATGCCCCGGGATGCCGCTCCCGCCCCGGGGATGCCGCTCCCGCCCCGGGGATGCCGCTCCCGCCCCCGGGATGCCGCTCCCGCCCCGGGGATGCCGCTCCCGGGCGCTGCAGCGCTCGCTCCTCGGCAGCGGGCCCGCTCCCGGCTCTCAGCTTCCAGGACGCTGCCGGCAGCCGGAGAGGAGCTCCCTTTTCCCCTCCTTTTCCCCTCCTTATCCGCGGCAAAGAATGGGACCGGCGCCGCAGCTGCATCGCGGTGAGCGCAAACCGGCGGCTTTGCTCGGCGCCACTTGCTGACCTCCTTTTCCTTTGGCGCGCTGTATTTACCTCCTGTGTGTGGCTGCTGTTTTGTGTCACACTTGCAATAAGTTCTCAGCAGGGCTTCTCTGTCCTTCCAATTTTCTTGTATAACTGTATTGCAGTGTCTTTATCCCGAGGGAGCTGCTGCAACTGAAGAAGAGTAGGAGTAAATAAGTTGCTTTGCGTGCCTTGTTTGTTTTCCTTTTACCTTCAGGCCAAGTTCTTGATACTACAAAACAAAGTTTTCCTCTATACTCTGTCAGAACCTGTGAGCACTATTTTTATACTAATTTTTATCATTTTAGTGGGATCCAGGGTAAAAATTGGCTTGTTACTATCAACCTGTCTACCTTCTGTGAAGAATGCTTGTGAAAGCCTGTGTGTGTGCTGGAATATTGATGATGCAGATGACGTTGTGAATCTCTAATGCCAGCAGTACTATGGGATGTTGCCAGGTACTGCATCTCCTCTGGTTTTCCACGTTTCAGCTGAGGTACCTTGTCTCTTAGCTACTTCTCATTTTATGCTGTCGCTTTTATGGAATATTTTGCAGTTCTGTAGATGTTTGATTATTTGGTCTGAAATATATTCTGCTATTTCAATACCCACTATCTCTTGCCCCTTGCTTGTGACTTTTACACTATGCAGAGCAAAGAACAGTTTTGCAATCTGGTGTGTGCAAGTGGTAAAAAGCCTGGTCAAAACAGACAGCTCCAGCGACGATTAGTGACTCGGGTTGTGTATTGAACAGGCAGGGTACAAGTGTTCATGGTAGGACATAGGAGATTGGTAGGGTCTGCAGCAAAGGACAAACGTAACCTTAAGTGGGATTTGTTTCCATGTATCCAGGTTGCTTTCTGACATCCTGTAACCAGGGGCTCAGAAGTCACGTGTCTCTTTCTGCAGTGTTGGTGCTGTGAGTGGAGTTGCTCAAGGCTGTATATAAAACCTCACTACAGGTATAATTTAACTGTTCTCTCTTCAGTTGTAGAAGAATTAAGAGCACTGTCTCTGTACCTTGTTACCTAGTATGTGCTGCAAAAGATTTTTCTGTCATATCTATACCCACATGTATTTTGTTCCTCTTGCATAATTCATAGTTGAAGAATTTGCATTTCCCTGAAATTGCGAGTTCCAAGAGTGCATTGTAATGATGAGAGAAATGGGGGTAGAAGAAGCTGACTGGGTTTGTTTTTTTATTTTGACCTGCCACTTTTGCAAATTTATTTATTGTACAAAAATCTCTTAACTAAGAGGCAGTTGAACTGGTGCCAGTGGAATATTTCAGACTTTAAAAGTGACAAGACCCATTTATATTCATACTGGAAAAAGCATTTTCTGAGCTGCCTCAGCACAAGGTGACCATCTGTCTGTGTCCCCTGCTAACCTGGCAGTGAGGGAGAGCTGAACCTTTGGCTGTCTCCTGTATACAGACACCCATAAACCCTTTTTTTTTCTCTCCGAAGGCAGTTGTTTACTACACGTTTGATATGGGAAACAGGCATGGGCAAATGGGATACTGTTTTGGGCAGATACACAATGGGGAGGTTTTGGTGCAGTGCCATTGTCACAGATAATAACATCCAACTAGTCTATACAACAATCAGTCTCTAGTAGTTGTGGATTTGATAAAACACATAGAATGTGTTGGGATAGCTACAGCTGTTTGAAAGATCTCACTGTTCTTGAATAAGAGGTAAGCATGTATGCTAAAGCAAGCTTTCTTCACAGATCATTGTGTGAATCTTTCACATGGGAAGAATCCTTTCTTTAAGGCAGATGAGCAAAGGACACTTCCAAGAAACTCTCTTGACTGTTACGTTTTAGGAGCTTAGTTTTTGTTGTACTTTTTTTTTTTTTTAATGGATGTAACATAGCTAGCATCAGCAAAGATTTAAAGCACATAATAGGAGAAACTTGGTAAGAGAGCAATTAGCCCTCATTGAGGGGTACTCTTTATGTTATGCTACATCACTGAATCATGGGAATACCCAGTATTGTCCTAGGTCTCCCCAGTCCTCCGTCTTCATTTCCAGGGTGTCACTCTAAAGGCTTCAACCTCTGTTAGATTTTAGTACCTTGAACATGCAATGGAGGCCATATCAGGTTGGGATGTGGCTCATCACAATATCAATAATGCTGTTGATGCCATAAATGCTGCCCTCGATGGAATGATGCAAGCCTACAAGACAAGGTAATCAATTGTAGCTGAGAAGTACTGAGCTGGGAGAGAGGGCATGCTGAAAGGCTGGTGTGACCTTTCCAGATCATCACTCCATTTAGTATAATTAATGAAAATCCCCATGATGAAATGAAATGTCTATGTGCTTTTCTTTTTTTTTGGAGGGGAGTTAAAGTGGGGGAGGAGTTTGGGGAAAGACAGAGATACAGCCTTTGAAAAACTTAAATGACCAAATCTTGTTGTGAAAAAAGGAAGACTGTAAAGAATTGGGCAGCTCAGGTATGTGCTTTTCACTGTCAAATTATTGAAATTAATGTCTTTGTCACTGTTTGCATCACTGCTACATGTCTTCTGACACCTCTGGCAATTTCCCTCTTGACTGAGAATCATTTTTCATCTTCATGATGCACCAGGAATGTTTTATCAGCGCTGCAGAAGTGCGATGTATGTATTCATAGCTTGGCTTTGAAAGAGAGGTGCTTACAATAGGTTAAGATCTCAGGCATCCATAATTTCCCTTTTGGCAATGCTCTGTTTGATCCCCTTTTGCACATCAAATAAGTACACTGGAGGTCAAGGGAGGTGGGCAGTGTAACAAACCTGAATGCTGACTGACACTGCCTAGAAGTCTATGTTAGTTAAAACTTGTATTCAGACCGTGCTGCCACTGATTTTATGTTTAAAAACAAAAATGTGTTCAAGTTTCTGCCAACAACCAGAACTGTCCAATTTAAATTAATCAGTTATTTGTCACTGTCTGGCATATTTTGTCTGAGTTGTTATACATTTTTTGTTGTTGTTTTCTTCCCGTGTTTTTCTGAAGCAACAATAACGTGGAGACATTTGTCTTGCAGAAGAAAATCTCTGAGAATCATTCAAACATGTTTCCTTGGCTTTGTCATAGTAAATTTGTATGTCTAGGAAATGGGACTGATTGCTTGTTGTTTTCTTCTGGTGCTGCTTCTCAATGGTTAGGTACAATCTCAGACTACTTCCCTTGAGAAACACAAAGAGTAGTATGATATTTAATTCTTTCACAACCAGAAACAGCAAGTGAATGCAAAATTGATGCAAATTAGATTTTGTGAAAAATACTCTATTTCTGTTGTATAGTGAATAAAGACCTAACTAATATAAAATTTTAGAAATATGTAAATGGAGTTTTATGGGGGGATTTAGGTTATTATTTTTGAAACAGCAAAACTGCTAGGACTTACCCATATATGTGTGTGTGTGTATGTATGTTTATTTTTAAAAACTCCATCTAGTCACAGGGCACTACTGTAAGGGCCAGACACTCCATAGTGCAAAGTAATTATGAAGTAAATTTCTTACCTCAGGAAAGAAATTGCTTTCTAGTCATCCAGGGCTGTAGTCAACACATCTGTTTCTTCTCACTTCAAGAATATGGTTTCCAGAGTTAAATATTTGGAACAACTGTCAGCAGGTTGTCTTTAACATGTGGCAGTGAGAGGGTGTTCAGGCAGTAGTTGCTTTTAAATCCAGATTTACCTTTATTATATGTGCTTTTAGTGCGCTGCTTCCTATAACCCTACTGCAGTGTGGCTGAAAAATGGGAAAGTATTCAAGAATGGCTCACTTGGTTGCTTCTAAAATTCACAGCCACCTTCACATCTTATGATAGAGACAAATCTGGATTCCAACTGCTGAACAGTTTCCTACAGGCTGTGTCATAGCAGTGTCCTTTTAGAAAGGTCCAATGACATTTAGAGAGTTTGGACAGAAAGTTAGGGAGCTCCAAGGGTTTTGTTTTATGAAAATGCTGTCCTAATTTGTGAATGGTTGGCTTTTTCTAAACACTCCCAAAAAGAATAAACAGAGGCAAAAATAGAGACAAGACTTTATCAGTGCTTTCCTCCACAGCAGCTACTGATATGAAAGCAGATAAGACTTCATGCCAAAGAAAAACCTTGTTCTGAATGTTTATTCTTCTGCTAAAAGGGGCAGTGCTGATGCCACTGAAGTCTTAAAGAAGTTTTGGAGAAAGAAAAAATTAAAATTTTTGGAAGAGGAGCATTATCAATAGTCATTGCACAATCTTTTTAGTCTTAAGCTTCAGTACTGAAGTGATTTCTTACAACTCAGGAAGGCTGATGTAAACACAAGACTTCTGAGATTAATGTGAATCCTGTAGCATTTTGCAGACCTTCAGTTATGTAAAGAACTGGAGCAAAATCATCATTCCCTAATTTGACAACAGAGTCTTGCCTTGTTTTTGAGCAGAATGTGTGGCCTCCTTTAACCTTTCCACCTCTAAGGATATCAACACATGGAAACGAGGATTTTTCACAGAGTATTGTGGTGCCTTTTCTTCATTTGCTGTTCACCTGTGTTACTCTGACCCAGTTCAGAGATGGAGATGGGCCTTTTGTGTTCAGCAATACATACTTAGCTCAGCTTTTATGGCTGGTGATGGAGTAGACATAACTTTTTGGATGCCAATAGAAAGCACATTTGTTTAATTGACTCTGATCCTTCACTCTTACCTGCCCAGTGGGATGCTTCAAAAGGAGCATGTTCTTCTGCATAGATTGTATTAAACAATGAAGGTTTGCTTGATGCAAAAATTATTCACTGCATGTCTGCCATCTGTTCTCCCTGTCTCAATCTGATCAGTAGAGCTCCTCAATTATTCGAGTGAAAAAACCTTGAGTGAGAAAATGGCATTAATGTTTTATGCCACTTTTTTTTTGGCTGAATAAACAATACTGGAGTATTCAAAGGATTAATAGATCCTTCCTGTTGGGCTTCAACTGTATTATTATGAGAAATTTTGTCTGCAAAAATATGAGCCTTACAGTACCTCTGCAGGCATAAATTATCTGGTTTTTCCTCTTGAAGGATAGCTTGTTGGCCTAAAGGCAATTTATTTTCATTTACAATGTACTATAGCTTTCATGTTCTTTTTCCAGTGCATGCCCCCATATGCAATATTACCTCCCTACATACATTAATGTTTGTACCTTAAAAAAGAATCAAATCTAAGCTTTTGCATAGATAACTGAAAGCTGGTATTGCATAGAGATGAAAAAGAAAAAAATCTAAGACACAGCAATTTACAATAAAAACAAAACCATGAAATGTTTGTGCCTTTTTTTGCTGTCCATATGGGATTAGGGTATTGCTGTGGGAGCTTGGTATGCAGGTTCCAGTTTTGATTCCTGCAAAGTAATTTAGCAGATGAAAGCTGCTGGCCTTGATTAGGCAAAATAAGGACCCAAACTTGAACACTGTGCCACAAATCTCACCAGTGGCCTCTTGCTGAGATGGCTGTACCTTTGTGTTTTCCTTTTTTCAACAATGAGAATTGCCTACCAAAGTTTATCTAACACTTCTCAAATGTAATTTTGCCTGAAATTGCAGGAGGTCAGAGTGCATATTGAAATTTTCTTTTCCTGCTTCTAGGCAACACAAGAATAATATAAAGAGGTTCAATTCTGCCGTTTCCCTTCTGACACTGACAGTGAAATTTACTGTTGTATATGGTAAATTTAATCCCACTTGAGTGCTATAAATGTGTGTATGTATGAGCATATGTTTGCAGGGCTGTCTTCTGATCAAGACCTAAGTGAGCTTAAGGTAGGTTTGATGCTGGCTTATTCCATAGGATTTTGTTTCATTGCATTGAAAAGTTGAAATGCACAGAAGTTTCAATCAAGTTAAAGCTACACAAACCTCAAAATAGCATGAGTTCATGACATTATATATCCTAACTAGATGTTACAAAGGTGTTGATTTATCAGACTGCTGCCTGTTCCTTCAGTATGCTGAAAAATTTGTAGAAAGTATTGTTTTAAGTTGCAATAGAAAATTTCAGGCTGTTCTGTTCTTACCTTTATAAAGATTTCAGAGTTCTGTTTTTTTTGTATCTTTATCTTTACTTTTGTTGCTATGTTGCCTTATTTCTAAATATTAAAGGTGACTTCTCTGTAGAACTGAATTTGTGCTTAAGGTTAGTAAAGTTTTTAAAAGTCTCCTATTGTAGAACAGAAGAACAAAGCAGAGATTCTTTATTGTTCAGACAGCACTGCTACATTTGTTGACTACCAACACATTTTCTAAAGATTTAGGGGATGTAAAGAAGGCATTGTATTAATTGAACTTGTTCCAAATCAACTGGTATGGTTTGTATTGTGATATTTTAACAAGTTCATTATAATGTTTCTATCAGAATCAATATGCTAATGAAAGCAGAATTGGGTGTTATATTTTGGACTAAATTTTTTACAATATGTTTTCTACAAAGGCTTATTAGGAAAGTAAATTACTTACATATGGAAGGTATGTTGATCAGAGCTGATTGAGAGAATGTTTGCAATTGAGTTTTCCATAAACCAAGAAACAGCAGCTGGCAGAATCTTGTCTTTGAATTATGTAATATAATGAGGCGTGTTACTGAAGTCATAGAACCATTAGGTTTTGAAAAGAATTTGAAGATCACTGAGTCCAACCATTAACCCAGCACCACTGTGTTCACCACTTAATGATGTCATCAAGTGCCTCAGCCACATGTTCTCTTTGAATGCTTCCAGGGATGGTGACTCAACTGCTTCCTTGGCCAGCCTGTTCCAGTACTTGATAACCCTTTAGTGAATATTTTTTCCCTATATTCCATTGGAATATTCCATAAATAGTTCGAGAATCTCATGTTGTCCCTCTGAACCTTTTCCTGAGAACAATAAAAAGAAAACAGAGAAAATGCAGTGGGAAAGAAATATCATGTATCTCTCTCACCACTCTTCTCAAACAGAATAAAGGAGACTAAGCCAATTTTTCTTGAAACTGGAGAACTAGAGAAAATTGAGTGTTATTTTCTTTTTTATTTTGAGTATAGGGCTATAAAAAAGCTGTGCCATACCAATGTCTGTGCTTCCAAATATGTGCCAAGTGCTGACCATCCCATGTAGGAAGATACCTTTCCTGAAGGAAGGCACCATCAGTTCTGCAACTTATCTGTGCTTTAATCTAAAGGGTTTTGGTTGCTCTTGGATCAGGTGAGGTCACATCTTAGACATCAGTGGTTATGGTGATGATTACTTATATTACAATTTTTGTCTAGTATGATTTGTCTCATCCATATCTCTTTACCTGTTCTGCCATGACCTAAAAAGGGACTGCCTTGTACATAAAATACTGAAGAAACTACAGAACTACTGAACTTAATAGGGTATCTTAGAAGTGCAGGGCTCTTTAGAATATTGTAAAGTGAAAAGAGGGGCTCCTGTGTCTTAAAATATGCATAAATTATGGCTTCATTTCTGTTTCAGGCATTGGTGACACAACTCCTATGGTTTATGATATGAATGGCCTGAGGCAACAGATTTTAAGAAATAATGTGCTCCATTATTCTCTATAATGAGTTTAGCACACAACAGGAGTGTATACTGGCTGTTTGCTAAGGACTGTAGTCTTCAGAGAAACTGAGTTTTAGCTGTGTGTATTATAGGTGTTGAAATGACTGAAAATGAACTGTGTCAGCAGTATAAATCTGTTGACAGTTGCTTGAATATGAAGTGTGAGAATACTTATTTATTTTCTTTCCAGTGTTAGCAGTATGCCTTCAGCCAGATAGTAAATATAGTGGGGATTTTCTATGTTGCAGGTTTTGTTGTTTTGTTTTGTTTTGCCATTTATTTTGTTTCATTTATGGGCACTGTGACTGTTATATGTACTTATATGCACTTGTATTTTTGGGATTTTTTAGATAAAATATTCTCATTTGTCTTTGTGATTTTTTTCCCCTCCTTTCTCTTTGAAGAAAAGCTAAGTTGTCCTGAAAATGTTGAAAACCCTGAATCTTGAACTCTTCTCTCTTTTTGCAGAACTTGATCTGCAAAAGCAATAGTAGCTCAAGCTTCTTAATTCACCTGCTATATCTACAGGTTGTCCTGGAAAGGCTCTCTGGGACTGATTTAACTAGTTCAGTCCTGGGACATATTATAGAATTCTATAAAAAAATTTATAGACTTCTCTCTTAAGACTATTAAATAGGATAGTAGACCTTTAGGTAGGAACAGATTTTAATCTTCCTTGGTTTTTCCTTGGTACAAATTATGTAGAGGAAAAGCATTAGAAAGCTTTAGAAAAAGTAATTAGAATGGATTATACTTGCAAGAAGACTGTTGCTTTCATTAGAATTACTGATAACTTTGATTCTCTCTACTCCACCAATCCTTTTTGTCAGCTCATGGGAGAGTATTCCTTTCCCAAAGAAGTATTGCAAAGATGATGTGATAATCTTAGTAGGGATATGCTAATGGTTAGATTAATCTGAAATATCTTGTGAAGTTACAATTTTATTTTATTTAGAACATGTTGATATTTGTATGTCAAGCATTGTAAAGGTAAATTACAATTTGTTTTCAGGTATCACTTTTCACTTCTTGATATCCATAGGTGCTGTTTTTTGGGGTTTTTTTTTGGTTTTTTTTTTTTTTGTCCAATTATGCATCCATGACAAAGAATGGCAGTATATTTTTGGTGCTTTTACACATGAATTTTACCAGCCTCTGTACTTCAGTACTATGGAAATAGTACTCCCACATACATCCCAACCAAAGAAAAATCCTAAACTGGGAAAGGACATGAATGTGCAGCACAAAACAATACTGTCATAGAGAAGAATTCTCTGCAGGGTTCCTATAGTATTTTTAATTATTTCCTGTTATAATACTTTTTCTGCAATAATTGTCAAGGGCTTTTTTTTTTTTTTTTTATTACCTCTGACTATTTAGAAGGTATTTTCACCTTTTTTTATTCACATCTGGGCAGGACTTGGAAATTCAGAGGGAACATAATATATCAGAATACTAAAGAGGATCTGATGGAACCAGAAATTCTGTACAGCTCCCAAATAACATGCTTAGAAAAATGCAACTTTAAAATGCAAAAAGCACTAGAAAAGCAAGCAAGCTTTGCTTTTTATTATTGGTGCACATTTGCATAACTCAGTAGCTCATAAGATTACATTGAAATATTTCTGGTTATGAACACAGTATAACATATGACACATGCTAATTGTAAAAATATATTTTAGTTGACTGAAGTATTTATGATGGTGTTTAGCACAATTAGAGATGTTCAAAATAACACTCAGTGTTGACTGTTGTACTCTAGCAAATTAGTGTTTCCAATTAATAGTCCCTCTGCATGTGTGCTTACAGAATATGCCTACTCAGGCTTCAATATTGTGGGCAATAGCTAGAGAAAAGTAATTACTTGAACTTTCCAGTGTATATTTGGGTGCTAAGTGTTTCACTGTTGTTCCCCTTCCCCAGTTATATGCCATGAAATTTTTATTTATATTTTTCCTATGAAGATGGTAATTCCTTTTACTTTTACACTTCAAAAGTCATGGTGAAGTTATCTATATTACATGTCATTCATAAAAGCATTTGTCCATAGGTGCATGATCATACCAATATTTTTATTACTGCACCTAAATAGGCTAGACAAACATACTCTTTCCACTGAATGATTTATAAAGAGAAGTGCCTGTAAATTCTACCAACTTTTGACATAATTTTACCTATATCTAGATCTTGTCTCTGGACTCACAATTACATGATTTTCTGAAACCTCTTTACCATATCAGTCAATGAACAAATGATGTGTGTTAATCATTGTGAAAATAAAGTAATATGTAAAGTCACTTGAGATTTTAGAATATTTTATGCTCATTGTAGTTGTAGATGCATATATTCTGCATATGATTTTATGACTAAAAATTAGCATAGAGATCAATACAGGTGCAGGCAAATAGTATTTATGCTTAATAAATTATTTATGCTTTCAATCCATAAATTACTTATATGAAGGCAATGTTAGAGCTTCAGAAGCAATGATCACAGGGGACAGCAGCTATTGGGGTTTTTAAAAATTGTTTCTTTAACCTTCTTAAAATTGGGGCACCAAATTCACTGGCACATATGCAATGGCATGTTCTTTGTAGGTATTTTTCTAAATCATACTTGATTTAACTCTGAACCCAGTGGTGAGATGAACTCTAAAGTCATAATTATTAATTTACAGGACAACCATTTATCTGGCATGCTTTATTGAAAACATCAACTTTGATGAAAACCAGTGTGAATCTCTTTAGCTATGTTCATGATCACTTAGTTGGCAGATTCATGTTAGACAATAGCCATTATCAAGTCAGAAATCTTGTGGTCTTACTCTGCTACCTTGCATTACCCTGGTATCCTACCTGAAAGAAAAGTACAAGTATATCCATAGGAATAGGATGAAATTTGAATTGGTCTTTGATCAGAGCCAGAAAAATTCTTAGTGGCATCTATTTGCAGTGTTTGTGTCAGGATGATGATGTACACCCAGCAGCTGCTGAGAAGAACCTTTCCTGCCCATTCAGACTTAAGAGACCCCAATTACACTCTTTAGTTGGGGATACTGAGGTAGTATGCAATGAGAGGTGTCTGCACCTACCTGATGTGGGTGACTCTTTGCAGAACCTGCAATTTGAAGTGATCTTACAACATCCTTCTACTCCTACCAAGGTACCTGAACTTCCTTCCAGAGGTGGTGGATTCTGTTGTTTCCCTAACCTCTAGTCTAAATTCTCTGTTTAACCAAGCTGGTCTTCTTCCCTGACAACTTGACTTTATACACCTGGGGACAGCCTGCTCCTGAACATTTAACGATCCTTTTTTTAAGCACATCCAACTTTCCTGGGCTCCTTTGCCCTTCAGGACTGACTCCTAAGGGATTCTGTCTACCAGTGTCCTATAACAGGTCTAGCAGGGCATGTCCTCTGGAAGGCTCATTTATCAGTTGTGTTAGGCAGTTGTCTTCTGCACCCTCTGGGAACCTCCTGGTTTGCTTTCTCTCTGCTGTGTTGTATTTCCAATAGACATCTGAAGTTGAAATTTCCCATGAGTACAAAGTGCTGTTATAGATGATATTCTGAGATATTAGTACTAGATGCTTAAATGGTACCTCTCTCACAGGCAACTTCAGCTCCAGTTGCTGCTCAGGAAATATTCAGCCAGAGAAGTGACATCAGTAATCCTTCCAAGTCTTGTTCAATTTGTTTGATTAAAACATTAGGCTTATAAAGCTCAGGTGCTAGAAATTTAAACTTAATGGTGTGAGGTTTGATAGATGTTTTTGTGTGCTGCTCAGACACCTCATCTGCAATACTTTTCCTGAAGCACTATCTCTGATCTCTGAACCTGATCAATGTACAAAACAATGGATGAGACTGGATCTGTAGGCTACCAAATTGATTTATCGTGGCCTTGATTCCTAGATTTTTTTTTTTTAAGTGATGCTTGAAGTTAGTTTGCAAGAAAGATTCACAGGTAATCAGCAGGGAGATGCAATTACTTACTAAACATATCACACTTACAGGAGGAGGATACATTTACTGTTTTGTCTCTTGAAATGCTATTACTGCTTTATAGGAGTTAAAAACTGACTGCTTTTTCAAAAGTGCCTAAGAAGTTAAGCACCTGTGTGGGTCTCTGCCTGCAAGCTGAAGGCAATCCTTTCAGAATGCTCAAGCCAGTTAAATAATTATATCAAAGTGAAATAGAAATAGATCCTTACTCTTGCAAGAATTGTTATAATCTTGGACAAACTGTTATATTGGGCAGCATGAGAGGCTCTATACATCCTTCATATTCTGTATTTACCTGCTCATGATAATGCCTAAATTATTGCAAGTCTGTTCCTTAACACTTTCTACTTCAGGGAGAGTATTTAGCCCCAATATTCTTCTGTCAGAACCAAGTAAATTTGTAGAGTTATGTGATGAACCATGGATTTTTTGGTAGCAGATGTAGGGAATATATACTGAAGCTCATAAAAAATGCATTTCATATCAAATATTTGTATTAATGGAGAAGTTAGCCTCAGAATTAAATTACTGAAAGTCAGAAAGCATGCAAGTCCAGATGGAAGTGCTCAGTTCAGGACCTCTAATTACTTCTATTTTTGAAGTTTCAGTAGCATTTTTTGTGGTGCCTTTTTTTTTTTTTTGTGAAGAGGGCAAGTAATACAAACTAAAGTATGAATTAGACAGTGTTGTGTACATTTTTAGAGGGAAGTTGTAAAAATAAATGAAGCCTACTTACAGAATGGAGGGGAGATCATTTACACTGTAATGTCACCATATGTTGAAGTAAGGAGCTTTCTTTATGGACCTGTAGCCTTCCTTATTATTCTTATCAAATTGCTGTCTACTTATGATATGGCTAATTGGAGTTCCATATAGGGTTTTTTTGTCAGAGTCATAGTCTTGCACCATCAAGAACATGCTAAGTACAGCACTGGTTTTTGAGCCAACAGTAGCCACTTGCATTGGAAGCTCTTCTTTTAATCAACATCCCCTGATTTTTTTTCCTCCATGTATCATTTTAGGGTTCTATTCTTGGTTTCATTACAATTCCTCAAACATTTGTTTCTTTTATGTGCATTTTGGGTCCATGCCTCCTCTGACCCTGACACATGTTGTCTTGCTTTATGAGGAGAATGAAGCATGGAATCCATTGCTCTGTTTTCTCCTCGTGGTTACTTGGAACTTTTCTGCCACTTAGAACTAAAACAATGTGCTTCAACTTTGTTTCAATGAACTTCTTAAAACAGAATTAACTGTGATTTTTCTTAAGCCTTGTTTCTCAGGGTAAGCACATGACCTTCCATCCCCTCTCTTCATGTCTCTACTTTTTAGTCATTCAGTTGATTGCCACTGGTATTAATTGAATATAGATGGCAAGAGAAATCAAAGGTACTAGCTAATAGAATTTTTTAAATAAAAATGGCTGCATAGATGTACAAGTAAATTCAAACTGAAGAAAAATTCAAGTGTTGATGGAAGTATACCATATTATGTGCAAGAAACTTAACCACAAAATGTTTATACATTTCTATATTTCTGGGAGGGGAAGCTTTGACCAAAACTTGGGAGTTATTTGAGACAGGCATCCTGACATTCTGTATGTTTTTTTTTCTGTGTATTGTTTGAGTCTGTAAGTGTTCTTTGTCACAAAATAGTTTGTTAAATGCTTTAACACATCAGTTTGCTTGCATTGGTAACTTCAGTCTTCTCCATTCACTAGTTAAGCTGTCTTTTCTTGCTAATCTTTTCCTCTCTGTTCAGTGCTCATTGTGGCACAATGCTGCAGGTAATGCTTCAAAATAGTTTTTTAGACTCAGAGAGGCAAAGCACTTGCCTTGCCACTTCTCCCATTGTGCCCAAAGGTATCCTCCTGTTCAGTGACCTAGTGAATGACAAAGAGAAATGAAAGTGGACTTCTGTCTTCATGCTCTGCTCTGCTGGAAGGAGGGAAGCCCAGCTGCTTTTAGACAGCAAGACTGAGGATAGAACCAAATTACACACTGCGAATAATTAGAACAACATGGATTTAATATCATTATTGCCAGGCATTATTGTAGTAATTTCATAGCAACTGCTTTGTTCCTGGTTTCCTTAAATAACGTCAGGTTGTAGGCAATCAGAGAAAAAAAATTCAGGTTCAGTTACCTAAGTTATTGCTCATATACTTCTCCAGCTTTTCTATTGCCTCTTCAATATAATATTTTTCTTTGACCTAGATAACTTTTCATTTGACTCCTTGAACTCAGGAACAGAAATGTTGAGAATATTCTCCCTTCTTTTTTGGATGATTTCAAACACCCTTTCATTGATCCTCTTCCATTCTGTTTTGAATTTCAACACATTGATAGATACTGTCTTCTGAATGGTAAAAAATAAGAAGCAGTGGAGGAAGGGGAGAGGAAGAGGCTTTGTGGTTATAAAATCAGAAGTGGTGTTGGTGGCTCCAGTAACTCTGAAGGTCAGCACTGTATAAATGTAAAATTCCATCTTATGTGAGATGTGACAAATGAAAAATGAGAGTATAATCTGTGACATCCACTGATGAGCCATAGGACTGTGTGCACTGAGTAGTACAGATGTCTTCTGGAGAATGGAATAATGGAGTTTAAGGTCTGTAATTAAGAAGTCCAGAATAGAAAATTTGGATGTAGCTTTATAGGAAAAAAATACTTACATAGTAAAATGTTTCCTGGTCATATTGTTGACTTGATGAGACACTTTTTGGGGGGTGGGCTGGAACACTGAAAACTAAGCTTTTAGAGGGAGATGCAGAGTGGAGGTGGTCGCTACATGTATTAGCACTGGTAAGTCAGATTTATTTAGTCATTTATTCCTGAAGCAGACCATACCTGCATTATTTGATGTTCCAGTGGATGAGGAATCCGAGATACTGCCAGTAACTTGCATATGGAAGCCATTTGCCCTGGAAAGCATCCATTTTGTGATGCTCTGACTTCTAGCCCTACATAATGGCCAGATGTCAGTCAGAAGCTGCACTCGTGTTTTCTGCAAGGGATAGGTTTACACTAGTGAGCTGATTTTCATCAGGACTGTGATTTTGGTATTGTTGCCTCACAGTTTGTGCTTGCCTTGCTTTGGCTTATCTCATAAGTTGGTCATGGAGCACAAAACCTGACTTTTAGATGAGCTTGTTTGAGGCAAGGTCATCTCCTGTGTTCCAGGACTGAATTAGTGCTTGGTTCCTGGGCTCAGACTGGGGCAGAAATGCATTGCTTGCATCTGAACCATTTGAGTGCTGAGTTGACTCTGCTGGGCTGGAGCCTCCTACTTGGCAGAATTATTTGCCAGCACATCCATAGCTTTTGGCACAAAACCTATAGCTTACTATCTCCTGTAGCAAAAAATACAATGATCACTAGGGGTGTGTGTCCTAGTTCAGTGTCCTAGTGAGTTAGATCGGAACAGAAAATCTTAATAGTGTCTCTCTCTGACTCGAGTGCTTGACCTAATGATGACTGTACATCTGTTTTTGTAATGTGTGGATGGAAGGTGTTTTTCTCCAAGCTGTGTAATACTTTGGATTTACATTTTTTTTAAGTGGCAAAGATCTGCTTTGTTGCTTCTATTTTATTTTTACTGTTAATTCCTGATTGCTGAATTGCTATTCATGTTTCCTTATGTCCCACAACACTTACTCTGTTATTCTTCTGTGTTTCTTTTGTGCAATTTTAATTGACTATTTCCTTCTTAATTAGATATGTGGCTGCAACTTTGAGGAAAAAATCCTGGTAATTGATTTCTCACTCAAAATATGTGTTTTAAATATTTTTAGTGTTGACACAGTGCTATTAAATCATAGCCGAGAACCTTAATAT
Organism: Chloebia gouldiae; assembly: GCA_003676055.1. Classification (NCBI taxonomy): domain Eukaryota; kingdom Metazoa; phylum Chordata; class Aves; order Passeriformes; family Passeridae; genus Chloebia; species Chloebia gouldiae. The sequence goes on from QUSF01000004.1 coordinate 36,000,567, forward strand.
CAGCCTAGCTTACTCAGGTGATTTTAAGATAGCATTTTTTTTCTGGTATCCTCTCTAATGCTTTGGTCAGTGGGGAGAATAATCCTCCAAGCCCATCTGCCTCTACTATTTGAGTGAAAATAAGAGCTGAGTTTTGAATGAAAATGGGAGCTGGGTTTACTTATAATTTTCAGATGGATAATCTCTGGTCATTTCTATATTTTGTCAGGGTATCAGCATCCAAAAAAGTCATGAAACCAGCTGAGCTAGGAAGGTTAAGGAAGCAGCTAGTCTGCATCTCTGTAGTAATCCCATAGAAGTGAGACTGCTGTAGAATCAAAAACATTTAGGGTAAGGGAATCAAATGGAATAATCTTTTTTTTTTTTTTTTAAGAATACTTTCACATTAGCACCCACAGTACTGTGTGCTGTTTTCAATAAATTTTTGCAAGCTAAGCAGGTGCTGGTGAAGTTAGTGTAACATACTGTGAAAAATATTTTTCATGCAAGGCCCATTTCCCAAAATTCTTCAGGGTTGAACAATGTGTGTTATTGTGATACCTAAATTTATTATAGTGATGGTGGTGAGGGAACACTGAAATTAGATGATGTGAAAAATTTTCTTATTTTAAAGTAACTATTTACAAAACTAGCCAAAACATTTCTGTATTAAAAGGTTAATTAAACAGCAACACATTATTTTATCATGTTTGCTCTATTTTCTAAAGTGGAAAGAAAACACACTTAAGACTGTTGTGAAGATGTTTGTCCAGTGGTCTCAAACATACATGAGTGTTCTTTTTTTTATGAAACAACCTGATGTTTTTAAACCCTTCTTAGAAACACAGGAAGATCTTAAAATTTTTAAAGGTTTAACTACGTTTCATCTCATATTGAGAAAAAATTAATTTGATCTGAAACTGTTTGCTTGCTCCTTGCAATTACTTGGAAGGCCTCCTTATCATCTCGGATATTCCCTTTTAATTTAGATAGAGTTTGGTCAAACTAGAATCTTGAATGACTTGATCCTTTTACCTTAAATTTTCTCATATAGTACCTATGTATGATTTAAAAAAAATTTACTTGTAATCTTCAATACTTGTGTGCCCTAAATATATTCAAACTTTCTTTTTTGAAATGGCTCATATTTAGAGCATGGGTGAAACCTGTTTGTGTTCCTGTTTAAATATTTTGCTATGTCTGGGAAATTTCCAGGGGAAAACCAGAATGCTAACCGTGTATTCCTTAGCAAGGAATTCAGGACACCATAAAATAACAAACACCCCTTCAAACACAGCTCTTGTTACCTACAGCTTTTGTATAACTTTCAACACCAGCTGGTGGATCTTTATATAAAGAACAAAAGTGTAGTTGCAGCACCATTTTCAACTCTACTGAAACAAAATGAAATGCCCTGGGGCAATGCCTCTTACACATATTTTAAACCTTTCAGTAAAGATGTGCATGCTTATGTAATAATGTTAACTTTCTCTGATGCTTTTGATGCACCACAGTGAAATTATACCAGCTCTTGAAGCTTTTTGTACCTACTGAGTTGAGAAAGACAGCAACAACCTATGTTAATGGGTTGTAAATAGCATTGTTTAAACTTGCCTCACAGCTCCACTAGGTTTTGATATGCTTTTCTGCCCTCATAAATATTTATACCCATCCATGCTTGACAGCTGAAGGAAACCTGTCCAAGCTAGTCTTTTGGCCTAATCAATGTAAATTTATAGAAGTTCCTTTCTGGAATGCTGAAGGCAGAGAAAACAACTGGAGTGCTGCTGTGGTAATCTCCATCCTAGCCACACATCAGCAGCAAACTCGCTGTCTTGTGACATGGGAAGTGAGAGTGGGTCAACATTCCTCATTATCTGAATAAACTAAATGCTTGCAGTACAAAAACTACTCTGTGTCCTGCCATTCACTGTTAAAACTTTAGGGATTTAAAACTATAAATATTATCAACATCATGAATTGAATAGCAAATCTTTACCATACTCATGCCTCTTCATCTGTGGAACAGTATAGTATATCTTTTTCCTTTGTTATACTATTGGTGTGAATATGAGAGCGCTTATGGAAACTGTTCTGGGAAACGTAGTGAATGGCTAGCAAACCCTGAACTGTAAGGGTCTCAAACCAGTAGAAGCTGCCTTGTAATATTATTAAGGGAAACTAACAAGAGAAACCTAATTTTGGGTAGTTTACAGCACAGTGGCAGGATTGCCTTAGAAGGATATCTAGCCTTTATTAAGGTTTTAAGGATATTCAGCTATTGTAGGCTCTAAAAATAGTGGTGGAGGTGGTATAAAAGTCCCAAGGATTTTTCCTGCAAGGAGAGGAGGTAGCGTGGCAATATGGGTAGCAGACTCCTGCAACTCCTAGCTCTTTCCCATTTGATAATGATGATCCAATATCTGTTGGAAGTCAATGAGTTTTGAATGCCTGTTTTCAGCACCTTGAACTGAGTTTGCTCTGATTAAATGTGTTCAGACATAGTAGGTGCCCTCTAGGTGCTGGAGTGCTGGCGAGAAGAGTAAAGGTAGGAGCAGCTGGAGACATTTGGCTGGCTGCAGGTTTTGCAGATGTGGGAGAAGAGATGGCATGTAAGCGAGCATGTAGGAGCCCTCCCCTCTGGCAAGATGTCAGGATCTATTTGGCAGACTGAGGCTCAGCCTGCACGAGGGCTGAGCCTGCCTTGGAGAGCCCAGCTGAGGCAGGTGCTTGTGCATTTGGCAGCAGTTTGGGGTCTGGGCTTTGCTGTCTTGGGAAAGAGGGGTCTGCTGGAAGCAGCTAAATTGCTGTGACAAAGAGGTTCTTGTGCCTGGTGATGATGTTATGGAGTAACTACGCTGTAAAGAACTGATTTAAGTGCATGTTCAGCACAGCTGGTACTGCATCACAAGGGTTTTTCTAATGTACTTATGGCAGAGAATGTGTTAATGCCTCTCACTGTTTTCCTTAATGCAGTTAGGGATAAATCTTTGAAGTAAGTTTCAGTTACTTAAGCTGCTTAGTTCAGTTAGGTTCATTTCAAACTCACTGTACCTTGCTTATATGACTGAACTACTTTAACCCTGTGGATAATATTACAAACCTATGACATGGTGGTTGTGGTGCAGAATGTCAGAAGACTGAAGCTGACTATCAGTACTGCAAGTATTACTGTGCAGGGTGGGACTTGTGCCATATGTCTAGTTCAGCATTTAGACTCTGGCCTAAACTGTAGTGCTATCCCTTCTCCTCTTCCTGTAGAGTTGAGGAAGGGAAAAGATTACTTCTCTCAAATAATTTATACTCTTTAGATCTTTTACATGTCTAATTTTAAATTATGGTGAATCGTATTTATGGCAGTAGATATTTTCTTAAATTGATTAGCTAAAGTATGCTGGAAATTTAGTTGTCTAACCTAATAAAGTTAAATTATTCTAAATTGATCTTTATATGCAGGCCAACTGGTATCCTGCAATTGGTTTTGTAAAGAAACGAGCATAAATGTATGACACCTATTAACTGTTTGGTTTTAACCTGCCCTCCTTTCCTTTCTAAAATACAACACAAAAATCATTCTAAATTTAATATTCTTATTTTTACTGTGTGATTTCAAAAGCCAAAACAGATCTGAAAAGTTGGGGAAAAAATGAAAGAATTCTAGGTTCTAAGCCTATTTACTCCTAATTGTGGCCTAGACAATTGAAGAAAAACAAGGAAAATGATCTTAGTAAATGCTGCTTCTGTGGTGTACTTAATTATATTTGAAATGGTAATCTTGTGATTTAAAAACAAATCAAAAGAGAAAAAATCAGCAAAACAAGGCTGTGAGCTATAGATATTTGCATTTCGAAACAATTTGATTCAAGATCTCTTTAGGCAGTATTAGCTACAGAACGTTTCCCATGTGTTTTACATATATTTTGTCATGTTTTGGCATATGACCAGACAAAATAATAAAACTTCCATTTGAGAGTTCAGAATAAAATCTCTTTGCCAAAGCCTGTTTGCATTAATTCTCCTTTAGATTTAGCCAATTGAGTGATGTGGCTGTAGTCTGTAATCATTTTGCTTGCTTAAGCATATGTGATATAAAAAATAGTGTTTATAATGCAGTTGTCACACTGATGCACAAGGATGTGCTAGCTCAGGGCGTCCATTGCTGATATCTGCATGGTTTCTCAGCTGTAGGTGTTGAGGGATATATTGTTAGCTAAGATTTTTCCAAGAGAATGAAACTTTAGAACCTTTAGCAATGCTCAGTCAAGTCTGAACTTCTGGTGTTCCAAATGGCCAGGAGCCATCATCTTTGGACCTTTAAATGGTATGGGGGGAATGGAAAGCTTATGAGTCTACTGATATAATAGCATGGCAATGGGATTAGTGTTGATCACTTTGTTCAGGAGAGAGGCTTGATTGAGGGTGATGTCTGGCAATATTACGTTAGGTTGCTGTGTAATCCACTCTGTAATAGCTGTTGTCAGCTTTGACTTTGGGCATTAATCACAGTTTGTCCTCCACACGTACTCAGCCGGGGTTGAACACCGTGAGCCTTCCCTCTGTAGCTATCTGTGATTCAATATCAAATTCTACTCAGTGTATCAACAGCCAGGCTACATCAGACTGTTTACAATCACAGTGAAATGTAGAGCTAGAAAAGACCTCTATTCTGTATCTGTTTTCACTTTTCCAACTTTTAAGCTTGACCTAGATTTGTGCAGCTCTCCCAGAAGAGAATCTGTAGTTCATCCAAGTGAAATGCCTTATACACGAACATTCCTTGTGTGATCTATATCTATATATCTATCTAAAGTGAACAGCAAATGAGATTGTCACTCTGAAGGGTTATATTTCTATACATTAACTTATTCCTGCTCTGTTATCTGATAATTTGACATACTAGTATTTTAATAGGAAACAAGTTTATTTCTATAAGTTGTCATGTTCCTCATAACTTGCTCTAAAAATCACTTCTAATCAGATCCAATAACATCTGATATCTCTTCTACTGAGACCAGCTTATCTTCATGACAACTTTGCATTTACACAAAGATCATTCCCCAAGATTTAGTTACTTGTATCTCACTTATGTGAGGCTGTCTGAGGAGCTGAGTGTACTTGTTCACTAGTATTTTCCCCTTCCAAAAAATTATTATTCAGAAGAAAAGATAATTACAATGTTGAAGATGAATGGTCTAATCTGCTGCCTTGAATTTTCTCATTTTCATGCGTTATTAATATTTTTTGGCTGGGTGTGGGAAGCACAAGCTGAATGTGGATTCCCATGCTGGCTGCTGTCTGTCCACTGCCACCTGTTTCTTTCCAGGTGAATATCTTAGGTGTGCCCCTGTCCTCTAGCTTATGATTTAGGAGATTTGCAGGTTTGAGTTTCTTGTATCTTTTAATTGGCTCTATACCACGTGCTTTTAAATTCTGTGGAACAAGGAAGTTTTCTGACTTGGAATGAACACAAGCAGCTCTACTGCCTGGTGTCTATAAACCCCAGGGAACTGGGAGTGTAATCTCCTCTGCCTAGGGATGAACTACTTTTGTCTGTCTCCTAATGCTAAAGCATTCCTGCTTGGCAAAATTGCTCATTTACCCCCAGCTCTTCTGAAGAAAAATAGCTTTCTTAGTATTTTAAGCCAGGCTTTTTATTGTTGCTGCTTTAGTTAGCAGCTATTCAGACTCTGGTCTCTTAGTTCCTCTGGCCTAGAGAAGCAGTCTTTGACTTCTGGGGCTTGGGTGAAAGAGGACAGGTTCCACTGAGAAATTACTATAAAAGTAGCCTCAGTAAAGGCTTTTATGGTCCCACAGTTAATAATAAATGGTAGGATTCAATGCAAGGCCACTGTAATATAAAAAATTGAAAGCCAGAATTTTAGGACTAAAATTGAAAAGACTTTTACTCCTGACTCCACCTGGTGCTTTCTGTAAATCTAAAACTGAATTACTTCAAGTGATTTTGCAGCATTTATTTTGCTATTTATATTGCTTTCTTTTAAGTGCAATTTTCTTAAAGAATAAAACACAATTCTGTAATGTGACTAAAAAAATTCGGCATTGTTTTGGGATTTATTCTGTTATTTTCACTCAACATAGATCAGAATTTGAATATATTTATAAGATTATATTTCTTCTGGAAGAACACTCCAAGCACAAAATAGCATAATAATGCTTTGGAACCTTCAAAGAAAAGGTTAATGTAACAAGTGCACACACAGTTAATGCTCTTTCATACATGTTATTTTATTGTGTGATCAAAAAAGGTATGACAAAAAAGACAAGGACTGAGATTGCTTAATTGGTGTTGACCTCTGTGTCTTTATTTTATAGCTATTTTTGTTAGTTCCCCTGGCAGCTGTAGCAGTTGGTATCTAAACCAAATATAGTCTGCATACTAGAGAAAATATTAAACATCTGAGAAACTTGATGTGAATTCTGATATGTGCCTAGAAGTTATTTTCACTTAGTTGCTATTCAGACTGACTCAATTTAGAATGTTTTGTGCTGTTCCCAGTCTCATTCTTTCCACAGAAAGGTAAAAAGTAGATGGAAAGAGATAAGGAACTGTTGATGAAAACTGGTAATGATATCTCAAAAGTAATTCGAATAGAATAATTGGAAGATTGAATTAAGTCCGTTTTCTACAGGGTCAGGTGGTCAGAAGGATCAAGGTTTTTAACATACCCAGTGCAAAAGTAATGGAATAGAGACAAAAGAAAGACTTTTTCTGTGGAATGGGAGGTTGTTCCATAGAGATGAGCAGTAGTCATTGCTCAGTGTTCTGAGGCTACATTGGAGCTGTAGTTAGAATCTGAAAGAAAATCTGTATTCACATGACTGTAACTTTATCTGCTGTTAGAAGAACAGTAGTTGGGATTTCCTCACTGGCTTGGAGCAGCAGTGAGAGAACAAACAGCTGGATTAAGTGACTTTACTGTATCTGCTTTCAGTTTTGGAAATGAATCTAAACCGGTGTGAGTATCCTTATCCATCGTGCCATCTGCAGGGACTGGGCTGCTGCAGCCATCCTGTTTGAATCACTAGAGAGATGTTACAAGTTTATACCATCTGTGCTAATGCTGGAAAAGTTCTGCTGGCTGCTGGACACTTGTTTTTCACTGTGTTTATATCCATTCTCTTAGACGGGCAGCTTGAAGCTTTTTCTGTGCTAGGAGATGGAAATTTCAGCGTTGTTATGTTTATGACTTGTTTACATTTCCCAGCCACTGATTTTTTTGGGTTTTCTCCATGTGATGCTTCCTCTCTGTGCATTTTAAATTTTGCTCTGCTCATGTAATAAGCTTATTTCTCCTTTGCACTGTCTGATATCTCTTGGGTCCAATTTTTGCTGTTTATTTCTACTTAATGTTGAGTGGTTGTTCTTTCATTTTTTTTGTGTGGAGGGTTTTAGTTTTTTTTTAACAGGGGTGGAGGGAATTTCTTGTGTTTTGTTTGTTTGCTTTGTTTAGAAAGCTGTCTGTTTGAATTCAGTTTGCTTAATGAGAAGAATTTTGTGGAGCAAAGTTCTGAATGATCCTTCCCTCCTCTGCCCTGTGACTTTGTCATGAGGAGCACTGCTGTTAGCAGTCCATTAAATATTAATGACTCTCTTTGCAATTTCTCTCTAATGTGCTTTATTTTGGTGCCAGTCCAAGCTGTGGAAATGAAAACTCCCTCGGGACCTTATGTAGAATGTAATTTGCTCCGTAGTTTTGGCTGTAAACATGATAATAAATTAGAGGATGTAATGAATATTCATTGGAGCGCACAAGGGTTTTCTTCACCAATGTCTGCTTATTGGTTTCCCTCCAAACTATACCTGATGAGATGAGTATGGATGTTGGCAGCCCCAGTGGCTTGATACATTCACTGTTTGATGTTTTTTCCATGGAAAAAAAACAACTCTAAAAAAGATCCCCAAAGTGCCTTGTCCTTGCAAAATTCATAGGAGAAAATAACCAACCCCTTGGTGTTGCAGTCTGTTTAATGTAAGTTAGTTTAAAGTCATAAGGTAGACTTGTAGATGGATGCAGCTTCACTGCCTTAGTTATCCTGGTGCTGGGATTCAGGCCAAGTTCTCTTGCTGGAGTGAGAGGTGGTTTGACAATCTGCATGATGTGCTTTGTCAAGTCCGACTGCTCAGCAGGTTTAGGCCAGGTCATAAAATTTACTTCATAACAAAGGAATAAAAAACCCCTCTTTTTTCCATATTTCAATACAGTTGTACAGTTTCATCCTTTATAAAGAAACTATTTCCACTTTTGGTACTAATTCTCACTTTAATCCTTTTCAATACTGATTCTCTTCTGGACTAATTGGAAATTTATTGTACATGAAAAGGATGAGAAAGGGCTTGTCACAGTTACGTTAATTTGTGCAGTTGTCATGAGAGATTGTTAAATTCTAACTAGTAAATTTTAAAAAATCAGAGTAAACTGTCTACCTAATTATCTCTCAGTATATAACTATTTATCACTAAGTATCAAGCACACTAAATATACTGCGCAGGCTTTGAATGAGAAAAGCTTCAGTTTAGGAAAATTCATATTGTAAGAGGTCTGACACTTTTTCTTCTATCCTTTTGCACCAAGCAACCACTATGAATTAATTACCTTTTTAGAATGCATTCATTTAGCAATTGCATGAACTTTTTCTAGAAAACTTTTTGGTTAAGTAAAAAATTTTGGAGGTTTTTTGTTGGTTTTTTTTTTTTTGGTGGGATTTTTTAATAACTTCTTTGTCAACAGCTTTGAGAGGGATACAAAATCTGTGTTTTCATAGTTTATTGAGCAGTTTATTGGCTTGGGATATCTAAGAGAATCCAGTCAATCTCTGGTCTGATTGAGACAAAGCAGCACTTTGAATCTGTATCTATCACAGCCTGATCATAGACTGTAACAATTGTCAGGCAATAGAGTGTGTATTTTTCCTTTATGCTGGATAATTTGGGGGGACAAATAAAGATGAATGTTTTTCAGTCCAGAATAAGTGATTTATTAGCTCTCTTTGCTTGCTTCTTTTCCATTCAGTCTGATGCTTTTTGATGCTGTGCTTCTTCATGAAGAAGTTCATACTTTTTCAAGAATTTCTGCATTAAAACTGTTCTGGTATTGAGAATTTGGGTGTCACAGTGCCACAGTGGGAACAGCTAGAAAAACAAATAGATCTTCCCAAATGAGAATATGGTCTCATTGGCTAGCTTCACTAAATATCTTGCCCATATGTATAGGAAATCCAAAATAGTTCAGCAGACTGTCTTTCCTGTCTGACACCTTTTGTTACCTTTCAGATTTTGCTACTTGTACGTGTTTTACTCTATCTTATTTGTGTAACTCCATAATAAGCCTCTGTTTGCCCCTTTGCAATTAATTCTATTTATGTTTAACTTGGTTAGAAATGCTGGCTGATGGTTATGTAATTAATGGTGTAACGATGTCACATGATACTTATCAGTTCTTGCTGGTTATGCTGTTTTCGTTGCCTTATGCTTCTGCTCAAGGCATTTGAATATTAATTATGTCTTGCTGAGTTTGATTTTACTTCGAGTGCAACAGGTTTCTCTGCTTCAGAAGCACCAGTGCTTCTCTGCTGGTACTGGCAAAAAATGCCTTTTGAAGTGTTTACATTTGTGACACAGATGTCAATGTTGCTTATTTATTCTTCTGTCTCACTTGGTGGTATAAACAGATCAGAGTACTGTGGGATTCCTCATTTGAAATGTTGACTCTATCAGAAATAATTTTAGATGCGTTAATTAGGGAAGTACTATTGCCTTCCTAAAAAAACTTATCTAATGATTTTTAGTGTATGATGACTTAGTCAATAACTTACATTACCATCCCTTCTCTCACCAGTAACCCCAGAAGAGGTTATCTAGGTGGTCACTGCTGCTGTCATATGGATAACTGACTTGTTACCATCCAAATGATGGGAAATAAAAACTATCTCATTCTACAGTTTCTGCAATGCAGAATTCTCAACAGCAATGCTAATGCAAAATGTCTGGGAAAACCTTGACTTTGAACATTACAGGATTGCAACTTCAACAGCTGAAATATGTCCACAACTGGTAATACTGTGCCTATAATAAATTTAGAAGAATTGCTTCAGCCTCACCTTGTCAGCTACTTTGCTTGGCTAATAAACTTTATTATGCTGGACAAAAGACTAAAACTGAGTTGCCAGTGTTTTCTGAGAATAAAGGCAACATAATGAGCTAGTGAAGAATGTGGCCTCATCCAGCAGTCCTCGCAGCTGGTGGTTTTGAGGGACCATGTTCTGGCAGTGTCTTGAGCAATGCTTCCTCCTTCTCAGCTTACAGGTCTCTTGAAACACATACACACCAGAGCCCTACGTGTTCTGTTGGTGGTAATGCCCAGGTCACTTTCCAAATGCAAAATCCTCTGTACTTCTAGCTTTTCATCTAGCCAAGCCCAAGCTGCAGCTGTTGGCATCTTCAGCCCTTTGGTTCCTGGATGCTTAAAAGGAGACCATGCAGCTCTCCCAGCAGTCTGGGCCCAACACAGCCCACTCCTGGAAGCCCTGTGTACCAAGAGTATTTCTGGACTATTGGTGTCAGTGATTCTATCTTTAAAGCAATTTCTCAAAGTTCAAACTGTGTCAGTTCATGGCTAAATTATCTTCAAAGCAGCTCAGCCATTAAATACAGATCTTTGTAGTCCCTATCTCCAGTTATATCATCTTTCCTTTCTGTAGCTAATCTATTACTCACATTGCCCAGTATATGTATTTCTCACCCTAATGCCTGTACTGTGGTATGCTTTCTCATTTTTGCTGTCACAGTAAACCTCATTTAAGACAGTAAACCTCATTTAAGACAATGTTTGTTCAGCATTGCATTTTAAAAAAAAAGTAAGCTGCTAACAGTACTAATAGATTAAATATACTTGAAAAAAAGGTATTTTCCTGATGTCCTACCTTGTAGAGGAGGAAGACACTGCAATAAAAGACAGAAACCATGAAACAAAAAGGAGAGACTTGTTCAGAAACATGCTAGAAGAAAGGTAAATTGGCACTCATACAAACAGCTCTGTTGTAATTGCAAGAACACTTTTAGTGCCTCTAGATATTTCTTATCACTAAACCATAAGATGTAGCTGCTTATTTGAAGTATTAAAGTCAGTACTTGGTCTAATTAGTCTGCATCAAGCAGTAGGAATCTATGAAGACGAAAGAGGGACATGTTACCTTCAGAGGAAATTATGTGTAATGGCAATAATAATATTATTTCAAATAAAAATACATAAAAGCCAAGTGTACTCCAGATTCTGAATTCAGTTCATACTTCTTGCATGAAGACATATCATGCCATGACTTATCCAAAGCTTATAAAAAATTATTAATACAATTGGATGTAGTATTTTCATGTGTCAGTCACAGGATGCAGCTTTTATATTAAACTTCTCCCTATCTTAGCAAGAGTCTGTGCTACTTGGAACCAACTGCAAAAAGGTGATAAAGAATGTGTGACTATATTGGCTGGTCTTTTGGCTTAGTCAGATATGTGTGTTGTCATTAATCTGTGATTAATTAGCAGATGACTTTAATGTCTGTGTATAGATTGGGATATAAAAGGATTATGCTGATAAAATGTAAAGTATATGGTTTTGAGATTAAGTCCTCTTATTGCCACAAATATTTGATCTTCAGCTAATACTCTGGAAGGAATTAAAAAATAATAATAAAGAAACCTATCCTTTATCAAAATTACTTCCAGTATCTATAATTTTGTGTTTTGTTTTTGTTTGTTTGTTTTAATTTGGCACATAGTTAGGAAGGGATAGTAAAATAACCTAGCAAGATGTTTCAGCAGGAATCTGGAACACCAGGTCTCTGAAGTTCTTTGTAGATTAATTAATCTTCATAACAGTTGTGCTTTAGTGTAGGCACCTTAATTTTGAAGCTAATGAAAATAAAGATGAGAAATAATTTATTTGTGAAAAACTTCATCAGCAAGGACCTTGGAAGGACCAAAATCTAGCAGTTACTCTTAGCAGTTGTTAAAATACTGTTGAAATTTATTAAAAATCAAAAACTTTGATGGTTGACCTAGTTAATGATCTGGTGGACAAAAGACTATAGAACAGGCTTTAAGTTAAAGCCACAGTGAACTTGTTTTCCGTGGTTTTTTTTTTTCCTTCTTCTCTCATTTTTTCTCTTTTTTCTGTCTTCCTTAATTGATAATCCTAGAAACTTTAGAACTCTGCAGTTTTCCATAATTTAATTTTCCCAATGCAATATTGAAAATGGCAGTACATCAGAGAGTATGGATAACTTGATAAAATTTATTAAAAAATGAGATCTCATTGTCTTTTCACCATTCCTTATCACCTGCCTATTTGAGATATCAGAACTAATTTGTTTCTACAGAAAATGATGTGCACATTTATCTATCAATTATTTTTCTACTGTTTCCTGGCTAAGAAATTCAGAAATGAGAACTAAAAAGTAGTAAGTGTTGTATTATTATTGTGATAATCTGTCACTTATTTGAGCAAAAAAGAGACTTTTTTTCATTACAGATATATTAGTTTGCTTGTGATCACAAAGGTACAATAAAAGTTTCCTGTCAGAATTTAAAACTAATTTTCCAGTACAGATTCCAAAAATATAAGTCAAAGTTGATTTGTACAGATTATAGTACAAATATATATAATTTTTGCCTTTTTATTTCTGTTGAATTGAGAACTAGGACCTTTTCACAGTATTTCAGAAAATGAATGCACCTTTACCTCTTTCATTAATGGCTTCCATTAACTCTTCAATTATCAGAATAACAGCAGCTGAATATATAAAGCAAGGGCCAACTATAGTGCAAAAATAAGTATCTGGGAAAGAGCTACATAGAGCTATATAATTATTAAAGAATAATTCAGATCCCAAAATCATTGTGTTGAATGACCTAGTATTGCATATTTGCTTTGAAAAGTGACAGTAAAAGTAGGTATTTTTGTTTATCGCACATACACATAAAAAGGTTTTTTGCAAGTTAATGGCCCTCTGTCTCCAGCAAGGTTATAACCACTGGAGGAGTTTGAGTCCATAAATGAAACTTAATTAGATATGAAACTGTATGAGTCAGAACAGAGTCCAGCTGGCTCACTTGACTATAGAACTAACAGCAATGAAACCAACAGGAGCTTTTGTCAACAAATTCATTAGTGGAGACTGTGCTGGGTAAGAACAACCATTTTTTAGTAGTTTTTTTCTTTTATATTAAAACATTCTCTTGGACTTTGAATTAATGTGAAGAATGGATCATAATACTCAATGCAGTGCTGCTTAAAGCATATTATAAACCCTAATGAGTTGCTCATTGACTTCTCATCACATCACTTCTGTTTCTCCAGTAAGAACAGAAAAAAAAATGTTCATTTTGCTAATATCTATTGCTTGCATAAGTAGCACAGGACAAAATGTAACTGTTGACACTGCTTCCTGTATATCACTTGAGCGTTTTTGCTCAATTATCCCAGCAGCTGGATAAATAGGATTCAAGGTCTGATTTCCCTGTTTTGCATTAAGTATAAAAAGATAAGAAATGCAAGTTTGATTAGAAGGATGGCTGCTGTCAAAACAGGCAGTCAAAACAGGAAAGGACTTGGGTATTTACTCTTCTGTATGTTTAGGCCAGCCTCTAAAGGTAGATGTTGGTGTTTTAGCCCCACTTCATAATACACAGTAGTTAATTTTGCTGAGTGTTCAGTGGTATCAGATTTTTTTCTTTCTATCTTGTTTCCCCTTTTTACTCTTTTTTTTTTTTCCTTTTGCCAGCCTATCTGAGAAGTTGGTTCTTTACTTTGGTAGTTCCAGAGAAGGTATTGTTAAACAATTGGAACAGATAATTTTTAAAAATAAATTTTTAATTTTTTTTCTTCTAGGTGGTTAATGCAAAGTAGACATCTACTACTATATTGGTGTCTACTAGAGATTTTAAAAAAGAGGCCAAATAAATGACATGAGTGTTTAGGAGAGGGGAGAATAAAAAGGGACTTTTCTGTGAAAAATTTTGTTGGAGAAGCCTTTGCAGAATGGATTTCTTCCGCATTTTTAGTGGTATGGGCAACAATGGTGAGAAAAACCAAAAGTAGATAATTCAAAGGAAGACAGAAAACCTCTAGTCCAGAAGTAATATCATCTGCCTTGACAAAAAATAAAGCATGTTCCTTGTTCCTGCAATGTTAAATTTGCTGCAAATTTAACATCTTCCTCACTCTTTCTACAAATCAGTGAGAAGTCTGCTTGCTAGTTGAGGTGGAACCATCTAATCTTTAAAATTTGTTTTAATTTTATAGGCTGTTATTATAGCCTTCCCTGTTTCCACATTTTCCTTGAGAAAATGGGGAATAAATTATGGATGTGGGGAGGGGAAATGTTATTCATCACTTTCCATTTGGATTCATACAGACATTTTCTAGTGAATGCTATTAAGAATGGAGTGCAGATAACAAAGCAGGTATCAGGTGCATGCTGCATTTTGTATTTAAAATATTTGTATACTGGAGTTGGGATGGGCAGAACTTGCTGGATGTACTATTAGGGAGTACCACAAATAAGGATAGTGGAAGTATGAGGGGAAATTTACATGAACAAACTTGATGCTGGGACTACACTGGCAATAAAATGCCAAGTCTAGCAGAGACTGGAATATCAGATTGTGTTTTTTGGATATATTAAAAGAACTGTGAAGAGTTTAAGGTTATATCCTATGGTCTTTGCCTTTATTATGGTCAATTCTTAGCTGAATCTATGTTCCTATCACCATTTTTACCACAAAATTTACCCTCAGGAGAAGGGAAAAACTAAAAACAATAAAAAAGTACTGATATTCCAGTTGTGAAGGCAGGAAATTCCCTCAGTTTCAATGTGGAAATATAGATGGATTCTATTTTTGTTGTCCTCATGGCCTAGTGAAGGAATTAGCAATAGATTACATTCTGTAAACCATGATACAGCAATGGAGTGTGTCTGCCCATGACTTCTGGTGCCAGCAAGAGTTGGATGAGAATGTTGGGTGTAGGGTGTGGTTTGGTGGGGTTCTGTTTTGTTTTGAGGCATGCTGCATACAGGCATCTTCTGTAATGCAACTGTTGAGTTATCAGGAAATTCATAAAGATTAGCCCAACTTCTGAAAAATAAAACATGATTGGTGCATATATCATGAAATGAACATACTGTATTGCCCAGAATATGATTTCATGAAAAAGAATAAGCAAGGTAGGGAGAGGAAAAGGTGGTTGTGTGTATCTGTGTAATTGAATGAGGTCTGTTGCTTTTGACCTGATTAAATAGTCCACTTTATCTCCTTTTGCTGCAGTCATAAATAATCCTTGGGATCTGCACCTTGACAAAGTTGCTGTATGCAATGGATTTCATGCCCTTGCTATAATCTGAGCATGTTGTCATGCCATACTGTATGTCTGTAGATATGGATGAAATTTGAGTGAGACTACTGACTTTTGATATGCAAAATATAAGCAGATTAGTCAGATTTTCAGTTTACGCTTTGCAAGTCTTGAGTGTTATCTCTATGAGAGCTTAAGCAAGATTTAGTACATAACTTGAACAGCACATAAAAAGGGCAAATTCGTGTTTCTGGTTTTGTTTTTTAAGCTGCATTTAAGCCCCATATTTACAAATCTCGTTGCAGTTGCAATGCAGAAGTCACACTGAAGTCTGGTCTTCAGCTGTTAAGAAATGTGGTCCTCCACCCTTGGAAGTGAAGAGGTGGAATCTGTGTGCTTTTTGCAGATTAGATTCTATAAGGCAAAATTCATATTGGAAAATTGAGTTCCTCTCAAGCACTTAACGATGGCAAATGTTCCAAACCTAGATTAATATTCTTTTACAAAGTCTTTGCTATAATGTATCTCCCACCTTGACAACCTTCTTAATCTCTCCTGCCCAGAGGGCAGTGCTCTTCTGTAGTCCAGTGTCAGTCCTATCCAGCTGCAATAGACAGGCAAGTCATATTCTGGTCTAGTGTAGAGAGTTTTTATGGAATTTTTTCTTTCTCAGCCATGCTGGTGGATCTGAATTTTTGCCAATGCCAGTGTGATAAAAACAAACAAACAAACAAACAAAAAAACCAGCAAACAAACAAAAAAAAAACAAACAAAAAAAACCCAACAAAACAAACCCAAACAAGCACAGTATTTTAATTGTACTTTGAATATTTTGTGAAAGTACTATTAACCAACTTCAGAGGACATTATAAATGGTCATATTAATGGGTTCAGCAAGCTTCTGTTGCTGCATTGAGCAAATAATTGCTTTGTCTTAGCCAGACTTACTGCAGTTTACATCAATTGAGAATATCACTGTAGCTGGAAGCAGCAGTTTGGTGATTGCTTTGCTTTTCTGCTTGTACCAGCACATAAATGAAGAACCAGCTTGTGTCTGTTCTTTTTATGAAATTTATTCTGCTTATATTTTACAAGGTGGGTCTTACTGAATGTTAATAAAAGCCACACCTGTCTGCTAAATTAAGAACAAAGAATGTAGTTCATTTGCTGTTCATCAAAATCAGTGTTTCCCTTGGATGAAAGCTTGTGTCTACTGGTGCCAAAGACAGCCACCTGCATATGTCTGACAACATAATATAGACATTGGTAATATGCTGCAGAATAGTAAAAGAGCAGGAATTGATGTACTCCAGATGGAATAAACTCAGAAAAACTGTAGTGCTAATTAGGCAGATGACCCCATGTGATGAATTTACTTTCTCTTCTACTCAGTGAAAGTGGTGTAATGTAGTCATTTCCAGGTCCTTCTGTACATTGCCTCTTCTGCTTATTCAAGAGTAAATGCTGCAAAGAATCATAGAATACTGTGAAATTATTCTAATCTACATCTTTCTTAGAACAGGGAACTGCTCTTTTAAATATAGTTATTTGAGCAGAGAAGGGGTAGTCAGAGCATAATGCTGATGTTTTGGTCTTTCAGAATGTGTGACAAATTGCTCAGCTTAAGCTGTATGTTTAAATATTAAAAAAACCTTACAAACCTAAGCAGGTCAAAAAACAGGGACTGCTTTGCCATCTTTTAGTACATGCAAATGAGTCTCAGCACTACTGTTCTATGTGAGTGCTAGTGAAGTGGCCATTTCCATCAGCAAGAAACTTACCACTTGTAGCATAACAGTGTAATGTTGCAGATAACTTCATTCTCCACAAAATTGCTGTGACTGAATTTGCAATTGATTGGTCCCAGTGATATAAAGTGGTGTACTTGTCGTAGTGAATTTAAGTTGAACAACTTAGAGAATCAGCTGCATTGAATCACTGGAAAATATGAATTCAAAGCAAAGTTCAGAGCAAATACCTTATATTTTAAAATGTGGGTTTTTTTTTCAGTTATTACTTTTTGTATTAAACTGTATTGAAGTTTTTCAGGTATAAAGAAATATATGTTATGAATGTATTTATTTAGTTCAGAATAGAAAAAGTACAACACAAAGGGCTGTATACTTTTTAAAGAGTCTAAGTAGACAATAATGGTGACAAAAAAGATTTAGAAGAACTCAGCATACTTTGTGCTTCCATGTGCATTTATTGGTGTCAGGCTCTGTTTTTATCTTCTCAAGTGCCCTGTTATGTTAGTGAGAATGGTCCTTATCTCATTTTGTATACTGAAAAGGACAAATTCTGAAACAAATTACATAAATATGATGGAAAAGTTTTATACAGAAACATTTCTGTTTTTCAGTTACTAAGGTAAACTTGTATTAGCCTGAATAACAGTAGGCTTCTTTACTAAAAACAATGATCAGTCATGTATAGTGGAAATGAAACTGAGGTTAATTATGGGGTGGGGATCATGGAAACTATAATGAACCCATAATGCTTATAACACTGAAAACATCCCGTTCAAAAGACAAATATATTCAAAATGTTCAGGAAGGAAGGGAGGTCATAAAAGAAATACTCTTCTCTTTTATTGATATTATGGTAGGCTTTTTAATGGTTTTGTTCAGTTTTTTTTTCAAACTATTGTGCTGTATTTATGGTGAACTGAATGTAGTATCTCCTCACAAGAGCCATCAGGATGGCCTGATGCTGGAGTTCGTCAGTGCTGTGAAACTTTTTGTGTTCACATGGTAAAAGAAATGGAAGGAGAAAATGAAGTGGAAAATTAATGTATCCTTGGGAGCCACTCAGCCCACAAGTAGGGGGAGCTGTGTCCACTTGTTGAACAAGATTAGGACACAGACATGGCACATAAAACACTTTGTTTTGCCTGGTTAACTCTCAGCTGGATTTGTTCCAGCATCTGAAAGATGCACAGGAATTGGTAGGGTAGAAGCAATGGGTTGATTGCTACTTGACAGGTTTTATGTCATCTTAAAGCATTGAACTACAGTGCTTGCACAGTTGAGCTAAGACTGACATGCAGCTGAAGGGCAGGGCTGCTTTTTCCGTTGCTTCTACCTGTATCTTGTCTTGCTTTTTTGTGTCTATTTAGGGGTGTAGGGTGGTGATGTTTAGTTTTTTAGTTTATGTAGCTGCACAAAATTATAAACTCTTTGCTAATCCAGTAGTGGATTAATTTCTAGCAAACTGAACTTGCATGTCTCTTCATTGTTAATGTTTAGCTTGCAGCTAAGTACTAACCTACTAAATGATTTGTTGATCATGAACCCATTTTTGAAGACAACTTGCATCTCATTTCTATTTTAATTTTGAGGTGCACACTTTGTAAGAGATGGTTACACCTAGGAGGAGGTAATAACTTTTGGACCTAGGAATGACAAAGAGCTGTTGTTTGCTGCCTTATTACTCTTGCCTAATGGCAGGTACTTCCTCCCAGTGAGTCCCTGGTATCACCAATATGATGAATGCCTAGAATATCACTAACATGCAGTCCAATGAAGTTCTGATTTAAATGTCTTATCTACTTCTTATGTAAATGACATAGGGAGCTATAAAAACAGATGGCAGACTTGGTAACAAAGTCCTTTCTATTTTTTGTCACCTACTGTCAAGTTTATGGGTTTGTGAGTGTCACTTCCATATACTTCTTGTTAACTTGTGCTGAAGAGGAGAGCCACGCTCTTGTGCTGTTGGGTCTTCACAGTTTAGTTTAGCTGCTTGTTAATCTGACAAGAGTGCTTAACATTTCATTTAGTAATTCAATCTCTCTTCTTCTGAGCTGCTCTCTGTGATTCTGAGGTGGGAGGCATACGTTAGAGACCTTAGGATATGCATATTAAAGATTTTAAGATTTTTTTAAGAACAATCTGGGCTGTGCATTGTATTGAAATAACACTTTTCATTTAAGCTATAGTATCAAACAAGTAATTCACAGTGAATTCCTGACCACAGAGGTTACAGATAAAGAGGATGTGTGTACAAAAGATCTGAAGAAGCATAATAAAATCTGTGAGTCATGTCTGTCTGAAATGCATAATATTTCAATGGTAAGCAAAACAGGTCTTTTTATGAGCTTGGAACTGAAGTGCTTAGAAGTTCTGATGTGTTTTCATGAAAATGAAATTAATATTTTTCAGCTCATTTTTATCAGATATGATTTGGTTATTAAAATATTGCATCTAGTTTACAAAGTGTTAAATATTCAGTCTTTGAAGTTGGACCTTGCTGAAGACTTACTGACCTTGAAGAGTACAGTGCTGTTTTAATCTTGGTGACAACAGTGTTGGCTGAAACTAGGGGTACTGAACAGGATTTTCAGGGAAGCAGGTTGAAGGATGTTTGGAAAATCTGAGACGCTTGCTTGGGTGTAGGCTTGTGCTCAGTACAGTTGTAGCATAAATCTAGGGCATGGCTATGGTTTGCAATTCATGCAATATTTCTTGTTTTGTGGGGAAAGTGGGAAGTGGTGGCAGGTTTTGGTTTTTATTTTTTTTTTCCTGGAATAGAAGTTACTCTAATAATTGATATACTCTGTAGTGGTATTGTATATAGGCTTCCACTTTCAGATCTATCATGCGAGGATATATGCCCAGAAGACACATAATCCTCACTTGAATTTTTATATTTAAGTGAATAAAAGAAGTCTTTTCCAAGAGAGTGGTGATAGGAGAAATCGTTCTGATGGATGTGAAGCACAGCTTTCTCAGAGAACAGATTGCCTGTGAGTTGTAGGTGAGATTTAATGAACGGTGGTAAAAAGCTAAATAACACTCAAAAAATTCAACAACCCCCTACTTCCAACATTTATAGACAAATGGATCACTCAAGAGACCCTGGAGAAAACATGAAAATTGTTTCAAATATTCTGGATCTCTTTTCTGCTCAATGAATAGAGGATGGCACTTGATGTGAATCACTGACAAAGCAGGAGCACACAGGGTGCTAATGTATTTTGGTTTGTCTTTTGTGGCAGAATGGTGCTGTACAATTTGTGATTTCTGCAAAGCATAGAGGGAAATTGTGTTCAAAAAATGAGTCTTCTAGATAGATCAGGACCTCTCTAAAATCATGACTGCAGTGCCATGTATGGACTGGGCTAGAACACAGAGTGAAAAGGAAGAAAGGCAATCTTCAGCCTGCCAGAATATGAAAAGAAATCATATAATTGCTAAACTCAGTGTTAGGAGCCCAATTTTTCTTCTTCCCATTTTTAAGATTAAATTTAGAAATGAGCAATTCCAATTAATCGTGACTAAGTGGTAACTAAAATATGGCTATTTCAGTCCCTGGATTTGAAATGTGAAAAAAAAAAAATGACCTCATTAAGAAAGACTGATTAGGTGAAAAAAACCAGAAGTTGCAGTCATGTAAAAATATGTTATTTCTTTCCAAATTCCTGGTAAGCAGGAGCAAGTTATCTAGAATACTTACATGTTCACAATATAAGCTGTAAGCATAATTACTATTTCCAATTGTTGCCAAGTCACAAAGATGGTTTGAACTTCCATGCCATATGTTAGAGATGTAATGTTGCCAGTGGTGAGTGGTGTACCCTGCCCCCCAGCTCAAACAACTTTAGCACTTGTATGAACTCAAATTCCGTGTTCAAAACCCCTACATAAATGTATAAAGAGTTTTATAGTGCACATAAATCAGATGCAAAACATGACAGAACTAAAAAGTGTATCTAGTAATAGGATTTTGACTTATGTGCAAGAAGAAAGCTCCAAACCAATAGAAATCATGCCAGATTCTCAATGCAGCTAGGTGCAGCTGGAAACAGATGAGATTCCTGAACTAGGAGAGGAGATCTGGAGAGAAGACTAAATGATGGTTGGGAATCGTTTCCAGAATGTTTTATGCTTATGATCTTAAAAAGCATGATTCATGGGTCAAAACGAAGTTTGTAGAGAAAATTAAACTTTAAAAATATAAAATTTATCTTATATCACTTGCACTTTTTTTTAGTAACTACAAATGGAATTGTAAAATGACACTGATGTTCTTAGAGTAATAGACAAAAGGATGATGTACAGAAATTATGTTGAAAATATGTATATTAATAGAATACATGTCTTTTTATATAAAAAAATTATGTCTTGGGGAAAAAAGAAAATATAAGAAGATACAAATCTAATAACATAGAACTAGTGGTACTACAAATAATTCAGGAAGGATTAAGTGCCTTATTTTTGTTTTAGAATAGTACTAATTTATATAGCTAACTGATAATTCTTTTCCATTTTGCTAGTAGTCTTTGTTGAAGTAAAATATTTTTAATCTTTGATTTCCATCAGTATATTTGGATTGAATTTCTGCAAGACATTTTAAAACTTATCTGGACAAGTCATCTGTAACATTGGCATAGCCTAAATCTTGGTGCATTAGGGAAATTCCAGATGAAGGCTAATAGTGTTGTATCAGTGATAAAAAAGAATAAAGAATGGAACAATGTTCAACCTAAGACCTGCATTTTAAGTGTAAGAAGTATTATAATTATTTCTAATCAGTAAAATAATTTTAAAAAGCATAATTAGGGTAGTTTTTTAGTTTTAAATTAAATTTCAACTATATCTGATATTACTTGAAGTTAGAACCTTTTCAGTTCAAAATCTCATGCTCACTCATTAGTCTCAGATGAGACTTGCATAATCTCTTTGGAATGCATGATGATCTGCAGCAAATGAGATTTGTAATTAACACAAAGTTAAGAGATATGCAAGGTATGCAGAGCTGTGTCTGAATCCTGGCATTTTAGAGACCTTAGGGGAGTGAGGTTGGGATTCACACTCTGTGGTCTCTTCTTGACACCAGTTTTGGGTTAGACCTTTAAGTTCAATGATCAGTAGGTCCTCCTACTGGAAGGAAAAGTTCAGTAAAGTGTTTATTTATTCTTGAAAGATGTGTTGTATGGACGTGTTGCTGTAGTAAAGGTGGTACTTTTGGTTCTCTGATGGCAGTTGCTCAGGTGTCTTGGTATTACAGATGTATTTCTGCTAAAGTCCCTCAGGAATCTGTTCCTGGCCCCACACTGTTTTATGTTATTAACCTGGAGGAAAACTATACAGTGGTTAAGATCTCTGGTGATGCGGAATAAAATTGGCAGTTTTCAAGAATCAAGTAAAGGTAATGATATTCTTAGGAAGCAAAGATTAAATTTGTGAGTGGAAAATTAGTAGAATTAAGCATTTCCCCTGTAAATACAAACAACTTACAAAATTAAAATTTAGAGACTGTAACGGTAGATGATCCAGAAATGATAGTGTAAAAATACTGCCTAAGCATGTTCTACTGTAAAATAAAAGCTGGGGGAGACAACAGAATAACAAAGAAATCTTTTCAAATAAGACTTGAACTGTGTCTTTTCAGTGAGGAAAATATGGATGAAAGCTGCCACCAGGCAACAGGAGAGAAAACTAATGAAGCAGCTGTGAAAAATATGGCAAAAGACTATTTGAGACTATTTACAGAGAAAAAGGTTGTGACAGGAAGATAATATTTTCTATGCAGTGTATTGAAGCATCTGTGCTTCTTGTTTTGCTCTTGTTTGTATTAACATTTGGCATTAGGGCATGTGGTTGCATCCTACTTGAGAAAGGATAAAATGACAGCTGATGTTTAATTCCTTAGCTAAAGTATGGAAGTTAAAAAGTGCTACGTTTTAAGTTGTCATTCTTGCATCCTGTTGGTAACATACCTCAGTTTCCTCATCTGAATAAAAGGCCATGAGGATATTACTGTAAGAGATTGAGTTGAGATCTGAAATACTCAAATGCTGTGAGACACTTTCAGGAAGATATTTCTAGATCTAAATTAGTAGTGTAATGGCAAAAGAAAAGCATGTATAATCTGAGATGTTTCACTGTTGTATATTTTTCAGGATAATTAATTTTTAAAGAGGAGGATAAGGGGAGAATCTATCTTTTATTGGGTAAGCTTCATTAAAGACATGCACATAGCCCATCAATAATGAGAGTCTTCGTCTCCATGAGCTTCCTTGTCTATTCATTTTTCTTTCCCACCTGCACTCACAATGGTGGCTGTTTGCTCCCACATACATTCAACAATGCATCATTTGTAAGCTGGCCCTCATTCATTTCATCCCTGTTTGAAAGGCCTGACAGAAAACCCTGTGAAAAGCCTTTCAATGCAAATGCCAGTTTAATGACTTGGTTCATTCAGCAGAGGGTAATCTGAGATAACTTGACTTGTCCTCGCTGCAAATACAAGAAAATGTTTTCATAAAGCCTTGGACGTGTCATGTTTTTTAAGAAGATGCTTTCAGTTTGCAAACAGAATCTGATGGCTTTAGTTTTTGGTTAAATAAAATCTCAGGATTTTTCTGCATTGTCAGAATCAGAAGCACAGCCCTGCTTGCAGGGCTCCCACAGCTCTGCTTGATTGTGAAGGTTCCATTGCCCTTGCCCTGTGCCCTCTAAAATGCACCTGCCTTTAGTTAGATTTTTGAAAGGTTGGACTTCCCTCATTTCCTTGGCATAGCAGCACTTCTCCTTAAGGATAAACCATTGTTTCATTTGCCTTATGTGAGCCAATATTTAAATATGAAATTATTGGGAAATTACAAGTATAGCTACTCTTGTTAAAGCCAAAGAACAAACACATTTAGTCCGTTTCAAAAGCCTGCATTGTGGCTTGGTCTTGGGACATGTATTCTTCTTAAATTAATTCTCATTTCTAAATCATTTGTTTACTGGATTTTCTCACAGGAAGATGAGACAAAGTTACAAAAACAAAATAATGACTCTCTCTAGGCAGTATGTGTACATTTGGAATAGAATTTTAAGACAGTAGTTGTAGCATTGATGTTGTAAAACAAATTATTGACTTTATTTTCTGTTTAAGTTTAAAAAAAACACATTAGAGTCATTAGAAAGCTTTGAGGAACTGACCAGGGATAGAAAGTATGGGGCTTACACAGACTATGGTAATTTATTGAAATAAATCATGACAGAAATTGAGAGCAGCTGCTTTTTCTGTAGGTTGTTTGACAAAGATTACGAATATAGCAGTGGGATGTCTTTTCTGTGACAGACTTCTATGAAGCAAGAGCATAAATTTCTCATTTCAAGTTTGACCACTGTTCTTAGTGTTGCAAAAGTGATTCCAATATAATAATTTCAACTGCTTCCTCTACTTGCACATTAGTGTTCCACAAATGGTACTAAAATATTTTGAATGGTATTCTGTTTTAATATGATTTTTGAAAGAGATATTTAATTAATGCTTTGGATCTGATGGATACCATCAAATCAGTAATGGAATATGCCACACGAGTGCCAGACTTGGCATTTTCTTGTTGCTGCTGATCAATATCAGACACGGGCCACTCATTTTGGCAGTAGCTCCTCTAAGTGAGTAGAAATCTGATTGGATAAGTGCAATGTAGGACTGAGCATTCTAGAAAGGAGAAGAAGAGAGAAGAAAAAGCAACTCTAGTGTTACCATGTTTCCTGTAAGTCTTTGACAACTCATTCCTTATTGAGTTAATTAAAAATTAAAACAAGGCACAATATTTTAGGGGTCATTTAACTAGGAATATTTCTTAGCATGGTAATGTGCTGGTTTCAGCTGGGATGGAGTTAATATCTTTCACAGAGGCTGGTATGGGGCTGTGTTTTGGATTTGTGCTGAGCACAGGGTTGGTAACACAGAGATGTTTTTGTTACTGCTGAGCTCACACAGAGCCAAGGCCCTTTCTGCTTTCCATGCTGCCATGGTGGTGAGGAAGCTGGGAGTGTGTGGGAGCTTGGGAGGAGACACAGCCAGGACAGGTGACCCCAACTGACCAAAGGGAAATTCCAGACCATATGGCACCATGTTCAGTATATATAGTGGGGGAAGAAGGAGGAAGTAGGGGATGTTTGGAATTATGGTGTTTTGTTACGAGTAATTATGGGAAGCAGTGAATGAATTAATTCCTTGGTCTGCTTTGTTTGTAGGCCTAGCTTTTGCTTTCCCTTTTAAACTGTCTTTTTCTCATCCCAAGAATTTTCTAACAGCTGTCTTTTTCTCAACTCAAGAGCTTTTATCCTTCCAATTCTTTCCATGATAGTAGAGGAGTGAGTGAGTGACTTGACTACTGTACTGGGGTTAAATCATGACAGGTAATTACATTCTTTATATTTAGAGTGCTTAGCTGTATGTGCTGGTTACTAATTCTTCATAACCAGGTGATCAATTTTGTCTCTATTTTACTGAGAGGTAGACTGAGTCAAAGGCTAAGCCATTAGTCTAAAATATTAAAAGAGCTGGTTTTGGAGCCAGTAGCAGTGTGTGCTTCTGTGGCCAGAAACCTAAACCTGTTTCATGAATCAGCCTTTAAAAATTAGTAGGAGACACGCCTCCATCTATTCCAAGCTCAACAACCTCAAAAGCAACTCCACTGAAGATCTTCAGTTACATGTGCCCTGTAGAAGATTCAAATATGAGCTTCTTGAATGTTCACCTATACAAATACCCTTCATAATTAGTACACAATAACGTATCACCTCAATTACCTTCAACCTCGTTGGTTCTATTTTGTGCTATCGTAATTGTATTAGGAAAAATAACAGAGCATGTATCACAATACCCATGGATATGCTGTGCTTTTGTGTGTTGTGTTTAGTTGCCCTTGACACACACACAGAGGCACAAATGAAAAATGAAACACTGTAGCCTCTACTATTATGAAGCAGAGGAGAGGTATGTTAGGAAATGGCATTCATATGATTAACAGCAGAAGCATTTGGCAAAATACGTTATATAGCAGAAAAAAAGTATTGATATTAAAAGTGACAGAGTATGTTAGTTTATCTTTGAGTCTAAACTTAATCATTCCAATATGAACATATCTTCTTTATGAGTGGATGGGGGTTTGGGGTTTTTTTTGTGTGTTTGTTTTTATGTGCTCTTTTACATCATGTAGTGTTTCATTGTTTTTCCACTGGACTGAAGTTGGGCTCATGTGACTTTCATTAACAAGTGATCTGATGGGGTATTGATCTAGTCTAATTTGTATTATTAAACTATCTTGCGTAATTTAGAAAAATCCATGTCTTTTTGCAGTGCAAAATTATACTGCCACGTGTGAAAGGAGAAATAGTTGGCTCAAATGGTTCATTGACTGAACAGATAAATTTATCCTGACTTGTTCAAAGTGAGAATGCAGGCTACAGTGATAGGACCATAAATAGTGACTTTTAGCTCATAACTTTAACTTGATGTTGGAATTCAATCTCTTTTTCAGTACACACCACTGAGATTGCTCCAGTCTAAGGGAAGGAATGACCCCTGTGACTGAGCTATTGCTGATGTGAAACGTAATGGATCCAAATACCTGAAGTCTGTTTGACCTTCCCTAAAGCACATCCTGTGTGATCTGGATGGGCAGCAGGCTGCTAGCAGAGCATATATAACTATTGTCCTTCTGCTGCTCCCTCTTTGCTGACTCTAAGGCAAGGCAGATTTGAATTTGGCAGCTGGCAGTTTTTTATCCAAGGATAGGTTCCTGAAGGTATCTGCATTCATGAGAAGGGAGTATGTGTTAAAATGAAAATTGAGTAGGAGTGCTGTGGATTTGTTCTTGTTTGGCACAAACGAGAAATCCCTATGGTAGGTGTCCCTGTCCTCATTTTTCTGTTGTTTTCTGGATAATAGCTGGTACTAAAACAAAAAAAATGCAGTGATTAATCTAAATAAAATTATAAGGCTAAAAGATTCACTAGGTGAGTCTTTAAACTCCCCAGGAACAGGAGGATAACTTAAAGATTTAAAGAACTTGTCATCTAATCTGGCTATTATAAATTGATTTTAATTGAAAAATATATCGGATTCTAATAATAGTTCTGAGGCATTTTGCATTCTCAGTTATTTATGCTTTAGTGAGAAAATGCTTATAGGTATTTCAGAAATACCAGCTCACTGAGCACTCCTTACATGGTTATCCAAATGCTGGACTTCAGCCTAGATCACAAGTAAATTTGTTGCTAGTCCTTACCAGTTTCTCAAATGTTCCATTCTTCTGTGACAGACTGCATTTTCCTGTCTTAAAATCCTAGGATCATAGATGCTGTATTGGAAGGACCCCATCAGGGTAATTGAGTCCAACTCCTGGGTATGCCCAGGACATTCCCAAGAATACCACCAAATATCTGAGAGCATTGCCCAAACGCTTCTTGAACTCAGACTTGGTGTTGTGACTTCCCTGGGAAGGCTGCTCCAGTGCCCAAACATCCTCTGGATGAAGAACCTTTTCCTGATATCAGCCTAAACTTCATGGCATTTCCTTGAGTCCTGTCACTGGTCACAAGAGTGAAAAGATCTGTCCCTCTGCTTCCCCTTGTAAGGATGTTGAGGACCACAATGCCATCTCTTGTGAGTCTCTTCTTCTCCAGACTGAAGAGACCAAGTGACCTCAGCAGCTTCTCATACAGCTTCCCCTCCAAACCCTGCTCCATCCTCACGGCCCTCCTTTGGACACTCTCTAATGGCTTTATGTTATTTTTAATTTGTGGCAACCAAAACTGCCCCCAGCACTCGAGGTGAGGCCCAGGGCAGAGCAGAGTGGGAAAATCCCATCTCCTGCCTGGCTGGTGATGCTGTTCTTGATGCTCCTCAGGACAGGGTTGGCCCTCCTGGCTGCCAGGGCACTGCTGACTCCTATCCAACTTCCCATAAACAGAACCCCCATGTCCCTTTCCTGTGGCACTGCTCTGCAGCCTCTCATTTCCTAATCTGCACACACAACCAGGGTTGCCCCATCCCAGGTGCAGAATCTGGCACTTGCCCTTGTTAAACTTCACATGGTTGGAGAATGTCCATCTCTCCAATCTGTTGGGTCTCTTTGCAGGGCCTCTCTGCTTTCAAGGGAGTTGACAGTTCCTCTTAGTTTAATGTTGTCAGCAAACTTAGTATTTCTTTGAGTCCTCCAATACAAGTCTTAATGAAGATGTTGATGAGAGCTGGGCCAGGGACTGAGCCCTGTGGAACCCCACCAGTGACCAAATGCCAGGCTGATGTCACCCATTCCCTGTAAGTCTCTGTGCCTGACCTGTGCGAGCCAGTTGCTCACCCATTATGGGATGTGTTTATCCAGCTGTGTGCTGGACATTTTGTCTAGAAGTATACTGTGAGAAACAGTATCAAAAGCTTTGCTGAAGTCCAAAAAGATGACATCTACTTGCTTTCCTAGATCAGCTGGTTGGCTATCCTGTCCTAGAAGAAAATCAGGTTCAACAAGTAGGACTTTGAAGCTGTGCTGGCTGTACCCAATGACTGTGTTGTCCTCAAGGAGTTTTTCAGTACCTCCCAGAATAATCTTTTCCATGCTTTTACCAGGCACTGAAGTGAGCCTGACAGGCCTGTATTTTCTGGGGTTGTCCTTCTTGCCCTTCTCAAGAACCAGGACAATGTTGACCTGCTTCCAGTTAGCTGGGACCTCCAGATTCTCAAGATGGCTCAAACATAGAGAGCGGCTTTGTGATGATATCAACTAGCACCTTGAAGATTCTCAGATTGGTCTTGTTAGGCCCCATAGATTTGTAGGGATCCAGCTGGAGCAGCAGGTCCTACACAAGGTCAGGGTCAACTGGGGATTGATCAAACTCATAGTCATAGTCCTCCAGCTCAGGGCATTGACACTCCCTTGGCCCATCTTTCATGTCATACTCATCTTAGGGTACAGGTAGATCTCATTCCTCGCGTTGCTTGTAAAGATGGCAACCACTACCAGAAGGCGCAGAGAAGATTTGTATTTCTTTCCTAAAGGTCTTCAGCAAAATCATTGTGCAGGCCCTGGAAAAGGAATTGAATTGCCTATTGTACAAAAAAAAAAAAAAAAAAAAAAGGTTTGCATAGATTTTATCTGGGGAAAGTAAAATAAAAGGCTAATAAACACCTGATGTGTAAATCATACAGAAGGGAAGTAATATAACTGAGGAGTAACAGAGCATGCAGGTAGAAATGCTTGAGTCCCAGTAATGTAATCAATTTAACTTATTTGTCTCTGCTAACAGCTGTGTCTGCTCATAGCTCAAAAACAGACAGTGAGGCTATGTGACAGAGCAAATCAAATCAAAGTCTGCTCACTTCCTAAATAGGCATGTGTTATGTATTTACATATATATTTATATACTGCAGTCACATGCCCATCTTTATATTAAGCTAGGAAAAGAAAGGCAGGAAATTTTGATACAAACGACAAGAAAATCAGTTTTGCACAGGAGACTGTGACACCAAATGCTGATCATAGATATATCTATATATATCACTGAGTGAAAGGAGTCACACTTTTGGACACTTAGCTCTAAAAAGCCTAATGGAAAGACCCTACATGATCTCAAATGTGTTTTTGATGCAGAAAGAGATATACTAGTATGAGAGACCCTGCATTTAATAAATTTACAGGCTGTTCTTTTGGTTTTAATTCTAAAATTATTTCTTACTACAGAACTATTTAAATTATGAGATAGTTGAGCTCTTCAGCCACCAGGTAAAGGCTTGGAACAGTAATTGCAAAAAGGAAGCAGTCTTAAAATCATGTAAATGGAATGAGTGAGGAAATGGAGAATGATCTCTTGAGCAGTGAAGCTGAGTGGAGGGGAACAGATGTGGTAAATGTCTCAGTAGATGTGAAAGAGAAGGGGAAAATATTTTTGTGTAATGAAGAAACAAAAGTAAAGCATCAGCAAAACCAGTCCTCCTGTTTGTTGTATGCATTTTTAAGCAATGTTTTAAACTATAGAATGAAATTAATATTTGAGTGCTGATTTTCAGGTGGCTGTTTACCTGATGTCTTAGTGAGGGGAGGTAACATAAGGAAATCGGAAAGCTTCATCTGAGTTTTCAATTCCAAAATCCTTATTTCTTCCAAATACTTCTTTACTGGGGGGTAGTCTGGTGTGTAATGCATTTTTAGAGACATTACTTCTATCTGTGTAAGATTTTTAAGGAATTGTTAGCCTTGCAATCAAGAGATTTGAGTTTTTATATGTTTCTCAGTGAAGGTGATTATTTTTGATAAGGTGCCTATTATGTTTTTTTAGACTATTTGGATAAGCTAGGCACAAGGCTGCTTCTCATGTAATTTACTATATATTACTTTGAAGACTATACATAGAGTATAGTCTAATGTATACTTTAATGTATACTATACATTAAATGCATTTAATCAAGTCTTCCTACTCAGAACAGGTTTTTTGGTTTTATACATGTGATGCAATAGCTTGGGTCAACCTTGGGTTTGAGTCCTTTTCTAACAGGCTCAGAGGTAAATATGCCAAAGCTATGCAGTATCTTCATGGAAATATCTAGAATATTTTAATTAGATGAGTTTTAATATTTTTTCTTGCTCTATTAAAAAAAAAAAAAGCCAAAAAACTCAAAGAAAAAAAAAAAACAAACAGAAAAATCCCAAACCAACTCCACAACTAGCCTACCAAAGAAACCCCGAACAAAGTATTTAAAAAAATTCTCATTGAAATGGACAAACATTCAAGTTGTGAACTTGAGTATCAGTCATTAGTGCGAGATAGAGAGTCAAAGAGAATCCTGAAGTGTAGAACCTTTGAGGTTCTATACTTCAAAGTGCATTTTCAAGAAAAGTTCAGTTCAGGCAAATCTAACTTGTTTTATTCGGAGTGTACAGTAACTGTAGTTATGACTTTCTTCCTCTCTTCTAATTCTAAGGCCAAACTAGAATTAAGACTTAATGTTTGAAGTTTTTCAGTGTTTTAAATACTATCAAATTCAGATTATCATGTAAACACTGAGTTCTGATCATTATATTTCTGCTATACTTTCATTTCAAGGATCTAGTAAGTGACATGTCTGTTGACAAGCTCAAGCTGCATCTTTAGGTTTTTATGAAACATTTCCCCCTAGTATTACAGGCCTTTAAATGGAGTTCTCTAAAGTCAGGTTTATCAGCTATTTAATTTATCACAGTTTAATGGTAGTTGTTAAGAAACATAACCAGAGTTCTTGACATAGTTCGTTATTTTACACAAGGAAATGATATATATCTCCAGCTGTTTTATGACATGATTTGCAGCTTCCTTGGATCTGATCCTGTGAAGTGTTTAATTGCTCTTAAGATTAGTAATGTTATTTACCTCTCCCAAGGGTAAGAGTTTTCAGGGTATTTATTGAAGTAGTTTTATCCCGTTTTCTTTCTGTAGAAGTCATACAGTTCATTTTTGGGATTAAAATGCACCATTTGTTATTTTAGCTTTCACTGACATGTCAAGTGTATCATTTTCAGAACTCATCTGTAGCCCTATTTCACATTTGATACTTTCCTAACTAAGAAGGAAAGCTGCATGGCTTGTTTTTGTATATGGTATGAATATTTATACTTTTTCTGCGTCTCTATAAATTTGACATACAGTGAGATGAATGAAAGTAGTGAGTCAGGACAGTGTGTGTGATACTAGCAGAAATTTACTATTCAATGTCTTCTTAAGACCTGTTGACTTAAAGGACACAGTCTGCATTCACTTCAGTCAGATCTTTAACACTCAGTAAGGTTGGAGGTTTAGGTTTTTCCACTTTGAGGAGGTTCTTTGGTTTACTCCCAGTCCAGTGTATAAAACCTGAGATAATACTTATACCACTTAAATTTGTATTTTTGACTTGTTTTGTTCCTCTCTGGCAATAAACTGCAACATTTCCAGAAGTTCTGTTTGTCTTTCAGATATGTCTGGACCTGCTTTGTATAGAAATGTCTAGACTTCAGTGCAAAAAAGACCAAGATACATATCTAGGTTAGAAATTATGCAATTATAATGAACTCAAACTCTTACCCTTCTTTTCTCTTCTCTGTTTGAGCTTGGATTCCATTTTTTCTCTCCTTTTCCTTTACTTCAGTGACTCATTGTGTTCTGCCTAGTGTACCCTGAAGCTTAAAACTTGATGCCAAGTTGATTTATCACAGTCATGCATTTCTAGAAACTTGGTTCTGCTGGTTAGTCTATAGAAGGAAAGCTAAAGAAAAAACATTAACAAATGAGAATGGTTTTGTGTGACCATTGCTCTTTGAGAATCATCTTGGTATGGTCACTTTCATCTCTCTCCCTTTTTTTTTTTCCCTCTTTACACAACAGAGCATCATTAAGGAATGTCAGATCAAGATATGTGACTAAGTATTTTTTCTCCCATTAGTTTATTGGAGCATTTTGCCTGAGTATAAAAGTGCTGATGAACAGCTTATATTAGAAATGTATGGAGATCCCATAGCTGTAGGAAAGCTACTCTGATAATGTTCATATTTCAATATATAATGAAGAAAATGTTTTAAAGGTAATGTTACATGTAAAAAACAGCATTCAGCATTTCTACATGATGTGAAACGACAAGATGGAGGTACACAAAAGCATGAGAAAAAATCCTTTATATTCTCTTTTATATTGTTCTTCTGAATGAAAACCTGAATTTTAGAAGCAAAGTCAAGCATGACGTAACCACTAGGCTAGGTCAGAAACAAGAGCATTGAATAGATTTTTTCCTCTCCATCTCTGTGATTCAATTATTTAACTGCTTAAATTGCTCAAATAGAGAGCATTATATTTTTTGTAGGTATCACTTTATTGAGCAATATATACTACGTCCAGGTAATGTACTGGAGAACAGTGGATTTGCATGTCTTTGGTCTTAATGTAGCCCTTTGTTATTTGCACAGACAGCAAAAACCCCTGTCATTTTCAAACCACTGTATCCTGTTGAAGCTTTTAATTAGTGGTTTGTTTGGGTGTTTTTTTTTTAGAAAACTTATTCATAGATTTCTTGTATCTTTTCTGAATTCACTTAAAGACAAGCTGGATTAATCTGAGAAGGCACAGGCTTTTGGCAGTGTAATGTATATTATTGCCACTAGCATCTTCATATCAAGGTGGAATAGTGGATTCTGTTGGTCAGTAGTGCTTCCTTTCACACTTGATCCCTCTTTTGAGGTGCACTATCCTAAGCTTATCTAATCTGCCAATCTTCTTTATAGAGTGCAGTGGTCTTGGAAAGCAGAATCATGGTAAAGCAGGAGCATAGTGTACGGTTGCAGAATACGCTTTTTACTCTCTGTGGAAGATAAGACTTATGCACTATCTCCTAGGAGAGTCCTTATTTTTGAGAAGGAGGTGTTTATTTAACATGATCTCTCTCAAAAAAAAGTTTTCACACTATACTCAAGTGTTATTAAAAGGGGTAACATTTCTCCTTGTTTTGTACTGGCCTCATTTGTAGCCTTGAAATATTGTGAATTTAGCAGGGTGTGTTCATCAGTATGCAGAAAAAAAGTTTTTCAAAATGTTAATAGCTTATTTGGCAAATAAGCTATGGTGACTCTTACTACCCAAATCTGTGGAGAGTTGACTCAGATTTTGTTTATCTGTGGACACTTGTGTGTTTTGTACTATCACATACTTATGATCAGTAAGGAGGAAACAATACTGCAAATATTTTCAGTCTGAAAGACAGATACCTTAGGAGCAATTAAAAATCTTCACTTTTGTAAAAAGAGGCATCTTTAAAATCTGAAAAATGACAAAGATTCTATGAGCTTCTGCATTTCCATTCCAAGGCAAACCCTCTGCATGGTTGCTGTAAAATTGGCTCATTGGTGTCCTTTGGGGCTAGTCTGGTTTGTGATCTTATAATAATATGCTGAAATTCAGTTGCAGATAAAATTAGTTAATGGCTGATAGTTAAATTAATATATTGTCAGCATATTAATTTCAGGATCTGAGGTGAAATTATTGCAAAGTTGGGAGCATATTGACTGCAAATATATATGTTCTATACATTCATTGAACCTCTTATTTTCCCCAGGCAAGTGTGCAGCCACTGCTGGAGATCACTGCCTCCATAAACCTGTTAGCTTAGTATGCTCTTACTGTGGTCAGTTTTCCAGGACATGGTGGAGTTGTTTCTCAAGGTAGTCAAGTGAACAAAAAGATCTGAAATTATGAATTGTTGGATCTGTGAAGTCATGGCTGTTAAGGCTGAGTGAATAGATCTAATGAGACCCTAATTGCTACTGTCATCATAAACTTTCATGGTCCATGAAATGATGAAATGTCCATGTTGGGCTTAAGGTATGATAAGGCCCGCCCTACAAACAAAGGAGCATTCAGAGCCAATATATTTAGGTGTCTTGCAATTTAGACTCCTGGGCTGACCAATCTGTTAGTTATTTAAAAATGGCATAATCTGTCAGCTGGCTGCATCCCTGATGAAATTGTGAGAAATTACTGGAAATGCTTGTGATATAAACTGTTAGAGAAAATATTTATCATTCTCCTCAAACCATAGAATGGACTGGGTTGGAAGGGGCTATCCCCACTCCAGTCAGGGAATAACTATAGAGGAATCAATTCACTAATGACTGATGTTGCAGAGCCTTTTGTCTTGTTTAAGACTTTTCATAATTTATTTTTATGTTCTTATGTTTATGTCAGTAAGGAAAGGAGAAAAGGAAATGACAAAATCAATTCTGATCAAAAAAAGGTAGGCAATCCAAGCATCATAAATTCAGGAAGCCCAAATTTCATTTTCATGTAGTAGTCAAGAAATGTGTGCATTAAACACACAAAAGTTGAACATTGAAATCAGAACTGAATATATGGCTTTTGGGGGAGCATTAAATGGGATTTTGGCCTAATTTTTTACACTAGCTTTATAAATACACACTCATAGATGTATACAAACAAAAGCCCAAACTACTGTTTATTCCAAAGATGATAAATATAAATCAAGCTGTTAATCTCACCAGAGGGATGTTTTATGAAGATATATGTTCCTCTGTGTTCTTTGCAATAGTCAGTTGATAATTCCTATTAAAGCCTTTTCTGCTGAAATCCTGTAGTGTTTTTCACCCTCACTTAGAGATTCAATTTGTTGGCTGGCCAAGGATTTGTCAGGATTGTGAGTGGTAGGTCCACTTTCTACTTAGATTATTTTTTATATAGTGTAAAGACACATGTGAATGCAACTGTTGGTCAAATTTTACAGAATTATATTTTCCCTTAAATGATACTTCAGCTTTATAAAGAATGTTTAAATTGCATGTCCATGCAGCACAATCTGAGAGGAGCATGACTGTACCTCTAGGGTGACTTTTATGTAAATGATGGCTCAAGGCATGTGCAGTGGCTTTTGAGATCAAGTTTAGGCCCATGTTACATCTGGCTAAAAAAAAATCTCAAGGTGCCAGAGAAAAAAAAGACCTCTTTTCCTTGTGAACTATGAATAGAGAACTATTTTTTTTATCTAGAATTAGAATCAATAACAATATAAATAATCAAGGAGGTTATGCGTGAAGTGCTTTCTTGGGAGGAATGAAAGGTTCCACACAGAGTCGATACAAGTGTAAGTGGTCCTATTGTAGACAGTTTAATTTTCTTGCCTTTTTTGGATAGAATAAACTTGGTTAATGCTTGTACAGTGAATGCATCTGCTTGGAGAAAAGCGAATAGAGAAAACAACGACTTTACCTGCTGCTATGAAATGCAAAGCTCTGTGCCAAAAGAGGCCTTTTTTTTTTATTCTTTAATAATAGTCTCAATTTTCAGTAACTTTAAAGCAGGAAGAAGCAGCATAGCATTCCCAAGAGGCTGATGCGTACAGTGACAGTTGACTCCAAACTTTTTGTATGTTACAGTTACATA
This sequence comes from Chloebia gouldiae, assembly GCA_003676055.1. Classification (NCBI taxonomy): domain Eukaryota; kingdom Metazoa; phylum Chordata; class Aves; order Passeriformes; family Passeridae; genus Chloebia; species Chloebia gouldiae. Next base: position 36,036,598 of record QUSF01000004.1, read on the forward strand.
GGTTGACTTTACTTACATTGTCTGTGGCTTTACCCACTCTTTGAATGATTGTCTTGGAACATAAGTCTGTCTTTTCTAAAGAGTCAAGCACTGCTTAAAGGGTATCGTTTGTGTTGCAGTTGGGCAATATTTAAAGTAGGAAGAAGGTGGAGAGTAATGGAGCTTTGCCACCCACAGAACTAATTAAACTTATTAATGTGAAAGAAAAAACATCCTCACAAGTTACTTAGGCTTAGAAGGCTAATAGACATCTGGATTTTTTTTTTCTGTTTATTTTGTTTTCAGGCAATGAAAGTACCTATTGCTTTGAGGGTACTTAGTGAGAAAAAACTGAAGATAACTTTCACCATAACCCAGTTTTTAATTGAGGAAAACTTCTCCAAAAGGCTTACATTTAAGTTAAATGTTGCAGGAATTTGTTTAATATTACTAATGAAAGAATGAGTTGTGAAATTTCTAGTGTAAATAAGTATCAGTCAGATCACCTGAGCTCCTCTTCTGAGGAAATTGCTGTGGTCTGTGGGTCCTCCCAGTTCAGAGAGGGGGAGTGGGGCACAGGCCGGGGGCAGCCCCAGCCCTGGGGCATCAGACAGCTTCGTGGGACAGGCAAAGACTGGGCCAGGATGCTGGCCCTTGGGTGAGGTTTAGGATCAGGCTTGGCAAGGTGAGCTGGAGTTAGAAACTGCTTCAGGGTGGCACGGCCATGGGGGTGGAGTGGGACATCAGCATCTTCTGCCTGTTTTCTCTGCAGTTTGAATGCCACAGTTGGTGTCATCACACACCCTGATCCTTCATTAGACAGAAATTACTGTTTTCTGTCTCTTCCATTTCACAGAAATAAATGCTCATTTTACCCTTTCAAATTCCCATTGTCAGTGATGTTTGCAATTTAATGTTCAGCACTGATTCTTTGCTCTATCTGCCAGGTAATTTAGTACACATCATCACTGCTGCTGACAAAAGTGATTGGTTTGAATGAGCAGACTATGAAATTTGTTCTTAGACAATGCATTGCTTGTGTTGTGAGGAAAAAAGCTCCCTGGTGTCAGCCACATGTAAATTCTCAATTTCAATCAGAAAGGAAAATATCCCTGTTTTCAAAAATAGGCAGAATTTTCCTAAGTTGATAAAGAACATTAGTATATTCCTGCTGTGATAGGTACCAGCTTTTTGTACTTTGGGTGTGTTTGAATATGATATTAATGTTATTTTTGAATTTTAAAGGTATGCTCTGATTTTGAGTATTAATATTGATAATGGGATATAATAGCATGACTTTTCTCTTAACATAGCATTTTGTAATGTGTATCTACTTTGGCACAGAAGAATAGTATGGGCTGAATCTATGAATTTGGAAATAAAGAAAGTGTCTATAGAAGAATAGGTATGAAAATTCAAGCAAGTATGAAGTTGAGAGCCCTGATAGCAGAACTGCAGGACTGGAATGACTATTCAGAATGTCCATGTAATCAAGGTAATCCTGTCCTTTCAAAAAGTCCATTCCTCTTTTTCAGCATTTTATTTTTTGTGTCCCATTCTTACAACAGTTTTAATAATCTGAGATTAATACTTGCTTAGATTTATAGATGATTAATCTAATAAATGATACTCAATAAAATGTACATTTTTAAGTATAGTGGTTTCATATTTGGTAGGCAAGAATTTGCCTGTTTTTAACAGCAGAATATAAAAGATTTCTTTCTTTTCTGTCCCTAGCTCTATTCAGCAAGTGTACTTCTGGTACAATAAGAAGTACTTTTGGAGAATTTAGCTTTTCCCTTTTTCTAGATATAATGATTACCCCTGAATATAACCATTATCCCTAACCTTTAATTTCCACAGATG